>OZ024697.1:4004263-4612378 GCA_964016905.1 Perithous albicinctus
ATAATGAAGAAAGAAAGTACAAGACAAGGAATGAACAGGAGAAGAAGGGAGAAAAAGAAACTGAGAAAGAATAATAAAAATACGGAAAAGGATGGAGAGGTAGAAAAATCATGTATTGAGACGCTTGTAGAGGATGAAGGAATTCAATATTCTGAGAATATCAAAACAAAAAGGCAGCGAGCGGAATGGATGGAAAGGCAGAGTACGGAAGAAAATTCAAGTGGAGAGGAGAGAAGAGAAGAAAACGTGAAAGTTCGAGAAGGGTTGCCTGTACAAGCCGTACTCTAGAGTTCGGAATAACTCCGGGAAACGGCGAAGATCTTGGAAACAAAACTTTGAAACCTGGAAATCTACAAATGTGCTCAATAATGATGGAGGATCCACGAGAATATCTACAAGCGGAACAAATAGGAGTAGGAGAAAAATGGTATGAAGAGGAAAATCCGAGATGTCCAGAGTTACCAATACATCTGGAAGGATTCGAAATAAAAAAATTGATTGACAGTGGGAGCCAGGTCAATGCAATTTCCGAAGAATCTTTTTTAGTACATATAGAAAAATTCAAAGACTGCCCGACACTACCAGTATCGGGAGTAAGAGTCACGGGTGCGGTAAAGGGTATGATGGAAAGAGTTAAAAAACAAGTAATGATAAAGGCCGAAGTGTATGGGTCGAAGGGGACATTACAATTGTTAATAGTACCCAAACTCTCTCAACCAGTTATTGTTGGCATCGGAGGAATGTTTAATTTAAAAATCTCGATCGATTCGAGGATGAAGATTGTAGCAGTTCAAGAATTAATCGTAGCAAGATGCATCGAAGGGGAATGGGAACTGTTAGATCCGAGAGAAGTAAGTGAAAAGAAAACGAAAGAAATCTATAGTTTGGTTACGGAAGAAGAAATCTACGAAGGTGAAACAAGTGTCAGCTTAACCAAGGAAGAGTTTAAAAAGAAAATGGAGGAATGTATGGACATACCGGACAAAATAAAGAACAATTTTGAAAAGGTAATACGAGAGTCAAGAGAAATCTTCGATAAAGTGCCGGGACGGATGACGAAATACGAGCACAAACTACTGCTAAAAGATCCACAACCATACTTCCATCGATCGTATCCGATAGCACTCTCAAAGCCGGATCGGGTGCAACGAGAAATTGAAAGAATGTTGAAG
Organism: Perithous albicinctus; assembly: GCA_964016905.1. NCBI lineage: Eukaryota > Metazoa > Arthropoda > Insecta > Hymenoptera > Ichneumonidae > Perithous > Perithous albicinctus. The sequence continues at coordinate 4,005,436 of OZ024697.1, forward strand.
GTGGGAGTGATCCAAAAATCCGACAGTATCTACATCAATCCACTGATGCCCGTGACTAAGGAAGATGAGTCTGTAAGATTGTGTCTAGATGCAAGAGAATTAAATAACTATCTCATAAATGATTACAACAATGCCCCTCCGATCGAGGACATTTTCCAGCGTTGTGGGGGAAAAACAGTTATGTCAACAGTGGATGTCACCAGTAGTTTTTGGCAGATACCACTGCACCCCGACTCTCGTAAATACACTGCTTTCCAGCATAACGGAAAGTGTTATGAATTTACCGTCACTCCATTTGGTCTCAAGACTAGCACAGCGAGTTTAATCAGAGCGCTCGATGTGGTGCTCGAAGGATTGGAGTTTGTCGTCAACTTTGTGGACGACTTACTTATTATGTCAACGTCACACGAAAAACATTTAGAACATCTGAAGCAATTATTTGAAAGATTCAGGGAACATGGAATGACCTTGAATTTCGGAAAGTCACATTTCTTTCGAGAGTAGGTACAATTTCTTGGCCGCATTCTAACAACGGAGGGATTGAAACCAGATCCGGAGAAAATCAGAGCGATCGAAGAATTCCCACGTCCGAGAACCGTAAAACAGTTACGGGGCTTTTTAGGATTCATAAATTTTTACACCAAGTTTACAAATAGATACGCCCACGAGACGACACTATTACTGGGACTCTTAAAGAAAGGAAGTCGCTGGCAGTGGAACGAAGACCTCGAGAAGTGTTTACATAGTAACTACCGATGCTAGTGGTTATGCAGTCGGGGCCATCTTGTCCCAAATAAATGATAAAGGGGAGAGTGAGGTGATTACCTTCGCGAGCAGGACTCTAAAAGGGGCAGAATTAGGTATATGACCACGGAAAAAGCATTACTGGGTATAGTGTGGGCTTTAGATAAATTCCGGACTTACTTAAAAGGCCTTGACATTTCTAAAAACATGTAGATACGGGACTGAAAGGTTGATGCGATGGGTGCTTTCGATCCAGGATTACGATATTAAAGTGGAACATCTACCGGGGAGGGAAAATATTGTGGCTGACACTCTAAGTCGAGCAAGGTTGGTAAATGAGGAAAACGAAGAAGAAAAAAAAGGAGTGATTTTCGTGGGCACAATGCTTGCGGAAAAACCCTCAAAGGATCTGGCCAAGAAACTGAAATCTCTTGGAGAACTACAACGACAACAAGGGGATTTGCAAATAATTATGCAATTCCTGGAGGAAGAAAAAGAGGGAGAAGAGAAAAAAAAGTATCGCCTAAACAAAGGAATAATACAGAAAGCCTCAAAAACTAAGATTTGGAAGACGATTATACCAAAAGTAATGATAAGGCAACTGATCACCGAATGCCATGCGATGTGCGGACATTTCGGAGCAAGAAAGTGTTTCCGGATGTTAGACGAGGATTTTTCTCATCCACATTTAAGTCGACTCACGAAAACGGTTTTGGCAACCTGTGACACTTGCCAGCGGAATAAAATTGCGGATCAGACAAACCACGCAGCTATGCAGACAATTATTCCCGAAAAACCAGGAGATTTGTTGTCGATAGATTTCTATGGGCCGTTGCCATAGTCTGCAGGAGGCGTCAAAAACATTTTAGTGACATTGGATGCATTCAGCAAATATGTGGTTTTATACCCTATGAAGAAAGCAAATACGGCAACGGTAATAAAAAGAATTTTCCACGACTATATTCCACAATACGGAAAACCAAGAAGAATTCAGTTTGATCATGGGACCCAATTTACGGCGAAGAACTGGCTGCAGAAATTAAAGGACGAGAATATTGCCGGCGTCTTCTCATCTATACGTCATCCACAAGGGAATATCGTGGAACGAGTGAACCGTGAGCTCGGTCGGTTTTTCCGCACGTTCCTTACGGATAATCACGCGGGATGGTTTAAATGGGTGCAAGTAGTGCAAGATTTTATAAACGAATCGCACCATGAAACAACCGAGTTTACACCTATAGAACTCCAATGTGGAAAAAAAGGCAGGAAAAGAGTGGAATCGACTTCTGGGAATAAAAACGAGTGAAGAAGACGATCCACTAACCCACGAGATGAAAATCGAAATTGCGAAAGAAGGAATCTCTAAGAAAGGGAGGCAGCGCGCTGAGCGGTTCGATTCCACACACCGACTCACATCGTTCGAGAAGGGGGAACTGGTATTAATAAAACCACTAAATATCTCTGATCAATTACAGCAGAAAACTGCCAAATTTATGCCACTATACGAAGGGCCATACATGATACAAAAATGTGTAGGAATCGCCACATATTTGTTAGTAGAAATAAAAAGTAAGAAAGAGAGGGGGAAGTTTCATAGTAGTATGGTGAAGCGCTACCGAACGACAGCGGCGCCGGGGGACAGGAGTGAAAAGAAAGAGAAAGCGGTAGAGAAAGCAAAACTTGATGGATCTGCGGTCGATAAAGTAGAATAGGATAGATAAGAAATCGATAGGATAATTAGAATAAGGCGTTAGTAATAAATCAGCAAATCGATAGGGGTGTCAGAATCAAACATCGACTTGTAAGGAGCCCATATATTTAAAGAGGGGTGGTAGAATCGAATGCGATTCGTGAGAAATTTAAAAGATGCCGAAAACGAATCCACTACACAGAATTATGCGACGATTTCGCCGAAAATCTGCAAAGTCATGAGAAATCCGTTAGAAGATCCAATAGATATAGATATAGCATATAAGGGTAGCAATTAGAGTATATAAGGGAAAGAGAGGGAAGACGATAGCACAAACGATTTTCTAACGCTGCGATCACGAGTGATAGCTAAAAAAAAAAGTAAGTGAAGAAAAATGACGAGTTTCATAGAGTATCTCGTCGAAAGGTTTGAGGTCCGATGCGAACCGCAAAAGTATTAAGACGACCTCCACCACATGTGGTGGAGGTCGTCTCGCCCGGACGATTCTACGCCACCATTTGTGGAGAGGAACAACGCCGGTTCCAGCTTAAGGAAGCTATCCGGAAAACAACGAAAACTCACCCTCAAGGGCATTCCCTCGAAGAGGAAGAAGCATTTGAGGGTGCTCCCGTGCTGCTATGGTTGCAGAGAGAAGATGAGAAAGATGGGCGTTTTTATCGAGGTACGGTCTCGCGCGTGCTCAGGCCAGGGACTTACGAAGTGTGGTGTGGGGATTTTGCCCAAATGGAGGAAGTGCAACTCGAACATTTATAGACAGTGCCGCGGTGGATGCTCGGGGAACCGTTCACCACTATAATGTGCGGGTTGCAGGGCCAGGGGCCAATCGGGGGAGACATATGGGGTGCAGGGGCGACCGAACATTTTTCGGGCCTCGTAAATCCTCTTAAGGTTGGTTCCCTGGACCTATATGTTGACCGGGTAGACGAAGTGGCAGCAGGGATATGGGTAGAACTCCACGGCACCTACAAGGGCATCGGCTTCGAGGTGAGTCAGGAGATGCATCGCCACGGGTGTGCGAGTCGAGACGAAACAGAGAGGGGTTTCCGGGAGCAAACGGAGGGGGGCTACATCGGCAAGAGCCCCCGACGTGAGCGACAACTATACCTCGCGGCGGCGAGCCGAAGCCACGAGCCGACAGCCACTCGCGACGAAACGGGAACAAGCCGCGAAGGGGGATTGCGCTCCGCTTCCGAACCCTCTGTGCCCAGCAGTGAGGAGGAGGATACGAGCGACGACGACTGGGAGGGAATGAGTGGGAAATGGAGATACATTTCGCTCCGTGACGCTGTTTTCGACGCCGTGGTGGATCCATTGGAAGAAGAGGAGCAACGGTTCCTGGAGTAGTGGAGGGTGATCGAACCCCTCCAAGTCGACGAAGGAAGAGACTTAGACGAAGAATATGACTCCGACGGTTCCGTTATGCAAAAATAAATAAAAACGAAAAAAAAAAAAAAAAAACCTTGTCAAACTTTTTTTTTTTTCGAGCGTGCGATATCGATAAAAAAAATTTAATTTATTCTTCTGTAGTTATAATTATTTTGTTCTTATTTTTTTTCTTTTCTTTTTCTCTCTTCTTTTCTTAAGTAAGTTAAATCGGCGGCACACATTCCGGGAAGTGTAGGATAGGCAGGAGATGTAGGAGATGTATGCAGAATCCTCTAAGTTTGTTCCTCGATTGATACCTAGCATCGATCTCGGAACAAACTGGGGGCAATGACCCCCGGATAGGTCAATCGGTAGAGCATGAGACTCTTAATCTCAGGGTCGTGGGTTCGAGTCCCTGTTCGGGCGCCAAATTTAATGTAACGGTATTTCTCCGTTTACATTAAATTTATTATCTAGAGGATCTAGAATTCGGAACTCGAGCAGGGAATAGATTAATTAAAGGCAATTTTAATAGGTAGAAGTAGGGTTTATTCAATTTCTCAAGTTAATTATATGAGATCTTTCTCGAAATCGTGCTTATACCGACATCTGTACATGAATTCGCTCCCGTGTATAAAAGTGAGTATAATCGTTTGTCCTTCTTTATCGCCACGCACACTTCCTTATCGCTCGAGTAGCACTTCTTCGATCCGCTATCCGGATTTATCAATTCTGTCCGTTATGGAAATCTTGACCATTAGCAGAATATAACTAATTTGCGATTTATTTTCTTCACATCCACAGTGGTTATTTCCTATTTGGTTGTATTTACCTATCGAAAGGATTCAGGTCACAATACGCTTTTCAATCTCCTAGATTTTGTTAGATTATTCCGATTCCGAGATCACGTCCTAGCTTATCGGCAGTCGCCAAGTTAAGAGAGCGAACCCCGCGCTCGTCCTCCTATTTCATACGTCGCTCGGTTTTCCCCTTCCCTCTACTCATCTATGCTTTGCCGTACTCTCCGATCCTGTCCCTATGTGAAAAATCGCATGTATCATCGTCGCTTACAATTGCCTACCTACCGGCGTACGTGATTATTTGCACGCAGCGCTCTCCTATCCTTCGACCGGTAAACGCTCCCTACCTTGCCGTTAATTTCATTTGAACATTTTACCAGGCCCGACACGACCCGATAGATCGTTTTTGTCAGCACCATCGCGTCTCCGGCATCTGTCTTTATCTTACCGTCACACTACTATAAAAGTTTCGAAAGTTTTCCGGTGAATAAGGTTAAATGAAAATGAAAAAAAAAACATTAAAAAGAGGTAATGGAGGATTTAAAAAATCCTCGTTTGATGCTTGTTTCGAACTATTTTTTAAACTGATTCGAGATCCAAGTCTTGATTACTGCTGGTCCACGTGCTTACAAAGTCGGATACTTGCAACATTTTTTTAAATAGTATCGAACGAAGGGAGTGTTTGTGTATCAAAGTACGTCGCGAAGATATTATGCACCGTCTCTTTATCTTCGATACCCCATCGTGTCTTCGTTCCAACTAGCCCATAAGGAGGTGCTGAAACGATTTCCCCGGCTCGGCGGCGATTGAACAGCTGAACAGATATCAAGATCTTTTGGACAAGTTTCAGCCACTCTGAATAATTGAAACCTTCGTGCAATGCTGTAAAGGCCGACGTCCGTTCTTCCTTTAAATGGTTATGCAGAAGCTTAATGTCTTTGGACGATGGCAGTTCCACCTTCTTTCGCCTTTTCTGCAAGGTTTGTGATTCCATCACGTTTTTGTTGACGGAGACTGCGATATCTTCGTTCAGTAACTTCAGAAAGTCCTCCGTCCGATTTTTCTGCGCAACATCCTCCCTTTTTATACAATCAAAAATATAAAAGTTTGCGACTTTTTTAAACAATGAACCGATACTGTACGCAGTCGACGATGACTTGTATGTCTTCGTTTTGTGATGAAAGCCAGCTCTTCATGAATCGCTAAAATTGCGTCATCGTACATTTTTGGGTGATACACAATTCCGAAATCAGAAACCTCATCGTTGATAGCTTTTAGTGCGCTTAGAAATCGTCCCAATAGACGCAAGTGAGACCGGATCATGTCATGTTGATGCTGTAGACTTTCGTACTTGGAAGATAATTTGTTTCCATACCAAATTATCAGTCGATCGTATCGGATAAGACGAACAATGTTGTGCTCACGGAGAACGGGAAAGATTTCTTTTCGAAGTATATCTGATGCATCTGCATGGATACGTTCTAGAACTCGTCGACCGAATACCGATAGCGTTCTGTTTTTTTTCCCGTTAAGCCCGAAGCATTTCTTCGCATGATGACGCAAATTGTTTTTTGAGAAAAACCCTTGCAATTCTGGTAGACTCTGTAGTGCTTTGCCGATTGAGGTGTTCTCGGGTTCGGTCGGCGACATACCATTAATTCACCATCATTCACGGCATTGTTCGTATTGTACTCGAACAAGCACCGTTTCCTTATAGTATCGATGATTTTAAGTTGTTCGGAATTTCCTTTCGATAAAACGACAAACTTCATGACTTCATCAACATTTTTATGTTTTTTTTTCGAGATGACGCACGAATTTGCTTTGCATTTTATGACAATACATGCAAAAAGCGTTTCTATCGAGGCCTTTTTTTCCCGATGCTACTGTCACAAACATCTCTGCATCGTCACGTGTCGATTTTCATGGCACAGTGTTTGAGAAAGATACTTCTATCGACGAATTTTGATCCGAGATTTGATTAGACGAACGTCTTCGGGAGTGATCTCCGTTTTGTTCTTCGTCATCGGTACAGTCATTCACTGAATCGTTTCCAGCTTCACCAGCAGTTGGCTCGTAGTCCGAATCGTTGCCATCCGATTCCAAAGTATCTGTTGCGAAAAAGTTCAGCTTTCGAATTATTTATATACGGGAAAAATAAAGCTTTTAATATGAAAATCTGTGTGATAAAAATGTTCAATAATTTAATCGGCTGAAGGGATATTTCTGTGTAATGTTACCTGAATTGTTTAAATTATGTAAATTACGAGAATGATCGTTAAGCTCGTCAAGATCATGTGTGACTGAAATTTCGAAATCAGTTTCGTCAATAACTCCATTATATCTCCCCCTTACTACATCTCTGGCAGTGTCTTCTATAATGACTATAAGGTAAAACATTTCACAGTTAAAAGGATAAATAAAGAAATGTGCATTAAAAATCTCGTGTGAAACAAATATTTTGGCATTATACCTGTTTCATTAGGCGTACTAAACAAAAGAGGTTTGTCAAGTGCCTGGATTATCATAGATTCGTTGACTGAGTTCGATTGTTGCGTCAACACCATTTCATTAACCCCGACGCTACTCGACGCGCTGGATTGCAAATCCAGTCTTCACCGTGGTTATTATATTCATTAGATATATTGTTTTGTACAGTGCCTACTGTTAAATAGTCCGAAAGCTGATCAACAGTCGGGTGTAAAATATTCGTCATTTTTGTTATTCCAACCTCAGCGAGCAAATCTGCCAATTGGGATTCACTCAGTAACATACCGGTGAACGACGGTGGATCATTTGCCACATTCGAACCCTCGTAAGCCAACACGTTGAAAGATTTTTTTTCCGCTGAAACTTGTAAATCAAAGAATATTAATTCACATACTCGAACTATGGTAAGTAATATTAACATTCTAAAAATATCTAACCTTTTTCGTCGTTGGCCCCAGTGACAATTTTTGGTCGATCGACTGATTTTATTTTTTCCTTAGTTTTTTTTTTCTTTGCGACTCTCTTTGGGATTAGAACTTATAGATAGTTCTGTTTTACCGGCACGGGGCGAATGTCGCAAATGCTCAACCGACTCAGTTTTTTCATTTATTTTGCTTTCAGAAGGTATTAGTTTTTTTACAAATCATCGAACAAATGAAATTGTTTAACTGTGAAAACCGCGACGAGGAAACCGTTTTAGAGAATTGTAAAAATGTTTGTACCTCCATCGTCATTATCGTCTTCTACGGCAGATGTAGATGCTTGAGATTGCTTCTTCAAACCGTTCAAAATACTTTGCTCAGCTGTATAGAAATCATAACACAATATATTTAATATATTTTATTTGTTTTTGAATGCTATACGAAATTACGAGTTACGATATTTTTTTAATGCTTTTTTATTTGCTATATTAGCTATGAAATTTTTTATACCGTTATTTGCGACTTTACGACTTTTCTGTTGAACAACCAATTTAGAAAAATAGTTTTCCAATATCTCTTTGGCGATATTATTATTTAAACGTAATATGTTCGTGACGGTTCCAATAGATTCTGTTTTTTTCAATAAAATACGTAATAGCTATGAGTGGAAATAATATGATTTTATAGTTGCTCACAAATATGAACCCAACGCATTAATATAATGAATTTCTTGTCAAAAATCAGAAAGATTAGCGAAATGTTGTTACGACAGTCCCCGTAAGCACCGTGTGTCCTGACAACATCCAATACGTAACTAAAAAAGTCCTGACAACTACCCCATGGCGTAGTAGTTAAATCACAACTTGCAGTATTACGAATTCAAACATCGATAGGTTTGAAATTACGTTTTCGACCGTATTATTTTCATGAAAAAGTTATAGCGTAAGAATTATTCACGGGAATAAACCAGGCCTCACTATTATTTCTAGTCTGTCAGTTATTGCCCTGTCGATGCCTCAACATCATTTGCAGTGTGCGAGTAACACTTGTTACTTTATAGTATACTTACCTATCAAACATACAAACAATCTCTTTCCAAGGAATCCGTCTGTAGATAAAAATGCTTGTTCCGGTAGCGCAATATAACAAATCAAAAGCATCGTTTTAGTAGAACTTGTCAGGACAGTTCTCGTAAGCACCATGGGTCCTCACTACATACAATATATAACTAAAAAAACCTGACAACTACCCCATGGCGGAATAATTAAATCGTAACCTGAAGCATTACGAATTTAAACATTCATTGATTTGAAATTAAGCGAAATTATGACGACCACTCGTCAGTTTATGGAATGCTTATTGATAAAAAAAAATTCGACGGTATGTATTTGTAGAAAAATATTCATTCCGGTGTATATCATGAATCAAAAGCATTCACTTTTAATACAATATTTTCTGTGTCAAGTAAACAGTTGTTGAAGGTTTCTTAAAAGTTTGGTAATTACAAATATTCAAGAGCAAACTTCTAGGTGGGCAAAGCAGAGAGTGTAGCAACGATTCTATATGTCTATACGTCGAAATCTTGGTCGGAGTGTTTCCAAATTTTAGAAGCATTTTATCAGGACAGTAACCGTATGCATCATGTGTCCCGACAACACAAAACGACAGGAAACAATCTTGCAAAGAAGTCTTGGTTCCAATAATGATCGTAAAACTTTTTTTTTAAGTACAGTTCTATTTGAAATATTCTAATTATTCTGCTTTCAAACTGCGCCAACAATGAATCGGGAGATGTTTCGTGCGATTTCGCATTTTATGGAAGCGTTACCGAAATAACGATGACTCTTGGGACTGTCCTGGGAAACACGAAATGTCCATTGGTTTAATAGTATATTAAACGAATGAGCCATTATTGATAATGTATAATTGTCATGACTGTCCTGGTAAACCTCGACTGTTCTGTAACCGGAGTTTAGAATTTGCTATGAAACCTGATGGTATTTGTCAGGACATGTCCCGATATCATACATAACTAATAAAAAATTGTCAGGTCAGTCCCGCTAAACACCAAGTGTCCCGATACTATACGTTCGAGGAGTGAAAAAGTCCTGAGAAATACCTAATTACAAACATATTGTATTATAAAAGGTATAGCTTTTATAAGCTGCATATTAGGCTCCAGAAAAGCATTCCGTAGAAAAAAGCGGATTGCGGTTTCGATCGTGGCAGTCGAGAAGAAGAGTGTACCTAAATAGTGCTGAGAAAGGAAGTCACGAAACATTGCGAGACACTGCAATTCATGTCAATCGTTCCTGCAGTTCTTTACGTTCCGTTCTCCTGCCCTCTGATTGCACTTTGCAGCGCGTCCTGCAGTATCTTTCCTTATTTTGCAATTGGGTCAATTCGTAATTGTCGAGCACGAGACACCTGCCCGAGACAACGGCTGCATTTGACAATTACTTTCATACTATTATAATGATTGTCGGACGATTAACTTCTGCCTCCTTTTTAATTTCTTACCTCTTAATTCTCTTACAAATTGAAGCCGCATAGCTGAGGACCGCTTTGCTACCTTATTAATTCATATCCTCTTGACTCCCTTCTCATTATTTCTTTCTCCTTACATTTTGTCTCGAGATGAGATAATCGTTTTCCAATCCTTTGATACACAATAACTTTGACAGTTAATTATCATATTTATTAAATATTTCAAGGTTAACAAAAGACTGCAGGCTTGAAAGATTCGAGAATAGACAATACATATTAATAAATTTAAAAGTAAAGAGAATCAAAGTAGAATCTTGCAAATTGCTCCGTCATTATTTTCCATATATTTTACAAAGCGAATCTTATGTTTCAAGAATATTGATCATGTTTGCACGTCCTTATAGAGAAAACTATGTTAAAAATAGAAAATAATAAGGAGAAAATGTGCAAATTTCTTTCCATGCCAGTTTAAGAAAATTGTTAAAATTTAAGTTTAACGAAGTCTGAAATTTTTTAAATTGAAAAATTAAAAGAGCGCTAACATCTTATTGTTTCAACATTTCTTAAAGAAAATCTTTTTTTTCTAAATATATTTGACTATAATGCAAGACTAAACTATTTGAATTTTTTTTTTAAGTTTTCTTTCTTGACCCGAAAGATTTACTTTGCACCATTGTTAACAAAAAATAGTTAAAAATTAGAATTCAAAAAAATTCGGGTGGTAAAAAAAATAGAATTTAATTGCATTTTTTTTTTAAATCTATCTGAACCATATTTTTTTTTTGACCGCTGCAAGTTTTTCAATCATCGTCCGAATGTTTTTTTTTTTTCTGGGTAAACGTAAATACAGCGCGCGTGGTAATTATTTTTTTATTGTTTCTTCCTTTGCTGGCTATTCTTCTCAAATTGTCATGTGTGTCGCTATCCTCGAAGAGGTCTTCGCATATTATTATTCCGACATTCTCCATCGACCCGTTCTGGTGAGTTTTCTGTGTTCATTCAAAAAGATCTGAAACCTCGAACTGTGTATAGGGGATTCTATACCGATTTGACCTGCGTCAGATCCTCGAACTCTCGGATTTCGTCCGCGATCTTCTGTATTATTCTCCCAACTCTACGGAGCACTGAAAAAAATTCATTTTTTTTTAAATTAATTACGATTTTTTATATGAAAATATTATTAACCCGAATTGAAAAATCTGAAAAATTTCTCAAAAATCTCGAGAAAAACTAAATGTTTTTTTTTTTTTTAAATGTCAGCCCACTCTGGGTCTAGGCTTAAAAATATTTATATCTAATACGGGATTTTTGAGATTTTTTCACATTTTTCAATTCGAACTAACTATATTGTCATATACAAAATCGCAGTTAATTTTTTTTTTAATTGAAAATTTGTTGTAAAGAAGAGTTGGAAGAATATCACAAAAAATCACAGACGAAATCCGCGAGGTGGAGGGTCAGACCTAGGTCGAATCGGTGTAGAATCGCCCGTATGCAGCGAAAAACTATAACCAAGCATCAAGAGCCACCGACCAGACGGTCGTAAAGCCGAAGATTTTTGTGAAACGAAAGAGCTACTATCGGTTCTGTATCTTAACTCATCAGTCCCTTCCTTTTTACTCTCCACATAGTTTTTCAAACATGGCACGTCACCCTCTCTCTACACACCCTTTCACTTTTATCCAATACATGTTTTCTACGCTCCTCTTCTACAGAAAATCATGTATGAGGCATTCGATTCCAAATAGAACCGCCCAGACTCTCACGGCTATATTTTTACAGTTTACAAATACATTATTATAAAAATCCTTGTAAATCAAGTGCACAGTAAACGCGAAATTGACGTTTTTGTATCTTAATAATTTTTTTTCTTTTCTTTTTGTGTTATAACAATAACAATAACAGTAACAGCAACAGTAATAGTAACAGTAACAGTAACAGTAACAATAACAATAACAATAGGGGTGTGCGAATAGTGATTGAATCGAATCGAATCGAATAGTACTGTTCGATTCGATTCGGCGATATTTGCCTATATCGGCAAATATCGCCGTCGGGAAAAAAAGTCGGGCGAGAGCAAAAGATTGTTTTCTTTTGCCGGCGAAATTCAGACAGAAACACTTATGTAATTGATTCCCAAAAACATCGAGCATTTAATTTTCTTGTACAAGTACCAGACTTAAGAGTCCATTGAATGAAACGTTAATATTATTTTTAAATTTTGAGTTTCGTTGTATATCCCAATTAATAATTTCATTTTTTGTTTTATTCGGGTTACAATGTTCGGATTTACCGAATATTCAATTCGAAGGTCGAATATTCGATATTACTGAATATTCGATTCAAAGTTCGAATATTCGAATTTACCGAATATTTGATTCAAAGTTTGAATATTCGATGCGACGTTTGAATATTCGAGATCGTCGATTGTTGAATTCAAACTTCAAATCGAATAATTCGATTCGATTCGAGGCCGAATATTCGATATTTTCGAACATTCGCTCACCCCTAATAATAATGCTAATTCATATACCATTTGCATGTTCATTTTTTTGTTATAATTAGCTTTTACAATATATTTCTTGTACAAAAAGAAAAGTGTAAATTCGTCATTTTTTTTGTCGCTTATATTGTAAGCGGATGTGTTTAAACTTAATAACATTAAATTATATTGAAATTGCCTTTTTTGAAGAGGCGTTTTAATAACAAATCTGCCGCCAATTATAATTTTTATCTTCAAAGTGTACTTGGAGGTTGTGCGACTTAACTCGAAATGCCCTATACATAGAAAAACTGTTCTTTGTTCTTTTTCCCGTCAAGAGCATTTCGCTTTGGGAGATTTCGGTCGAGCATTTTCGGGATCATTCCACCCTGTGCAGACCAATTTTCCAAGTTTCTTCTTTCCCTATACACTTTATTCGTGGAAATATATCAAAAGAACGAAACCAGATTATGGGGTTTTCTTTATTCCTTTCTATTCTCCTTATCTATCAGTGACCTTATGTCGGATTTGTTACGTCATATGTAAAAAGTTATTTTCTTCAACAAGAAATTCGTAAAGCGACTAGGAAATATAAAAATTAGAAAATATGTAATAATACAAATAAATAAGTAACAAATTCGTTTATTACTCTAACAAAATGTATTTTGTTTGTCGAATTTACAAACTTTCCCCACAATGTGAATACCAAAATATTTATCAACAAGCGAAAGTCGACATGGCAACAAGAAAAATACTTTCATAAAACGTAAAAAAAAACGATCATTAAACTTAACACCAACTTTTTTTCTTTGTAAAAATTACAATTTATTTTGTACTTTCAACTTTCGTTTGTAAAACTACTTTTTTTTAACTTAACAACAAGGAAAATTGAACTGGACAAAAAGTTTTTATTAAACACGAAAATGTCACCCTCGTTTTTACTGTTAAACATGAAAAATGAAAGTGCCAAATCTAAAGTTTTGACAACACGCTATTAGAATATCATAAGTTACCGTCGAACGAAATATTAAATTATTCATCCGTCCCTACAGGTTGGTGAAGTCAAAGTGGAAGTCTTTCGGTCGTTTGACGCATTTTTTATTATCATTAATATGTTATGTAAATCGAATTTCTAAAAAAAGAAATTTAACTGTAATTTCATTATTTATTCCGCGAAACACCATTATTTTGGAGCTTTAACAAAATGAATTTTGTAAATAATGGCTTTTTTCTTCCCAAAAGGGGGTTCCATGTGAGGCTTAGAAAAATCAAGGCTTTGAGATGTCATTTGACACCGGTCAGCTCGATTGTCGTACACGGCGGCGACGGCGAAATGTTTTTTTAATATAGAGAGAAAAAAATATAAACATAAAAATATCTCGCCGCCGCCGCGAAGAACAATCGAAGGTTGTGAAGTTGATCACAAATTCAGATCCATGGCCAACTTCACACCGCTCGCCCAATCAATTCCATTCCCAACTTCACACCGCCCATCACACTTGCCCATCGACTCCATCGCCAACTTCACACCGTTTACCCACCGAATTCCATGGCCAACTTCACACCACTTAGCCATCGATTCCATGGCCAACTTTACACCGTTTGCCGATCGATTCCATGGCCAACTTCACACTACTTAGCCATCGATTCCATAGCTAACTTTACACCGTTTGCCGATCGATTCCATGGCCAACTTCACACCACTTACCTATCGATTCCATGGCCGACTTTACACCGATTGCCCATCGATTCGATGACCAACTTCACACCACTTACCCATCGATTCCATGGCCAACTTTACACCGTTTGCCCATCGATTCCATGGCGAACTTCACACCACTCGCCCATCGATTCCGCGGTCAACTTAACACTGCTCGCCTATCGATTTCATGGCCAATGTAACACCGCTCACCCTTTGATATTGGTCATGTAAAATAATTGAGCCATAGCGATTGTTGCCATGGAATCCATTATCATAGCAAGCGTCACAATAGTGACCCGATTATAGCAATGCGAGCGCGTGTATTAAGTTAAGTAGGATTAAATGTGGTGGAATAAAGTTGGATACTATTAACTAATGTAGGCTTAAGTTAGGAAGAATTCAGTTAGACGGAGTTAAGTGAGGTAGGATCAAGCCAGGTAGGGTTGAGTTAGATAGAGTTAAATTATACAGGTTTGTTAGGTAGGGTTAAGTTGGGTAAGTTAGGTTAAGTAGGGTTAGTCCATGTTTCTAGTATGGACTACATCCTTATTAAGAACTTTATCCCTATTGTCATTATGGCAGCGACGAAATATTTTTATGATTACTGTAATCAAGAAAGGGGATTTCGCGCGAAGAGCGCAGGTTGGGCGGAGTCCCCCTAGTATTTATATAAAATATACGCTTTATTAAGTGTATTGCAGTATGAATGTTACAACTTTGCGTCGAAACAAATTAAACGCGTTAATAATTCCCGTGAATATTGCGATATATTGAATTATTTGTTCGTCCGTATTCGGGAGGTGTTATTGCCGCTTGAGCAACAGGCTACTATCGTGTATGGCAGAATTTTATGCGTACAGAGGTTGGAAAATGGAGCGATCTCCGTCTCCCGGTACGTATTATAGAAGCCTGCTACTAACCACCACGTCCCCTAACATCGACATCACTCCGCGAACACGAGACCATCAAGTCAACGAAGCCTGTTGTCGCCTCACAGAGGGTTAGGTGGCGACCCCCATATACGACACCCCGGAGACGCTAGGATGCTCTTCGCTCGCCATCTCTCCTTTCAAAGTTTAATGATGTTTTATCCCCATGGCATCAGCAGCATCACGCGCTCGCACCCACGGCCACGGTGTCTCTCAATTTGTGCACCCCGTTTGCAACCTCACTCGACCTTCTCCTACCCTCCACCCCCTACCAGGATCGCCACACCAACGCTGTAAATTTTGCACTCCGTAGTTCACCCGTTGCGTCTCCTACTATATCCTGCATGGTTATAGACCGTAATACTGTCCTCTCCTGTCTCGTATAGACGTATAGACTATGCTAGCTCGAGTTTCTACAGAATAGTTTGAGATTTATAAGCTTAGTATCGAAAATCGTGGGAGCAAGATCGTAAAAAACAGGAAAAAGGCGCCCGCTTCAGGGATCTGAGTAACCTAAAAAAAGCAGCACGATGAAACCTTTTTTTGGTGGAACTAGTAACTAAAAAGAACTGATATTTAAAAATCATCAATTGATATTAAAAATTATGATTTTGCAAATATGTAGCCATTATAATGCACTAGAATGAGATGTGTGTTGAAATGCAATATTTTGTTACTTCTGTTTTCCCATCAAACTGATCGACAGATTTTTGTTCGAAATCTCATTTCATTCATGGGAGAACGATTTTCATTATAAGTACAGGAATGCAATGAGAATTTAGTTAACTGTAATCCATTATACGGAAAGTTTTTTTTTTTTAAACAATATTTT
Source organism: Perithous albicinctus (assembly GCA_964016905.1). Taxonomy (NCBI): domain Eukaryota; kingdom Metazoa; phylum Arthropoda; class Insecta; order Hymenoptera; family Ichneumonidae; genus Perithous; species Perithous albicinctus. Next base: position 4,021,400 of record OZ024697.1, read on the forward strand.
TTTTGCACATTGTAATTAATAACTTTGTCACGCGGGGCACTAAAAAAAACCTTCGAAGAACTAGGAACATCGATGCTAATTTTCGAAAACCATTTCTACAATTTTTAATGTTTCGTTTGTCTGTTCTAAAGGATAACTTGCACAACAGCATGTTTTTAAATATAAAGAATAATTAATTGCCATATAATTAAAGTAATATTGAACGATTTATGCAATTTTCCGAATGCATAAGTTTTAAATGCGAAAAGTCACCTGATTGTCTGCAGGTGGCTGGGTTGTTATTGTTATTATTAATGTTTAAGTCGATAAATAAATAATGAAATATCCTCTTAATTAACCACGACTATTTATGATATTTTATCTGCAGTCAACTATATTTGATACCAGTTGGTACCTATTACAAGGTACAAAAAAAAACTTAAATTTTTGTACTTTAAAAAAAATCATGTCCACAAATTATTTTTGATAATTTTACAAATAAAAGTTTGTACATAGACACCTTTCACATTACACATAAGAACTTTCAATACCATTGAACCAACAGTTTATTAAGGATAGTCTTGAAGAATTCTCGGAAATGGAAAGTTCAAAATTTCAAGAAAAAAAAATTATATGCATTCGAAAATGTCCAACAGTTAATTCCAAATTAGAAAAAAAAACAAAAGTTTTGAATGGGTTTTGTTAAACAATTATTTCTGCAATATTGTTGTTGTTGTTGTTGTTGTTGACTAGATGACATTTATTCTTACCCTGTGTATCTATAACTTTTCAACCCTCGGCACTTTTTCTTCCCTCCCACTTCTCTTTTACCGCTTTCTCCGGGCGCCGCCGACATCGTCTCGACTCGCCGTGACCTTGATGGACCCAGAGCGGACGCTGGGTCATTCCCTTTTCAAGCAACAGGCACGTTATCGACCGTGTGCCGCGCTGTTGTGCGTGCGTACAAGAGGGTTTCTTCTCGTCCCGAGACTTTCGTCGACATCCCTGCCGACATCCAAGACACCTTCGAGACCTCGGTACGCTATAGGGAGCACGGTGACTATATGCTTGAGGAGCTTCGTACTACCTTTCACCTCCCATTCTCTCCCTCGTGATTTTTATTACCTCTTGCACGTACCGACACTGTTCTCACTTCGCCCTACGCGGCATCTATTTCTTATTTCATTTATCTTCTAAAACTTGGCAAGTCGCCGTCTTCAGGCACTTGATACCTTACCCGATGGCAGCCTAAAAGTTGTTGAACTCAAAAGGTTGAAAGGCTTTAGTCGTTTGATGCAAGTTTTATTATTATTATTGTTAGGTTATATGTAAATCAAAAGACCGAAAAAATAGATGGAACCGGCGGCCCTCTTCGGCTCGGTTACGTAAAATATTTATATTCCAAAAAAGGTTTTTCAGAATTTTTTTCGAAATTAAAAAATGTGTCATTCGATAATTTGTTTTAAAAAAGGGTCAAGGGTCATACCGACAATCGAACCAGGTAGAATGCCCCACATATAAAAGATATATCAGGTCGTAAAAATACAACGTTAGGTGAGTAACAATACGGTCGAAATTTACAACCTATAAACTTCCGATATTGACCGCTAGTATCGCCATAGTATTAAAAAAAAATTCTATGCACTTTTTTAGAATATGTTTAAAAGTATCCAGATCAAGTTTCTAAAGAATCAAAACTCTATATTCATTATTTATTAATGTTGACAGGACAAAACTAATTTCCATCAGATTTAGCCTGCCCGTCGTGTGATTTAATATCCTTACGTAACGACTCGCACGTTGTTGTCGTATTCCAATAACATCTTGGCCCACAATTTATCATGTCACGATTTATCTTACCCCTAACAACGTAATCTGTGTTGCCTTTCCGGATCCTGAAAAAAAAAGTTCCCGAAGGAGCTGTTAGATCCAATTGGCCTAAAATAAGAAGAAAATAAAAAAATACCGGCCTCGATCCAAGGCAACCAACGAATCAACCCTCGCCGTAGTAGAGTGACTCTGGCCAGACTCTTTATATTCATTTATTTTTCTTGGCAAACATTTTTCTCGTTGTAAGCGTTACACACGAGTATAGTAATAGATGTATTCGACATACAGCGTACAGAGTGTAGAACGTGAGCATTCTGAACTGCTTGACAGTAATATACATCAAGTTGTTGGGTTGTCCGTTCGTTTAGTTCTCTGATTAATTATATGGCACACCAATCCGATTTCTCAGGGCAGCGGAGAAACAGCGAGGAAACAAGAAAGTTGGATAAAAGCGGGGTAAAAGAAAGAGAGAAAATATTTGTTATAGCATAAGAAACGCCATGGCGACGTCGTGTCAGGGCAGACGAAGAAGAAGAGGTCCCAGAAGAAGTCTCTTTATTTTTCACGATTTCTTTTATCTCCAGCGTTGGTGAACGCGCACCCGAGCATAGTGTGTCTTCTTTCTCGCCATCTCTGCCGGTAGACGCGTATTTACTCGGTCGGCCAGTACGTACACGTGGTAAATGTAAAGCTAGAGCGACAAACCACAAATCGGGACGAAGAACGAGGGTGGTATAAAAATCTCTAGTCTACCGCCATACGATATACCGCATGCAATACACTATGAGAGTTGAGGAATGGTGAAAGAAACCGAGTATCTCCTCGTTACAATGAAAACGTCGAGAGGTATCTTCCTAGCGGGAGATCAAAGCTCCGGTTTCTACTTTTCCTCCATCGTTAGTTAAAACTGTGATGACGACGAGTAGTCAAAGGACGTTCCATTTGAACTGTGGTTTTTAAAAATATTTCTCTTTCATTATCTTGTGTCACGTGCTAATTACATCCACTTTGAATCTGGGCTACATCGATATTGGAGCTAATTCAATATCACTCTGGAAATTGCTTCGACCGTAATAATAGTAACGTGTCGATTTGGTTTATGAATTTTCTGTAGTTGATGTCTGTATTGTATGGATACACGAAGGCACCCGGCTAGAAATCAGTTACGGCTTGCCTGACCAGGATCAGGGTCTGATCTGGGAATTTTGCGGCCAGCCTTATTATGGAAAGCCTCACTTGGCCCTAATCAGGCAATGTCTCGACCAACCTTATTATGGAAAGTCTGATTTGACCGAAATCTGGCATAATCCAGGACTACCGTGTTAGGTTTCAGATCCGGCAACCTCGAAATGACCATATATAGATCGAATGAGTTCATGTTTTGTGAATTCTGTAATAAATGTTCTACAGTAATCTTGTGGTTTGTGTTCATAATGTATGAAGCCTAAGGGTTTTGTAGAATTGTCTTATAATCGTTAATCTGTACTGTTTGTTTTGGATCTATAAGATAACAATGATGGCCTGCTACCTTTTTCACGAGTAGTAGTCGATGGCGAAACGTAACTGATTTATCCTTCCTCCTTCACCTATCCTTAACAATGTTTTCACAAATGTTATGGTAGGACGGTAAGATCCACTTTGCTGGATCCATCCTCCAGCTAATAAAACGCCAAATATAGGTATTTCCGCTGACGGTGGAAGATCGGTTGAGAGGGTTGAAGCTGATAGACCGAAGACCAAGCCCCAACCATCTCAGTCAGTTTCTAGTTGAGCTATAGGTATACAAGAAGTAACGTTAGATTCCCCCTGCTGCTCCACAATTGCGGTAACGATAGAAACGTGAGGGTTCCGGAGAACAAAATCAAGAAATTCGATCAAGTCCCGAGGGATAGGAAAAGACGTAGCATACAGACGTAGGTAGGTGAGGTGGATAACAGTGTAGTGTATACATTGGAATTGGAACTAGACGTCAAAGACCTTCTCCCTTTGAGGCAATTCCTACGTTTCGACGTGATCCCTTCTTCAATCTTTTCTTTTTTTGTTTGTTTGCCAGACTGTTTGTTTTATCAAGGCACGTGCATCAGACAGAAAATCTTCCTGCAGCAACGCTGAGGAATGTTCTTAACTCATTCACAAGCTCATCAAACTTGGGGGCTCAGTCAAATCTGTTTGATCCCAATCACATTGTCTGAAGTTCGAGGTCTAAAATGTAATCTCCTTCTTCATCAATCTTCCAGGTGTCTGTTTCAAACTCTCGTTGGTCAAGAAAGTTCTGTGTCACTTCCATACAGAGTATTCTCAAGACGCTTGGAAATATTTCGAACTTGACACTTCAAATTTCCAGTCAGAGGGTGTTGGAGCGAATGGAAAGATACACTGTTTGACTGAACTTTCATGTCTAAAATGTAATCGTCTTCATTAATCTTCAAGACGTCTGATTCATCATCGATGACACATAGGCCAAGAACGTTTGTCTTACTTCCATGATTTAGAATCCTCCGATCACGATTGGAAAATACGATGATACTTGACTTAATACCTCAATAAAGCCCTAGTCTACAAGGGGAAATTGGAAGCAAATAGTTGCAATTCCGGAGAATTGAAGGCCTCTTGGTAACTCATACATAAACCATAGCAAAATCTTCGCAACTAAATTCTTCGAGTCAGCTAATTCTAATTCGTCGAGTCAGCTGAGCGAGATCTAGACAGATAGGTTTAGTGTGAAATAGGTTTGTAGCTAAAATGTGTAGTGTTAGCAAAGGCCGTGTACACGAGCATAGTACCGCTGCAGAGTTTACCCGCGCGGCTCTCATCGTTACAACAGGCGAGCTCGACTTTCCTTTTTGCTTCCTGGTATACACCCTTCGTCCGACGGTGAGTTCAAAGACCAAGGACGGCATTCTGAAAGTACTGAAGGGTTAAAAGAGTATGGGGGAGCGGCAAAGTGCAAGCAGTAAGAGTAGTAGAAGGCAAAAGAAAAATCCATAATATGGGTTGAGGAAGACGTAATATTAAAACGAGGATGCCAAGTATAACCTTGCACATTCGCTTCCCCATTATTTTCCATCGTGCAGAAATGAGACAGGTTAATCCATTTTTTCTTGCTTCTAGAGAAAGTTTTGGTGAGATGGGGGAAAATAATGAGAAAGTAATGGACAAGGTTCTTTTTTGAATACTTGTTTTAAGTGAATATTTCTTTGAGATAAAAAATGTAACAATTTTTTAATTAATTGCTCATATGATTCACGGGTTACAGACGTGTATTATTCTTGCAAAACTCGACAACCATGAATATGAAAATACAATGTTCTATAAAATACAAATGCTGGTTTTTGCAAAATCAAATCAACACTAAACCACTTTTCTGGGCGTCTCATACAATTTTGAGGATCTTGACATTTATATTTCTTGAAAAGAGAACGATCTTTTTCATGAATATAAAGCTTTCCATAGAAAGCTAATGCCTAACATGGGACAAACGGTACGGTGGTTCACAATTCGTGAATGATTTTTCATCCTAACATCTAATAAATCAACTTTATTGGAAGTTCATACAGAGATAACAACAAATAACGATTAATTTCTTTTTCCCCGTGAGATGCTGTAATGAGATTTGTCTTCGCTTAATGAGGGTCAAAAGTGGCTTCGTTACCACCATACATGGTATGAACATCGTTCAATTTCACGAAGTTCATGCTTGTTAGCTTGTTAGCTTGTTATCTCCAGGAAATTACAACTGGGTATGACATAATAGAATCAGCGAGGGATATTGAATGCCCAAAACTCTCTCGTCTGAATTCAATTGCATATTTCAGTTTGTTAAATTCGGGACTAGACAGATCTAGGAAAACGATGAATTACTAAAGGGCATCACATTAAAAAATAAATCCGTACTCTTGTAGACAAGGCTCACACTCGACGTTCGAAACTGACCCCATATTTCTTATATATATAGCATTCTCTTAGTCTTTGCAAAATATAATGGTAAATATAACGTTAACCAACAATTAACAATTACCTTGAACTAACAATTTGTAGTTGTATCATATAGAAAATAGGAGATTCGTCATTCGATATTATTTTTGTTATACATCTTAGGTTTGAAATAAATACTATTCTACAGTTTTTTATATTTGCACCTGGTGACTTTTTTCGCATGATCGGGACACCATTATAAATAATTAATGCATGGTCTGGGGGATATTTACAAATATTTTTCCTTAAGAGAAACACTTCCTGGTTAAAAACTACGCTGAAAGAAGATCAACATTCTGAAACTTATTTCGGACAAAATGTAAGTACTTCGTGAGGTATCAAAAGATACTAATGTTGATGATTTATAATTGCTGGATCGATTTCATTTACAAATACAAATTTTGAAGGGTTCACATAAAAAAGCACTTTCGCACAAAAAAAAGGTCGATTTTTGGCTACTGTTACCTCATTAAATTTCAGTTTTCAGTAAGCCACCTCTATGAGGATGTTTATTTATTAATCTTGGGTTTCTCATAGAGGAAGCTTTATGAAAAATGAAATTTAATAAGGAAGCAAAGTTTTACTTTGCATAATTTAAAAAAATGTTGGTTAGCTTTTTTTAAATTTATTTACCTCTATGTTTTTGGTAGTTTCTTGTGTAACAACACAAAAACGTAAACCTGCTCATGCGCTTCTTTTGGAAACTTAAAAATCCTATGAAATCTGTGTGTGTCTATTTTTTTAACAAAATTTCAGCTCGGAACATCGTGCCGTTCCAGTGTTATGCGCAATTGAATATTGGTACTTATCGACATTAAAAATGAAAAGTGTATAATAGAAAAAGACGTTACACACTGGTCCGAAACGAAAAATTCAAAAAGGCGTAAAATCCGAACCACTTTACCGATTTTATTGAAATTCAATACCAAACAAGAATGATCGTATCCGCACTACCTCGAACTTTTACAAAAGTTAGAGGCATCACGCCCTTTTTTCGAAAAATTAAAAATTCGATAAAATCGGTATGTGTAAATACATTTTGTTAAAAATCAAATATGTATGTATGTTTCAGACCCTGAAACATACATACATATGGACATTTTTTCTAAACCACTTTTTTCGACGTTTTGGATCATTTTGAGTGTCGTAACATGAAAATCTCGGGAAAAAAATTTCATGTAAACAAAGCTTCCTGTATAAGGAAGCAAATTTATATTAAAAAATGGATGTAGAATATATTCGCATATAAATGAATTGTATTTCATACATACAACTTTTCGCCAGAAAATATATTTGAAACTAGCTGTTTATTGTGACTCGTCTTGTCTCGCGCTTTCGCTCCATTATCGCAAAGAGTATCTTTGTGAGTATACAAGAACACCACCCGTCATAAAATTGTAGATTTAATTCTAAGTCACGTACATAATAAATGCATGTGACATATATAGGAAATATATAGTCACATATAGTGTGCAATTATTTTGACAGATTCATAAAACCGTAGATGTCTGGAATATAAACAAAATATATATACATACTCGTTTATACAGTGGTTACAAATATAATGATAAAACTCGGACTAGAAACAAAGCATTAGAAAATATGAGAATTACTTTTCCTCGACCGTTTCATTGCCGCGTAACAAAACGTAATTCGTCACGCTATAGATACATATTTAAAAAAGTGCAAAATCTATCTAACCGTCTTACCATTGCCAGCGACTGCGCTGTTTATCTCTACAAAAGGGTTTTTGAGACGTCGACTTTTCCGCAATACTCTAGCTACCATTGCCACCAGTGGTGGCTTATGCCTACGCGTCGTATCAGTCTACGCGATCTTCAGGTTGTGTTCTTCCTTCGCTCGTGTGCCAGGAGGCCTCGTTGCAGTTAACAGTATATATATCTGCCGCGATGCGAGAGAGATCGAGGCGTTACGCCCGTTCCACTGACGTTAATTAATGCGCTCCCGTAGTGTTCCCTGGTACTGCCGCCACACTACACCTTCGCCGCACTGCCGTAGCCGGTTGTACCTTGCCGACCGGTAGCTGTCTAAATCGAGGGGATGGAACGAAATGCGAATGTGCCGGTTAAGGGGAGGTCGAACAAAGTGGGCGCAAAGCCACCTTCCTCCTTCTTCATCACGAACCGCCACGTTCTACTTGCCTTGTCGTTCTCTTCCTCGTCGTTGGTAGTGGCTGTTCTATTGCTGGCTTCCACCACGGGAGTCTGGGCAACTCGTCGCTTCCATTCCCTATGTGTATATCGTACTGAGTAAGCTGAGTTACGCCAAGGCTTGAGCGAAAGTGGAGAAAGGAAAGGAGTACGAGGGACCCGTGTGCCCACTTTGCACACACCGGGGTAAGCCGACCGAGCACGTATTATTCTACGCTCCCGTATATCCCTGATTCACCCAACGCCACCCACTTTGACTTTCTACCTTTAGCTCTGGGCCTGCCGTTCTACGAGAGTAGAAGCCACCAGCACGCTGAATTAATCTTCGTTTGTTCTTCCTCTCCCTCCCTATGCTTTTTTTGCTTCGAAACAAAAGAGAGAAAAATGAAGGGGATAGGTGGGAGTGCATCTAACTCCTACAAAGTGAAAAAATAGAGGGACAGGACAGAAGGAATATCAGAATGAAGATAAAGCGGCATTTTTTTCTATTTAACATTCAGAAGTTCATTTTGTATTTTTTTTTTTCGAAATATTCAAATGAACCACGGACTAGGGTTGATATATATATATATATATATATATATATATATTTCAGAGCGAGAGACTTATTGGCTGAAGCCCGTACGACATTATGTGAATGTTTTAGGATACGCGAGATCATTGCATGATATTTACAATCTTTTTGTTCTTCCCCTCTTCTTTTTTTGTTGTTGCTTTTAATTGCCGGATGAATCGTAAATGTTTTGCAGGACATTTGGCATTAATTCACTGATTTTTCAATAGGATCGTAACGCTCTTTGAGAAAATTTTGCACCAATCAACTCTATTTCAAAATACTCAAAATAGTCTAAAACGTCAAGAAAAATCCGCGAGAAAAATAAACAATGTTAATCATTGACTAAGAAGCCGCGAGAACATATGAAAGCGCATCGACAACTAAATCTCAATAAATTTTTGGGTATCCCACGCATAGCCGGAGCGTCAACTCTGCAACGGTAGTGGCAGCGGTAATGGTGCGTATAGCTGTCACCGCAAGAGTGATATTATTTCGAGATCGGCTTATTTTTATTTCCTGTAGAATATTTGCGAAATTTCTCTCCGTTTCGGTAGAAAATTCTATGGAAGCACGACAACTGTAATCTGAAGGATGCACGGGTTGTATAGTGCGCTAAACTGCAATATGTGACACTGGAACTCGAGATTTTATTAATATAAAATTTCGAAGGACGGGAATACGAAACTTGCGCGAAACACACGTAACATACGCGCACAATACATCGCCACAGCTGAACTGCATCGAGCTGGAGCCGGCAGAAAAAAAATTAATACGGAAGTACGAAGAATCTCGAGGCGTATCGATAAGGTCAAACTGCAGGTTCTCGACAATTCTCGATAGACAAACATCATTATTTCCGAAATCCAAAATTCCTCGTTGCGATAATTACTGCTTTCTTACTCGAGCCACCTTCGAACTATACGTTAATTGGGTATCTCTGATGACGCCGCCCTAACGGCGAGATTGGACGTAGGAAAGGTGTTACTCGCCATGCTCAGTGATATATTATTGGTTGTGAGAAGATAAACGGAAATAATTCGAAAATAGAAACATCTAAAATTTGTCTGTACCGGCTGCGCACAGACGCGGCGCATGCGCGGAACAGACGATCACTTGTCTTTCTTACGCCTCCGATCGCCTAGACGGCGACACTTGTACCGCGTAGAGATACCCAATTAGCGTATAGCGGGAACGAATACATGTAAACCAGTAGCATTTACACTCCTCTTAAGATCCTCTACGATCGATTCTCTTGTGCATTGGGCGAGAACAGAGTTTAAAGTTAACAAAAATATTACCAAAGGAGTTCCTCCCTTGACTGTAACGCAAACTCTACCTCCGCTCGTTCTCCAGCCCGCTACAACTCCTTTGAGGGCGCCGGTATTTTGCAACCGGGCTAGTGCCGATGTCTTGAAGGTTTCTGGTAGGGCGCTCTTATCTATTGGGCAACTTGTTTCGTCGAAACTTCCTCCTTCTGACAGATTCGAGTACTCCGACCTTAACTTAATTATAACAAAAACCACAACAAATCTTTCTGAACTATATCGATAATTTGACGGAGCGTTGCCCCCCCCCCCAGCCTAACTACCCCGTTCGCACCCCACCGATTTGTGTTTTCGGAGACCACACCCACATTTTGTAATCCTACAACTTAACTTATGGGAGATCAAACATAAATATACCGGCTTTCATTTATGTAATCAGGATAGAATATTCCTCTTGGCAACCCCGCTATATAATTTTTGGAAGATTACCCCCTTATTTAGGAATCACTTAACCTTACATGTTACTCAACTTACAAAAAACCAGTAACAAAAGATATCGTGAAAGTGACATTCATTTATGTATATTGTATTGACATCATGAATTTAGCATATTCGTTGGGCAGATAGAGTCATTTTATTGTTTTACCTACCACGAGACTCCGTACGGTATTTGTGCCTACATACCGTGTCTAACAATAGCCATAGTCGCCCCCGACGAGTGAAACGGCTTGTAGTTATTCCCTGAGCCCAGGGGTTTAGATATTCGAAAACGCTTTTGCGCTCCAACGGCGGGTCTCCAGGATGTACCGACGTTTGTTGTTGGTAACACGCGACGCCAATCCTGGCAGTTCTTCGGGGTAAACGAGACAGAGTGACTGGGAGAGTGAATGGAGGAAGAAGGAAACCTGGGTTTAAAACTGAGGGAACAGTATAAGGAAGGAAGGGTCGTGGCCGATCAAAAGGACATCGCGTGTCCGACGATAGTTTCTGTATTTTCTTTTTATTCGCATTTCAATTGAACTCCCCTCTCTTTATTCTCCTTCTCCAACTACTTGTTCGTCCTTCCAAGCCTCCTTGCCCCTCTGTTTCTCATTGCTTTCTATGTCTTCCTATTTTCTGGCCTGCGCTGCTTCTCTAGCTCCCTTGGGTTTGCGCTACTGTAAAACGGACGATGCACTTCAACCAGCGTCTTCCTGGCATAGTCGGTGTATGTGCTAGATTTAGTGTACTGCACTTTCTTATATATTTGTATGTGTATGTGTACAGAGAGACCTTCATAGCCTTCTATCCACGCCTACAAGGAAACCAACCCCAACGGTTTCGCTCTAATTCGCCTTCAGTTGCAGGTTTATCTCGTTACCCTCTCTTCCCCCAAGGTGCTTCCTTCCATCTACCGCAGAGCTATCTTATACTTCATAACTTACCTGCCAGACGGTTATTTGCCGCACTCTTCCCGATTGCCCTCATGGCTGTTGCTCTCTGCATGTCGAATTCAAGAGATGGAGACTGAGGAAACACGAAATTGGGCTATTTAGGTCTTTTTTTTCTTGAGTTTCCATCTTGTGGAAGATATGTGCAGTTCAGAAAAGTAGACTAAAAGCTGAAGAATATGGTGATTCAGAAATTCACAAACATTAAACAAAACTATTGAAAACAAACAAAAAATTAAATTTTATCCCCCAAGTTTAAGTACAATTATAAAGAATTCACCACTAATTCTTTATAACCGACTACCCGAATATATGTCGGGAATTGTTTCAGTTATGAGAGATATCTTAATAAATTGCATCTACATTTTTCAAGCTTTTCACATTGTCTCTTTCCATATACTTCGCCTCTTGGACCATTTTTCCGGACGCACATAAAAATGATTTAATGATATCAAAGCACTAGGATATGATTTTGCTGCTGATCAAAAGAAACGCCATCTGTGAACATAATTTCCCCGTTGTTTCTATTGATGAGAAAACAATGAGTTTGCGTCATCACGTCCCGACAACGTTTTTTTTTTTGTCGTTTCTGCGTTTGCCCTTTATTTCCAGGTGTATCCTGTTACATTTTGGAACAGAATAACGCAATAACACGTAGGAAAAAAGGGAAAATGAAAGAAATAGCTGACGCTGATGGTTCCTCCAAGAAATTGGATTTGTCCAGCGGGCATCGAATTTCAATTATTATACTACAGAGAAAAGGGAATAGTATAGCGACGGGCTTGAAACGCAGCAAGTAATTGTCTACCTTTTTTGTCCAGAATGAAAGAAAGGAAGTCGGAGAATATTTATTTTATATCCATTCACTTTAAAGACCCCGAGGAGGCAGACTATTCGCATTAGTTTGAGGAGCAATTGAACGAGAACTGCGCACTGAAGTAGCGAAGGTAAAGCTCGTTCGGTAAAGTCTAATGAAACGGAAAGAATTGGATTTCAATTAAGATGACGGAAAGACGAGAGGAATATTATAACCTTACTATCCGACTTTCCTTAAGGGCGCATTATATATACATTCAGTACTAAACGTTTGATTTTATTGGAATTTAAGTACTTTGAAACCAGGAAAAAATCTGAAAAAGTAGAAGAAAAAAAATAGGTTCATTGAAGATATCAGGAATACTTAATGTGAATAAGGCCTAAAAGTTGTTTCTGAATTAGCAAAAACAATTGATAAAAGATTCTTTTCATGTTAATTAAATTCTCTAATTTTTTTTCTTTTACTTCCTCACAGAGGAAGCTTTGTTTTCGTGAACTTTTTTTTCGGAGATTTTTATGTAACGACACTCAGAATGGTCCAAAACGTCGAGAAAAGTGATTTAGAAAAAACGTTTGGATGGATGTGCGTGGGTATGTGGCCAAAATTCAAAATTCAAACCTACATATCTCAAGAACGGTATTACCAATCCGGCTAAAATGTGGCACACATATGGAGCAGGTAGGTACCTTTGTTTGTAATAATTTTAAAAAAAAATATATATATATATTCAAATTTTATTTTGAAAATGTCTATACGCCTTCCAGCTACCGCAAATTTTTAGCTTAAATATTTTTTTACAAATAAAGCTATGTTAAATAAGGATCGGTATTGAATTTGGAATAAATCGACGAATAAATTCGGTTTTTAACGGATTTTTAATTAAAAAAAAAAAATTCATTTCGCTCAAACTCACGTCAAATCTCACTAAATTTAACAATAAATGTATTGAAACTTTTTACGAATGAAAAGTACAGACAAAAAATATTCACCGTTGTTATTTACCTAATTTTATGACAATCGGTAAATGGGTTCGGATTTTGGAGCAATTTGAATATTTTCTTCTTCACGGATTATAGCTCAAAAAGATATCATAAAGCGGACTAGAGTTGTAAACACGTGTACATTTTTTTTATTGTATTGGTTAATTAATTAATTATTCGATTTTTAATCATTAATCGATTTTTCACAGTGCTTCCTCCATGAGGAAGCCAAAATTGATAAAAATGCTTTCTCATAGAGGTGACTTTGTGAATAATCGAAATTAATGAGTAAACAATGTGAAAAGTTCTACTTTGCAACTTTTTTACGAATGTTTGAAGAGAGGAATTTTTTTATTTAGAAGAACTTACCGGTACTGCGGTCTAGTGGCTAGCGTGCTTGCTGATTCTCTAAACCAGAGGTCTAGGGTACGAGTCCCGCTACCGTCAGTTTCGCTGAAAATAAATATTCAGACGCGATGTAGCTCCAGATATATCTGTAGTCCGAATGTTTACATTCTCGAAACGCGATTAGCTCCGGCAGTGCGAAGCGAACTTGAGACCAACTGTATCGACTAAGGTTTTCTGCAGTCTCCCTGGGCTCTGCCCAGAGGCAAATGCGATACGGGAAACGAAGTCGATTGCAGCCGTACTTTGGGGGGGACTGGCTCGCGGCAGAAATGCTTCGGGTGACGAATATTTAAATAGTAATGCGAGGAAAGCCAAGCCGATCGGCTATAAGACCCTATCGAGGATTTGGTAAGCGGGGGAAAATTGCAAATAAATATTTAGTAGAAGTTTCACCAACCAAAAGTTCGTTTTTATAGGAATTTAAATACTTTTAATCGAGAAAAAAATCTTTTCGAAAAATCAAGTTCACTGCAGGAAAAAAATAACAAAAATGATTGATCGTATACCTAATATTTTTTTTTTAGTAATTATTGAAGTCTAGCTTTTATAAATTATTCGTAGAAAGGTTCAAAATAAGAAGTTTACAAAATCATCGAATTAATCTTTTCATAAAATCAGTTCTACAAAAAATAATCAGAGAAGAAAAACTTCAGAATTGTCTAAACAAGATTTTTTTAAACAGATTTTTTCGTTGAGGATGAAGTTTTTGTCGTTAATTTATAAGCAACTTTTTGGCATTATTATTCACTGATATTTTTTCTCAGACTTCTCTCACGTCTGAAAAAATACTTAAATACAAAAAACATGAAGCTTTTATTTATGAATGTATGCGTGGATCAATAATAAATTCCCCAAAATTTCACATATCGTTACATTGTACATTTTTTATTAAATTTCATAAATTACACTTTTATTTGCCACAGTAATACATTTTTTAATATTTCGGATTCTCGAGCCTGTGGAAAAAATTGCTCTCATCCAGTTCAAATACGTTTTTTATTCAGCATTCCCACAGCGTATTCGTATTGGATATATATATACATGTATATGTATATCTCTCATTTTTTTCTTCGCGCATCCCTCGTGCATTCATAGTCGCTGAAGGAGCGAGAAGGGGGAAGAAAAATAAAGAAGGATAGAAGGATGAAACAAGTTGGAGAGGAATTTGTGCGAAATGGCACAGAATAAAAGGTGCGGAAGCTAAAGAAAAGCGAGGGCTAGACGGAAAGAGCGAAAGGTATACGCTACGCGACCTCGCGGCTCTTTAGCGATTCGCTTGGAGAGTGGCTCGTGAAACGGCACAGACTCTAATTCGTCCCGCCGCGGTTTGCCGTGCTGGCAAGCTCGTTGGATACGAGAAACGCGCCCCGGGGAAAGGAAGAGGAAGTGGAAGTGGAAACGAGTGCTGGCATGAGGGCAGAGGGCAGAGGGCACAACGTTGGTTCGGGCTTATACCACTTTTCCAGTCTGTCTCTTTCCCTCCATCCCCTTCCCCCTATTCCCCTCTTCATTCTCTTTGGACTGTCAGGATGGAGATACAGGAAGAGATGGAGAAAAAAGTTTCCGACTGGCGTGCCACTTGGGCTTCTCGTTCTTGTCCTCATATTCCCCGGGAAACCGTACCAGTGAAACCTGAAGGAAGAGGGTATGCTTGTGTACCAGCTAGAAGGGTGTATATCCTATTCTCCACGTAAATCCATATAGGCGCGTACAGTAGGGTGGTTAAAAAAATTTGTTTTTTTTTTGCGAGCCTCAACGGAAAATGTTAGTACATTGTGAAAAAGTAATTTGTGTAAAATTTTGGTGGTATGAAAGTTTTTTTTAGATAGTGCTCAAACAACAATTCGGGTTTTTTCCTGTTTTTTTATGATAATCACAATACTAATTTTTGTTTGCTCTCACTGCAGAAAGTATTAGTGCTTGAAACTGTAATTCGTTCAAAATCTTGACGCTCCAAAAAAAAATTTAAACCGTGCCTCAGGTAATGTTTTTGCATTTTTTTTATATTTTAAGCTAAACATCATGAGATAATCAAATGTTTAGCTACAAAAGTCAATTTTTTGCGTCTTCTCAAAACAAAAATCGTAAGTATTTGATGAAGACATAATTTTCTCAAAACTTTTGATGCTCTGTAACATTTTTCAAGCTAGCTCAAGCGGTTTGTTTTCATTTCCATGCACTTTCAGTCGAAATTCATGTCGAAAGATAATGATGAATAGAATGTCTAAAAGAATTTACGTGGTTACTTCGAAGATCGAGTTCGACAACAATTTCCCTTCTCGCAAGAAGGATATTTTTTGCCAATTCTATACTTAAAAATTTGCTGTTGTTCAATTCATACCCCAATGGAAAAACGATTTTTTTTCGTCAAAGCTTACGTATTTCGGTCGTCTTGATATTGGTTATATATTTAATTTTCGTATTTACGGAATTATATAATTGTACTGTTAACATTGTTAAAATTCTTAGCAGTACAATTATATAATTCCGTAAATACGAAAATTAAATAAATAACCAATATCAAGAAGACTAAAATATTTAAGCTTCGACAAAAAAGATCGTTTTCCATTGGTGTATGAACCAAACAAAATAAAAATTGGCTTTCATTTAGTCAGCACTGTAATGGAATAACACACATGTCAGTGATACGTAACATGAAAGTCGATGACATGCAAAAACAGAGGTGAATTTTCTACTGAATTTAATCATTTGTTCTGTTTAAAAAAAAAGAAATAAATATAGCAAACGATTCTTCTGGGATATTCCATTTATGATTTTTTGAAAATTTTCACTGGTAAGAAGATGAATGTCACTGATTATTAGAGAATATGCATTTTTTGCCTCCGATTAACCTTGAAATACAATTGAGTACGAAATATAGTGAATAAGCATGTTTATGAATCAATTGAAAATTGCCGCTCAAATAGGGAGACGACGGGAATGAAATAAAAATTTGAAAAAATTAGGGCTTTTCTTTTACCATTTGGAGCCGATTTGATGGGCAACATGTCATCTTTTTTAGACCTGATGTAAAGACCACCCTAGTGTCTACCGATTGAGCTGAAATTTGTCACACATGTGGGACACCAGATCGATGCCAAATTTCAGCCCGATTGGTGAAGCCGTTCTTGGGATGTAGATGTTTGAATTTTACATTCCGGCCACGCACGCACACACATAGACATTTCTACTAAACTATTTTTCTCGGCGTTTTAGACCATTTGCAGCGTCCCGACATGAAAATATGGAAAAAAAATGTTCACGAAAACAAAACCTCCTCTATGAGGATGCAAAATCAAAAAAGTTTTACCATGTCATTTTTACGCGACTGAGTGCCCTTAACTGAGGTTCCACTATACCACATACAACAAAAAGGTAGAAAAAAATTAAGTCGACATCGCGAAAGGCAAAAAGTCACCCGAGAGTCGTAGCGAATGCAAAGGGTGGGGCACTCCCTTTTTCCGTCTCCTTGCTTCGAAAGACGGAGGCATTTCGCGAAGTGTAAGTGGTGTAAGCGTTTGAGGAACACCGGGTTTTCACGCTAAATTACAGGAGAATAATAATCCACGGTAGTACCGCGAGTACAGTTTCAGGGAAGCGCCTTATAGTCAGACTCTCGGGTACCCTAGAAGACGGGCAACAGCAACGATTCACGTCAAATCTTCTCGTTCTCCACGTTGGAAACGGAAACAAGAACAAGAGTGAGCGAAGACAGCGAACGGCATAGCTTGCGGTGGAAGTGGAGCAGCACAAGAAACATGTCGAGCATCACCAGGAGAGAAAGTCAGAATTCAACGTTGCACTTGCAACCAACACGCTTGTGTCTAGGGCTTGGGAACTGGATCTTGGCTTCCTACAGTCCCCCGCCCCTCACCCTTTCGCCCGTTTCTGATTTCACGACGTGCTTGCGCCTCCCGCGAGCTTTGTTATTTTGATCACTCGTCAGTGGGATTAATCGCTTGTCTCGTTTCTAATTGACCCACTTTTTCGTCGTACCGCATTCTCGTCTCACTTTATTCAACCTTTCTTTCCTCGTACGTGTTAGTAACTGCACGGCTGGAGCAATGTGCTGACAGAATAATATCCGTTTGCACGCTGCGTGCACGGTAATTTCTCTATCAACGACGGTAATATATCACACTTATGTTTCGCTGTCGCGAATTTTATTTACCTGCCATTCGTCGAGACATCGGCGAAGCTTGAATGTTAGGTTGAATGTTAGAATTTTTGTCGTTATTGTGTACAAATTGGATGCTATGTTTAATGCCAAAAGTTCCATTTGTCCTACCAAAATGGAGGACAAATTAAATTTTGCACTTTTATGCGTTTTTGAAACTCTAAACGATGTAACATATATTTATATCAATTTTGGGTTAAGGGGAGATTAGACAGTTTTCATCATTTGATCCTTATCAAGTCTTTTCATTTTACGGTGCGCTCAATGACGACGTTTGCTTATCGACGTTTGAATCCTTATCTACAATTTGGAAACATGAATTCGCAATGTTTGAAGATTTTCTTCAGAATTCTGTTGTTTTAGTTGTGTGAATGTCTTTAAACAAGTAAAATTTTTATAATAATTATATTAATTTATCTTTTACGAAATAGGTGCTTTTAAATTTTAAATAACAGCTTCAAGAGTTAAATATTTGCGTAAATAAATAAAAAATAAACACATGTATATTAAAGATGCAAAATTCGAAATTTTTATAATAAACTTTTCAATATCATTCACAATAATTAGTACATGTCGTTATTCGTCTTTTAGATCCTTTGTCATAAATCATTTATTTACACACATTCATTCTTATAAGTAATACATTTTTTTTTACATATAATTATTGTAAACTTTGTTCCTTACACGTGTTCAAAAAGTTAATTTTAAATACGTATAATTATATATTGAGAAGAATTTATTTTTTAAGAAGATTTTGAGCTGCCGTAGTCACACGTTACCTCTCCAGTAATCCATTGATTATTATTATAAAAAGATAATTGAAAAGAAATAGATATTGCGAAGCATTGCACGCTTCACAATATTTCAGAAGTGTAAAGAAAAAAATAATATATATATATACATATAAGCGACAGAAACAAGAAGCAGCACGTCTGCTCAGCATAACTGTTGCGAAGAGAGGAGAGCGAGATTTTCGGTCACGACGATTGCTCGGCCTTGAGCTTTTATTGTCTGTACTGCCCTTATTATATGATTACGATTAAAGCGTCAAATGTGCAAAATCATGGTAACAGTTACGCTCTCTGGTTATAGAACGCGAGCAATGAGTTTAAATTTAACTATAGAATCATTACAAACTTTCTGGGAAGTTAGTTTACTTTTTTAAAATATTAGCCATATTAATTTCAATAAAATAAGTTGAGTAGATCTTGAGATCTAACTTGACCGGAAAAGACAGAAAGGGTTATATGAATAAGAAGAACATTTTGTGTTTTATGAGTAAATATGAAAAAATCAGAAACAAAGGATGCAAAGTAGAATTTTGCACATTGTTTCTTTACTAATTGTCATTTTTCACAAAGCCGCCTGAATGCTGAAGTATATTTGTTAATTTTGGCTTCCTCATAGAGAAAGCTTTGTGAA
The DNA here is from genome assembly GCA_964016905.1 of Perithous albicinctus. NCBI lineage: Eukaryota > Metazoa > Arthropoda > Insecta > Hymenoptera > Ichneumonidae > Perithous > Perithous albicinctus. Next base: position 4,040,410 of record OZ024697.1, read on the forward strand.
AAATGAAAATTAATGAGGAAGAAATCTGCAAAGCTCTACTTTCCATCCTTGTTCAATACATTTAAAAATCTTGCTTTTATCGAAATTTGAGTCATCAAGAAATAAAACCACTTCACATATGACTATGAATCGCCGATACATACACCGTTGCATCATATTTCGATTGGGTACAAAGTTTTTGCTTGCTTGCTTTAGTTTTGTAGAAACTAGAGCGAAAATGTACATTTTGTTAATAAATCAAAATGGCGTAAAATCCGAACCGCTTTACCGATTCTGTCCAAATTCAGTACCGACCAACATCGAATGTACCCGCATTTATGAATAACTGTTTAGCTAAATCCTCCAACTTTTACGAAAAATACAGTGAAAACGTTATCCCGCACAGAAAAAAGTAGACCGGGATGGAGTCCCGAAAGGAGCCCCGGATGGATTCCGGGAAAAAGTCCCAAATGGAGCCCCGGATGGAGTTCGGGAAAAGTCCCAGATGGATTGTCATACGGACTTCGTCCATCTGAGAATCCATCCCGGACTTCATTCGGGACTCTTGCCCGCGGACACCATTCGGGATTTTATCTCTGACTGTCCAGGAATGTCAACATTCAAAATTTGTTTCTACAATTATAACAACTATTTCTTGAGGAAATAACTTCGGAAAACCTTAACATCCAGTAGGCGCATTAATTCTATAGGCTTTTCCAATAATTTTAACGCTGAAATAATTCTTCATCACGCTGAAGGTTATAATAAGGAAGCACAAAGTTTTTCCACATAAGTCATTTATCACTGCACAGACTTGTAGATCTAACCATTATGATATTTATCAGTCTTTTTATTACCACGTACTTATAATTCGTATTTGCAATTCTAGTTACACGTGAATTGGGAAAACACAGAGCGGCTATTGCGTTTTTACCAAATGGGGTCATATCAGCCAACTGTCAAAGTCTGCTGAGATTCGGTGAAGGTTGTTGAAGATCGACCAAGTTCGCTCATCAATTGTCAAAGTTACTCTGACATTTCGCGGATTATATCCTGAGTCAGTCAGCCGAGTCGTTTTCTCAGTATTTGTTTATTATACGTATAATTTTTCTCAAAAAATAATTCTAGTAACAGCGTAGATTAGTCCTTTTACTGAATGAAGATAATAATCTTCACCGTTAGAAGCCCGGTTACATGTTAATTCTATAACTCGAAAACCGTTCAATCAACTGATCTAATTTTTTTTGTATAAAACTTGAATAGAATGTGTCGTCATTTGATACTGAATTTGGTGAGTATTCGACAAAGAGTTTATAACTCTGAGAATTTTTTTTATTTGTTATGAATTTTTTTCTATGAGGTAGCCAACATAAATCAACATACTTCCTGGTAGAAGAAGCTTAATAATAATTAAAAACTAATGAGGAAACAATGTGCACAGTTTCGAAATTTCCTGAAACCTCGAGAAATGTAATCTAGAAAAAAAATTCTGGATGTATGCTTTTGGTTATATATTTATTTAGTTATTTACCACTGTCCCGAATGGAGTCCGTGAAAGAGTTCCGTTTCTTAAACGTCAGGGATAATGGACTTCGAGTAGTCTGCCGAAGTCCATCGAACAACCCATCCGGGATACCCGCCGGGACTGCGCGGACTCCATCCGGTACTCCTTTTCGGACTCTGTCCGGGACTCCATTCCAGACTACTCTTTTCTGCGCATAATTTTTTGAAAAATTCAAAATCACGTAGAATCCGAACCGCTTTATCGATTTCATCCAAATTCAATACCAAACAACATTGAACGTATCTTTAGTTATGACACACACACACACACATACATACGGACTTTTTCCTAAACCACTTTTCTCGACGTTTTGGACTATTCTGAGTGTCGAAAACTTAAAAATTCCATGTAAAATCGTAAAAACAGACTAAAAACTTTAACGATCAGTAAATGACGAAATTAATAGAATATTACAGCTTGATATAATCGATTTTTCTTAGCGAAGGTATGAATGAATTAAATAATGAAAATTGTAATATACAATATGAATTATCATTGTGAGCTTTCAGAAGAATTTTCGTGTTTTACGCGAACCCGTTGAATCGGGTTCGCGTAAAACACACAAGCAGATAGAAACTTTACCGATTCCGTAGCAACACGATATCCGGGCGCTTCGTTCTCGCGCTTCATCGATCTGCGTAAACAATCAACGAGAGATTTCTGAGGTGACGGAGCCGTTGATTCGTGGCGGCTGTTGCCACGAATCAACGGCTCCGTCACCTCAGAAATCTCTCGTTGATTGTTTACGCAGATCGATGAAGCGCGAGAACGAAGCGCCCGGATATCGTGTTGCTACGGAATCGGTAAAGTTTCTATCTGCTTGTGTGTGCGATGCTGAAACCTGTACGGTATATGTGTGTATATAATCGGTCCGCAATCCATAACTTTAAAAAGCACTAATTTTTTAAAGACATTTTAAGTCGTCTACGATTTTTTAAAACAAATTATCGAACGACACGCTTAAAAATCTGAAACAAGTCTGAAAAACAATCTTTGGAAAATAAACATTTTTAATAACCGACCCGAAATGGATCGGCGATTCCTTCCATTTTTTTTGCCTTTTTGAAAAAAAAAAGAAAATGAGAAGAATTAGAAAATTAGTAACTTTACGACTGGCACTAGCTAGAAAATGTTTGTATGCAACACATGATTTTTGAGAATATTTTTTCAGATTTTTTCAAATTATTTTTTCATTAGCAATCCATTTTCTCTTGATAGCGTTATGAAGGGCTTTGGTATAACGGGTATACCCAATATTTACATGAAGAAAGAGATTTTCTTTGGGTAATAGTTATGTACTGAAAGACAATGGTTAGATTAATTAATCATTGGGTGATGGTAAGACTCTTGATGAATAATGTAAATGATAACATTGTTACGTGATATGCAAAAGTTTTGTTTTCATCTTGTTTATTGGTGAGAGTGAAATCTGACTCAAACCTTATGAGGTCAAATCTAGCATTGGTTCTGTCTCACTTTGACTGGGTGCTAATGTAAACGTATCTGGGGTAGCTTCTAGTCGCATATCCTGTGACGTTGACGACTGTAGCGTTGGAGGCTCGCATGGACGTTGTCTTGAAGCTGATTTCGAATCGTTTCAAATGTCCACATTAATACATTGCTAGCGAATAGGGCGCTTAGCGCTCAGTCAAGTTTCTCAGCTTAGATCGTGAATGTTTCCAGATTTATCCATTTGGTAACAATCTGACACTCACATTTATTGTTCTTCGGAAACGCCGGCCTACTTAGGCTCGGTTACGAAAAAATGTATGTTTAATAAAAGATTTTTGAATTTCTTAAAGACTTTGTCGTTCGATCATTTGTTTTGAAAAATGGTAAGTTTTCTAGAAATGGAAAAATGGAAAAATTTCTTTTTGTTTCAATTAGTGGTTTTTAGATTTATGTCAATAATATAAAAAATTGCGGACCCAGTCGGAAGGGTGAAGTCTCAGAGTCAGGTCGCAACTTGGTGGAATACCCCATATACAGAGTCTATCGAGATTTAGGTACGAGACGAAGCGAGAAAGAGATGCCAACATTTCATCGGGACACCCATTAGGAAAGGCACGTGGTGCGCAGGTGACGGAGCCCCTCGTTTCGTCATAACCAAGTTTTGAACCATTCCCGGGAGCGCACAGTAACAGGGTTGAAAACTTCCAAATACCAAAGCTTCAACAGGGATTCCAACCCTAAGCACGAAATTGCTTCGTGAAATTCAATGTGTTTGTTGAAAATAAAATTTATTCATCCGATGAGAAAAATCGTACTAAGCTTAGCAACTATTAATTCGTACTCCACGTGACAGCTTTTTTAACTACTTTTTTTTGTTCCAAACTGAGGTAAAAATATTTACTAAACTCTAAGAAGTTAATTTATTTGTGAAATTAAACTATTGTTTCGATTGTTTATTTATAGAAACAAAATCTTTGATTGAACGAAACATATTTATGAATCTGTTACAATATTTCATCGAACTTAGAAATATTACTTCCTAGGATCTAATAACGGGACTCAGAAAAGTTAAGAGCTGATGGATCTAATAGTGGGATATGCAAAAATGATCGCCAGGGAGCTTCACTAGAGGAAGTTACGAAAATCAAGGCCAAGTGTGGTCTTATAGAGGTATCTATAAAAAAAAAGGCCCCCAAATTGGAAGATTTAGAAACAATCAGGACCTAGGAGCGGTTACAGACGATCTGCGAACAACCGCTAGACCACGAAGTGCCACGATAATCTACTAGTTCAATGAATATTTTTCCTGATTTATCTACACTTCAATCTTCTTAAACCAATTGAGTCCAGTTTAGGATGAATATAAAAAGTATCAAGTGTTAAAAAAGCAAAAACCAAATACCGAGACGGGTAGACGATAGCATTTGACCTTAGTCGCACTTTTCTCAGAGCGACATTGATACCCTGGTATAGAAAAGATATAAAACAGCACATCAGGGGCAAAACAGAGAGTCTGTGATGTCGAAAGTGAATTTATATCGCTCTCGGAGTCGAGAACCGCCTTGAAGTTACACCTGCCTTGCTGTTTCACCTTGTCCTTTTCCCTTAGCTTTCTTTGTCAGTGGATTTTCCTTCAACAGAGTCGAGTGCAGTAGATCGAGTAAGTGAAAGTCAGACGGGCAGGTAGGCTGGGGTATTGTACAACGAAGTAACACTTCCACGAGTGCTACGGTCATACATCTTCGTTACTCCGAGGCTAGAGCGAAGTAAAAAAAAATAGAAGAAATAAAAGGTGGGAAACTTGAGGAGATAAAAAGACGCAAATGGATCCTTTATTAATAATAAATAGTGTGTCGTTTTTTAACTAGGAATATAATTTTGATTATTGTATAAAGGGACTATAGTGACTTTTGACTTTCTAAGTTTATCAAGCATGTCCTAGCAATTGTTGTTTTCCCTTGAAAACAAAGCAAGAATTTACAGATTTCTTTAAATCCCTTGCACAGCGCAATTTTATTGCATTGACCCCGGTGCTTAAATAAAAGAAACCAAAGTTCGACAGAAATAGTTTCTGTGGACTTTTGATTACTGAAAAAAGTGGAAAATTGAAGAGAAAAAAGATGCTACTGAGAATAATTAGTTATTAGTAAAAATATCGTGTATAGCGATTTTTCAACTTTCTAAAACAATTTCCACCAATTGTTGTTTTACTTTAAAACAAAAAAAAAACAAATTTAGAGCATTGGCGGGATTGTTCGCTGAAATATTCAAGAATGAAAGAAAGATGGTATAAATGTTTGTAAATCCCTTGCGCTGCATATCTCGTCGAAATAACTCCTAGCTAATAAAATAAAGTAATGAAAAGTCGACAGAAACTATTTCTGTCGACTTTGGATTATTGGAAAAGCAAAGTGAAAAAAGACTCAATTGGTAATAATAATGACTTTTGAATTTATGAATAGCTTCTGTCGATTTTAGAGGTTTTATGCACATGTCCTTCTGTGTTTGTTATCTGTAGTTCATGAAAACTGTATAACCGTACTATCTTAATATTAAGAGCATTTCAACCATCAGTAGAGACAAAAAAGTATTGACTCCATCGATCGCCTCAAGTTCGATATGAAAAAGTTAAATCTAATTTGGTAGTATTATGAGAATTCTCCCCGAGGTGTCAATATAATTTTGAGTGTCAGACAAAAGCGTAAAGCTATATATAGAACTCGATGAAATCCGTCCGCGAGAAGAAACGAGGAATGAAGAGCTTATGCCTCTCCACCAAGAGCAAGTGGAAAGAGTCGGCTGATCTGACGCTCCAGAGAAATTCACACTGGTACACATAATCGCCTAGTCTCTTGTCTGATCTTTTTTTATTTTACGTCTGTACCTCACTCTCAAACGCGTACATGCATTCTGCAGTTTTATCGCTCGGATTGTGATGTGGGTTTCATTCTTTCGGCGAGGAAGAAAGGCGTGTAGAGCAGTGAATGTGGGGACAGGCGAGAACAAGAGAGATCCGTTGAGGTAAAGCGAAAAGGACAGATGAGTGACGAGGTGAATGGATAGGGAAGAGAGAGATAGTAAAGACCGGGGTTAATTGTATCAGGGGCAAGTGGAGTAAAGCCTATTTAAAAGTCGGTCACGTTTATGTCACTAATGTACAACTTTCAATTACAGACAGGGATACTTTCCACTATACTACCGAAGAATATTTACAAACTGTTACAATAAATAAATACTACCGAAGAGTACTTACAAACAGTTAAAATAAATAAATAATACAAGGTTTGTTAAAGTTACCATCACGACTAACATTTTTTAAGTTGCAGGTCAAGAACTAATTCTTGGTTTCAAAAGTAAAATATTCTAATCGCAGTAAAAGGATTCTTCAGAAGCGATTATCAAGCGAGCGTAGCTATCAACTTTTCTCATTCGAACACTTGGTATACTACTCAAAATTTGAATCCAGCTTAAACGTATTCGCTCGGTTCTATCCAGTGAGATTCATATTGCCAAGTGACAAAAAATTAAAAGCCCACTTCATCGGGCAAAATATTTTGTTATCTTTTTTATACTTTATAGAGATTAGATTCCACCTATGATCTCAATTGGCTGTGCAAAGTCTCATTCTCTTCGTAAAAAAAACTCTGTCCTATATGATAATAAAAATTTCCTTTTCAAGCTCTTACGGTGAAGTTATAAGGAAATTTGGTAAAAAAATGTGACCCGTAATGAAAAATTTTCTAAAAGAAAATGTCCCGTGCAAAAATTTAAAATTAAAATTTCTATTCTCAGACCGGACACTCTTTATTCAAAGATCTTGTAAAGTCAGTTTCGTTCATCGCTGCAACTTGAATTCTATAGAAGTTGAACATAAAAAAATATTTACACCAGTGAACTGAATTTTTTCACCGAATCTAATACAAGACGGTCTGTTCTGTTTATTTTTTTTTTTTTAAAGACGTTCTATAAATTAAACGTCTCGATGTTGAATAAATTGTTTAAAAAAATGAAAGCAAAAAGTGACACAACGAGCCCCGATCTCCTTTAAAGAAGGACTGTGCAAAAACAAGTGGTCTTTCGGGTGCTCGAACTGCCGTTAAAGTCTCGGCGTAGAGCCACGAAGCGAGGGGCAAAAGAATCAAAAGGAAAACAGAAAGAGAGAGATCATTGTCTTCCTGTGTCGAGAGGAAACGAGTACTACTTCATTTTAGACCATTCTCTTCTTGTTCCTACGTCTATTCTAGTGACTCTAGAATATCCGTGATTTCGCGAGTGAAACCGCGAGAAAACATTTCGTATTGTCGATACCGAAGCTGAAAGCTGCAAGGACAGGAGTTTGAACGAACATTTGACAGAAATAAGAAAGAAACAAAAAGGGAATTTCGATTTTTCTTTCTGAACCACATGGCTCAGTGCAACTCTCTAGATATAACACGGCGAAACGTTGTAGAGTCGAACAAAGAGCCGAGATATTGTTTCGCTCCAGGGAAAATGAAAAGAAAGTGAGAAAAAATTGCAAACAAAAAAAAAGAAAAGAAGGGTGTTGGGAACAGTTGGAAGGGATGGCTGTCTTGACAGGTGTGAAAAAGGTTGCTTTAAGTTTAAGTTTACGGTTAGTGAAAAGCTGGAATGACGAGCGAATGAGATGTCCTGCTTAGTCTCGGGCGGACAGAAGTTTGTGTTAAGGGGTTATGGCCCCTTCGACCACGTATAAAATTCCACAAATTTTTCCTTATATAAAAGATATATAAAAGAAAAAATTATTTTTACTGCAATTTTCAAAAAAATTTCCATTTAGCGTACAAAGTTGAAAATTGTATTTTAAGTATTTCTTTTATTTGCCATTATACACAAAACCACCTATATGAGAAACTACATTTTAAATCAAATGTTTAAGTTACTTACAAATTAATGATTATTCACTTTTGCAAGCCAAACAAAATATTCACTGTTACTAATAACATTCTCATAATAAAAATAAAATATATTTCCAAGAAAATATTTTATTTTATGTGTTTCACGTGTCTCGCTCTTTTATTTTTATAATATTTGGTACATTTATATTTAATATCGTTTACAACACAAACAAATTCTATGCATTATATACGTGGCAACAAAAACTTTAATATGTGATAATTTTATGTACATTCTGAGTAAGTGAAATCTAACTTAACAATAAATTTTATAAAATTACAATAACCCTATCACTAATTATAATTATATACGAGAGAAACTGTAATTGATAAGCGTTTCTAAAAAAAGACATTGCATCGCTGTCTTCCCTTGGAGTTTTGAATTACGGTCGGGTTTAATCTATATGCGTCACCGATGACGAAAGGTAAATAGAAAAAAGTACATAACACGGAAGCTAGGTAGAACGGGATGAGAGATCGACCCAGTGAAAAAGCCTGCCAGCAGTGAAGTCTGGCACCGAAATGGACTCGGGGCAGCGTCGAATGGTGAAGCAAGCGAGGAAACTCGACTTCTGGTTGCCGTTAGCACCGACAGAATTCACTTGCTTGATTCCTTTTTTACGTGTTAGCAGCTTATCTATCAATGGCGCAAGACTGAAGTAGTGTATCAGATATGAAGAGCGAGTAAACATCAGAGTATACTGGAAAAAAGAGAAAGTATATAGAAATATATAGGAGAGAAGAGGAAGAGAGAAGGAGCGAGGGCAAGATCGATTCCCGAATATTTCAATCAGAGAAGATGTGCAGCGGCCATCGTTAATAATAACGACGCTAGAGCCTGCTGCCACTGTTGAGATAGTTCGACGCAAATATTCTTGGGTTGGAATTCTGACGGGCTTCCCCATCCTTTAATGTATTTCGTATAGTACAGTCTCATATAACTTGTAAGTCGATTGTTGGTTATAAATGCAATTGAAAATTATAGATAATTTGCAATAAGGATTCAATAATATATTATTGCAATTTTTAAATGAACGTACATAAACTCTGGTGGATGATGAAAATGAGAGACTACAATTTTTGTGACATATTTTTCTTTAAGAGTGCGGCATCTGAAAATTCTGAAAAGAAAGAATTGTGTTGTATTTATAACATCTTATTACAAGGAAATTTGGTAAAAAAAGAGATTGCATAGTGAACATTTTCCTACTAAATTGAGTTTCTTCTGCGCAAGAAGTTGAAATTGAAATTTATATTCATAAATCAGATACATTATTGTAGAAAGATCTTTGCGAAGCTCATGTAGTTCATCGGTGCAACTTAAATTCTATATGAAAAATTAAAAATGAAAAAAATACTTCCACAAGTAAACTGAGCTAAGAAAAAAATGTTTCACTTATCGAAACGTTTAATTTTTGTGTGTTTTTCAAGTGGTATATTTTCTTATCATGCTCCAAGATTCCATATGTATCTTTGCAACTCAATTATCATAAGTAATGAAGTTCCAAGCCCATTAACTAATTAATTTTGATTTCCGCAAAGGTGTTTTAGTTAAATTCTTTTTCCAAGAATAATCCATGATATTTCATCGTTTTTAATGCAAGACAACTCAATCTATTTCTTAAAAGACTTTCTGTAAATTAAACACCTAGATATTTAATAGATTGTTAAAAAATTATAAATTATCAAATTCATTCATAAACGAATAGCTATATCGCTATTAAGGGGTTCATCACATATCTAAGTGGTCGATTCGTGCCGAAGTGATATATACCATGGTATATACCATGTACCATGCTGCATACCTATAAAATCATTGATCCTCGAAAATATTGATAAAATATATACTTTTGAACTTTGCCATTAAAAAATTTAGTATAATTGAAAATCCATCGCCATGTTCTTTTTTCATCTATGAACTCTATAAGAAAATATTTTGTTAAATAAATAACAAATCCGTTTACCACAAAAGCAGAATCTCCTGTCTATTTTTCAAATTTTTTGCTAAGCTAGAAAAAAAACCAATAAATGTAAAAAAACACTGCAAATTATATTTGCACCTCGCTTCCTCATCAGCTCTACTTGATGGAAAGTACGCCCATGTCACTTTTGGCTTCCTCAAGAACACTTTGTTTTGCGATTATCAGAACTGGACAATTTGGCACAAAACAAGAGTCTAATTGTCCAAATTGTATTGTGAGATCTGCTCTAGCTCTCACAATTTTAGTATAGAAACATTTTTGAAAAAATTGAAAATCGCGTAAAATCTGTACGGCTGAACCGATTTTGTCCAAATTCAATACCAACCATTGGTCTATAACAGTCCAACTTTGTATCAATTTTTAGCCCAATATCTAAAAAAATTGTAGGAACTAGAGTGCGCATAGACATTTTTGAAAAAATTCAATTTCTTGTGGAAACAAGAGAATTGCATGAATTTTGCCTAAATCCAATACGAGTCCTCGTTCTATGATAGTCCAACTTCGTATCAATTTTTAGCCCGATATCTCAAAAATTGTGGGAAGTAGAGCGTGCACAGACATTTTTTGAAAAATTCAAAATCTTGTGGAAACAGGAGAACTGCATGGATTTTGCCAAAAATTTAATCGAGCGAGCATAATTGACCCCTCAGCAAGTGTGATTAGTTTCAGATTAATAGCTCAAGCACGCGCACACGCACACGCACACACACACACACACACACATATACATCCGGACATTTTTCTAAATGTGATTTCTCGACGTTTTGGAACATTCGTTTACACAAAAATCTCGAAAAAAAAAATTTTCCACGAAAACAAAGCTTCTTGAGGAAGCAAAAGAGTTCAGCTGGAGAAAAATGTAAATTCAATAGATTTACTTTTTTCTAGTCATTACAAATTACATAAAAAAAATCATAAAGACAAATTTATTTTGTGTTTCAAACGGAATAACAAACAAATTCGTTACTTATGTAACAAAAATATTCTTAAAAAACATAGTCTCGTTAAGTGCCAGTGAATAGGTTTTAAAATAAAAATACAAATATTAAACAATATCTTTTTCACTTTTGAAAAATTTAACAAAAAATAATTGTTGAAAGTACGAATATCACTATAGTAGTCTGGAGGATCTGTAGAAGCGTCAATATGGAATTGCCCGGATGACAAGTCTCGTGGGAACTTGCACTACGTGACAAACGAAGAGAAAGAGAGAAAGCGGGAAACGTCCATGCAGGCCAGACGTCTCTGCTCCACACACATGCAAACGCACACGCACAGAGGGAGAAAGGGATGTAGAGGTTCGACAATGTCTTACTGGCCATCGCTACAACGCATTGCTTTCTGCTCTTCTCAGGCTTCACTCTGCTTCAATTGTCTTCTTTCATTTTGCGTGCCTGTAAAGTCGCAAGCGTACAAAGTCGAGCTTTATAAATAAAACAAGGGACGACATAATAAAACGGATCGACTCGCAGTTATTACCTCCCGGTGTGCAGCGCAGAAGAAGAGTAAAAAAGAACCCTTTTACTCTCTTTCTTTCCTGCTTCTCTCTGTTCGTATTTTTCCCCGGTTTTAACTGTTTTCCGGTCGAGTAGGGGTGAAGGTTTATCCTTCGCTGGTATTCCAGTGGATTACTGTGGATTGTGTAGGAGAGACCAGGGCTAGTTGGATCAGTGGCCTGAACTAAAAACTAAATTGAAGTTTGTAATCGTTTGTGGATAGAGTTACTCTTACAGAATTTTTTTATTAATTTGATACAATTGTTTTCGTCAATTTTTAGTTTTACAGACAAAAATTCCATAAATCATTTCTTAGAAACATCTTTACTTTTATTTTATGAAATATTTCACCTAAAACCATTTCTCACTGTTAGCATCACAACTATTTATGTCACTTGTAATTTTACAAACATAAATTTATAAATGTGACCATTTTTTATCTGTTGTAATTTAACACATAAATATTAGTAAAGTTCATTTTGTCACTTCGAATATAACTAATTTTTTTTTTAATTCACTAAATTTATTAATTTTGTCTGATATTTTCAAATTTAACGAAAGAATTTAAACAAAAATCCGCCAAACTAACAAAACCGGTCTTGTTGCTTGGATAATGTCGATTGAGCGAGGAATAACAATTTCTAGATGATGTCGCTTACGAAACACACAAAAAATGGCTTTGTTTTTAACCCGATGTACGCAGCCAAGTAAAAAAACAAAAAAAAAAGAATGAAAAAGTGACTCAAGTGACCCCTGTCTCCCATACGGCTGATACAAATGTGACTACTACTACTACTGCTTCTGCATGGTGGGCTAGGTATTAGCTAGTAGAGAAGTAAGGCTTTGGTCAGCCGTTACAGTGAGAGTAAGTAACAACACAGCGTGTGACCAGACGTGTTTCTGTGTCGTTACCCTACACCACTTTCTTACACCTACAATTCCCTTGAGTATTATACTGCTATATGCGAACAGCGCTGTACTTTCCGGACTAGTTTGAAGCAGAAGTGGAAATTCTCGGGTATACTATTTACCGTGATTGGTATACCCGACGTAGCGGCGACTTGAATGCAGTTGGAAAGGAAAGTAGGCTAGTAATAGAGTGGACGAAAAATGCAAATTGTATTTTGGTGTGAAGGAACTTACATCGATTTTCTAGATGAAAGGAATTGCATCACTTGAAAGTAAAGAAAATAAACTAAGCTGGGTCTTGACGGCCGATCGGCTGCGAGAAACACGTGCAACCAGCTTCTACGGTTGAATCTTTTCGTGAAGTAGATTCAATTGCAATTTCATCAAAATAGTTTTTAAAGCAATTTTAGCTGAATTTTACAACATAGTTTTACAAGTATTTTTATTTGATTTCATCAAAACCGTTGGTAAAGTAATTTCAGTTCTTTTTATCAAAATAGTTGTTGAAATAAATTCAGTTAATTAAAATTGTATTACAAGTGAATTCACAGGATCTCGCCACAATAATTTCCAAAGTAAGTTCCATTGATTTTGGCAAAATAGTTTATTTCACACCTGATAAAAAAACCGAAATCCCGAATTCCTTATCACCAATCTATGTCCCTCCCCTGAAACTTCTTATATTGCCTCGCTCTATAGCGCATTTTTGTGTCGAAAAGCCCGTCGCTATAGAAAGTCCCTCTAATTTATATTCGTAGCCCTGAAGTATATCACGCCAAAGCTCTTTCGAGAGCTTTTCGCATCGACCAGACCAGCTTGGTTTGTGCTCGCCTTTGCAAACGTGTGCTGCTGGACGCGTCTAAACGGCCGAGCGTTATGGGACCCGTGTGTCGACCGGCAAAAGAGAGACGCCACAGAGTTGAATGGCGGTGGTGAGGCAGAGCTCGGGCGCAAATTACTCGTAAAAGTAAAACGACTCTCGTCCACGGGTTTCCGCCGGAGAAACTGGGAAGGGTTGCTACTACTGCTGCTGCTGCTCTCTGTGTACTCGCTAGGATAGTTTTAACTACCCTAAAGGAAGGCTCGACACGCTGAAAGAGAGAGATAGAAAGAGAGAAAGAGGGCCACGCTATGCACACTGACGATAATATCGTTACGCCTATCGCCTGCTGGTTGCTGTCCGCGGACAAGCACTCTGGCTATGCGTTACTCCACTTCTACACTGCTTCCACTGTGTACCATACACGGAAAACAATCTTCTGGTTTTCCAGGTTGGCCCCGTTCTGCTACTGGTGGTTTTACACCGAGAGCCCAGATTCAACGTCCAACCTGAAACTTTTTATTTTAAGCCCCCCACCCCCTTCAGTTTCCTTGTTTTGCTTTCCTTGTTTCGCATACGTATTACCAGTACCACCAACAACGATAACGACCCTACGATTCTCCGGGAACATTAAAATCACTTCTCGTTTCCTACGACTGGCTCCCTATGTGCTCCTGAAAAGCTGCATATTCTCCGCTCGAGCCTCGTTCGTTCCGGTAACTTTTTCCTTCGCGAACTTCTTTTTCCTCGTGGTCTTTATTGTAATTAGCGATGTTTTTTTACACGACTCTTGAGAGAAATTTTGTTTTCTTTTTTTCATTCTTTTTTTTAGATATGCATGGTATATTTCGCGCCGAATAGTCTTTCACTGTTGAACGTGCGTTTTTTTTTATAGAAAAATTATGAAAACTGACTAAAAAAAAAATTCTCTCTCCCTCACTCTCTTTCCACCAAAGAAAAATATTCGTATAACTCACCCAGACATACTCTGAGAGAGAGGTTGAGTTAGCGGAGAGGGCGAGAAAGGTGAAACTACCATGTTGCTGTAGTAGGTATAAGCACCGCAATGCAGGCAAGGGCGTTGTCAGGACGACCCTCGCGGTGGCGACCCTTCTTCTATAACACCCGCTCCGAGGTTCTACGAGCAGGTGGCTAAACGCTCAGCGACGTATGCGTATTCTGCTACGAGGAAAAATCCTGCTGGTGCATTTTCATCAACCTTTTTTATCCTCCTGCTAGATACCCAAAAAAACACAATTTGTAAAAAACTTGAGACAAGTACATTTACATCAGTGGATTTCTATGTATGCAAAAAGTTGTGAAATAAACTGAAAACACTGTTAGCATGTATTGTCAACTTCATGTTGTTAAATATTTATGCGCATGGGGACTGTCTGTTATAAAACTGAATAAAAAAATCTTGCATCTGAAGGTAAAAAAAATGATTGAAAAGTAGACACAAATAAAATTGATTGAAAATAATTTAGTAATTTTATTAAAAAAAAAAATTAAACCTTAGTACTTGGCAAGCTTCTGAAATGTAGTCAATTGACCCATTATTTAATGTTTTTGATGCCATATTAATGCAGCATTTATGCCAGATTACTTTGGGAGACTACACATGATTGAATCATGATTAAGTTAATAAAAACCACTATAAATTTTACTACATGACATTGGAAGCTTGGGAGTTCATGAACAAACAGACAAAAAGGCACTGAATGTACAGTATATAAACTGATGATTTGGCTGGATGATACTGAGCCTGCAGGTTGCATAAAAAAAACTGTATTATACAAATGTCAATTAACAACTGAATTACCTCTAATGTTTTTGAATTTATTAAAAAATGAAACTTCTTATGTATATAAATAAATTATAGAACAATTCAATATTTCAGTTGAGATAATTAATTTCACCAAGAGGCGTAGTATCTTACCAGATGACAGTGAGAGCTTGGGAGTCAATCACAAAAGAGCAAATTAAAACCACTGAACTTATTAAATCATAAAAATTATCCCGTATAGAAATTACAAACCACTTCTTCTATTCTATTTATTTCTGTTTCATTATAATAAAATTGTCTCATAAAAAAACGGGATACATTGCTACATGACATTGTGATGTTAGGATGTGAGGTTAGAGTACGACGAAACAATCATGATAACGAACAAAACATGAAAACCACTGCATTTATTAAAGCATATACATCCTGACATATACACAAAAAACACTTTATATTTTCTATCTTTTTTTCTATCAATGGTTTTTCAATCACTTTTCTTTTCAAAATCTGGACGACCACTGAATTTTCACGTGAAATATTTCAGACCAGTTTCGAACAGTACAAAGGCTGTTTTGGTCTTAAACGAAAAGTATGTAGCCGCTGTATCTGGTTGTTCCCGAAAAAACTTGAAAATGCTATCATTTTATCATTATAACATATGTAACTTCAAAATAAGTGGCTAAAACGAGTTGCTTCGAGAAAAAGAGTCTGCGGCAGCGTCTCGTCGGTTCGGTCGGTAAGTAGAAAGGTAGATGTACTTGTCTCGAGACGCTACCGCGTCTCTTGATCTAATCCAGTTACTTCGCGGGATACTTATCATTTATTTTGGCGTACAGCTTTCTATTGATTGAGGACGTTACTTCAGCTACGAAAAAAAATCTTTAGACATTGCAAAGAACTTTTTTTTTTAATCCGCCGTTTTGGTTTCCATTATTAAGGGTGAATAAATTCTTTATGGACTGTCGGCGCCAAAAACTCGACTTTTCGTACCTCCGATCTTACTACAAAAATACACTTTTTATAGCAAATATGTGTAAAACATCCCGATGCATGAGCACATCCAATTTTCATTAAGTTCTTACACCCTAAAGCTTAAAAAGCCCTACCGCAAGAATTTTTGTCAAGAATTTTGCTTTTCCGCCCTTACCATACAAATATGTAATGAACATTTGCTTGTACATAAACGATCTATTTTTTAGGGATAAAGAGAAGTTTCGATAATTTTTATTAACTTTGGTTCTTTTTATTCGTCCATTTTTTAAATCTTTTTTTGTCTACATTTTTCAATTAAAAGCCGGCCTTCATTGGTCTGTTCGTTCATTGGTTTTTCACTGTGACAAAAAAAGATAAAATCGATATAAAACTACAAAGTTTTTTCTTCATATACCGTTCAGTAGATTCAAATGCAGTATTTAACAATAACGTCTTATATACTTTGTTATGAAAATACGATTTTCTTTTAGTTGTACGTACGTGATTGTCATTGAAGTTATTGGAATAAAATGATCGTGAACGATCTGGAAACATTGGATTTCGTGAAATTCCATAATACGCGAATGGTTTTGCTGAACTGTAAATTCAATGGTGGTTTATCCTGAAGTGAATCTAGTTTTTCCTCGTCACGTACATTGAAATCTGTTGCCTTCGGCGGATATTGACTCCCAACCATTCCAAGCTTTTCCATTCCACATTTCATCGGTGAATCTATAGCGTCGCCTCAGGCGTTCGATCAACATGTGCTTCAGCTCGCACAACTGGCTCACAAGTTTTAGTCACGACGAATCAAAGTTTATCGTCTAGCTGGCACTGGTGCGAAGTTCCAACTCGGAAGCTTAATGACGAACAAACGAATCTTTTGTGCTTTCAGGTGGACCTGAAACCCCTTAGGGAACCTGCCATAGCTGTGCCATCGCCAAAACTCACGGAGAAGAGGAAGGCTGAGGAAGCGGACGCGAGCAAGGACCTAAAGAAGGTAAGAGCATTAATTAATACAACGGGCTTCGCGAACATATTATATATCCCTGGATGAGTGTTGGAGAATTTTTTTCCAATTAAGATTCCTTCCCGCATACTGCGAATACCATTTCCACTGGACACGTTATTTTTGGTACCTACATGAGGAGTAAACTGTGTTAATATATTCAAAGAATTTGTGATTGTCTTGACAACTATTAAGTGTCAATTATTGATAATATAATCTAAAATTTTTCCCATAACTATCTTCAATTATTTTTATTAATGCAACTAATTTAAGTAGTTACTTGCTCTGCTCACTATCGCTAAAAACAATTATTCATTTTTCGTGTTGTAGTTCTTGATCTTTAATTTTTCATTTCTTATAATGCGTCTCTGCAAAGTAAAATGCTGATAAAATAGCCAAACGAAAAAGGGGAACTGGTAGAAAATGGCATTTTATATTACGGAATGAAGAAATAATGACAAAATTGCCATATTTTTTTACGCATACTACGTTGAAAAATATCGTACGCGACACGTGGGTACGATTTTACGCACTCGCAGCGATCGAATAGCACTCATGCGTAAAATCGTATTTTACGCATTTGTGTTATCTGACGCGTGTGAATTTGCAGTACGAGCAGAGGGCAAGTATTCCTAACACACGGGTTAAGAAAAAGTTATTCTAACGAGTATTGTACAGTATTTGACTTCACAAGGTGTGGTAACGGAAGTTTTAGGCAGGCGATTCGTGCGTAAAACATCCACTTTTGAACGTTTAACTATGACAATGAACTAATCTAGTTTCGGAAAATTTCAATTCTCGGCAACCACGAATAATGCTATAAATAGTGAATTATACGAGTTCCTGGAAATGTAATAAAATGAATGTCATTGATGCCTAATAGTAGGGAGGACTAGCATGGACTTGGATACCTAGAAACTATCTAGACCGTAGTGTATTCAAAAGCCCTTACAGTTCTCGGAACATCAATGTGGGACAGACTTTTCGTCGAGATGTCTTTCGTTTCCAATTAACGAAGTCTGCTAACGACCACGATCTCGTTGGATCCGCAGTGAAGTCGTACGTATATGTGTGGTGACATCGTATTTGTGGAGGAGTTATCAATATGCAGAGTACGAAGGCAAATTTATAGTGTAGTGCATCAAAGAATGATAATAAGAACGAGTTATCAAGGAGTACGGTGATAAGTCTCGTTGAACAAATGATCGAAGCTACAGATTACTATAGCTTCCGGTAGAGCTTTGGATTTACTTTAATTCATCAACCACCATCACTTCTCTCTCTGCGTCTTCACTTCTTCTGCCGTCGTCCGAGAAAGGTATTTCCGTCTTATCAATATCTTACAGGCATTTCCATTGACAAGAAACATATTTTGATGACGCCGGACGTTGATCACCACGTTAACGACTGTAACGACTGTTCTGGTAGATGAATTTTAAGTTTGCAGCTTGATTTATCATACTGTTGAATACACCGTGCTTGGCTTTAGAAAACTGTCATTTATGAAGCTTTCTCTATTCTCGATATCACCTGCTGCTGATGTTGATTTATCAACTTTCTAAACCCCAACTCAATTCTTTCTTCACATATTTTCTTCCATTCCTATATTCAATCAATGTTGAGTAGGGCTGCTGTGGATATAAAAAATCATCGGATGCGGCAACTTAAATGCGTCCAAAGAACGTTTTTGAATGGGTGAAACATCTCAAGAAATTTATAAATGTTTATTACTCTATATACAGAGCTTCATCCAGAAAAATCGGATTCCAAGTAGGGATTCAACGTAAGTGTATTTCTATCAGCGCAACGTTTAGATTAAAAACATAGCAAGTTCTACAGTGCGTTTAACAGTAAAAAGCAGTTACAGTTGAATCTTAAGTTTGAAAGTACGATTATAAATTTTACCACTTAGACTAAGCTAACGGAATTTGATTGGAACCATCTGAATGTAACGATTCATCTAGATACAACATACTTTCTTCCGACATTCATCTAAACTGTCTCGGATTTCAATATCATGCGGGAACTTTACAGAGTCTCAATATACTTTTCAAAGAGACATTCCGATGTGACAAATATTCCTTTCACAAAAGTCTATCCACCCCTTTGAACATACCATTCTATATGGCAAATACTTTCAGTCACTCAGTCTTTGATTTTCTCGTCGCTCATATTTCGACTGTATCATGAAATGCTCGTGAATGAAAAGTTGGATGAGTCTATTGTCCACATATATCCTTCTTCCGGTTTGCCTTTATCTGTCTCCTTCCCATTGCCTTATATGCACTGGCTGCAAACTTCTTTGGCAGTTGAACGGGTAACGCCCGCTGCATCGTGAATTCTGAATGGGACCGAAACTATCGGAATCTCGCTCACTTTGCCTACAGACTCTGGGATTTACTGTATATAGGGTGCAGTAGCAACAGGCGGTGCTTAGGCGACACTCGTTTCGCTCACTTGCACAGCTATAATGCTTCGTCCGTGTCTGGAAACGGTATACCAATGGCCTTGCAGATAGATAGAACGAGACAGAGCTGAGTGGCGTCGTTACGTTGAATGATAAACGACTAGGAAGGGCGGCGCGGAACGGAGAGAGGAGGATGAACACAACGCGAAGATCAGAACCTCGGTGTTACTGCACAATCTCTTGCTCTTTTGGAAGGGCTCTCACTTCGTAATGAAGATTTAGTTAAGGCACGTAGGAAGTTAAAGGATGAGGAAGGATACTCACCACGTCATTACCTCCCTCATTGACTTTGTTTCTTGCCTTGATTAATGAATCGGTTCGTTAACGAATTTGCTTTAGTCGACGAAAACAGGTCTTAGGTGATGGTGCACCGATGGCTCTGGGAATATGATGATGATCGCTCTTGGGACATGACACTGGCCATTATCAGTATGATCAGTACGGTCATTATAACACGTTCCAAGTTTCGTTTCTGTCCACACAGCTGTAAATATAAATAGGCAAGTGTAACAAGCCGCTTAAAAGGTTTAGTTAGGTTTGATTAGATCAACAAACTTTGTCTACAAGCCCTTTTCATTGAGAGACTGAGAAAGATTTGGCAAATTTGCTTATTTCGAGCATTAGTCAATTGCCAATTGACATTGGTAAAATATTATGTTTGTTCTAGACCATATTTGAGACATCATACTGGCTACTTGCACGCTCCGAGTTTCGTGCCTATTTGCACAGCTGTAAATATAAATAGGAAAGGTTAGTAAGCCGCTTAGAAGATTTTCCAGTCATTAGGATCTTCTAAGAAGCATTCCGTTAGATAAGCAAACTTTGAAAATTCAATATTGACTTTAAACCCGACAGTTTGTATGCCATGTTCGTCGAGGGCCTGATGGAGATTCAACCAATCTGTGATTCGGTTAGTTGCTTATTTATTTTGCTAATATTATTTTATTAGTACTGTTCCATTTTTGAGACATGACGCTGGTCACTTAGTTCTGCAGAGCTGTATATATTAATGAGGAAAGGTTAACAGGTTGCTTGAAACGTTTGCAAACCATCAGGACCTCATAAGAAGCGTTTGGTTGGGTCAGCAAACTTTGAAACTACACGATATTGACTTTGAACTTTAGTCTGTACGCCCTTCTCGCTAAGGTACTGATGGAAATTCATTGGGCCTATGGCAGGCAAAGAGGCGGAGAACAATTGTACCTTTCTAGTTGCAACCTTACAAAGGAGGGATGCTAAGGGTTTTGGATTCCGATAGAGCATGCCGAAAGGAGCATCAAGCGTAGGGAGAGTTGTATGAGATTAGTTTGGAAATGGTGAGCAATATACCGGGATTTGATAAAGAAGCGCTGAGAAAGGTACGACCATTCAAATTTAATGCTAGTTACCCATTGCGCCCTTGGTATCTAATAACGTCGTAAGTTTGGAATGGATATAAAAGACAACGGCATCTGGATTCTGTATAACCTCAGCGCAATCTCCATATGTTTTTCTAATAAAAACCAAGTCCATGCCAACGACAAAAATATGGTCCTATTTATAAAGACCGTGTAAAAGTCTAAATACGCAAAAACGTATTTCCTATGTTATTCAAATGGGAAATTACAAATTGCGTGAGTCATCTTTAAATATTATTATTTAGAGATCTCCTTTGGTGAAGTTTCTTTTTTTTGGACCAAAATAACTTCTCAACCAGTTAGTTAGGGAAAAAAATGTTTTTTTTTTTAACCCTAACCGATACGGTATGAGGAAAATCACAAAATTTTGTCAATATTCTTCGGATCGTAACCTGATAATACAGTATGTAACTACACTATATGTACGAGTATTCAATAGTAGTCGAATGACAATGAGAGGCTGAAAAAACAAGTCCCTGAGAAAGGTTTTGCCTCTCTTCAGTTTGTGCTTTGGGAATGAAAGAGGGAATGAGATCCCAGAGGGTTAGCAGGACGAGAGACAGGCAGAGTGAGGGATGAAGGGCGTGTGCGAGGAGTCGGTCGATACAGCCAAAAGTGCAGAGCTCTCTCGGAGCTTCACTGTACTCACCAACACCGTCAAATATCTGCAACATGGGTGTATGGCTCTAGAACGAAAATTCGCAAGACCAGTCAGCGCCATAAATACGGTCCCGTTAGTCGTTTAAAGCGTTCTTCTATGTTATCTACTTTTTTTCTATTACTCTTTTTCCCTTACTTTTACGTTCGCTCAGTATAACTCACTCAATTTCGCATTCGCTGGGCTACCAGAGCTTAACGCTTATCGCGTCTGTATATACTACGAAGTTCATTTCTCGAGTTTGCAGGATTCAGGTTCGCCAGTTGTGAGATGGAATGAAAAAGGTATCTCTATTTTTTCCTCCTGCGTAGAAGCAAGTTTGGCGTTACGCAACAACTGGTTAAACCTTATATTTTGCTGTTAACTCAACCGAGTATTATCGGATGATTGGACAGATAGAATAAAAGAAAAATAGTCTTAGGAGTGTAAAACAGTAAAGTCATTATAGGGCATGTGAAATGCGCACGAAAAAATTTCCCTCACGGAAAAAACATACACGTTGAGATTGGGGAAAGGTAAAAAAGTTTCCAATAAGTCGGAATTATTATGTTCATAAAATAACGCTACGCCCCCCTTCGTGTTTCGCACACCAACCCCCCTTGTCATGATAATTGTAAATTTTCCTTTTAGTCTTTTGTAAATTTGATCTATTCTTTAAAGGGGATTTCATGGGGGAATTATAAAAATCAACATTCCACAATATACTCCTCATCCAGACCCGGATTTTCTCAGTCCTCCCTATGAGCACCCTTCCATGCCAATATTTTTCTAAGACCCACAATACCCCCCCCCCCTCTCCAGGCTATGATTCTTCTAAGTCCCTCAATACTTCCCCTCCACCAGGCCAGGATTTTTCTAAGACACCCCTATGGCCCAAGGATCCCTTGAGGGACTTGGACAAATTCAGACTGGAGTGTGTCATTTGACCTTGGCCTGCTCGATTCTTAACACGGCGGCGGCGGCGAAATCTTTTTATAATGTAGAAAGATATACAACTTTTTAAATAGTTGCCTATGGCAATGGTCGCTATGGCAACGTTTGCTATGGCATTCGAAGATTCCCGGTAATCCGGAAATTCTGGGTAATCGAGGGATTCCGGGAATTCTGGATAATCGAGGGATTCCGGGTAATTAGGGAATTCCTGGTACACAGGGAGTTCTGGATAATCCGCGAATTCCGGGTAATCTGGGAATTTTGGGTAATCCGGGAATTCTGGGTAATTTTGGGTAATTCTGGTAATCCGCGGCGGTGAGATATTTTTATAATATAGAGATATTTTTTCATTATTACCAAAAAAATGAGAGGAGCCAAATTATAAGACGGGGACACATGGTAAGACCAGCTAAAGGTTAAAAGAAAATACTAAATGACAATATTATACGATTTCGGATAAAAACGGATTTTTCAAATTCTTTTAGTGCTTTAATATTTGATTAACATGTTGCCAACTTTTCAGTGGCTTCCGCACATATCTCTGTACTCTTTTGTACTTTTTTTGAGATCAAAGATGTATTTAGGAGTGAAATAAATTACTTTATTACTATGCGAAAACATAATTTTTTTTTGTATTCCAGAATTAAAATAGAAATGTGACTATATTTAAAAGATGATTAAAAATGTAAATCTACCTTTTTTGTGCTATTTTTGCCTTCCAAGGCAATAGCTTTAAAAAAATGCTAAACTTTTTTTTTCGGTAAAAGAACCAAAAAAATTGAAAATGTACACAGTTACAAAGAAATATACATCCTTGTTCCGTTAACGAAAAGCTTTTGTCCACAAATTCTTTCGATTCCTCAAGCTTTGTTACTTAAAAAAAAGAGAAAAATTATGTGTTGAGAGCTTTACAAAGAAAAGTCTAATTTCCTTTTACAATACATTTGTGTCATAATTTCAAGATGAAAAAATATTTTTTACGATGTTTTTTACACTTCTAACTTAACAATTTTTTTTTGTATATTTGGCAAATTTGGCAATTATAAAAATAAATTTAGTTTTTATATCGCGATTTTTTTGTAATAATAAAAAATTGTCAGTTTCTTTTATAACATATTGTTGACGAATGCTACAAAAAAATAATTGTGAATTTTTCATTTATTTTATGTAATTTTCGATTCATATATTTATTTATTTATTTCTATAATTTTCTTCAAATTTCTTTGTAAATTTGACTAAATTAAAATTGGACATTGATTTTATCGCTTGAAGAGGGAAAAAAATCGAAAAACTATTACCCATTTTTTTCACTTTTAAACAGCTATATATTCATGTTTAGTTATTTATTGAATTATCCTTTAATAAAATAATTCGCGTATCTCAATACTCTTGGCTATAAAATCAAAAGATTAAAATAAGCAGAGAAAAGGACAGACGAAGGGTTTCGTATTATATTAGCATCCACGAGATATATCCCCTGGGAGAAACGTTCACGGAATAAATTTTCCTTCACGATCATTTAGTTACTAGGCCTCTGACAAGTTTTTTCTTCGTTCTTTTCTCACGCGCGTCGCGTTAATAGGTAAACAATAAATTAGGCTGAATGACTGTGCCAAGGGGATCGTCATTCATCGTCATCGGCTGTATTAATTAAAACGTTCGAGGATCACTAGGTTTTGGATTAGCCGAACCGGTGAAATCCTGTGAGCCATGGCACAGGTTACACTCGCTGGTTCGATATTCGTGCTGTCCCGCATCGCCACGTCGTCATCAAGGTCCATTATCATAATGCGTCCCCATTCTCGCCCGTTACGTGTGATAACGCACTGTTGGGGATATGCAGACGCCCATATACATACATGAATATACAAATAAATATGCACATAGGCAAATATATATATATACATATGTATATGGGGCATTCCAAGTCAACTCTCTTGGTCATCGACGTGAACCCCTAGTTGACGAATTTTTTTTGGCATATTTTGATCGAAAAGAAGAGGATATTTTTTTCAGATTTTTATCACTTCTTTTACCCTATAAAGTAATTGTTTCTCCATAACTTTTGAGTAAAAATTAATGTCGATCGGGTTAAAATTTCCGAATGTTTCCATAAAATCCAGCACTGAAAAAAAATATTTTCATCATAGTTCGAGAGTGGGCCAAGAATAATTTCTATTTTTTATTTGTAGGAAAGTTTTTTTTCCAAATTTTGAAAGATGAAAATTTTAATGATCGTTTCTTGTAGGAAAAAAATTAATAAAAGATGTCGTGGTAATTAACCAGCGTATTCTAAAGTCTCCTTAACGGTAGAGAAAATGTATTCCATACCCACTGAATTATTGTATTGTATGGTTTGTTCCAATAGAAATGGCTGTGTCCAATTTGATTTTAATTATTGGACAAATTTTCAATTTTTTGCTCTCAAAATATGGAATACATTTTTTTTATCACGACATGTTTTATTTTTTTTTTTTTCCTACAAGGAACCATCATTGACATTCTTAATTTTCATTTTCATTTGAAAAAAGAAATTGAAATTATTTTCAGCCCACTCTTGAACTATGATAGAAGTACTTCTTTTTAGTCTTCGATTTTATAGAAAAAATGTCAGAATTTGAAACCTGGTCGAAATTCATTTTTACTCAAAAGTTATGGGAAGAAAATTATTTTATAGGGTAAAACAAATGATAAAAATCTGAAAGAAAGATCCTCTTTTTTGGACCAAAATATGCCAAAAAAGATTCGTCAACTGATCCCGAGGGGGTCGGGCCGATGACCTGAGTGAGTTGACTTGGAATGCCCCATATGTATGTGCGCGTGTTTATTTGTTTATTTGTATATTCATGTTCTGGTGTATATAAGTATATATACCAGAACGATATATTTGCAGATTATTCGAGGGCATTTTGAGATACGAATTTTGGTGTCACTCTGTCGCAGTCCACACATTTGATTAATCGCATCCTGTTGAGCTCTATATATTCATAATAAGTGCAAAAATGTATTTAATCGTTAAAAATTAAGAATGAAATCCCTTAACGACTCGTCCGAATTGACATTTCGCGACATGAATTCATTTTATTCAACCAAAGATAATAATAAGAGAAGGACTTAATAAATATAGGGATGGGAGGAGCGTTGGCCGTATATGAGAAGAAATTGAAATAGGTTTCGTCATTCGCCGAAACCTATTTCAACTTCTTTTAATAAATATATTTTAACTGGAGATGTTAATGGAGATAAATTGTACTGATTATGAAATGTGCAGAAAATTCTGGTTAATGACTGCTGTACTAAACAGAGCATCGATTACTTCATCGTTAGTTAGCATACTAACCACGAGGGCACACTATTTCAAACAGGAGGATACTAATATCGATTCATCACTAACAGCAGAAAAAAAAGAGCTTTTTTTTAAGTGCCCATTTGACTAGACTCCGACAGCCAACAGCCTCCTTAAAATGGCATTAGTTTCTCGATGTTGGCTCTGGTTCTCGTGGTCGCGTGCGATCTTCGTGCCATCGTAAAACCTAATTATACCGAGCTTCTGGAGTCGGGTCTCGAGACGAATCAAGTTAATAGCTGTACCTAAGCTTTTGCCTCCATGTGTATACATGTATAGGTTATTCTATGCCGAAGATAAGTTTTTTCTTGCTATTTTTTAAATATTACATTTCTAATTACCTATTTAAAAATAAAAAAATTCTTCTGTTTTTGTCAACTGACGTAGAATTCCCCATATATTTTACATATGGGTTATTCTCTACCACATCTTTCGATTCTTTTCGAAAATCTTTTTAAGATAAATTGTGGGCATTGAATTTTTTAAATATTGCTATGATCTGCGACATGCAAACTACCAGGAAAATATTTTGATCTATCTTTCCAAAATTTGTCGTAGCCGTTGTGCAGTTATGTATTGGCTATTGGCTGCAGTTTGTGTTAAAATATGTTATAGTTATAATATTTGAGATCACTTTGAATTTCTTAACTTCGTCATCACTCGAATTGTTTCGAACTTAATCTTTTTATTTTTCTGCCCCATTAGAGGAAACTTTGATTTTGTGAAAATTTTTGTTGTTGAGATTTTCATGTCAGGACACTTAGAATGGTCCAAAGCGTCGAGAAAAAAGGTTTAGAAAAACTGCATGTATGTATGTACGTGTGGGTGTGTGACCTGCATAAAAATTCAAACTTAGATACCTAAAGAACGGCTTTATCAATCGAACTGAAATTTGACACACAGGTGGGGCAGGTTTGTTTGTGATAATTTTCAAAGAAATTCAAACAAAAGATTATTTTCATTTAATTTTGAATTTTTAGAAAAATGTCTTTATGTTCTCTAGCATTCGCAAATTTGTAGATATCGAGCTACAAATTTGCAAAGATCTACTTTGCAGCCTTTTTTTAAATGTCTCTAGACACTTCAACTCCTGTAAATTCTGGGATATCCGACTGCAATTTTCCACGTGATGTTACGATTGTTGGTTATCAATAACGCCTCTAGTCAAAGGAACGATCGCTATGTTGGTAAATTCCATTTGTTACAAATTTTTGAAACAATTTTATTTGATAAAAATGAAAAAATTGCTGTTACGAATAAAAAAGAAATTGAATTTTTTTGCAGATTTGAGTTAAATTTCATTAAAGTCATTTGAGTTAAATTTCATTAAAGTTCATATGTGAGAATGGAAGCATGGAAGAAGGTTGAAGTAAAAATTTGACGCAAATCAGTCGAGCGGTTCAAATTTTATTACATTTTGCATTTTTTTAAAAAATGTCTTTCCAGCTCAAACAAGCCTGTAAAGTAGAACCTTGCAAATTTCTACATCATTATTTTGTGTCTGAGACAAAGCTTTTTTTTATAAAGTAAACTTTTTATATAATATTAATACATATAATTTTAATTTAATATAAAAAATGTTATATATCTATATGAAAGCCAAAATTGAACAGCACACTCTCTCGTAGAGGTAGCTTTGAAAAAAAAGCTTTGTCAAAGATACAAAATAACGAGGAAGCAATTTGTAAGGTTCTACTTTGCTGGATTTCTTTTCTAACTACGATGCAAAGTATAACATTACTTCCACATTGTTTTCTATTTTTACCATAACTTCCTCATATCTTCGTATCGGCTTTTATTTAGCAATTCAAACAATTTTTGAAAAAGCGACTCCTAATTTTTTTGGAGGGTAAAAGATGTAAAAAAAATTCCAAAAATTTCTCTCAAGTGGACAGTAAGAACGAGACGTCAAATTTCGTACTTTAAACATCAAGTTTTTGTCGACAGACTTTCATAAATTTGTTTTTATTATTTAAAAAATAGTTTTCAAGTTTCTACTTTTTCAAGAAAAGTAGAAACATAATATGTTAAGAATTTATATATCCATTAAAAAAATATATTTTCAATCATTTTTCACGAGTTTTTTTCAGTTCTTGACCACTTGACTTTCGATAAACTTCAATTTCAATTTATTTTTTAAGCAAGAGTGCAAAGCAGAACTCATTATTTTCCATTTTTTTAACATAGTTTCATCGGTAAGAAAATGTCCAAAATTCATCAATACACTTTCTCATAGTACCTTGTAAAGAGTAAAGAAAAAAATGACGAGGCAATGTCTGACATCCCTTTTTTATCACGATTTCAATAAAAATAAAAATCCCAATACTTTTCGGCTCTCTTTTTCATCTGACACGAAGAACCCCTTATATGATATGTGCACATATTTACTTTAGTTTATATAGCCATCACAGAGGGCTTTGCAGGGCTTGTAGGAACCGGAAATAAACCTCTCCAGACACAGCAAAGAGTATTTAAAAAAAAAAAAAATCTTTTTTGCTATTGTGTAAAAAGGTGTACAAATGACTCCAGTGACTCGGACGACAAAATACTATCGCTGATTTATAGCCAACGCGCTGTTTTCTTGATTTTTTTATTTTTATTTTATCTTTCAGTCGTCCCCCGTCGTTTCTTTTTTTTGCGCCGACAACTGTGGAAATTTTCGTCTCATCCTTTATCTTCTTTTTATTTATCTGTCTCTGTTTCGACATTCGTCGATCGACCGTGTTCAGTCTGCCGACCGCAGAATCGACACGACCATCGTCACACCAATCCTCACGATCAAATACACTCTACTATCTGCTCTCTTTGTTACAGGCGAAATTGGAAACGAAAGCTCTGAAAGCCAAGAGGCCCGGATTCACGGACGAACGGTACAACGAGACGAGCTATTACGTTGAGAATGGTGAGTACTATAAGAGTGGTGTGTGGACAAATGTATATATATTATATAAAGATTTCGCCGCCGCCGCGAAGAAAAGAAAAATCAGGCCCTGGAAGAGGCCTTTTTGGGCCTAAATTGGGACTCGTAAAAATCTAGCCCTGGAAGGAGCGTTCAAAATTCAAAATTAAGAGGTGGAGAGATGGGGAGGGGTGGCGGCTGGGAGGGGGGCGAAGGGGCGTGGTGGGGAAGAGAGGAACAGGGGAGGGAGTCTCGATTCTTGCACACGGCGCCGGCGGCGAGATCTTTATATAATATAGAGAGATATAGAGAGATATGTGTGCACACACCATATATGTATTTTATATACATACATAGCAGTATTTTATCGTCTTTCACAATTTTGTTCGACGATCGTTATCAACGGTCCTTGGTCGTCGTCAATGTCGTCCAAGTCGTTGCTTTTGCCCCGTTAGCGGCTATCACGATTTTCTCTCTTTTCCAACACCGGATTTTCCTTTCATCGCGAATGCCACTCTGCACTATATCTATGTGAAAGCTTGTACGACGACGCTTTCGAGCCGTTAGCCCTTTGAGATTGCGGGAGCTCCGGATTTCAAGTTTATCGTGTTGGTATACCACAGTAAAAGCTATCGCTTCGATGCCTCGATTTTTTGGCGTAGGTAAAAAAAAAGTAACACGATAACGGTAAAACTTCTTAAACCTGTATTGTGTATGGAGCATTTCGCCTGTTTTCGACCTAGGTCTGACCTTCGACCCTTCCGATTCGGTCCGCAATGTTTTATATGATTGACGTAACTCTAATAATTACTAATTGAAAAAAAAAATATTATACATTTTTAGTAAAAATCTGAAAAAAATGCTGAAAAACCTTTTTTCAAAAACTAAAAGCTTTGGAAACTCAAGCCGAAGTGAACCGGCGGTTCCATCAATTTTTTTCGGCATTTTTTCAACTACAAAAAATGTAAAAAAATAGTAACTTTACGATGGGCAGCAGCTAAAAAATTTTTGTGTGCAACACATGATTTTTCAGAGATTTTTCCAAATATATGTTGAGGTTTTGCTTAAATAATTTCAAATTAGGCCTTTTTATTAATGGATATTTAACGTTCATTGTGAAATAAAATATATATATATATATATATACGGGGGGTCGGCGTGCCCATCAGTATAGTTAGTCACAGTATAATTATAAAGTTTATTTGCAATTGTCGTGACTTTCAATAACCTTCAAACAATATATTTAGAACAATAAGATTTTTTATCGGCAGGCATTTCATAAAACCACATCAATAAATAGTATCTTTTCCACATCAATATGAAGTACATAATATGGCGCGTTTTTGTTTGATCATTCGATTTATCAAAATATGATAAATCGAGTGTTCCCCCCACCCCCTCGCGCCGCCCTCTCCAGACCGGGATTTTTGAGTTCCACAATACCTCCCTCTATAGGCCTAGATTTTTCTAAGTCTCGCAATATCCCCCTCTCCGGTCCGGGATTTTTCTAATTCCTACACTATCCCTCTCGCCGGGCCAGGTTTTTTCTAACTCTTACAATATCGCTCTCTCCAGGCCAGAATTTTTCTAAGTCGCACAATTCTAGTCTAGGGATATTGTGGGACTTAGAAAAATACTGACCGGTGCGGGGCGGGGTGGACTTAGAATAATTCTGGCACCCAGGAGGGCTTCATAGGGAGACTTAAAAAAATCAGCGGGGACTTAGAGGTATAGGTCAGGAGTTAAGGTCAGTATGGTGAAGCTAATCCCTTTCCCCTTCTTCACAATAGAAAAGGGTCAGCTTCGCCGTACGGGATCCCCTCCTCTTGCGGTGAAGATGACCCCTTCGATTATTGATACGGCGGCGACGGCCGGGGGCCATAGTGGATTCTAGGAGCCATAATGAGTCGCGTGCTACACGCGCTCCCATTATAACAATCAGAACCAGGAATTTAGAAAAATTCAATTTTGCGTTCCTTGGGCGATTTTGAAAATTCAGGCTACGGAGGCCATTAGAATAAACAAGGCCTGGGACGAACACCCATCCGAATACTGACCCAAATCCTGAGAATATATCTCCATATATTATAAAAAATCTCGTCCTAAGCAACCACCCCCCCCCCCCCCCCCCTTCCTCGGGATTCATCTATCCCTCGTGACCCCTCAGTCCTTAGGACCACAATATCCCTCACGGTTCTCCAATTCCTCGGGACTCCCCTATCTCTCGGGTTTTAGAATAACCTGAGCCAGGGAGAGAGGGCCATTCACAGGAGAATTTGAATAACCAGGGCCACGGGCGGTCAGCCATCCAAGTATTGACCCTTAATACTGGGTTCAGTTGATCAATTCTTCAATATCTATCCAAGTTTGTTTCAGAAAATCAGAAAGACTGGGACAAATGGATACCTCTTTTTTTACTAGCTTACCGTTCTTCAAAACATGAAACGACTGAATTTTCACCAGCAATGATACTTATGGGTAGGGAACTTAAGTTGCCATTGGAGCTTCTTCGTGGAAATCCACAAAATAAGTATTCAGAGACTAGTGATTCAAATGAATTCGTTGGAGAATTAAGAGAGAGATTGAATACAATTCACGAAAAAGTTAGAAAACAGTTCAACGTTAAAGAGTAATAAAAAAAAATAAAAATTTGACTTAAAATCACATATGTATTTTAAAAACTGTAAAAAATTCTGAAATCCTTTTTTAGAAAATAACATTTTTTGGTAACTGACCCGAATTGGTCCGGCGATTCCTTCTGCTTTTAAGGACTTTTTTCAATTAAAAAAAGAGATAGATCATTTTTGTATGGAACACATGATTTTTAGCATTTTTTTTTTAAATGCTAAAAAAATGTTTAAAAAAGTCCTTAAAAGCAGAAGGAATCGCCGGACCACTTTGGCTCGGTTACCAAAAAATGTTATTTTCCAAAAAAGGTTTTCAGAATTTTTTTAGGTTTTTAAAATGTGTCGTTCGATAATTTGTTTAAAAAAATCGTAGATAATTAAAAATGTGTAAAAAAAATTAATGATCAAAATTAGTTCTTTTTAGAGTTATATCATTCATATAAAAAATGGCGGACCTAACCGAAAGGTTCAAGGGTCAAAGACGGGTCGAAACCAGGTGGAATGCCCCATATATAGGTTATTTATGATCAGCTTTACGAAATTCTCGTACCAGAGGTAATCAAGACGTGCCACTAAAGTGAGTCTGAACACGAAGAGGGAAAAATACCATCTTGCATATAGGCAAATTTTTGTAAAATGTTTTTGTAAATTAAGAAAAGAATTGTGATGGTTTTTAACATTTTTACTTAACATATGTTTTTTTTATGTTTTACTCACTCAATGTTATTAACAGTGATCGGTAGATCGAATTACTTTCATAACTTAATTACCGCTCAATTAATAATATCAGAGTAATACAAATTTTATTTTTATTTAAATGCAAATTTCAGCAAAATTTGTAATTCCAAAAGGAATTTGTACTTGATTCAAATTCAATTATAAGTTGGTAATAATTTCGCAGAAAGAATATCCCAAAATATTGGATATACTTATTTTTTTAAATATCCAAGTTTGAATGTGATGAGTTTCCGAAAATCGAATCTCCGTTACGTGAATTTTGTGCAGTCGAGTAGAGCTACTATTTTGTTCAATAAAAGTTTTGTGAATTTTGGACTTCTAGTTTCGATTTTAAAGGCGCTGTAATTCTCCCTAAAATGTTTGTATATTTTGTAGTTCATATTTTTTTTTACATAAGCAGACTATTACAAAACAGCGCTCATCATTGATTTTGAAGAAAATGAACGGAGTGCTTTAGATTGTATACATTTTCCAATGTATTGAAGACTCTATTGTTACCCTGTATAAGGTTTCAACGTTAAGGTATAAAACGTCGTTTTTTTACCATTGAGTTGATGTTTGAGAATAATTTCGACTAGAAGTCAACAGTTTTTATCTCTTGGAATTGTGCGTTTTCAAAAGATTTTTGTGTTTGATTTCTGAGCTTGGATAAACGTACAACTAAAGAAGCCTGCAAAGTAGAGCTTTGCACATTGCTTTCTCATTATTTTACATCTCACAAATGACCTATGAAGAAGCTAAAATAAATCAACAAACTTCGGCATTTGGAAAACTGAAAAATAATGAGAAACGCGATATGCGAAATTCTCCTTCGCGGGTATTTAAAAAAAGAACAGTAATTATAAGACTCTCATAAAGCTGACCAGTTGATTAGCAATTAAAAGTTAAGTCTCATCCCTATACGGATTGCTATAGCGGTCTTGAAACTTCGTACCGCAAATGGAGCACTTACTTAGCTTCCCAACTTCCTTGGCGCCATATACAACGAAACAGACATAATCTACTCGTACAAGATAGCGTGTGAGAGGCTGGTGGTGAAAAAAAAAATAGAGCAGGAAAAAGAGTGCGCGAGAGGAAACGAGATAAACTAAATAAAGAGTCTAATCAGATCTTGAAATAGGAGTATGTACGTTGCAAGCTGATTGTTGCCCACCACTGTTTACTCTGCTCCACCAGTACTGCGCTCTTTCTTGGTATAATAAAACTCGAAACAGTCACTTCGCACGTAACATCGCTACTGTGCGATAACTCGCCCAATTGCCAACTCCCTGTACACATAGTCCTAAACAATGTCGTTTTTAGTTTTAACACCACCGTCTTGACGTCCTTATCCACCTATGTCATGGAAAGCTACCTAGGTCACGGAGGATTTTTAAAAAAATGTAGAAGTCGAAGCATCGAGCGAATGATTCCTAGAATATATTGTACCGAGTTCTGCGAGTTTGAGTCGCGATGCAGAAGCTTATTAACTCTATGTAAAAAGATTGCAAGACGCAAGTAAAAAACACGTGCAAATAAATGAATATTGTGGGGTGAGGATGAAGTGACAAGCGAAGAGACAGTGAATGAGACTATTGCGATGAAATTGAAGTGATAATACAGTTCCTGACCAACCACCAATGGTAGGACTAAAAGACAATATGGATAGAACGCGTTGGGCAGCTTTGATGAGAGAAAGTTTGATGAAGCAGCAACACTTTTGACATCCCGTACAGATAATAATACTTATTGATAATGAAGTACTGTAAAATGTCGAGCACACTAGCTAGGTAGGGTTTGAAATGAAGGGATACAAGAGAAAAGCTTTTTGATAAAATTGCAATGATAAGACCGCATTTCACTTGAATGAAATAGGAGATGAAGGATGGACATTTAGCATTATTGGATTGGAATACATCCATGGAAATAAAGTGCACTCGAGATATATACGAGGATATAAAATTTATATACGGTATGTATGAGCTGCAAAAGGTTCTATATCCTTGGATTTTGCTATTGTGAAAAGTTGATGTCACGAGATACCTAAAAAAATGGCTGCAAAGTAAGACGTTACAAATTGCTTCCTCTTTATTTTGTATCTTTAACAAAGTTTTTTTTTTACAAATCTACCTCTACGAAGAAGTATATATAATGATCAATTTTGGTTTCGTCGTAGAGGAAGCTTTGCAGAAAAAACAAATCGAAATTTTCTGAATTATGATCTCTTTGTTGGATGTTCACCAAATTTAGTATCAAACAACGACCCTTGTTTGATTCTCTTCAAGTTTTATACAAAATTTTGGATCAGATGCTTGAACCGTTCCCGAGTTATAGCATTTTCAAAAAAATCAAACATTCATAACTTTTGAATCCCTCTGCCGACTTGAGGCAAATCCAATATTAAATAATCTTAGTGGTAGCTCGACTGGTGTGCAAAGTTACAACTCGATCGCCTAAAAATTGCGGTAGTTATCCTCTTAACATCCTTTTGATCTCACACACATACACGCACCTGGACGCCGAATAAAAATTGCATTTCTCGACGTTTTAGACTATTTTAACCCCTTCAGCGGCAAGAGAAATTTTGCTGTATGTTCTAAACGCGAGGAAAAAAAGTATTCCGATTTCAATGAAACATGGCACCTAACGGTTTTCTTGGTCTGATTTGGTTGATTACGAATGTGAGATCTACATTCAGAAATTAAAAATGGCGCATCCAATATAGCGGACTAAAATTCAAAGTTGATTTAATTCGAATGGAAATCGGCACTCAGGGGTTTTCGAGGTCGCTGATTACAAATCTCCACTCAAAATTTGAAAATTCAAACTGCTAGATCAAATATGACAGATTAAAATGAGAAACTGATTAAAATATTATACCCGATAAGAGCGGTAAGTAACTAAAAGTTATTCGACTTTTTGAATGAGGAGAGCTGAAGAAACAATACGTAAATCCTCGGAAAACATTGCCTAGCTTTTGTTGTTAATCGTCTTGGCAGATTCCTGTCACCGTTTGTGGGATACACATATCTCACTTCAGATATTCATGTCGGTGGTCGCAGAGGAATGAATTTTGTATTCAAATAGATATGAATCCAGTTTTGCATTGGAAATTCTTCGTTTTGAAGAAATTACATGGAGCCTCGATTTGTTGTTAAAATATTGCAACGGATCAAACGATATCTATATAAAACAGAGAATTATTCTGCTTGTCCCGAAAAACATTGTAAGCAATTCTACGATTGGGTATACTTGATGCTTGACGCAAGTTTTATCTCAATCAAGTAACTTTAAAATTTTTGATCGACCGTATTGGTTCTGCCGTTTTGAATTTATGAGTTTTGAGCTCAAATTCGTCATTAGCGACCTAAAAAAAACCTCTCAAGTATCAAATTTCATCATAATCAGGTATCTTTTTGCACTGTGGTCCGCCATATTGGATACGCCATTTTGAATTTCTGAATTTTGAGCTCAGATTCGTAATCAGCGACCCCAACAGCCCCCGAGTACCAAATTTCCCGAAAACCGATCAACCCGATCTCAAAGTAATCGATGTGCACACTATTGCGTCAATGCCGCTTCGGGCACCACACAAATGTGCGCACTATTGCGTCAATGCCGCTGAAGGGGTTAAGTATGTTGTAATGTCAAAACTCTAAAATAATTTTTTTACGAAAACATAGCTTCCTTTATGAGGAATCAAAAATCGTTTTCGTGTTGTGTTTGGTTGTTAGAAAATTCGTTGTAAAGAAGTTTAGTTTGATTTCAAGTCTGGAATAAGAAGACAACTGTATTTCATAATGCCCCTTCTAAAAAGTTGGTTTTTATAAGAAAAATCTCAAAATTTCGAAGCCCGATGAGTATGTGATGCCGTGTTAGCATGTTGAAAACAAGATAAATTTGTTGTCATAACGAACTTGGACACTTTATTTACTCCGGGCAGTTAGTCACGCTGGGATTTTAATTACTCCGGAATTTTAAACACCACAACTTTATAAACTTCGAGATTTTAGGCACTCCGGGAATTTAGAAACTCCGGAATTTTAAACATGTCAAACTTTTTTTAATTCCATAATCGGAGACACTCAAAGACTTTAGTCTCCCTCTGGGATTTTATAAACTCTGGGCTTTTAGACACGCGACAAAGTCAGAAACTTTTTAGAAGTTTAGAGACTGGAATTTTAATCTCTTCGGTATCTTAAGTGGACAGGGTTCTTAACCGCTCTATAACTTTAACATATTGACTTTTGCACTTTTTGGACATCCCCCAGATTAGCCTCTAAGAGCCCCGCGGGATACGCCCAGATTCCCTCGGGATCCCTCTAGATTCACCCGGGATCCTCCCAGATTCCCATGACATCCCTCAGGAGTCTCTCGGGATCCAACCCCCGTCCTCCCGAGTCCTTCGGGATCCGTTCCCCGGGAGTCCCTCGGCATCCCCCCGGGTATTAGTGTCAAGTTTCCCATTAAAACCCCCTTCCAGGGCTGAAATTTTGTAGGTATGTTTGAACCCATTCAACATAGAACCATGAAAGCCACCCCCCTCTCCAGATCGATAAAGGCATTAGTTTTCCGCCCACACTCAGAATGGCATATGTCTCCCGACCGGGGAATTGTTTAAAAGAGTGTTTGCTAGGGATAGAGGATTATCTAGAGATAGAGATTTCCACAGGGATGGAGCCTTTCATAGGGATTAATAGTTCTCTAGAGATATAAGGTTTTTCCTAGGGAATTGCTAAGGAATTCCTATAGGGAACCCTTCGTATGTTTTCCCAAGTATAGTGGTATTTCTTAAGGATAGTCGGGTACCATTGCAAAAGAGAAACTTTCTGACTCTTTTTTTTTACTTACTCTTTAGGTTCTTTAGGTTCTCCGATGAAATTAGATTATTTGAGGGTAAAAGGAAACATTTCATCACGTCCGTAATTTGTTTTGCGTTGAACAAGAATTTTTATCTCATTTTTGGACGGGGTGGACCTAACATCAAAACATACAAAAGAAATTCTTTCAACATATTTCTTGATGAATTTGGAAGCTACAGCGAGCGCGCGAACCATAATAACCTGTTAGTATATATATATATAATAACGGAATTGGTATTTGTAACATTCATATTTATTGAATTGCACTCGCTCGCGTCATATGAGACAACTGACAATGAACTGAATGACGCTTGACAACGATCGTAGATTGACAAATAGTCTTGACAGAGACCTGGAAGCTAACGGACGTGATATAAGAGATATATTTGCAAATAAAATTCCGGTCTGTTATTCTTTCGTATATCGTTGTCATTCTTATTTGCTTGGTCGTAACAATATATATGATATATATGTTACGACGTATTTTTCTTTATCTCGATACCGCGAGTTCAAAAGTAACAAAATAATTCAACCACAAAAAAACAAAAAAAATGGAACCGGAACCAAACTTAAGCTCAAACCGAAAGGGAGGAAAAAAAAAGCAAAAAAAGGAAACGCGAAACCGAAACTTACGTCACCTTCGGCCGTTTGCATCCGCGAATGCAACGAGATCCCGGGGGCGCCAGTTAATTTTTATTTCGCCGGTATTAACTAACCGGACTAAAACTGGAGATCGGTGGAACCGGCCGACCTCCGCAAAGACGAAACAGACACGAAAACCTACAACTAATCATCGAAGGCACTCGCGAGCGCAAACGGTTGCGGAAGTGCACGGTTGCTCAGGATGCAGATTATGGTAGAAGGGTCGCGATCCTCTCGCCAATAAAATAACTAACGAGAACACACACGACATCGAGAAAAATTATTCTGAACCAGAACAATTATCTTATGTTGACTTAAAAGTCACGGAATCGCATCTAAATGCATCGAAAACTGCTCAGCCGATCGAAAGATCCAGGCGAGCATAATGAGAACGTATCTCTCCGCACGATTATCTTTAAAAGAATAACTCACCGAAACAGCAGAAGATATTCCAAATAACTCGACGGGATCCGTATCTTACGATACCACGAAAACTACACTTGATCACTGCAGCACGTGGAGCATTAATTAATGCATGCCACAAGGCACCGAATCAAAGAAGAATTCTTAAAGAATTCTCACGAGAATGACACATGATTATCCACGAGTCGAACGAGAAGCACACGCGAAAGCGAATACTCGTGACAGGTAGGATATACCATGAGCACGAGAGAGACAGCGTATGTCTCTCAACCGAGCGCGAGAACGATAGGACCGAAAACCACAATAACACGGGAGCGCGAGAAGAAGTCCGAGTAGCCTCGAGGACAGCTCTCGGTAGACTAATTTGTCTACAGGAATCATCGAAAGCAATTATTATCATTATCACCGAAATCGTGACCGATAACTACTGCCCTCTCAACTATTTCACGATATCCTCGATACGAGAGAGAGAGAGAGAGAGAGAGAGGGAGAGGGAGAGGGAGTATTTTCCATACTTCTTATTCATGTTAGAAATGTTGATTAAGGATGAAACTTTTGATCCGTCAACGTGTGCGTATCCAGTTAAAGAATAGTAATTTGAAAAAGTGTTGATAAATTCAGGCACTTGGGAAAAATAAAAATCAATATTCCTTTTCCATAAAAAAAAAAACAATATTGATTGACACTTATTAAATGTCGATGATCATTGAGTAGGTGCGAATGAATAACGAACTTGATTGGAGCATCCCAGGAAGGCTGATCGACCCGGTACGTGAGGGAATATGGAATGGTTGGCGTGGCGAAGAGTAGAATGAGGTTGATATAATGGACGATAAGGGGCGTCTCGCCAACCGAGAGGGATGGACGTACGTCGGACACGTGTGGGTAGGATTGGTGCTCAACACATACACCGCGGCTCACAGCCGGGCGTTCAATCGAACATTTAGACCGACACAGCAGTGAAATATCGGCATCCGATATCTATGCTCACTGGTAGTGCTGCTCTACATTCGAATAATAGAACCGCGCATGGCTGACGATGACGACGACGACGCCGACGGCAACGTAGACGGGGAGGAACAGCGAAGCTCTGCGAGGTGTCAGCAGGGCATGGATACCTCCTCGAAACAAATACCTATTAATGCCACTAGACTGCTGCTCCGGCACACCGCCATCGGTGTCGGTGTCCACGATCACTGAAGAGACAAGGAGAAAGGAGGACTACGACGACACTGTGTATGTTAGAATCACGCTTGAACGGAGGTCGCGACAACGTGTTATCTACCTGCCAATACCTTTGTACTTTATACCTCATGCATTATGGTAATGAAGAGCAGGGTTAAAGTACTACATAACTATCATTTTTGCTTCTTCATAAAGGAAACTATGTTTACGTAAAAAAAAATTTGACGCTTAAAAGTTAAGATACTGAAAATAGTCTCCAACGCCGAGAAATTCAATTTTTAGTCAACATTCGGATGTATGTATGTATGTGTGTCTGTGTGTGTGTGTGTGTGTGTGTGTGTGTGTGTGTGTGTGTGTGTGTGTGTGTGTGTGTGTGTGTGTGTGTGTGTGTGTGTGTGTGTGTGTGTGTGTGTGTGTGTGTGTGTGTGTGTGTGTGTGTGTGTGTGTGTGTGTGTGTGTGTGTGTGTGTGTGTGTGTGTGTGTGTGTGTGTGTGTGTGTGTGTGTGTGTGTGTGTGTGTGTGTGTGTGTGTGTGTGTGTGTGTGTGTGTGTGTGTGTGTGTGTGTGTGTGTGTGTGTGTGTGTGTGTGTGTGTGTGTGTGTGTGTGTGTGTGTGTGTGTGTGTGTGTGTGTGTGTGTGTGTGTGTGTGTGTGTGTGTGTGTGTGTGTGTGTGTGTGTGTGTGTGTGTGT
Source organism: Perithous albicinctus (assembly GCA_964016905.1). NCBI lineage: Eukaryota > Metazoa > Arthropoda > Insecta > Hymenoptera > Ichneumonidae > Perithous > Perithous albicinctus. The sequence goes on from OZ024697.1 coordinate 4,080,137, forward strand.
GTGTGTGTGTGTGTGTGTGTGTGTGTGTGTGTGTGTGTGTGTGTGTGTGTGTGTGTGTGTGTGTGTGTGTGTGTGTCTGTGTGTGTGTGTGTCTGTGTGTGTGTGTGTGTGTGACCAAAAGGACGTTAAGAGTATAACTGCCGCAAATTTTGGGCGATCGAGCTGAAACTTTGCAAGCGAGTCAAGTTACCCTTAAAGTTGTTTGCTATTGAATTTGCTTCGAATCGGTTGAGGGATTCAAAAGTTATCAATATTTTATTTTTTTTAAATGCTATAACTCGAGAACGGCTGAAGCATTGATCTAAATTTTTGCATAAAACTTGAATTGAATGAGTCCTTCCTTGATACTGAATTTGGTGAGCATCCAACAAAGAGTTCATAATTCAGAGAATTTTTAATTTTTTTTTTCAAACTTTTATGTCAATGTGTTCAGAATGAATCATCTAGAAATTATATTGAGAAAAAATGTATTAGACACGAAATTTTTCACCTATAAGGTAAAGGGTTTATTTCCATTGAGTGTCCCAATTTTTTTTGGCAGAATGTTAAGAATCGATAGAATTTTACAAGATTATGAATTTTTTCAAAGTTTCACGTTCTGGATCTTAGATTTTTTTGGCTGTCGAGCTAAATAAATAATAGTACTTGTTACATCTCGAGCAGTTTAGACGTATTTTCGTAGGTGAGGGTTCTCTGCTCAATAAATAGTTGAAACCGAATTTCGAGTTATTATCGAATGTAAACGTCATTTATTCAAATTAAAATAAATTTCGACTTTTGAATTTTTATGGAATTGGACGTATTCAGGGTTCTAGATTTCAAATAAAGGTTTCCTTCATTTCTCTGTCTTTGTTTGTCTGTCTATATGTGGCAGGTGGCTGTCCGAAAACACAATAACTTTTGTAAAAACTTGTGGACTGCAGTGAAATTTTATGTGTTTCTTCTATCTATAAAATGTAGTTTTGGTATTGAAATCCAACCCAAAATCTTCATTCCTTCTGACACTTTACCTGAAACGAAAAAAAGAAAAAGAACTGATTTTTACATTTAAGTAAAAGTACCAAAAGGAATTGGTATTTTGTTTCCAACTTCAATACCAAAACTACGTTTTATTCATCGAAGATACACAACAAATTCTGATCCGGTCCACAATTTCTATGAACTGTTATTACTTTGTCATCACATATAAACTATGCAAAAGTGAGTTATCTGAAAATACAAAAACTTATGAAGGAGCCCATGGATCACAGAGAAACTGTAAGAATTATAAGATGTGTGTCTTATATTTATGAAATATAGAAACTGAAAACAAAACAACACCTCCTTTTAATACTTCACCTGAAATGTTAAAAAATTCAAAAATGGTAATAAGCATATTTTTAATTTGCAGACTGATTAAAAATTTATTAAGCTTTAGTCTGAAATGTACAGACAAAATTACATGCAAATACACAGAAGGCAATTAATAATTCAGTACAGCAATGCCTTTTAAATAGCTATAACCATTTGTTTTATTGTTCTGAGTGACTGCGAAAGCGCAGTCACTCAAATGAGATGAAGAAACGGCTTTGATTATAAAAAATATGCATGAAGTAAAATAGGAAACTTGTTGCACACCAAATGAAAGAAGTTCAAGCGATTATCAATTAGGAATATACTGGATAATTATTCACACTGAACGTTTAACACAAATAAACACAAATAAACACAAACTCACGGATCAGATTTAATGTTGAGGTTATAAACACTTCTTGGTATTAATCCTGATATGACAATTCACAAAAATTAGGAATCTTCGCACCTTAACTTTCGATAAATTAAAGAGTACCGAGAAGAAAATAAAACCTGTGAAACCTGTTGAAAAAGTCATCCATACATTCAGCATGGCGCCTGAGACAACATTACAACGACGCCACGAACGGCGCAGATATAATACCAAGTATTATATCTGTTGACCGAGTCTCACCAAATTTTGTTAACTGTCCTAAATATAGAGGCCCAAACAATTTTACCTGTATGCCAAAATTCAGTCCGACAGGTCTAACCATCCTCAATTTATAAGGGTTTAAATTTTGGCGGCCTGACACACACATACCGCCGGATATTTCTTCTGAATATGTTTCTTAGACGTTTTGGGACATTCTGTTTACATGAAAATCTCGAAAAAAAATGTTTCACCAAAACAAAGCTTCCTCTATGAGAAAGCAAAATTTTCGAAAATCGACCTTAAATTTGAATGAAACTACTATATTTCTTAGATCGATCCACATATTTTACTGTCATAAATTGTTAAAAAATAATGGTGGTATCGATTTCAGTTGATAAAAACCTATAATAAAGCAGAGGTTGCTCTACACAGTTAATAAGACTTTTATTGAATTTATTTTCAAATCAATATATCATCCGTACCCTTTTCTCAACAGCATAGAGCTCAATATCAGATACAAAAAACAAACATAAAGAACGAAAAAGAAGAAAAATGCAGTACGTGACAGAGACGCGTGTTCTTGAAGAACAAAAACGCATCTCAAGAAAGACGGTATAGGATCTAAAAGGCGAGACGTCTGTAATAGAAGAATTGAAGAACAGAAAGAATTCTATTTAGAAGGAATTCTCCTGTAAAAGAAGAATGAGGGATGATCCAAGAAGTGAAGGAGTACGTGGAAAACGAAGAGCGTAGAATTATATGTACGTATAGTCGAATGTAGAATGTTTTGTGAGAACGCGAAGGCTCCGGTACAGAAATGGCCAGGGTTGATGTTAAGGTAGGTGGGGCAGAGTGGTATCGAAGCAACCATCGTGTTTCGGGGTGGTTTGGGGCTACGTGATTCAAATCTTGATCGGATCCTATATAAGCTTTTCGTCTATCCCTCTTCCCTTCTCCTCTTCGCTTTCTTCTTCCTTCACAGGAGAGTCAAGAAGCTTCTCTGCTTGTGTTTCGTCTTCCTTGCCTCAGCCTCCTTTACTAACGCTGGCTCGCCAAACCCCTGGCTGACTGTTATCGAGCCCAGAAATCCCAGGGCCTTGGTATTTCGACCGTAGCCACACGACGGCCGAGTTCACTTAGGAGATTCGAGCGGTGAATTTGTGTGTATAAACTGTATCTACAGGGGGGAGGGGGGGGAGGGGGGAGGGGGGGGGGGGAGAGAGAGAGAGAGAGAGAGAGAGAGAGAGAGAGAGAGAGAGAGAGAGAGAGAGAGAGAGAGAGAGAGAGAGAGAGAGAGAGAGAGAGAGAGAGAGAGAGAGAGAGAGAGAGAGAGAGAGAGAGAGAGGGTGAGGGAGGGTGAGGGGGGGAGGGGGAGGGAGAGGGAGAGGGAGGGAGAGGGAGGGAGGGAGAGGGAGGGAGAGGGAGGGAGAGGGAGGGAGAGGGAGGGAGAGGGAGGGAGGGAGAGGGAGGGAGGGAGAGGGGGGGAGAGGGAGGGAGAGGGAGGGAGAGGGAGAGGGAGAGGGAGAGGGAGGGAGAGGGAGGGAGAGGGAGGGAGAGGGAGGGAGAGGGAGGGAGAGGGAGGGAGAGGGAGGGAGAGGGCGGCATCAGAAATCACGACTAACACTCGGTCGCGAAATGTTACGCTGATACTGAAAACGAGCAGCTCCACTAAATACGGTTTCATAGCAAATTCTGCTTTACAGAAACGTGCTGGAAAGTTGGCTTTGTAGGAAATCTTGAACGGTGATTATGTGGTTTGGGATAAAAAAGCTTGTAATTAATATTCGAGCTGAAATAATTTGACACTGACGCGTCTTATTGCCTACCGGGGTTGTTGAACATTTTCTTTTTTTATCTTTTATGAAAATGTAATGATGAAAACAAACAGCTTGGAAAGTTCGAAATACGCGCTTAATATCTTACAAGTAATAAAATGGAGATTTTAGTGCCCATTTTTTATTTTTTTTTATAGCTGACACATTTTTTGTTTCTTCGGAAATGTTGCTTATATCAGTTGGTATTGTGAGAATCTGCAAGCTATAATAATGTAGAACTCGACACTAATACTTATGAACACTGCGACACTGGTTGCCAAGTAGGCTGATTAAAAAAAATTTTAATTTGCCATTAATATATTGCTCATTCATATTCAAAACTAGAAAGTGGCAAAAATTATTCTCAAGAGGGTTGTGTGATTATTTGTAATAGTGCCTCGAGGATTGTAAACATACTGTTTAAAATATATTTTTCTATTTTGAAAATGTAGTGCTTCCTATATTTATTCTTTTTAACACGAATGAATGTCATTTATTAATATTTGGGAAATCGGCGATAATATTTAGTTCTCGTCGATTCTAAAATTTTATAAACCGCCAACTTGTTTCATTAATGCATTGAATACTATTGTTTATCAGTCATGTACGAATTGTTGAAATTAAAAAATATACTACAAAACCCGAGATCCGGATATAAAAAAATGTTACTGGTGCGTTAAGCGTAGTGTTTGGACTTTATCGCCTACTCATATAAACCAGACTATTCGAATCTAACGGATCTGATACTTCAAACCAGAATATTGGTTCAATACGAACTAACCGGATATCGGAGCTTCGTGAACACTCAGACTAAACGGATTGTTCCAGTACTCGAAGTATCCGACAACTACAACCATCAGGACATGCCCGGACTATCCGCATTTTCCGGATACCCAACTACCCGGTGACCCGAACTACTCAGACTATCAGAAAACTCGAACTATCCATCAATTTTGATATTTTGATATTTCGATATTTCGATATTTCGATATTTCGATATTTCGATATTTTGATATTTTGATATTTCGATATTTCGATATTTCGATATTTCGATATTTTGATATTTTGATATTTTGATATTTTGATATTTTGATATTTTGATATTTTGATATTTTGATATTTTGGAAACCGGTTTGAACTAGATTCCTAAAACTATGAAGAGGTTAACTCGGACACTAAAACCTAAGGAGATATTGACCCAAAACCCAAGAAGTTTTTTCAATTACTTTGCACAAAGTAATGGAACTCGGATTCATTTTACATTACTTCGCATAGAAGTAATGTAACTCGAATCCATTGCCCATTACTTTCCGTATGTGTAACGTAACTCATCTCCATTACCCATTACTATGCGTAGAAGTAAAATGTAACTCCGTTCCATTAGCCATTACTTTGCGTATAAATAATAAGTGATGGAACTGAGTTACACGTCTTACTGTTACACTTCTTTGCGAAGTAATGAGTAATGGAACGGAATTATATTACTTCTACCCAAAATATTGTACATCATTTATTCGCAAAGCAGTGGCTAATGAAAACGATAACATTACAAAAGTTAATGCATTGTTCACAACTCTAACAGCATGTATATTCGAATTAGCAGATTTTTAAGGTATCCGAACCGTTCGATTACACAGATAACTCAAGTAGTTCTAATATACGGAAAGTTCGAGTGGTTCGGATACCCGGATAGTTGGAATAGCTCGGTTACCCAGATTTGAAGTATCTGAATTGACTATATGGCTATCCGAACAAATTCGGACGCCCCTAAAAGGAGTCACCTGAAGTCCACGAAGACAAATTGTGCAAATGAAACCTTACGATTTAAAAAGAAGATATCAATTGACAAACACAAAAACAACGTAACATTTTTATAAATGAATATTCTTTTGTAATCCAGTTTCTTGCCCGTTTAAAAAGTACAGGCCATTAATTATATTTCATCTGCGGTCAAATATAATAATAATAAAAATATATTTCAGTTAGTACACAGTAAAAACAGAACTGATATTTATCTTGTTTTAACAAAAAGTGTATGCCGATATAAACGCCCACAAATTTTTTTCATTAATTTTATAATAATAAGTTAGTAAGTTCCTAGTTTCTCAGAAAAGGAACAAAAATAAATTATTAAAAAATTTATATTTTTATTTTACAATATATTTTTTATCTAATTTACAAAAAAAAACATGACAAGTTCTTTTTGTCGCTTCTAAATTAACAAAACTATCCATTTATTAAATGAATTAATTGTAACTTTAATATACTGTTATTCAATGGACAATTATTTATCAGATTCTTGTTTGTTATAATGTGAAATTTATCTTCCAAAATTGTTATTATTAATTGAACGTCATATGTGAACGTATAAACCGTTTTTTTTTATTCATTAGTTAATTGGGTTGTGATTTTTCGAACTTAAATTAAAGGTTAGATTTTATACATAAACAGCCCTATGTTTATCAAATTTATCATCAAAATCGTAGCACTATTTGTTTTAATATTTTCTTTTTATATATATTCCAGGGTACGGGGAATACATATAAGGGGAATCGTTCCCCTTTTACTGTCCCCGACTCCACCTAACCCCAATTCCTTCCAATTTAGATCAGTTGCTTGAGCCATTCTCGAGCTATAGTATTTTCAAAAAAATAACGAAAATGCAAGTTTCTATAAAATCTTAACTACTTTATCGATTTCGCCTAAATTTAGTATACAATATTAGTACACTCTATTTAAGTTTCATTCAAAATTTGATATCAGTTACTTAAACCGTTCTGGAGTTATAGTATTTTCAAAAAAACTAAATATTCATAATTATTTAATCCCTGAACCGATTGGAGCCAAATTCAGTACCAAACAATGTTACTGGTAACTCGACACGCATGCAAAGTTTCAGCTCGATCGCACAAAAATTGCGACAGTTATCCTCTTAATGTCCTTTTTGTCACATACAAACAGACACACATACATCCGAACGCCGACTAAAAATTGCATTTCTTGACGTTTTGCACTATTTGAAGTATGTTAACATTAAAATCTCGAAAAAAATATTTTTCACGAAAACATAGCTTCTTCTATGAGGAAGCAAAATTAATGAAATAATTATATAAGAAATTAAAAAATAATCCTTCAACAATATTTTAATATTTGAATTTGGAGAGTATTTATATTGTACTTTTACCTGTGTTAGAAAACAAAACGCGTTTTCCTTACTGAAAACCACCTGCTAAACGTTTCATTCTACTCAGTTTCATCAAAGCTCTCAAACTTTTTCGCTTTATATATAATCACCCATCCAGTCTGTGCGGGAGAACCCGCAACATATAATTAATCAAGCTTATTGTCTTCATTTAAGATTTACCGTAGAATGTGTAGCAAGAGATACTGTAGTAAGTTCGTTAACTTCACCGTGTCAACACGGTATAACTGATAATGTAAACCCCCAGAAGATCGTTTTGTCTGGACGAAATATTCGTTAACGAAACTTCAATAGAAAAAAAAAATAACAAAAATTACCCAACGCTAGCAGAATATAATAGGGGAGAAGTGGGAGAAGATAAGTATCGGAACACTCTTTTTTTTATTAGCAACAGCAATTTTTCTTGCTCTTCTTCCACTTTGCTTGCAAAGGGGAGCAGCAACCTAGGGTCGGTGATCCATGAACGTGTATACGTATGCGTGAGGCACTGTGTCTTATATCTGTACTTTGCATCTATGTGTCCCGAGAACCGAGGCACAGGTTTCTAGAACAGGCCCATTAAGGCCATTGTGTGTCTGATGCCGATCTTCATTCCCCGCCGTGCTCTACTCGAGAGATCGAAGTTAGGAACCTCACAAGCTTTCCTCGAGCGTTTATACTATATATGGGGAATTCCACCTGATTTCGACTTGGGTCTGACCCTTGACCCTCCCGATTGGGTCCGCAATTTTTTATATGATTGACATAACTCTAAAAAGCACGAATATTGAAAAAATATACACATTTAAAAAATCTTTAAAAATTCTGAAAAAGCTTTTTTCGAAAATAGTTTTTTTTTGGTAATCGAGACGAAGTGGACCGAGTCCATTTTTTTCGGGCTTCTACCAACAACAAAAAAATAGAAAGATAGTAACTTTACAATGGACAGCAGTTAGAAATTTTTTGTATGCAACACTTGATTTTTAGATTTTTTTTTCAGTTTTTTCCAATGTATATATATTTTATTGCATGATGAACATTAAATAACCATTAATAATAAAAAAAGTCTAATTTGTGATTAATAAAGCAAAATTGCTACATTTCTTTGGAAAAATCTGAAAAAAATCTCAAAAATCATGTTTTGCATACAAAAATTTCCTATTTTTAGAAAATTTCTAATTTTTCGCCATTTTTGTTGTTAAATAAAATTTTTAACAAATGTCAAAAAATTTTATTTTCGAAAAAAAGTTTTTCAGAATTTTTTCAGGTTTAAAAAATTTGTCGTTCTATAATTTGTGTTGAAAAATCGTTGATAATTAACAATGTGTACATTTTTTTTCTAATTATTCCTTTTTAAAGTTATGTCAATAATATAAAAAATTGCAGACCCAATCAGAAGAGTCAAGCGTCAGACCCAGGTGGAAACCAAGTGACATGCCCCACATATATCTCTTGCATGTACACCCAATACTATAACTAAGAATTATAACATTGTCCTTTTAAGAAAACGCTTTTATCAAACATTACTTTTCATATATTCCTTCATATAGAAATAGGGATTTCCTTCATAGGGATTTCTTCATATAGGAAACGGTGTCAAATATATAAAGTAATGAGAAAGCAATTTTCAAGATTCTATATACTTGTACAGGTTTCTTTATATACTGTATATGAGGCAGTTTATATCAAGTGGGCCACTTTATTTCTAATTATATTTTTTTCAGTAATTTCGATAATTTTATTTTCCTCTTAATTTTATATTATTCTAACCTGCAGTGGTACGTGCAGAATCTGTATAAAATTGGCAGAGTGGGCAAGACATATTTGGAAGGAAATTTGGAAGGAATTTTCTTGTTAAGTTATAGTGGCTCAGTTGACAAAGAGCGCCACAAGCATTTATCAGCAGTGGTTTCAAATTCAAATTAAATATAGGTCGCTGTGGCAACGGTTGCTATGGCATCCGAGGATTCTGGGTAATATGAAAATTCTGGGTAATCCGGGAATTCTGGATAATCTTCCAAATAAGATGATCGTCTTTACTCTTACATTAAAAGAAGAATTAAAGAATTTTTTTCGTGCATACTGTAAAGATTCAACTTTCATGCATGTATTTTTACAATATGCTTGACATCCGAGAACATATAAGATTTGTAAAATATTTACCCACAAGTATTTTAAAAAGTTCGTAGGAAATTTAAAAAAAAATAGAGCATTATTCACTGGATTAGGTGAATGTCAAGGGTCCGCGCGACTAAAGTAAACATCCCTCGATATACATTTGACTCGCAGTAGGCGAATAACAGAATTCTTAGAGTACGCGTGTTACGTGGGTTTGAGTATAACGTACAGGAGCAATATTACTTTAGCAATGTTTTATATTAATTTTAGTTTAGCTAGAGGTAGTAGGTTACGTTCGAACGGAACAGAATACCTCATACATGAACTCTGATCATCTGGCCTTCTCTATATCGCAAGCTTACACTTGAGGGCGCATCGAGATACTGAATCGTGCCACAACCGCTGAAAAACTCGTCGTGTCCTACGAAGACATAACGACTACGACAAACAGCTTGGAAAGTTGCAAATACGCGCTTGATGTCTTTCAAGTATATTTCCTCTGATTTACTCTTTCGACCCTCTCAACCATGGTTTTTAGTCTTTTTCTCTTTAGAAAGTAAATTAATCTCTGAATTTCCAACAAACTTACACCAGTAGAATAAGCTTACTTTTCAAAAAATTTAAAAACGTAGAAATTTCAGAGTCAATAATTCTTTTTTCCAACGTAGATTATTGATTAACAAAATATACTTTTCTTTTCGGTAATGACTTTTTAAAAATTTAACAAGTTATTATTATTTTTTTTAAATTTTTGTAATTTTTTGTTCAGTTTTGTTATAAGAATACCAATTTGTAAAAGATGATTTTATGTTAATGTTATGAATGGATATAATATTTATATAACGTAATAATTTTTTACTGTGTATCAGGAAAGCCAAAATCAATTAACATACTTTTCCATGGCAATATGAAAAAATAATGAGGAAACACTTTTGTAGGAAACTACTTTGCATCTTCGTTTGTATTTGTATGACAAACCTTTTGAAATTTATTTATTTATATTTAAATTCTCGGGGCTATTAATTCCGTTTTGGTCGGAGAGAATTTCCATCTGTGTTCACTTCGCTATTTTTCTTTCTCGTTTATTCTGAAGATGAGAGAACAACACTGACCAGTTTTACATGACCAGCGGGTTGTAAAAATGTTCTATTAGTTTTTTTCCTTTTTTCCCCATAGTTCGATGGATGTTCTCCAACTTTTCAATTTTTTTTCCTTCAAGCGTGTATATTTTCTTCTGTTACCTTCAGTTTCATATCTCGCTACACATTTCCAACGCATGTTATAGGCATCACTCTGTTTTTCTAAAGTCCTTTTTCCCTCGACGGCAGACGCCTCGCTCTGTCGCCTGAAGTCCCGAAGCGGTACATTAAATCCCCGGAGGCGATGCGAGATATCCTGGCATTTTCATCGTGCAATGATATTGCGACTTTGTCCTTGCTGCCAAATATACCAATGCGCTCCTGGGAACCAATTTTTTTCCAATAGAATATTTCATTCTGTGCTATAGTTGAACGGATGAAGAAAGAATAGCGGGTCGCCTATAGAAGAGTTCATAAATTAAAAGAACTTTACCGACTTTAGGAAAAAAAAGCGTATTTTATTTGTATTGGTAAAAAAAAAGTCGCAAACATTCTATGCGATTGTATGTTCGTAATATAAGAATTAATTTTCAATGCGAATCGATACCAAAAAAGTTGCAAGTAATCACAACACGTGACTGTCTCGACATATTCTAATTGGAGTGATGTTGGTATCGTAAAGTTATTGAGATAAAGTTACAAACGATATAGGCAGAAATTTTGGAATTTTACAGAATAATTGCAATTCACAATCTGCAGAAAATTTGTTAGTCGTCTCTTTCGCAAAATATATGAAACATAGTGTAATGTTACGAAAAGTGCTCAAGAGAATTTTTTTTAAATTGCATCTAATAAGTATCAGAAAAAGTTGGTTTTTCAGTTTCAATTTTAATACAAAAACTGCATTTTGTCTCTTGGCTCTTCCAAAAGTTAGCTTTCAGACAGGACAGACAGGACAGACAGGAGATTTTTTAAAATCCAAGACACTAAAAACATCTATTTACATAAAAATCTGGCAGTCGATTTCGATTTGGATTGTACTTTCTCTTTTACATACTTTGTATGTGATTATAAAATAGATAAAAAAATTACCCATAGATTCGTTTTAATTCGATTTCTTTAGTTCAAAGAAAAGCCAAAGCTCTTTAAATGTTGTCTGAACATCAAAGAGGGGTTTGCCAAGGATTCGACTATAAAAATTCAACTATAAAAATTCTTAGCCTCCCAGTGAAATCCGACTACCACTTTTCGCCGAATTAGAATTCGTCGCGCGACGAACCCACGGTCGATTTACAACGATATATTCGTGGAATTTTATCGAAATGCTCGAGGGGTTTTTGCGAAGTGGTGCAAAGTGAAGGGAAAAAAAGAAGAATATGGAGCTCAAGTTTGAGGGAGGGATGAAAAGAGATGAGAGGGAGGACCGGAGGATTGGAGAAAGCTACGACGAGAGGGGTTACGAATGGAAGGGGGTTAAGCTTTCGCCACTATCTTCCCTGAGGTGCTGCACAAGCTATATACCTCATGGGCCCAGCTATAATATTTCGCCCCAGCAGCCTCGTCGAGCCGAGCTGTGAGGAACTTGTCAAATCCCATGTCAAATATTCAGCAGTCCCTTCTCACCGGTTCGTATGAATTTCATAGCCACAGTGTATGAGGCACAAGGCTTTCGTTGTATAAGTTGCACACGGCATACCGCGTGTGTTCCGTTCTAGGCTTTTGGTTATTCTCACACCCGCTCTCCATTTCTCACTACCTAAAGCTCTAGCCAACCGCGACGTAGAAGCGAAATGCAACTGTCAGTCGATTTATCGAGTATACTATCGGTCTTTGGTAAATACTGTCTGGATTTGACTTAACGATCATCTCTATAAAGTTATATAAACAGGATCTGATCTTAATTTAATTACGTTCTTGAATATATCGCGTGCAGAAAACAACGAGAACTTTTTAGACACAAATAATCTACGACATTTGCGAATAATACACAGACTATTTAATAAGATAATAATCAAACAATATTTAATAATAATATTTCTAGTTCATGTAGCAAAATCGAATATCCAGAAGTTATCATCAAAAAATTCTTTTTAAGTACGTCGATGTTGTCAAACAATTTTGAAACCTGTTAACATGTTTCAGCTATATTGCAATCTTTATTCAAAACATTGTAGTGACAATTGTAGAGATATATAATATATTTCTGTAGTGATATTATTTTTGTCGTTGTCATCAATATTATACAAACCGAAACTTGTTACCTTCGCTATTAAATGTTAGTTAATATTCAAACATAAAGTTGCGACGATATTCAACATATATATTGGAAAGATTTCTGGAAAATTCTATGCTAAGTGGAAGTCGGTCATGGCTTACCGATTTTTGAAAATGGCAATTTTTATGGAAATCGAGTATTTCGATAACTTTGAGTGTTCTTAAAAAAGATGTAATTCAAACAAAAGTATCAGTATCTTTTCGGCTTATACAAACACAATTCCTGAGGAAGAGCGAAATATAGAAACATGGAATTTCTTTACGCCATTCTAAAACTCACATACAATGAATTTTCATGGAAAATAAAAAAAAAGTTCATTACACTGTGCATACTGATGGGGTGCTTCTTTTACGTGCAGTGTAAAAACTTTGAATCATCTACATTCGATATGTATAAAATGGTCCACTGTGAAAATTTGCTTAAGCCTGAAAAAAGTTGAAAAATTCCTATTATAATACAAATACGTGCTCTCGCAAAAATGGGATATCAACGAATAAAAGAGAGAACAGAAAAAGAAACAGAAGAACGGAATAAACGATTCCACTCCGTTTCCCTCGCTCCTTCCCCGCTGCTTATTGGATAAATGTCTGTCACCATGATTGCCTGACATTACGGTTGATGCGTTGTTGGAGTTACTCCACCCTCACGCCGAAGGGACGAAAATGGATAAAAAAAACTGCAAGGTAAAATGCTGATTCTCGGTTGTCTGGTTTGCATTGAGTTACGCTTGGATGGAAGGAATGAGGAAAATGTGAAGGGAGAAATGGATGACTTGTACGTATGCTAAGGTTTCCTTCTGGATGTATTTTCGTTTTCCCGTGACTTCCAGAACTGACGAAACCGGAGGGTAATCGTTGTGCTTTTCATGGGCAAACCCACTTTACTCTCTTTCCTTATGAAGGCAAAATATAAAATATAGAATACCGGGAAGCAAATGGCGCGTCGGTTACATGTTCAAGAAGGCCCGCGACCCATTGAATTCGATATGACGTAACGACGTATGTCATTGGAAAGTAGTGTATGTATATACTATGTACGACGATGAACGTCTATACACGCGCAAAAAGTATACGTCTATAGGTTTTCATCGTCGACTGCTAGCTCGTCGTTGCTTTACGGGTCGTAAAGACCTCCCAACCCCCTCACCGGTGCCCATAAACGTCCTCCCGGCAGAGTTCTGACGACCAGCAACTACCAGCAATGTGCGCACCCTCTCATCCGCGATCTTGCCTCCATATCCCCGTAAGGATCTCCACGCAAGTCGAGGTAAAATGCTAAGCCTACGAAAGTAATAGGAGGCAGTAAATAGGTAGAAACTTTCTGAATCGATCTGAGAATACGTTTCTGGTCTTCAGCCTGCAAAATAGAGAGGGATATGTGACAGACGATTATGGAACTCGGAGAAATCGTGAATGTTCCGCCAACATAAAGTAAAAACTGTTAATTCTAAGTTGCATTTACTTTAATAATAACCAATAGTCATCGATTGTCAGTTGGAAATATAGATACGGAAATGAGTTCTGACGACCAGCAACTTCTAACAAAATGTGCGCATCCTCTTATTCACGAACATAGCCTTTGTAAAGTTCTCCACGCACGTCGAAGTGAATAGCTGGGCCTATGGAAGTAATTGGCGGCGGTAAATGAGTAGAAACTTAATATATGGATGTGAGAATACGTTTCTGGTCTTCAGTCTGCAAAATATAAAGGATATGAGAGATAAAATTATGGCACTGAAAGAAATCATTGTACTTCTCAACGTTAACGAAAAGTCCATACAAGGATTTTTATAGTTGCTTCAACTTTTCCAAAACATTAAATTGTTACGGTGGTTACAAACTACCAACAGTAACTTAAAAAAGTAGTTGATTTTGTTTTAACCTAAAATTCATAGTTACCAAATAATTTGTGCAAGTTCTATCTTGATCGAAAACCCGATAAAAGTAGATGTTCGGTACGTGGCTTACCACTTGTTACATGTATGATACCGTACCATTCAATATTCCGGCTAAGCTAGAAAAACGTTACAGTGGCCGATGTCTGGATGGAAGGATTGGGAATCGATTTGTCGGTTGGTAGTTAAAAGAGGAAAAACCAGAAACTACCGGTAGCCAGATACTTGGCATGCAACCCTCGTTTCCCAGCCTTTCATCGGCTATGAGGTACAAGGAGGAGAATAAAAAGGAATGGAGGATCTCAGAAAGAGGTAACGTCTTTCTGCTGCCAACCTGATCCACCGGAATGAATGAACGAAAATATCAAATCTGGATCTAACAGCAAAGCCGGAAGTAGTCTTATGGTCGCTGCCACGCTCTACACACTCGCCAAAACTCAAGAAAAGCTACATTTGCGTTTAACCGTGACCCCAGAAAATTCGTGACATGTGGTACGTGAATAAGGGAAATAGCTATTGGAAGATTGATTACCTCCTTCCTCTTCTTGGTCTCTAATTCCCTTCATCAGTTCGCCTTTCCCCACCTCTTTACATATCCGACATTTCTACATGATAAGTTAGAAGCAAACTCAGTTTACAACGAAACTCTAAACGAACACATCAATTCATCGTCTTCCTTTGCCTCGAAGCCACAGGTTTTTGATCGACGAGATAAAAAGCTTTTCTTGGTTTGAACCTCGAAGCTCGGTGATTACATGCTTCCAAACAGGTGTTGTTGATTGACGAAGAAAATTCTAGGATCAAACGTCAATAAAGATTGTTTATTCGTTTTTTCAATATTTTCTGTAAAAAGGTTATTATTTGGGAAGGTAAATAATTTGGGTTACTGAAGCATTGTGACAAACATGGCTATGAAGATGACTGCATAGAGTCTTGTCCAAGATACTTTTTTCCAAATATCCTTCAACACACAAGTTCCTAAACTATTCTATGTACTCGTACATTCACTTAGCTTGTTGAAACATCAATTTGTATGACAATCCATTAGTGAAATCATCGATAAGACGCGCCAACATTTTCCAATGAAGTACGAACACTATCGGAAGTTCAACAATGTCGATCGCAGATCAGAGCTTAAAGTCAGCAAGATTTACTTGACTTAGAAACCTCAAAGCTCAATGACTTAGAAAATATAGAGACCCACGTCAATAAGATTCATTAAGTTAGGTACGAGTTTTATCCAGGAGACACTTCCCTGAATATGCTGTGAACATGAAAGCACTTACGTGCTATGCTACTTTTTGTTCCCGCGTACATTCATTTTATTTATCGCAACAATAATTTCTATGGCAATCGATTAGTGATGCATATATGCAAAATTTTCGATGCCTCAGACCCTTAACGGTTCTTAATGAAACCATCGACGTGGCGCTCCAGGGTTTCCCAATGAAGCCCGAGGAGCACCATCAGAGGTTCGACAACGTCGATCGTAGTTCGTCAGTGCTTAAAGTCCGGGAAAGCTATGGTGCACGAGCTTTCAGGCCATAGATGGAGAGAGTTGTCGGCAATTAATGGTGGTAATAGGTACGTCGGCGTATTACGGGTTGAAGGTACAATTACCGATGGCGCAGTCTGAACCTCGTTCGGTGCCCGGGCATCCACTACTTACTCAGCTTTCCCTCTACTTCCCTGCACAATTTCTACCCCTTAGTCTCAATACACAGTGTAATGAATTCCCCTTGAATCTTAGGCCAAGTCCGGAAGTATGCGAGGTTTCGCAGAAGCTTGCTTTGGTGTTATATTGGCGCCAGGATGACGTTTATATAAGTTCAAGTTCTGGCACTGGAGCCAGTACAAGTATTGGTACAGGTGACGAAACCTTAGACAGGGACATCCAAAGCTGAGATCACGTTACCCTTTCTCGAAAGGGATTTCCAACCCTCTCGTCTGTTCTCTTTCGACCTTCTCTTTGGTGATCCAGTAATGTGTGCGATAATCTGTGTGAACAAATCTTGTATTTGTTTACACAGATTAATTGACAGAGTGATAATGTACAGAAGATTCTGACGAAATGGGTCGCAAAGTCCCATGTGACCTCCATTTTATTAATCGGACCACGTTACCAAGAAATCGTTGAATATTAAATAGTCCAGAAATTGCACCTACAAAAACGTTTCCGTTGATAAAGATTACTACTGAACAAGCACAAAAAATAAAATGAAGGTGGAGCATCGGTGAAGTACGGTCTTATCAATTCTTTCTCGAATAGTTGTACCTTTTGCCCTGTGATCGGAGAATTGTTTTTTAATTAAAAAATTGGTATTATAAAAAATATGGCAAGACGATTTTTTCCAACATGTTCCATTATTTGATATAGTGGACTCACTTAATTTCAAACTATGCTGGCACACTCCGATAATCTGCGCTAACGTTAAATTCCCAAATGGATTTAGCACCCTGTTATTTAAAAAAGGAGTTTCAAAAGACATTATATTCGACCAGACATCAGTGCGTCGTTGAAAAATCAATAGTTTCAAAACTTCAGAGAGAGATCATTATAAGACGAACGTTTGATGTTTGATATGTCATCAAAATGTGCTCAAATCACTGATTTTCTTTTAACCTTTTCTGATGCTTAGATTGATTGATGCTGTATTTATTAACTTCTTAGCTACTTGTATTACATTACATATTTCTTATTCTACGTTACTTTTACCTTAATCACTACTTAATTCTAATTGTTCCCTACTTTACAAATCATCCATCTTTATTTCTTCCTTCAGCATTCTCTTAAACTCTACGATTGACTTGGCTGCTTTGATCTTCATGGTCAGTTTATTGAACATATCAAAGCCCTTGTATGTCAGACTTTTTTGTCCCTCACTTGTTATACTCTCTGTTATATAATATTCTGAATAACTTTGTTATACTCTTTGTTATACTAATATTGTCTTTCTGTCTCGTTTCGTACTTGTGTCTTTCACTTACTAGTTTTATTTTATCACAGAGATATTTAGGCATTAATCCATTCTTTATTTTATAAACAAAGAAACACACATTATATCTTAGTCTCTGTCTTATACTCATGAAACATAACGCCTCCATCATATCTGTTATCCTTGTGTATCTATTGCACTTCAAAATTGCTCTCATTGCACGATTTTGCGTTTTCTGGAGTATATCCATCCAATAATTATTAACATTTAATACCAACGTATTGCAATATTCAAAGTGAGGGGCTATGATACTCTTATATATTATTACCATTGTGTTCGAACTTACGAATTTATTTAATCTATACATAAAATTAACTTTCTCTGATACTTTCTATCTATCTTTATATCACAGCTATTTTGTATGTATGTCTTCCTTTCGTCGTGTATTATCATAAACTTCGTTTTCGTGGTATTTAGTCTTAATGAATTTCCCTGCAACCATAGTTCGAGGTTTTTTAGATCATAGTTTAACTTCTTTTCTATCACAGTAGTGTCTTTGTCGCTAATATATATTATTGTGTCATCAGCAAAACATTTACATTTACAATATTTTCGTTGTTTCCCTGTATCATTAATGTAAATCACAAATAGTAACGGGCCGAGGACTTAAGCCTGTGGAACTCCATACCAAGTTCTTTTTCTCCCCGATTTTTGCTACCATATTTTACTCGTTGCTCTCGGCTTTTTAAGTACGACTCAAACCAATCATATGCTTTTCCTTGCACGCCGTATTTTTTTAATTTCACCAACATAATCTCTCTATTTATTGTCTCAAATGCCCGTTTGAAATCCAGAAAAACTACCCCTATATATTTGCTCTCATCCAACTTTTCTCTCCATTCGATCATCGTATTTTGAATCGCTGTCTCGCATAAATAGTTTTTCCTGAACCCGGACTGATCTTCAATAAGTATGTTGTTGTTTTCGATGTATGTTATCAGTTGGTTTTTTGCTGCAATTTCTAAGACCTTTTCATAAGTCGGTAACATATTTATTGGCCTAAATTCTTCGGCTATCATACTTCTGGCAACTTTCGGGATTGGTATGATTGTTGAAGTTGTCCACTTTTCAGGGAAGTTCCTTCCTGTAGCGATTTGTTTATTAATTTTAACATTATTTGCTGTATGCTTAGCCACACCATTTTTAAAAATTGGGTACTCATCCCTTCATCCGATCTCTTTTTATTTTCTAGTTTTTGTATTATTTGATCAATTTGGTTTATATTCATTTCTTTAAAACTCTCCATATTTGTTTGCACTTCTCTTTCTATTTGTATTGCCAAGTTATCTGTATTTTCAGTTAAACTTACTATATCATCCACACTTTTTATGAAATACTCATTAAATTTATTCGCTGTTTCATTATCATCCTCGAACGTTGTTCCGGTAAAACTTACACCTTTATTACTCCCCGTAGTTTTTTTTTGTTTCCAATCAAATCTTTTTACGTTTCCCACATTTTTTTCGGGCCTGTTTTCACTTCATCGATACTTCCCTCATAATAGTTTTTCTTATTTTTCCTACTCGTTGCTATTGCTCTATTCCTTGCTACTCTAAACTCTAAAACATAGAGAGATAGGGATAGAAATAGAGATAGAGATAGAGATAGAGATAGAGATAGAGATAGAGATAGAGATAGAGATAGAGATAGAGATAGAGATAGAGATAGAGATAGAGATAGAGATAGAGATAGAGATAGAGATAGAGATAGAGATAGAGACAGAGACAGAGACAGAGACAGAGACAGAGACAGAGACAGAGACAGAGACAGAGACAGAGAGAGCGGCCCTTCACCTTAATACCCGACGACCGTGGCGTATCGTTGAACGCTCGGAAATCGAGAGTCTTACAAGGAGGCGAGGATGAACGGGAGAACTGAGGACGGGGGTAGGTGGTGAATTCTTAAGTGTCGAGTGGAAACGTGCCGAGAGCCGGTTTGCCGTGCATACGCTGCCAACAGCGTACAGAAACGGAGGAATGTATATAGCGAGCGATAGGAGTGAGAATTCTGAGTCGAGAAGAGAAGAGGAGGCTTTTGAGGGACTTAGGAGACAATGCGTCGTGCTTCATATCTTCTCATACACGTCACCCACACACTTTCTCTCACTTTCCTCATTCTCATCGTTTTCTCCATCCACGCTTGGCCCTGAGAACGAACGAAAGCCAAAGAGAAAACAAGAAAAAATGAGTATAGAAGAGTAAGAGAACAGAGTCTTGCACGTACAAGCGTCTATTTATCGACGTGTGGGTGTATATTTGACCAACGTGTTAGTAGGTGGTGTACCTAATACTAATACCTCAGTACACTTGGGCACACCTTTCTTATTCCTATATGTCACCCCTTTTCAGTGGTAGCAAATACCACGGCCAAGCACACACGGTATCATCTCCTCATACCTTTCCACCATTTTCTCGTATTCTTTTTCTTCGTCCTCTCTTCCCTCTTAACCCTAACTATACGAACGGGTGTGGGAACTGCAAGAACCTTGCACGTACGAGCCTCAGGCTCGTTTCAACTTCCATTTGTCAGGTTTGGTTTTCAGAAAGTGCTACAAAAGTATCTGTTATTATCAATTTTCAAATAATTCTGATCAAAAACTCGACCACGTTTTTACTTTTTTAACGTATACAAAGTATGTAAATAAGAAAGTATTGAACTCAAAAAAAAAAAAAACAAACTGCTAGGTTTTGGTATTGACAGATATTTTGAATGTTCTAGATTTCAAAAAACACATTGAATAATTTCTATATGGCTGTCCGTCTGTTTTTGTCTTCCGAAAACACTATTATGTTTTATAAAGACTGTGGATCACAGTTAAATTGATTGTGGTTCTTGTATGAACAAAACATGTTTTTGGTATTGAAATACAAAACAAAACACCAACTGCCTCTGCTACTTTACCTTAAATATATAGAAATTAAACAACGAGCATAATTCATTTTTAGTCCACAGACTGATTAAAAAATATTATGCTGTGGTGTGAGATGTACTTTAATCGTTTGAATTGCGAATTATAGTCCTTGTCACAGACCTACAGAAAAAGGTTAACACAGGGTGAGCAGTTTAAAGCGATTCTCGATGTGATACTGAACGTTATTAAACTTAATAGAATTGCGACGACAGAACAGATTCAACGTTGAAGTTATAAACACGAATAGATTTTATCGGTGATATCAAATTTTAAACTAACTTTAAATTATCTTTTCCAGTTACAGCCTAGGAATCTATGCATCTACGAAAAGATGACATATCGTAGATTTAATTTTGCTTTCTCATTTTTCTTGCAATAGCATACGATATAATTTAAATGTATGACTTTCTTTGGAATTCCGCAAAATTGAGTAATAAGGGAAATGGACCGAATTTTACTTAAACCATCAATAAAATTCTTCTGTTTTAGATTCCACAAAACTGTGGAATCTAAAACACTTTAGTTTAGGCCATCAGAAAAATTCTTTCTTCCAGTTCTCAAATTATTATTTATAATTATATTTATCAGTAGATATAATTATATTTATTTTTTCTACTTTTATTTCTCCCCTTAAGATCATAGGAATATTTCTTCCTATGATCTTAAATCTCCTTCCATCTAGATTTCAAAGGTACAGTGTTCCAATTTTTTGTAGTTTATCTATCTAATGACAAAATCTCTTTTTTTTCGTTGCAGGCCTTCGGAAGGTTTACCCCTACTACTTCACCTTCACGACTTTCACCAAGGGTCGCTGGGTCGGCGAGAAGATTCTTGAGGTATTCGCACGAGAATTCCGAGCTCATCCGGCCGAAGAATACGAGAGATGCATCCGCGCAGGAACCCTCACGGTCAATTACCAGAGGGTCGATGTCGACTACAGACTTCGGCACAACGATCTACTCGCTAATGTCGTACACAGGTGAGCATTCCTCCCTTGCTTCATGGAAAAAAAGTTAAGCGTGCAAGCAAGGTTGAATCTCCAAGTGTGCTGAAAAAGAAGTAGGAAAAAAACGTTTAAGGTATTTGTCATAGCAAAATGATGCACAAATAAAAAAGAAACGTCTGAAAAACCAAAATTAAAAAAGAACACGTTAATGCTCTGTACAACAGAAGGAAAAACAAAAAAACACTTTGCCAGAAGTGATTTAAAAAATTAAAACGCCCCGGAAAAAGTAGGGAAATCTTATTATTATTTCACCGGCAAAGCTCGACCCTCTCTCTTAGAGATTGTCGTCTGATAAACAAAAAAAATGGAGAGGTGAGGTGGAGAATTTCCCCCTGTTCCCGAGTTTCCTACACTAGAGGCTTAAGGGATTACAAAACCCGGAAGAAACGGTGACTGAAACTGGAGGCTCTGCGCTCTATGGCGAACGTGTGGAAAGCTGGAGGCTCACTCTAAGGAGAAACAGAAGCTGAAATTCATCTCTCTCTCTCTCTCTCTCTCTCTCTCTCACGCTCACGCTCACGCTCACGCTCACGCTCACGCTCACGCACACGCACACGCACACGCACACGCACACGCACACGCACACGCACACGCACACGCACACGCACACGCACACGCACACGCACACGCACACGCACACGCACACGCACACGCACACGCACACGCACACATTTCATTCATATTCCATTTTCCATTCATATTCCACCCCGTCGCGTTACTTCCGACTGGAAGCAAACCTGAAGACTCAAGCTCTTTCTGGCTTTTGCGACACATATATATGTATATACTGGACTATATTTCTATCTTTCTCGGCGGTGATTCTGGTACCTCTCTCGCGCCTTCAAACTGTTGCTTCCTCATCCGCTTGGCTCTCGCTACGGGCCACCGAGAGTCGGTGCCAGTGTTGATGGTGCAAATGGAATGAAGCGCGGGTGTATGTACACCAGGCGTGCCGCTGGTATATATATATATACGTCTGCTCCACTTCCACCACCAACCGAGGCGTCCGACCGAGCGTTGATTCTTTTCCTGAAAAAACCAGAGCGAGCTATGAGAAAAGCCTCGAGCTACTAAAACAAAACAAAAAACGTCTGGAGGCGGAATACACGGCGATACTCTGCTACACGTTTTTGACGATAAATTATTTATTAGACGATGGTTTTTTCTTTGCCACGTTGCTGCTGATCAACTGCAGAGGGAGATAATAAATTTGTTGATAGAACAAGAATTTTGTTACCTTTAACAATTTGACTAATTAATGTGGAGACAATTAACTGTATCCGTAAGCAGTTAAATATAATAGTTAACTTTTTTACATTTAACAAACAATTTTTCTCCACAAAGGAATACAACTTTTTATTTTTTATATTGTGAAATAACATATTTGTAAGCTTTGGTTTCGCAAATAAAATTACAGTTGTTTAAAAACTTGTAGAGCCGAATATTGTTAATACATTTTTTTCAATGTTCATTTTCGTTTCTACAAGATAAAAATGTTTTTTTGATTTTCGGTGAATTTTATTAATTGCAGATAGAAAATTAATTTGTCGGTAGAACAAAAACTTTGTTACTTTAATTAACTTGGCTAATTAATGCAGAGAAATCTATTTTTACGGAATTTATAAAAAAATATTCAACTTTTTAATACATTTATCAAAAACTTTTTGTCCATATAACGACTACAACTTTTTTTTTGTTTAATTTACAAAATAAACTTTGGTAGCTTCAATTTTACAAACATAAATATAGTAAGCGAGAAAGTTGTCAATTTTCAGTTAAAGATTGTTAATACAATCCACAATTTTTAAATATTCTTATGTGAATATTAATTCACATAAAGCATTTTATTTGCATGTTACCATAACAACTTTTGTTTAACCAAATGACAAATATTATGTGTCAAAAGTACGTATAAAATATGTAAGTTTGTTATTTTGACTAATTTACAAATTTTGTTGTACACTACTACTAATAAAGAGGTATATGACAAAAGGGAATATAGGGGCATTCATTATCAGTTCAACCCGTATTTTCATGATTACTTTCATCTTGAACTTAAAAAGATTGAGTTTTGAAACAGGATAATTAAGTTATTTGTTTTTGATATCCATATAATCGATCGAAAAATCATCGGTGTGGAAATCGAATAGTCAAGCATCCTGAAAAAACAAATTAAAAAATCCGTTTTCATTCAATATTGCAGAATACTACTTATATAGTAATTATTCTGGTTGCTTATATGTTTAAAATAAACGATAAATGGTAAACACTACTAGTGCATTATAAAGTGATAAGAATGTAGGTTCTGCACTTATTGTTAGTCCATTTTTTTCTTGTCACTACGGAAAATTGTAAAAATAAGCATAGTGTCTAACCAAAACCAAAAGGTAAATGGAATTCCTCTCATCTTGTGTCAGGTCAAGTGAAAAGCATTCCAACAGATTTATCTCGGCCAAAGTCAATACAGCATTGACGTTTTAGAATACATTCGGATATTATTATAGAAAACGAGAGCCTAGAGGGACAGAAACTGCAATCAGGAACAAAAGTCACCAACGAACGCCAGCCACGCGTCTGGTATCCTTGGCACCGATAAACCTCATTCTCGTCCACTGTACCCGAAACACTAGGCAGTCGATTATGCTTCGTCTCGTTTCGAAAACGCACTCTGACGTAGCGCACGACGTTTTAATATACCTTGCTCTCTACACGCAGACATATATGCTATTACATCTTTATTTATACTCCCGAGCTAGAGCGCACCGGTCGTGCTTTCGCTCGTTCCGATGTTTTAGGTCCCGACTTGTAGAAGAAAGAAAGCGTTAAGGGCGTTACCAGTTAATGGCTTATCGATGGATGTGCGTAGTTCGCGTTAACGGGCATCAGCCGTTAATCGCTCTAATAGCTTCCCAACCCAACCTTCGACTACTGCACACTCTATACATCTGCCGGTCTATAAACTTCCTCGTAAATTTTCACGATTTTACGTCAAGTTGCTATAATAGGTATATATATACGTATGTATTCTAGGATTTCGTGTGGCTCGGGCGCTACGCGCCCTTGCGCCTTGCCACCTTCTAAGTCCCCCCTATGAGATTGACTCCAGGCCAGGATTTTTCTAAGTCAGCCCTAGGAGGGGGCTCTTACAGGGGACTTAGAAAAATTCGGGCCTGGCGGAGGGGGACATAGAAATATTCGGTCCTGGGGAGGGGCGCGATTCTTGACACGACGACGGCGACGGCGGCGGCGAGATCTTCATATAATATAGAGAGATGTATGTACCTAGGGGGGTACACGCCCCTCTGGGGACTTCGCGCGTCAACTCTCCTTGTCACAGTAATTGTAAAGTTTCCTTTCGGAGTAAATGTTGGCAATTTGATTTATTTTTTAAAGGAGATCTCATGGGAGACTTACAAAATTAATATTCCTCAATATACCCCACATCCAAGCGCGCATGTCTTAAATCCCCGGAGGAGGGGGGAGAGATTTTTCTAAGTTCCAGGGATTTTCTAAATCGTTCTTATGAGTGCCCCTCCAAAACGAGATTTTTATAAGTCCCACAATATGCCCTCCTCCAGGCCAGAATTTTTTTAGGTCTTAGAAAAACTTCCACAAAATGAGAGGGGTTATTGTGGGGCTTAGAAAAATCCTGGCCTGGAGGGGGGCATAAAGGACTTCGAAAAATCCAAGCTTAAGGGGTCAGCTTCACCAAAAGTAGAAGGATCCCGTTTGTTGAACAGACATATTTTTCCTTATAATAAGGGGAAACAGGTCAGTTTCACAAAAGTGACTCCCACCCTTCATGATGAAGCTGACCCCTTCGATTCCCGATACGGCGGCCGTGGCGATATCTTTATCTATACTGTACTATAAAAAAGTACCCTGTCTGGGCTGACATTTTGGAGAACTAACGTCACGGAGATCCGATGATTTGGAGGGCTGACGTTTCGGAGGAACGTTTCTTAGAATAATCCTGTTCTGGAGGAGGACTCATAGGGAAGACTTAGAAATGTGAGAAGGGGAATCTTCCTCTAAAAAATAGACCAAATTTACAAAATTTACAAAGCTCCAAAAGGAAAATTTACAAACATCGTGACACGGGGACTTGGGGCGCAAAGCGTGTAGGCGGGGGGTGTAGTCCCCCGAGTATAATATAAAAAGATATATATTTGTAAATAAGGATCAATTGATCAACACTACCGTCCAAGTAACCTGCGAATCATCAAATTTTATTGTTCTCTTACAATTTCTGGTAGATCCATGGAAATATATATGAAGCAATCTCTGTCAACTGAGACAATTTTCTTTCAACTCCCACGGATTTGTTTTTTTTTTTTATCATTGGCCAAATTTGACTACCACTCGATACTTCCTGTGGTTTTACGTTTCAAAATTTTAGATCCATTATTTTAGAAAAAGCTGCATGTTTTGTAAGTCATCATACCTCGAAAAATGTCTTTGCATAAAAGTTCTTTTTTTATACTAGCTTTTCACGATATTTTTTCAAGAATTGTAAGGAGCTGATAACTGTCTTTTTTTCAGAAAATAGAAAATGAGAGACGTTTTTTTTAATAGAACTCCATCACTTTATTCCGCTGTAAAATGTGCACAATATTCAGTTTACAGTTTTGATTCTACAAAAAAAAATGCAAGCGTGCGACCAATCGATCTGCGGTAAGGCAATAAAAATCATGTAAGCTGTATATTTTTCCTGAACCTTTCTCATTTATCATAATTAGTCAGATTTTACCTGTCACTACTTGGTTTTTTTTTCGATTTGTCTTTGTTTCGAAAAAAAATGCAGAAATTACATTTTTTTAAAACTCTGTCATGAAAGAGAAGAAAACTAGAATAATACAAGATAAAAATGTCATAGTTTCCGTGAACTTTCGATTTTTATTTTAACTTCGCATCAAAATATTTTTTAAAAATTAATCATTTTACGCACCCAATGGGACATTTTTTATTTGACTTAAAATTTTATAGAATTTATAGGAATTTTCGTTGAGTCCACAGAAAAATCGCTATGTAAACCAGACATCAATATAAACAACAAGAAAAATAGGAAAAGGTGTCGAGGAAAAAAAACGAATTTTATTTTCTATATAATTGAATGATTAATTGTGGGTAAAAAATTCTTATGTGAAATACTAGAAATGTTATTGCGCAATTTATGCAGATTGACAAGTAAACTCAAAGAACGTTAAACAAAACCGTGAAAGGCGCCAGATGTTTTGGCTCGCGTGCACAAGATTCGCCGTCTGAAACTATTGTGAATGAATTATACGTACGACTATATAGACGAAGTGTCGATTTTCTACCAACAAAATAGTTGGCAGAGTACACTTTTGGCTTACTGTCTGTCTTTTGCTTAGTTCCGTCGAAAACTCAAGATTCTCGAGGACAAAACTTTAACGTAAGAGAGCCTTACAGATGGCATAACGTTTTTGCGCCAGAAACGTGCAGTCATCGAATTACAAAAGTTAAATATAGAAATGCTCGAGAAGCGTTACGTGAGTCCCGGAAATGCGATTATCATTCGCTTTACCTTCTATGTTGCTCTGAATCATTCCGTCGTCGAGCCCAAGTTGGGGAGATTCTCAGTTGAGATTGTTACCTTCTGATTATTCGGTTAATTGCCGTTTCACGTGGATGTGAGATTATCGTCTCAGATAGGGGGCCCCGGGGTGTCCAGTTCGTTGCGTACACTCGCGCAGATCGCCAGCCTCGGGCCAAGGTCGAAGTTGCTATTTAGCGGTACAGTATGACCCCGTGTAATTTACACCGATAGCTTGACCCCCATCGTTTACAACGTTAGACATAGCTACGATATGCTTAGGCCACAAGTTATGCAGACTTAGACTGTACATGAACTAGGTTGGTCAATTATACGTATGAATGCAGTTACCTACAAAAAAAAGATTGCAAAGCAGAACTTTGCACATTGCTTCCTCTCATAAAATTTGATAAGATTATTAAAGTTGTAAAGAGGAAATTTGTAAACTTCAATTTTTCACAAAGTTACCTCTATGAGGAAGATATTTATTATTTTGGCCCTCCACACTTTGCAATTAGGTCAGGCAAAATATGTAAGGAACGTTTAGCACAATTAAACGAAAAACAAAGAAATTTATTGGTAAAATATCACTAAAATCCTCCTTTACCTAGTGAATATGTTTGAAAATAAAGATTGACCATTAAAGTTGCACAAGAAAGCGTTACTAGTCAAGGCATTTTAGTGTCACGTTGACGACTGTTAATTGGCACTTTTCCAATCTGACGAAGTGACTTGTCATCATATGCTGTCGAAACTTGTTTCGTTAAAAGGTACAGAGAAGCTTTGACTTAATCATTAGATCAAACAAGAACTTCGAAGAGCTTTGAGTGTTAAAATAACGACATGTCGCGGAAGAAATACTTGAAAGAAGTCTTTACTCCATTCGCGTATTCGGAACGAGACCAGACAAATGCACTGTACCATTAATAAATCCCTCATCGATAACTAGTTTCGAGCTTTGAGCTCATACCAGCTATAATCACTATGTCGTTTATTTAAGTTCTTTTAGCTATGGAAGCGGAAGAGCTGCTACAAGAGACCACCTCGTTATTCTGTTACAACATCGTTTCCCCTTTCTTTACGAGGAGCAGGGGTCCTCGTCGTCATTGCATCAGCATCAAACTTTAACAGGCGACCATAATAGCCTTAAGTTAGTTTAACGCAACCATGTTTTCTAAAAACAAAGGCACGACAAAATATTTTTCATTGATGCTACTGTTGTTCTTTGAAAATATTCATTTCAACATCATTAGATACGTTCGTCTATCACTATAAATAGGTACTTTTGTGTATGCACTAGAATAAATGAAAAGTTTTTTTTTACTATTCACGATTTTCTGATCACCCGAATGGAGTGGATCTTCGTTTTCGTGGTTTCATTTTGTTTGAGACAAAGTGATTTTTGGTCTGAAAAAAATGGTCTGAACAAAGGCAAAGGCTAGCCGTAAATAATTTTCCTGTTAATTTAATTGATATGTCAATGTTTCAATTTGTCGGTATTTCGATTTAACCATAGGGACTCGACGGTACCATTTGGTTATACTGCTGTTTTTAAAAAATGACGATAATGCAAATTTCTGGGAGTAGGACTTTTCGACGTTGCCGTTTCGACGCTGGTCACTTTGGCCCCGAGACGTTTCGGCGCCAGGATTTTTTAGCGCTGGGCTTTTCGGCACCAGGATGTTTAATTGAGTACCCCCCCCCCCCCATCATTTCTTCATGATGTACACGAGTAAATACGCTGAAGCACGTGGGCGGGTCCAGCGGCGGAGCCCCGGTGGAGTCCAGAGGCGAAACCCCGGTTGGGGGATAGGGGGGGCGAAGTCCCCCGACTGCAAGAAAACAAAAATTTTATTGCTTTCGATTCATTTTTTCATTAATCATAACGATACACTTTCCATCTTCGGAAACGAATTCACACTACAAGTAATATACGCCATAACAAAGGACGAGTAACATAGTCGAACTGTCTAGGCGCCAAAACAGCCTGGCGCCAAAACATCTAAGCACCGAAACAGCCTAGTGCTAAAACATCTAAGCGTCGAAAGAGCATGACGTCGAAACGGTCGCGTCGAATGCCCTTGCGCCGAAATGTCTCGGCACCAAAATGGCTCGCGCCGAAACGTAGTGTACCCTAAATTTCTATACAATTTTAACTAATTTATCGATTTTCTCTAAATTTAGTATTAATCATTAACACACTCTATTTAAAGATTTATGCACAATTTTAGATTAGTTACTTGAATCGTTTTCGAGTTGTACCATTTAAAAAAAGAAATTCAAAAAATGTAAATATTTGTAATTTTTTAATCCCTCAACCGATTCGAAGCATGTTATTGTTATCCGTCTCACCTCACGGATTCTCAACTCATATATCTCGGAGACCATGTGGGCAATATTAATTGAAGATTCCTTTACAAAAATCCTTATTCATTTCTTGCAGCAACTGCAATTTTCAGATGCAATACTTCAACATGACTTATTTATATAATATCATTAATTGGCTAAGTAGAATTTGGTATCAATAGCAGTGCTGTCATGTCGGTGTGTAGATTTAACGCAATATTGCGATAATTGACAATAGGCTTTCGGCCGAGACTCATATTTCGGTCTAAGGTCTTGAGGAAGTTACAGAATACTCGAGAGACTCGAAGTTTCCTCGTGTTTCACGTGTGCACGCGAACCGCTAGAGTCCACCTCGTGGGACTCTTGCAACTTGAGGTGCGAGACACGATAACGAGGTAACGAAAATTGTTGAATAATGTACGTACATAGCACCGAAGCGAAATTGCAATTCACACAGGCACATAGATATAGAATACACACCGAAAATTTATGTACCGCTAAATACGCGCTTTCCTAGAGAGTCTTCGGATGTACTTGAGATGACTTTCGAGGGCAAGGAATGAAAATCCGGTCTAGTGTAAGTCATAATAACTTAAGCTCATATTGAAGCAAGGTGCAATATGAATATAAATAAATTACGACAACTCAATTTACAAAAATCCAAAGTTAAAACATGATTCCTCAAAATGTTTCATTTTTGACAAAATCACCAATGGGAAAATATGTTGATTAATTTTTGGCACCCTCGTACAATAAAGCCGTGAGAAAAATGTATAACATCAAAGCAATGAATAAGGTTCTACTTTGTTCTATAAATGATTAAAAAGCAGGAACAGAAGTGTCACGAATGTTTAGTTGTCGAAAAGTAACAAATTTAAAGTTGTAAAATCTTTAATTTCATATATTTCGACAACAATTGTAACTCATAAATAAAAATCATATCATAAATAAAATCACCGCAAAATTGAATATCGCGAGTCAAAGCTGTAATGTCAAGAAAAAAAAATTCAGATAGGTATTGGTCGATATTTCATTACCACTTTATTTCAAGAAAAAAATCCCTGAATTCCCCTAACCGATTAATCAATTTTTCAAAACCATATCGATAAATCCTTCTTCAATTCTTCATTTCATTAATTTATTTACGAACGCAATTTCGTTAGGAAATTATACATTGCTATAACAAAACATTAAATTACATTTTGGTATAAACTTCTGACTGGAAATAACAAACATATAAAGTTGTATTTCTTTAAAACAACTTACGCATTCAGAACACACTGACATGAAAATGTAAAAAAAAAATAATGTTTTAACGATAAAAAAAGCTTCCTCCATAAAGAAGCAATAGTAAAGAAAAACAAACACGAAGAAAGTGAATGAGAAATAAACATGAAGAAGGCTATTCGCATCGACAGTTACGTCGAAATTCCAGCTTAACAACTATTTATTTACCTCCGAAGGACAGACACCGAGAGTCATCAAGCTATTGCGAAGCGATAAAAATAGAGATAGGGATTTACGTGATGATGCTGTTGCTGATCTATCTACACAAAGATCGAGGTTCTAGCGTTTGTTGTTACACAAGAGCATAACGAAAACTTCTGACACTCATTTAGACCTCTGACCGGTATGGTCATCCGATATCTTAGTACTTGTTTGCAGAGTACAGGTGAGAACAATTGACTCCTCAATGATTCATATATGGGGAATCCCAGACCGATTCAACCTGAGTCTCTGACACTCGACCTCTCGAATTTCGTCCGCATTTTTTTTTTTTTTGTGATCTTCTCCCAACTCTACGGAGCACTAAAAAAATTTCAATTTTTTTTTTTTGATTAATTACGATTTTTTATTGAAAAATATTGTTAGCCCGAAGTAAAAAATCTGAAAAAATTCTCAAAAACCCTGTACCAATTACAAACATCTTTAAGCCCAGATCCAGAGTGGGCTGATATTTGCTTCTATTTTACTTCGGAGTTTTTCTTGAAAAAAAAAATCAAAAAACTTTTTTTTAGTATGAAAATATTTTTTTAAATATGACAAGACATTTAAAGATATAAAATTTGAAAACAATTCACTATCAGCTGTGGCAAGAACATTTTCATATGTATTACCGGTTTTTTGAGAATTCTCCCTTTTTTTTTATACGAACAAAAAATCAACGCTAAATAAAAATGAATGAAAACCGCCAATCAAAGAATTTCATATTATTTTCATCATTTCTATGCCCGATATTAGTTCTGGTTTCTCATAAAGAAATAAATCCTGATAAGAAATATATATTTTTGCAAGTAACATTTAAAAAAATATATGCGAGATGTCAGGGTCAGTTTACATTGTCCAAATGGTCGAAAAATGAGGTATTTCAGATCGTTCCCGGATAGATGAAAAATATAATTTTCTAATGAGAATCCGGACCTAATATCGGGCATAAAATTAATAAAAATAATATGAAAAAATTGAAAATTTCTTGATGCTCCGTAGAGTTAAGAGAATAACATAAAAAATCGCGTACGAAATCCGAGAGGTTGAAAGTCAGACATAGGTCGAATCGATGTAGAATTCCCCACATATATTGCATTGCAATAAGAGTATCTAGAGAGAAAGGAAAATAATGTTCCTGCAATATTTCCATCTGCCTTTCTATCAGGTACATAAATTAAATTTACATTAAAATTTACAATAAATTTAAAAGTCAATCAAAAGTTCCAATGATTTTTATTTTAATACTCTCAAATTGACTAACTTTAAATAGCAACAGAACATATGAATTTTGATATTGCAAAGTAATTGGAAAATTTGATACCCATATACGTGTTAAATTTTTCTCAAATTTTGTCCATTATTTGGAAAAAAATGGTACATTTTACCCATCGGACAAAGAATTTTTGCCAGGTGACAAAAGCATGTGGGCAGTGCGGGTCACGTACAACAATTTTTGTTTGATTTTTTGCTTAATTATAGAAAACATAATTTTTTAAATAATTTTCGGATGGCTTGAACGACGAGATTGAAATTCGGAGAATATGCAGAGCAGTCACCATCTTGTCATCGTGGACAATTTAATTAATATTGATGAGATTGTTGAAGATTGTTCGGAAAAATTTGCATGTTTTTTACCAAGTTTTGAAGCCAAAATTGGCAATCAATTATCTCATAGAGGTGGAGCTCTGTGTGAAAGGTGGATAATGAGGAAGCAACATATGCAAGCCTCGACATTGCGTCATTATTTCCATAAACAAACCGCTATAATTTAAAACCAATGAATATCCTTATAAATATTTGCAAGTGAATTCATAGAGTATCTACCGAAAGACAAATTGAGCTCTCATTCGTCAAAAACAAACTAAAATTATAAAAATTGACAAAAAAAAAGAGAACTGCGTAAAAATAGGATCGTTGATTTATTGAAGTAAATTATATAAGTCATTTTTCTGTAAATTCACGGTTTTAACTTTTCTTCTACATCAAGTAGCGAATCTTTGATGAAGAACCATCTTAATTTACACTTATTTCTATTTCAAAATGTGTGCAAAGAATTTTGAAAATCTTAATGCTCGATTGACTTGGCTGTACCGAAAAGAATACGTTAATTCTTCTTTTTTTTAATGCAATTGGATAAATTAATTGTTTCAATAGCCAAAATCTGTTATGTCGCTGGCAATAGCGAATGTAAAACGCAATGCTTTTAAAAAATCACTCGAACGAGCGATCAAATATAACGCAATCCCTCTCGTAGAGATCTACACGAACAATTGAAATTCAACAAAAGCCGGGATAAAGTGATGACCCATCAACACTACTACTACCAGTAGCAGCTGTTATGATATTTTGATAAACGATACGACGAGATATACAAGTCCGGATACGCGAGTGCATCGTTATTTTCCGAGCGTGTCCAATTTTCGTGTTGAAATAGTTCGACAGACGAGGGTGAGAAGCGAGGACGGGGAATCACTAGGGGGTCCATCAACGCGGATTAAGCTCGTGCGTATACCTACATGTTGTGCATAGAGGAGCCCGGGGTCATTTCGTTCGATATGTAATCCGTGCCAAGCTTAAGGAGATTATTTATTTTTCTGTAATTTACAATATTTTTGTTTAAATCTCAAAATAGTATTCATGAAAATACATATATTTTTTTTAACCCCGAGAAACGTATTTAAAAAATTGCGATTAATGGGCGAATTAATGCATCGAACAAATTCGTCGCTATGTTTTTAGCTATGGTATTTATTTAAAACAATTTGTTTTTTGTTGAAGTTTCAGCTGCATCTTTAAACTTTATTTTAATATTATTTTGTATGTTTGTAGTTTACATCGCTCACCAATGCAATTCTCAACTATAAATAATTTCTATACAGTGATTGGATGAAAAAATTGTATTATTTACTTATTTACAAAAAGAAAAATAAGTGTTTTATTTGTCGTA
Organism: Perithous albicinctus; assembly: GCA_964016905.1. NCBI lineage: Eukaryota > Metazoa > Arthropoda > Insecta > Hymenoptera > Ichneumonidae > Perithous > Perithous albicinctus. The sequence goes on from OZ024697.1 coordinate 4,113,676, forward strand.
TTTATAATTTTCTTGGTCTGTTAAGCAACAAAAATATCAAAAATAGAATTTGTTATCTTGTTGATTTGCAAATTCTTTGTTAAATATGTTTCATTTCTCTTTTTTTAATGACAAAAAATATTTTGCAAAAAAAGATACAAATTTTTAACATTATTTTGTACTTTTTTTTGTAAACCTGCAAACTTTACAAACTTCGAATCCAAAAATGTTATTTTCCTTTCACTTGTCAAGTGGTTCATATTATCCCTCAATTATTTATGTGGGGCTTTTCACCTGGTATCGACCTGGATCTGACCCTTCACCCTTCCGATTGAGTCCGCAATTTTTTATATTATTGACATAACTCTAAAAAGCACTAATTTAAAAAAAAGTTTTGCACGATTTTTTAAAACAAATTATCAAACGACACATTTTAAAAATCTGGAAAACATTCTTTCGAAAATAACAATTTTTGGTAACCGAGCCGAAGTACCCCGGCGATTCCATTTATTTTTTACCGCATTTTTTCAACAGCAACAAAAAAAATAGTAACTCAACAATAAGCAGCAGCGAAAAAATTTTTGTGCGCAACACATAACTTTCGAGAATTTTTTCAGATTTTTCCAAATAAGTCTTGAGATATTGCTTAAATAATCTCAAATTAGGCCTCTTTTATTAATGGTTATTTAACGTTCATTACGAAATAAAATATATATACATTGGAAAAAACTGAAAAAAAATCTAAAAATCGTGTGGTGTATACAACATTTTTCTAGCTGCTGCCCATCGTAAGGTTAATATTATTTCTAATTTTTTCAATTGATTTTTTATTGAAAAAAGGCCGACAAAATAAAAGGAATCGTCGACCCACTTCGGCTGAATGCAAAATGTTTGTCAGGATTTTTTAAAATTTTTAAAATGTGTCATTCTATATTGTGTTGTAAAAAATCGTAGATACTTAAATATGTGTAAAAAAAATAAGGAAGTTAGTGCTTGGTAGAGTTATGTTAATCATATAAAAATTACGGGCCCAATCAGAAGGATGAAGTGTCACCCAGGTCGATCCCTTCATACATTTCACATAATAATATAATAATTATATCAAATTTATCATTATTTTTCTTTTTTCTTTAATGACAAAAACTATTTTGTAATACAAAAATACACATTTTTTTGCATTATATAGTACTTTTTTTTTGTAAACCTATAAACTTTAAAAACTTTTCGTTACAGAAGTCGAAAACTTTTATCTTCCTTTTACCCGTCAAGTGATTCATATCACCCCGCAGTCTCCTGATATATTTCTATAGCAAATATATATATATAGTTAGCAAAGTATAGTTATAGAACACGGAGTATAGGTGCGGAGCGGAAGAGTGTCCCCGCCTCGTTGATGATGAGTTTGATGTGCATAGGTGCGGTACAACCGAAAACCCATTGACGCGAGGTTCGGCAGTGCTTCGATCCGGGGCGTATGTTGCTCTCTCGTGTTGATGGGCGTTTGTATTGGTGTTGGATGACGCGACCCCCCCCCCCCCCCCCCAACCTCCTCCGAGTATACGTAGAACAACATGTACAGCGGGGGCGTACGCGACGTGGTAGTCACCCGTGTGGTATATACTAGCGATGCGGGGAATTGGTTACGATAACCCAATTAGTGAGCACGGACGCGATGTACATGCGAGCACTACGAAAGGGAGAGCCAGAGAGAGGGAGAGATAGAGAGTCTCGTTTGCCTCATCGCTAGTGAAATTATACTCCACTACCGAATCGCTAGTGCACCGGGCGCATCAACAGCCACAGCAGCAAAACGTAATGTCTCTTCTCTCGTCTCGATGTCGCTGTAATCTCGAAAACAAAAGCTTCAAAATAAACCGAAACTCAACTTTTTTTTCGTATAGTTGCCACCGGAATCAGAAGCCAATATCATGTCTGTTTGGGATTAAAGGCATCGAAAATTGTTGTGTTGTTTTTTTTTATTTACTGTGGACTTCAAGTCAGTCGATTCGAAATAGTTTGTTTGTTGTTAGAAATGTTTATTCGAGTGTCGAATGACATAAGAAAAGGCATCTGTAACACAGTTTACAAATGTCTTTCGGAGATGATCTTTAATGAATTTTCTTGGAATGTCAATGTGTTTCTTGCCCTTCATACTTTGCCTTCATTCATGTGTGTTTTGAGGCATGTGAATTGCCGATTGGTTGTCAACATACAGTCAACACCTCTTCGGTATTCGGCTTCTGCAGTCGATGTAGCTATAAGACGTTCTTTTTGAGCGTACCAGATAATTGGTCCTCTACGAACAGTAAAGACAATTTGTTCAGTTTACAAACACGACCAAAGTCAATATTTAAACATTCGGGTTGATACATGAAGATTTATACTTTCAGCTGCCCGTGCAGGTATGCTGTCTTACCATCAAAGATCATTATTTTCATGTCATTTGAAACTGCAGAATTTAGGATTAATCGAATTGATACATGATGAGCAACGGGATTAAAGGTTTCGGAACAGTCATTTTCCTCCTTTTGATTACAGTCTCTGGTAACGATTCTGGATTTGAATTAACCGTCTTGTTTCTGACGTCGGTTCCAGCGACAAGTCAACGGTTGTACGTTTTCTGGAGCCTCTACCAAGTTTTCATTTTTATCAGAGAACTAAATTCATCAGTTATGGCTTTTTGCCACTTTTAATCTTTCAGCGCATCTTAGACAGAAATATCTTCAACTTGTTTAGAGAAACTAGACTTTGTCCCACCGGTCTGTAAGAGATACGTAGATGACATTATTATAGACCTACCATCTGATAAAATAGAATCAACATTGGAAATATTTAATTCACACAGCTCAAAATTACAATTTACTATAGAAATAGAAATAAATAACACTATACCTTTCCTTAAGATTGCATTAACTAGAACAAATGGTAAAATAACCACTAATTGGTATAGAAAACCCACGTGGTCAGGAAGATTTATGAATTTTTATTCGAGTCACCCACTACAATAAAGGATTGGTATTATTTACATGTTAGTGAATAGAGCCATTAAACTTTCACATAATACGCATCATAAAAAAATATAGAACTCATTACATCCACACTCATACATAATCACTATACAGAAAAATGTATTGAGAAACATATACAAAAAAGACTTCAAAACGGTTTTCACACCAAACAATCAAAATGAAGAAAAACTTGAATTGGCTTCGGCGATCCATCGAGTTAAGCAGCATTTCGTGCTGCCACTACTTGGATGGGTGACTGCTTAGCCGTGCATCGTCCGGCACATGAACCTGTGAGCGGGAGGCTTTTTTTTAACCTTTGGTGTTTACACTTAAGTTATATTGTTTCTTTTGTGTATATACCGAGGAATCAGAAAAATATAGTGCCGTCTGTACCAACACGAGTTTTCCGTAGTTTCCCTGTGCCCACGGCAAATGCGGTACAGTGTCGGCTGCGGACGCAATGAAAAGTTAGATTAGCTTAGCGAAGTGCAGGTAGGGAATGATAGGAGGAAGGTCGCGAAGGTTTGTACGTAAAAACCCGAAAGCGTATACGTTGAAAAAAAAGGGAAACTTCTGAAGAGGTCAGGACGAAACGTAAAATAACATCATCATTAATTGAAACCGTCCTTCGCCGAAGCTCCCACATCACAATATCTTTAACTTCTCCTATAATGGTCACGTTTCCTTTGTTTCCTCCAACGATGATAGCTCATTATATAGTATCCGAATTAGGTAGGTGTCCTCAGGGCTCTGCAATCACTCAGATTGAAAGGTGCAGTCTGATTTTAATTTGAGGCATCAGATGAGTCATCGGGATAGTCAGATCATCAGTTGAGTTTTCGGATTTGGAGCTTTCGGATTAAAAATCTTCTACTTCTCCTCCTGAACTCTCATTTTGTCTGTCTAAAATTGTAGCTTCAATTTTGGTCCAGCCTTCTTCAACTCCAACTAAAAATTGTGTTCTTGGAACTGACGACATACCGCTCTTCAGGTATGTAGATTTTGTAGGAGGATGAATCCAAGTCATAACCGACAAAAATTCTTTTTTGGAATTTCTTTCCAGTGTTTACTCGTTTGTGATCTTAAATTAGGACTTAACATTCACATCCAAAGTTTTCATTTGGTCTTATCATTCTTGATTTCATTATCAGTGTTATTGTCTGACCTCAGTCACTTAATCATTTTGTCGAATTGATTTTCTACCATCTTCATAAAAACGTCGAGTTCAAAGGCAACTTCGTCTTTCGTTTTCAAGAAGTATACTCTTCTGAAGTGGGAGAAATCATCCTTGAATAAGAGAAAATATTTTGCTCCTCCTAGTGACTCTTTGTTCATTTCACATAAGCCGACGAAACAGTCAACACACCCATATCGATTTTTTCTCAACGAAACACCGTTTTATATAGGTCTCCATCTCGTTCAGTTACTGCTACGGTTTCTTTTTTATCGAGAATTTAAAAAATGGATTAACTTGTATTTCCAATCTGGACATAATCTTTATAGCAGTGAGTGACTTAAATTCGCTAATACCGCACGCTTTTCCGTGGCGTATGCAGTGTTTTCTGGCATGGTGCAGACGACAATACTAGTGAATCGCACACGCGTATTTCACACTGGTGAAGTACTATACGCTTTTAAGAGGCAGTGTCACTTCCCCCACCACACCTAAAAGTTTCAAAACCTATCTTCTCCCAAAATACTCAGCAGATAGAGCTGACATTTTGATAGAATGTGCGGAAATATTGCAGAATTGGGCTAAGCTTCTGGCTCCTCGACATTTGAAGCCGTTCGTTCAGGAGAATCAAAAAACAAAAAGGTGCGAGAGAGACAGCCCTATAGGCGTTTAACATTGGGCGACGAAACTCCGAGCCTCACTCTCGGTATCACTGCCTCTTAAATATAAAAATCAATCAAACAAACAGTTATATTAGGGAAATGCGGTTACATTATAAAAATATTAGATGAAAATTCATGTAAAGTAACAAGGATAAGTAGGATAGTGGTATAAAGAATACATCTGAATTGTAGGTTAAGCTCTTTTATGTACCAAGATATTGGACTTATACTTGACTTTCAAAAGAGACAACATTTTCATAAAAAACATTTCTTAAAAAACATTTATATAATTAATCGTTACTATGTTCTTTATAAAAACAAACTGCTTGGATCCTTTTCATTAATCGTAGATTTTGTAGATTCCAAAATCGATTCTCCGGCGAGAAGAATATTCGAATTTGAGATTTCTATTTCCGATGTAGATGATGTTTCAGTGGTGGAATCATGAACGGCAGGCAGATTTCTGTTTGTTTTTTTCTTTTTGCAAATAGGTTGAATTTTATGATGTACACTAGACGTAGATGTTTTTGTAGCTGTTGATTGAACTTTTGGTTGTGCTGTAGATGTAGATGGTTGTGTTGAATACGGTTGAGCTTCGTGGTCGGCGCTGGATGGATCAAGTCTAACTTTTACGATGTTAGGATCCATATTTTGAGTGTCAGCAACATTATTTATCGAAATCCCAGAAGTTATTTGTTTAATACTTTTTTTATTGTTCAATGACTCTGCAATATATTGCAGAGGAAATCAAACACTGTGGCAGAAGGATATATCCTTCTGCCACAGTGTTTGATTTCCAGCCTCCATGTCTTTTAAGTGCAGTAATGTCTGCCCCAGCATCTACTAAAAGCGTGGCAGAAGTTCTTCTAAAACTTTGACCAGTGAATGTGCTGACATGTGGCAGATTCAAGAGCGAAGCAATCTGCATTGGTATAGCACCAAATGTATTGATTCCAATTGGTTGACATATGCACTTATCCTTTGCATACTTAAAAAAAAAATCTGTCTGTGGGACATCTTTCTGGCCTGGCATTCATGTACTTTTTGCATATTTCATACAGTTCACCCATAACTGTGAATGATATCGGTACCTTATTTTTGGTCAGCTTAACATTGACGAGTATGACATCTTGACCTTGTAAACAATCACTGATCAATAAATTAACAAATTCACCTCTTCTAAGTGCACCTGCGATTCCCATTATAAGAGCAACCTGAAAAATCATCAATTCAAAAAATCAAAGTTAGGGACTTAAAATTTTAAGTAAAAGTATATCTTATCATATATAAAATAAAAACAAACACTATGAATTGGCTAAGACACTGTATTATTCGAATTAACCCTAAAAACATGAAATTGAAATGTTGAAATGTGCTTCTACTATTTTAATATTCATGTTTATTGGTCAGTAAGTTCAGTAATACATGAAATTCCATATAGAAAGTTGAGAATATGCCTAACTCAGGTATATATTGCATAAATTGCACTTACCTTTGTAGCTAGATAAATCTCGTCAGGTGCATCATTTAAGAATCTCACAATATTCTCCTTTGTGAATACGGCTGACTTCTTTGATTGATAGCCTGCACTTTTCCTTTTTAGATATGTTTGTAACTTTTTATAGATACTAATATCAATATGATCATAGCAATTAATAGTCATTTTGAGTTTTGAGTATGTGGCCCACAGAGAGTTAGGGGCATATTTATTTGACAGCATATCAAAATAATTGAGCAAAACAATTTCATCAAATGAATTCGATTTCATCTCTCTGCGCCATTTCTTGAATGCATTGTACGCTGCTGTATAATTTTGCCTAGATTTTTGCGGCAGCAAATTAATGGTTAAGTTTTCGGCAACTTTCACCATCTCTTTTGGAATAATACCATTATTTTCGCTTTCCGAAGAACAATCACTGTCTTCGATCATTTTGAAGAAAACTGCTAGATCAGCCCAAATTCGTACTGCGACAGTTGAACACTGACTCTCGTCAGAAAACATAAGCAACCTATGTTCTAACCTTCCTTATGAAGGAGTGATACGTAAACGCCTATAGGGCTGTCTCTCGCACCTTTTTATTTTTCGATTCTCCTAAACAAACGGCTTTGTGTATCGAGGAGCCAGAAGTTTAGCCCAATTCTGCAATACTTCCGCACATTCTATAAAAATCTTAGCTCTATCTACCAAGTATTTTGGGAGAAAAAAGATTTCAAAATTTTGAATAGTGGTGGTGCTTCCGCCACCACTACTCAAAATTTTGACACTGCCTCTTATATGAATGACGGTAATAATACCAAAATTGCTGTTATGCAGCTGACAATGTTTTTTGAATTCAAATAAAAGATTTTTGGCGAATTTAAGTCACACACGCTATAAAATAGTATACGATACGCGTGTCGTATATGGCACTTGTATCGTAATGTAGCTTGTATCTAGCATTTGGGTTACAGAAAAAAATTGAAGGTAATTTTTCTTACATTCAAAACCCTCTTCACAACGATTTGGTACCACGATTCTTTTCAATTCAGCGGCGATACCTATTATGATCATCACGGGCTCTTTAAGTTCTACAAAATTTGTCAACCAGTCCCTACGTGAAGTCACGTATTACGTGGCAGGACAGTGCTGATACCACGAGTCGTTGTGGTTGTGCTTCGAATTTATGTGACTTATGTTTCTAGTTGACAATCCCACGATTATATTAAGAGTGCGACGATGTGATCTTTTGGAATTCTTGTTTTCTTGTTTGTCATTTTTCTGGTTACTCGTTTCTCCTCCAGAATTTCCTTTTGAGCAGTCTCTGGCAAAATGACCTTTCTGATTACATGTGTTGCAGGCATAGTTGTTTTTACAGTAAGCGATGTACCTAGCGCATGGCTTATTCTTGGAATTTTTCTTGATGTGTCCTTTCTTACCGCATTTGACACATTCAACTGTCGAATTACCCGATAAGTTTCCTTGCGTGCACGGTTTTCCTGAATCTTTACCTTGTTTAAAAATGAGGGCATATGTTGGGATACAAATTCATTTGACTCTTCATTTTCATTTAGCCTGTCTTCTCCCATAATCCAGATTCCTTTTACCACTTCACTGTCAGTGGCTAAATCGTCTGCATACTGTTGAGTCGTAATGCATCTTTCGTTGACTGAGTTGCCGATATCAAACTTGAAACCAAAGAATTCTCTTTGCAGACTTTCCACTGCCAGATCAGACTTTTCACCATACGAGACTTCCAATTTATTTAGCATTTGATATGCCGACGTGCAGCTTGCAATTTTCTTCGCTATATTGCTGTTTACACTTAAACCTATAAAGGTTTGTACCTCAGGATCCGGTTTCATTCATGATTTGACAGCATGTTTGGTGTCCGGCCCAACGCGTTTCATTTCTCTCCCGCATTGCTATTTGAAACAGAGCTTTTGAATTGAAGATTAAGTTTAGTTTAAATCTCTAGAATACAGTTTATATTTCCTTATGAATCCTCAGACAGAGTTTCCATTTAGGACTTAATCGAATCCATGACTTAGCAGGATTACTTAACCTCAACTGCTTAATTTTCTTAAACTATTCTGACTATCTAAGAGATTCTAACTAGGCGTTGACTAACCTGACTATCCGTTGACAAAACTGACTGACGATGACTAACGTTGATTGACAATAACTGACAATGGCTGACGTTGACTGACGATATCTGACGATGGCTGACCTTCTTGAATCTACAAGACAGACGATGCAATCCTAAGCCCATAACCTGTTGTTTTTTTTTAAATTTATTATATACTTCGGGTCAGTCCATTCGAAACAGTTTTTTTGTCGTTAGAAATGTGTATTGGATTGTCGAATGACAAAAGAAAAGGCATCTGCGACATACATTACAATGTGTACAACATTATCAATATTTATCTTATGTCTTAAATCATACCTTTTCTTATTTCTGACGTTTATTCTTACAACTTCTTTTCCTGTATTATTACTATCTACTCTTCGAACTAACAACCAAAAATTGTTCAAACTACGCATTATGTTAGTCAGTCTCTAGATTTTTCTTAACCATAGACTAATTATCTAGATAAGAGTTCCCTCGTCTAGTCTAGGGTCTTTTGTACGTCAACGAAAAGCATTACTAGAGATCTTAAAGATTGCCGAAATAACTAACTAAATCTAACTTGAAATAATTACTCTTTAACACATCGTCGCTTCTGTGCCTTCCCTTTTTTACACTCGATGTCCTCGTTTCTTTAAATTCAGTTTTTGAAGACTTGCATTCTCGTGAAACGAGACGGAGAGCGACGGGAAAAAATCTGATGGCGGAAAGAAAAAGGCTCGGGAAGAGAGGGGGGGGGGGGTGTAGAAGGACAGGATCATACCGGTAAAAAAAAATCTATAGAGCGTCGTTTCTAGCCCTCGGCATCATCCTACTCGTCCTCAATATGGTTCGTTTGCTGAAAGGGTACTTTTACTACTGCACTGCAACCGAGACCTATCCACTCAACGATTATACTATATTTACGTATAGATGTATACATAATGCATTCGATACCAGCGACCCGAGAATACGGCCGATGAAATGGCGAAATATGTAGACCCGAATCGAATTATTGCATAAAAAAATATAAATAAGGGAACCACTCGAAATAATTATTTAAAGCAGGCATTAGAATGATTATTTTAAGGGGCGATGTACAACCGAAAAAAGGACTATTGAAAAAGAACAGCAATTAAATTATTTAATGGAACGGCTGAAAAATATGATTTTCGTGAAATAAATGTTATGATATATAATAGAATGTATGAAAATGTATTCGAATATTTAAAAAAGAAGTGTCTGAGGGAATTTGGTGAAATTTTAATCGACAAGTGTATTTAGAGTTAAGTCTAGGGACTTGTGAAAATATTCTTTTTCAGCCGAAAAAGTTCGATATGAAGCAAAAAAGGGTGCAAATGAATTTGCATTTTGCTTCCTCATTGTTCAAGATTGCCCATAGAGCATTGCTCGACGAAGTACATTGGTTTGTGTTTGGCTTCCTTATAGAGAAAGCTTTGAAAACTATAAATATCAATAAAATCTCCTTTATGAAAAAGCAAAACGAGTAATTTTTTTAAACAGTGTTCCACAGACTAATCCATTCATAGTCCGTGATCATTTACTGATCATTGAATAACTTCTTCATTCCTCGAAATAATAAACCAGCTGTACAACTCAAATACACTTTTTTTAAAGATTTCAAAATGTCGTATAAACTGGATTTTTCAACCAATCCTCACCAAATTCGAAGTTATACATTTTTCTATGTTAGTCTACCACTGGAGAACATGGTTGCCCGAGAACTCAAAATTTGCGAAAGCTAGAGAGCAAACACACTTTTTTTTTAAAATTCAAAATGTCATAAAAAACGTAATTTTTAACTGAGCCTCGCTATATTCGAACTCATCCATCGTTTGATGTTTGTCTACGACTGGAAATTTGTTTAGCCCCATAACTCAATATTTACGGCAGCTAGAGCGCGAACAAACTTTTTTTCGAAAAATTCAAAGTCTTGTAAAATTTGAACGGGAGTCCCAATTATTTTGTAAATTGTCCTAAATATAGAGGCCCAACCACTCTACTTGTATGCCAAATTTCAGCCCGATCGGTCTGATCATCCTCGAGCTATAGCGGTTTGAATTTTGGAGGCCTGACACACACATCACACATACATCCAGACATTTTTTGTGAATATATTTTCTAGACGTTTTGGGACATTTTGAACACGTTTTCATGAAAATCTCAAAAGAAAAATATTCACCATAACAAAGCTTCCTCTATGAGGAAGCAAAAAAAGGTTATCTCTTTTTTTTTGTTTTCAAAAACTAATTACCGACAAAAAAAAATCATACGTATAGGAATATTTATTCCCTATAGCGATGGGATGGGTGAAGACAAATGCACGAATAATGTGAAAAGAGAGAATCGATTTATTACGTAAAGAAAACTCGTTGCACGTGTCAACACGTCTGTTCTAAGCTCATGCCTCGCGTCGACTGATTCGATCGCTTCCACTACCGCCCCTACTTTGCCGCGACTCGCGCGCTGTTGCCGATTCCGGCCGCTCGATCTCCCGTGCGTTCGCCTGGCAACGCGCCAACGTTCTTGGGCCCTACATACGCTTGAGAAAAAATAACTTTATATGAACCTACCCAAATATGAACATTTTTAAAAAACAAACAAAAAATCCACATATATTCATTTGAAAAATACCACTAAAAGAAGAATAACTGATAATCTGATTTCTCAAATATCTTAATGTTCGCGGTATTTTTAAATGAATTTCTATTTAAAAAACCGTTTGAATATTTTAGTAAAATATCTATACATTTAGCTACAAACATGATAGAATATTTAATACAAAATAATTGATATCCAATTATTTATGTAATAAATGCACAAATAGAGATTTAAAAAATGCTATAATTGCTTCAACCAATTGTCAAGAAAGCATTTGAGCAAAAGAAAAATACTTTTTTTAACCGTCTTAGAGTTCTCCTTTTAAAAAATCCAATAATTTTACAGAAATAAATCTTCATATCGACAATTCTTCATCCTAACCGACAACGACAGCGACGTAATTGGAATAAGAAAGGAATATTTAGTAATTCTGACAAGCGTAAAATCTCTGCTTGCTCGTAATTTTTATTCTAGAAATATTTTATTTCAATTTTTTGCCCTAGTTTTTTAACTGTTATTTATTAAAATCTCATAAAACATTTATCTCTGGTGTAAATAATTAATTGCCTAATTACAGTAATTTTTCTTCTGCACTTCACATAGCCGCCTAAATTCCACCTGTTAATTTTTCTGTATATATTTTCCTTTTCTTTTTTTTTTGCTTGTTAATATTAATATCCTGTGTGCAGAAGGACCTTTGGCGCTGACCGAGCAAACACATGATGAAGGGGGTGTTGAAAAGAGGTAACAAGCCGAGAGGTAAACGAATGCGTAGAGAATGTCGAGTACAGCATATACGAGACGCTCCCATGAGTATTACCGTGTTTCGTAAAACACGCTTTTTCTCTCTGTTGTCCCACCTCGCGAGTATTTATAGAAAAGAAGGAAACGAAGAGCAGCGAGAGAAGTAAAAAGAAGCAGAATGGATTCCCCCGACACTGCAGGCCGCACTGAGCTCGCTAATGCCCGCTAATGCCCGCTATTAACTTCCAACGATTTCCAGTGAGAAATCGACATTCATCGACTTCACTCTCACGACCTTCTCATTTTTTCAATTTATTTCGAATATTTTATTCAGCAAATAAAGGGCTGTTGATTGAAGTTTCCTCGAATCTATGACTTCATTAATAAATACTTTTTTTTAAATATGCGGAAACAGGACGTTCATTAACTTTATTTTCATTATATGCCGATCAGCCTCGATTTATTCTGCTATATATATATAATGAAATTTAAAAAATAAAAATATTTAAACAAAGGTTACCTCTCTCGACATTACGGAACATATGGATATAATGATAAACATGAAAAAGGGAGGTAACCTTTTTTTAAAATCTTTATTCGTATTTTTTAAAATTCATTATATATGGGGCGAATTCCTTTCACAAAGGTTTTCATAAGAGTTCTCCGACGTAGTTCCCTCATGAAAACAAAGTATACTTGAAATATACATGAGGATATATCATTTATATACGGCATTATACATAGCGGTAGAATGTTCTGTATCTTTTGTATATCCGATATAAATACTCTAGATAGATATATCGCAGATGTATGACATATATATCTTGCTCTATATCAATATTTAAAGATATACAATAGTTATAATTGGTGGCAAAAAGTTCTATAATTCGTGCGTACACAAGATCTGGTGGGACCCGTCATACCCCAGGGGGTTTGGTATCACGGAAAAATGGACTTCGCTGAGAAAACACAAGAAAATGGTTGGCCCCCACCAGTTGCTATGATCATATATGCGACAGTCGATTTACTGGTTACATAAACCAATACGATTTGGTGAGAGTGATGATGGTTGTAGTTACCAAATTATACGTAGAGTCAAGCACGAATTGTGTTGTTACATCAAATAATGTATACTTGGTTGGTCTAATCAATGTACTTGGTTGATCCAACCGATGGACTTGGTAGATCCAACCTAAGGACTTGGTTGATCCAACCGATGGACTTGGTAGATCCAACCTAAGGACTTGGTTGATCCAATCGATGGACTTGGTAGATCCAACCTAAGGACTTGGTAGATCCAACCTAAGGACTTGGTTGATCCAACCGATGGACTTGGTAGATCCAACCTAAGGACTTGGTTGATCCAACCGATGGACTTGGTTGATCCAACCGATGCACTTGGTTGATCCAACCGATCCACTTGGTTGATCCAACCGATCCACTTGGTTGATCCAACCGATGCACTTGGTTGATCCAACCGATGGACTTGGTTGATCCAACCGATGGGCTTGGTTGATCCAATCGATGGACTTGGTAGAATCAACCAACTGATGTTGTTAGTGGAATTAATTAGTGTGGTTCATATAACAAATCACTAAAATAAACTAAATGTATACATTTGAATCAAACCGCCTTTAATATAAATCATCAAAAGTCTATTCCTATCAATTTGAAAGGAATATTAAAGAAGTCGTTTTAAATGAATGACTTGTGTTTATTCGAATGTGTCAAAATACATACTTCAATATTGTAGAGTCACTTTGGGTGTGTATGCATAACAATAAACTCAGCACGGTATACAAACTGCAGTATGCACACTATTATTTTATTTATTCGTTTTATTGACTTTTTGAGGCCGTCAGAAGTTGGGCCGCTACTAAAGCTGGACCTTGTCCGTCCATATGGATTATTTCTCACCGGCAGTGATGGTTTTCTTTCACACAAATTGGAAGTTGTTCCTTTTCACACCCAACGATGTACTGCACTGCTACGTATTTTCACTCATACGTGATTTCTTGGCATTTTCACATACGTGAGTGACCCGAAATATTTCAATGGCAGCGCTTACCACGGTAATTCGGTGCGCCAACCCATTAAATTGATAATATATAGTGCTATCAAATTCTTGGTCAAGACAATCAACAACTTTGTTGTATATACGAATTGCTTAACCAATTTTGAATAGTTGAGGGAACTAATCGTTCGAGGTTCCGAATACGTACACGATGATCACGACACCCATATGTGTCGAACTAATAAAGAAATGGTACATCCAACCAGTCCTTTTTCCGTGTGTCGCAGCCAACTACAGATGGCTCAAGCCTTCTTCAATTTCAGTCTGACCAAACCTTTGTTTCATAGCCAACTAAAGTACTTTAGTTTCACTAACAGTTGAAACACTAGTTTCACTAAAATTCTGCTCCATAGCTAACTTGAAGTCTGTGAAAACCCTTTCGTGGCGAACTTCGGACCTCTCGAATTGTCTTCCAAACACCTAATGCAGCGGCCATAACCAACTTCAGACTGTTTAAATCTTTCTCAACATTTTTACAAAAAATCTTCAGAATACTTTTCACATCGGAAAAAGTATTAGGACGTATATTCGAGGCTTACTCACATCGAAAGCTTGGGAATAATTTTTTTCATGTAAAAAAAAAATCATGGATTCTGGGTTAAAAACAGAGAAAAGGAGATGGACATTGGAAGTATCCATTCATTGAAAACTTCGGAATAGTTTTCCCATCGAACATAATCATGGGTTCTAGATTATTTAGTATCTTTGACAAAGCCTTTTTTTACGAAGCTATGAGGAAGTGTGTTGATCAGTTTTGGCTTCCTCATAGAGGAAGCTTTGTAAAAAAGGCTTTGTCAAAGATACCAAACAATGAGGAAGCAATTTGTAAGATTCTACTTTGCACGCTCGTTTGAGCTCTAAAACATTTTTCAGAAAAATGCAACTTCCTCTAAAAATTAGGATCGTTCGATCAATTTGCATCAAATTTTTACTCAAACCTTGTTGTATGGTAATCCATATGTGACCCAAGTTTGGACTCAGTATCTCGTAATTTGCATTAGTTAGTGCTCGAATTTGAGTATCCCAACATGAAAAACTCGAAAAAAAATGTTTCACGAAAACACAGCTTCCTCTATGAGGAAGCAAAAAGGGGGAAGGAAAAAGGAAAAAGATATTGGCGGCTTCCAGACATTGAAAGCTTCGGAATAGTTTTCTCATGGAAAAAAAATCCATGGATTCTGGGTAAAAATAAAAAGGAGACAGACATTAGGGGGTTGGTGGAATTCATCGTTAAGGGTAAAGCGGTTGCGTGCTACTGTCCGGGGGTTGATGATGGCGAAGGTAGGAATTCACCAGGAGTAAGTCCGGACGACAGAATGATTTATTAACATTACTGGAGGCAACCGACTCGTGTTAGATCTTCGTGCTTGGTTTTGCTTCGTTCACGATCATATCGAGAGCTATCTCCTCACTGTTTGCAAAAGAAGGGCGAATAGTGCGTTTCTCTCTATGCATCCCTGTGCCTGCTTTAGCGCTGGTTCTCGAAAAGAGGTACTGAATATGCGCGATGGCACGAATGGAAATCGCGTGTTCTGCGGGGGAAGAACCGACAAACGGCTTGGTGGAATTCTAGGTTACATAACGCACCTACAGCGCTGCGAAGTCGGGGCTATCCATTCTCGCAGTTCACTTTAAACGCCCCCCCCCCCCCCCCCCCCGTCACTCTCCCCACCTTTCATACTTTACCCTACATCCGACGTACAAGTATAAACCCAGCTTGTAGGTTGCGAACGTGTACGACATGCCAACCGCGTCGTAACTCAACACGTCCCGCAGGGGAATCGATCCCGAGCCAACGCTCACTGTAATCTGGCCACATAACCTGGAATATTAATGAGCTACCTGGAGTAATTAATACAGTACATCATTTCGGAACCATTACTTAGAGAGCATTCTAGAAACGCTGTTTTACCGACTGATTATACTTAAAGACCTTTCAGCTTTCGGCAGCATGAGAGTTACATTTTATATTAGTGTATTCAAGAGCGTGATTCTGAGTCGATGATACAATATATAATCATTTTTATACGTTATAATGATTTTCGGTTATCGGTTTAACTCTCTTCTACAGCATTCCTGATTGGAATTAAAAGCGTTACTATTTAAGGTAGTTCCGCCGTGAACGTAATACAAACTGTCGCACATGCATTTTTTTATGTATTGTACATCTCGTATTCAAGTTCATGTTACAAACATTTCAAGGCCATTTACCGGTCATTTAAAAGAATAATTGAATGTTTAAAAACTACATTTTTACATAGGGTTTCATGGCTGTAGCATCGAATCACATCTTTAGGTTTATAGTTTTCACAATTAAATCAAAGATAGCGAAAATACAAGCAACATTATGTGTTCGCTGCATATTAGAGATCGTATTTGATAAACAAAAAAGTAGCGTTACCGCACATTTACGAAAATCATTTCGAATCAATGTGAATGAAATCTGGCCTGACAAGAAGTAGTCGAGACCGACAGATATAGCGGTTCAAATCATTGGTAATCTCTCGCAGCAACAGTAACTAAGTTTACCATCATTTAAGGAGGTCGTCGTGGCATTGAAGACAAATGACGGAAAGCCTAAAACCTCCTGCGTGAAATAATTACAAAATGAAGAACGTTCTCCCTTGATAATTAATTTACGGCAAAACTTGGCATGCGTTTGCACACCAGATATCAGTGTCACGTTAGTCACCGTCAAAACTCGTTTACACAAATTAAAAGAGATTTAACGACGTAGCCTCGAATCCGAGAAGGGAAAAAGGTCTAAGGATTACGAAGCATCCGAAGGAATGGGGGTATAAATATATATTCATGCACGAGCAGTGACCATCGCTCATTCAGGCACATGATTTACAGTTTCTCACTTTTTTCCCACCGAAGCTACCCTTCGAGCTTTCAGCACACCCTCAGAGGGCTATAAACGAGAAAATACACAGTACTATCTGCCCGCAGCTCAAACTCTTGTCCTGTGAGATACACGTGTATAAAACTCGCTCTCGCTGCTCCTGTAATCCTGTTGAAGCCACGGGACAGAGTTGCAAAGATAGGAAAAATGATATGACGATGTAAAGGAAAAAGGCCTCGTACGTTCTTGTGCGTTTGCTAAAAAGGAAAAAAACGAAAAACAGCATTTGCGGTTCGCTGATCACTGTGTACTCGACACATAAGTCACCTGCTTTCTATATGAGGCATTCCAGACCAAAACGACAGAGATTTGATACATTTTTTCAATTAATTCTTCTTTTTATTATCATGTATTTATGTAAATTTGTTTGGTCACACAATCATCAAAAACATTAATTATAACAAAAAAACTGCGTCGTCGATTTGGGAAAAAAATCGACTGTAAATTTCTTGTTGAAAAACAAAGCTTTCAAGACTACTTGGAAAATGTGCGTGAATTTTGGATGCCAGCGAGAGATAAAAATAAAAAATATTCGGATCAGGGTCTTTGTTTCTTTTACACTTTTCGGCCTTTCTTGTTTCTGTGTTGTGGTCAATATTAATAAACGTTAAGGCAATATTGGAAGAATATTTATTGAAAATGCATTTCTTAAATTTCATCCGTCATATTTTATGTATTTTTATTTTGAACATTCCCAACTTTGGGTTTCCAGTCTTTTTCTTTTCTAAAAGCTACATTTACTTGTTGATGTATACAATGAAAGAAAAACCGAAATTTAATTTATTTTTTTAACATTCAACAGTAAACACCTTAATTCTAAACCAATTTTTATTGGAATTTAATTTTTTAGTTCCTTCTGATATTTTTTAGGTTTTGTGTTGTTGTTATTTACAAAAATGTTGAATATTTTCCTTTTCTGAAATTCGTGCTCATTTTTACAATGTACATGGGTCACTAAAATAACAAATTCATTCCATTTAGATAATTATACAGTGTTAGTGTTTTCTCAGTTTCAAATTTATTAAATAAATTATTAATTTAAACATTAAAAAATTATTGTCCCATGTTTGTTAAACAAAGGAAGAATAAACATACAGCTTACAGCAAAGAAAAATATTGAAAACTAAAAATTCTTAAAATAAAAAAACTCCATTACATATAAGTGAAAAATAAATTTCCACAAACGATATTTTTCGGCTTTCCCCTTTGTTTATATAAATGAATAAATGCGTCTTTTGATAAAGAAAAATAAAATGTAGAAACTTAAAGATTGGGTCAATTCCTTATTCTGAATATATTACACTTTTTTTTTGCTGCTGCCCTACTTTATTTATCTCGGAAGTAGTAGCAAACATTTATTTATTTGCTTACGAAGATTTTTTTTTGTGAATTTGAAAAATAAATAAATGCCACAGTTTATAAGAATCCGTCACTAAATGAATTTAAAAAAAAAATCTGAAATTTAGTGTCAAGTGATTTTTTTATACCAACCTTTAACATATAAAAAAAAAAGGGGGGTATATGAAAAAAAATATGAGAGTCGATTTGGCCTGGAATGTCCCATATACAATACGATAGATAAGTTAGTCGGAGGAGTTTTATGTATGTGACGTTCAACAGGCATGTCGGCGCGCTTTGTTGCTCTACGTCGTTTTGTATCTTCCTTTTATACGAACCACGGTATACTACCCACGTGTGTGTTATATAATCATGTTGGTTTGTACATGTAGCAGACTTTTTAGTTGGCTCTTGCTTGTTTTAATTTTAAAAGCCACAGCCGTTTGCTGACAAAACATTTATCTCTAGCTGCACCCGCCGACACTATCTCAACGTTAATTCTCGCGTGGCGGAGTATCTCGTGACCAGAAAATCCGTTTCTCTTGGGTTTTACAAATTAAAAAATTAGATGTCCTCGGCCAGATAAACAGACCTTTTTAATGTTACGTGAGGATATTGAATAAGGTAATCGAATGACTTTCAATAACGAAACATTAATTTCACTTTTTTCAATAATATTTTTTACTTTCTCATCACATACAGAGTATGTAAAAGAAAAAGTATTGCAATCCAAAAAAATTACGACGTCCTGATTTTTAAGGAAATAGACGTTTTGAGAGTCCTAGATTCCAAAAAGCATATTCACTCATGTCTGTCTGTCCGTTTATTTGGCTGTCTGCCTGTACCGTCCGAAAGCACAATAAATTTTGAAAAAAATTGCAGACTGGACTAAAATTAACTAATGCTATTAACTATTAATAAATGTGTATCTTCAAGATATTGAACCTAGATTTTGTATTAAAATGGAAAACAAGCCACTTATTGCCTTTAATACTGTACCTTAAATATTTAAAAAAATGAATAAAATGACTGATTTTTACATTTCAGGTAAAGTTCCAAAGACATTGGTGTTTTTTTTTTTCAACTTTAATATCAAAACCACGTTTTATTCATCAAAGATACACAAGAAATTTTGCTGCGATCCGCAATCTCTATCAAAAGTTATTACTTTTTCATCACATCTAAACTCAAAGCAAAACACCAACTCTTTTTAATACTTTACTTGAAATGTAAAAAAAAAATTAAATGGTAATAAGCACATTTTTAATTCGCAGACTGATAAAAAAGTTGTTACGCTTTCGTCTGAAATGCACAGATAAACTTATATGCATTTAGACAAGTAGACAATGAATAATTTAGTACTGCAGTGTCTTTTAAAAAGACAATTATCATTTGTTTTATTGTTTTACCTTAATGGTCACTCAAATGATATGAAAAAAAAGCTTTGGTTATGAAAAATATGCAAGGGAAATACAATTTTGTCGCACACAAAAAAACAATTCTTAATACAGAAGAAATGAGTTTAAGCCATTATCAATTAGGAATACACTAATAATTATTCACACTGAATGTCAAACGCAAATAAACTCAAACTCACGAGCAACTTTTTAAAATTTCTTTATCAGATTCATACATTTATTTAGTGTTATAGGAAATCTTCACTTACATTTTTCTTTGGTTTTTCATACGTTTTTACTAATTTAAAAATCTCTATAAAAATATAAAATGCTTTTTGTCCTGAAATTGGTAGAGATCCTTTGGTGAGTGTCGCTGTGATAAAGTCAACACTAGCATGGTTGCTCAATTATAATTTTTAATCTCGTTAATAAAAACCAAACTTTCCTGTATTCAAGTATTTTTTAAAACAATGTTCTCTACTTTATTCACTTAGTAATCTATTGTTAACAGTTCGTTTAAAAAATACAAAGTTTTTAATGTGTAAAGTACTTTTTGGTGTTACAAATTGCTATGACGCTCAGCCAAACGTCAAACATACACGTTCTGCACTGCATAAAACGACAAATGTTAATTGAATTCTGTTACATTCAAGTCACCAGTAGAGACTACTTTTCACAGTAAGTTCCCTTTTATCGTTAGCTTCTGTTTTCTTGTATTTTTGACTATACAGTACAAACACGCACACAGACACACACGCGCGCGCGCACGTGCGCGCTGCAACTGTTACGGAGACAAAATTACCTGAAAATCATGAGAATGAAATTGTAATAGGAAACATCACTATACAAACATTAAAAAAAAAATATATATATATATATATTCATAATTGAAATATATTTTGTTATCTCATTAGTGCAGACTTTTTATTCAATTTAGAATTTGTAGAATTTGTAGAGTTCAGGTTACACTGATGTACTGGATTAACTTTGCAAGGTTTTATTCTTTTTGTATAATAACTCTGTCCGACCAAACTTTATAGAAATATGTATTTAAAGTTCTTGCAATTTTGTAGAAATTTGTTTTTTTACGCAGCAAATTTTTTATCAATTTCTTGAAACTTCTGTATAAGAACTTAAAATGGAAATGCCTTATAAGTGGTCTGGATACAGTCTTCTCACAAACCAAAATTTAATCCAGTCGCACAATTTAAACTCTACGATAAATTAAAAATGGAAAAAAAAGTTTACACCGATGATCTTGACTACAACAAAAAGTAACATTTACGGAAATGAATACCTTTTTTATTATTGTCAAAACTTTTTTTTTTAGGTTTTAAGATTTTAAATGTACAATTGCAACACAATTTCATTTTTATGATTTTAAGGTATTTAATACCTTGACTCATTGCCAGCCGCCTTAAGTGACATCTAATATTTGTTAATCCATGCAATTAATTTTATATTTACATTGACTAACAATTAATAGTTGTTACTCAACAGTTCGCAGGCAATTTTTAAAAGTGCAATTTTGAATTTTTTAAATCAGTTTCCAAAGTGCCAAAAAAATACCAACGTATAATATTTCTGTAATTTATTTAAAAATGTTAAGCAATGATGTATTTATTTCCTTAAATATTATATTTATTTTGTTAAATAATTTGTCCCCAAGTGAAGAACCGCGAGTGGTTTTATGGAAAATTTCGGCCAGAAAGGTAAATTCCACGCAGGAAAGACAGACCGTAATTAGGTAGTGTTTTAATGACTATTAGGAACGATTAATCCAGAGCTTGTACAGTATTAGCTCAGATATAGTTACTGCCTGCGTCGCAGTTATTACAGAGCAGTGAAGAAGTGTTGTTAACTGCCCCATCTACGTCTCCCACTGGGAATCGTGTCCGTTAAATCTCCTGCTAATCGAATACATGTCGAATCGATACGCTAATTTGTTAATTTAATTTACCAATTGGGTAATACTGATATTAATTAGCTGAGGGCTTGTCAATGTACACGATACACTCTGGTCGCCTGTGACGGTCCACTGTTGGCTCTCGCCTTTTGAGTATGTATATTTTAAGCAATAATGTGTTTATTTCGTACATTCGCCGTTCATACCCTAGTGCTTATTACCTTTCAAACTGCCTAAAGCATTCACGTAGTCATTCAACTCTCCTGACCCCATCAATTTATTTATTCACACTTGCCGCTGTGTGCTGTATCCCAATTACAACAATATTCACCGCGTTATTATTATTATCATGCATCAATATGTAATCACCGTCTGTGTACTAGGCTAATAAGATTTTGATCTTGATTTTTGTTTTATCTCTACATTCACCCAATAATCTTATTCGGTTCCCTGGCAAAAAAATTTGGAAACCGATTTTTTTTTCTACATTTGCATATTTTATTTTATTATTGAGAATATCAATATTTAGGTAATTTAAAAAGTATATGATTTACTTAATTTATTTATTAAAACCTAAATAATTTTGAATATTTCGAATATTATATCATTTGATTTACCGCTGAATTTTTGAAAAATAAAAAACTCGATTCGAGTGCAATTTTGTAATTCGTTGAACGATCTTAAAATATTTTGTCGCCAGCTTAGATTCTTTGCTAGGTTTAAAAAAAACAAAATAACAAAATGCTCCAGATAAACTGGATATGAAATAATAGGAATCGGAATATTTTGACCCCAGTCTGAATATGATCTTATAACAATCCAGATACTTTTTTTCTGACACTCTCGGATATGTAGGGTCGAATTTATAATCCCAAGTTTGAACTCAAATTCGAAGTCAATTTCCAACTCAAGTTCCTTAAGTTTGAACTCAAGTTCGAAGTTAATTTCCAACTTAAGTTCGAACTTCCATTTGAACTTCTATTTAACTTAAGTTCGAACTTAAGTTCGAACTTGAGGTCAAACTTGACCTCACTTTCGATAAAATCTGTCGTTTTTTTTCCCCAAGATTTTAGGAATATAAATTTTTAGTATCTCAAAAAAGAAAAATCGCAGAGGAAAAATACAAGGTAATTTTGTCTATTAATCATTTTTTAATGCACTAGCTATATATTATCTTCACTTTTAAACTGAATACAATCATTCTTTTTAGCAAAATAATCCTTTTTTTTTTTGCTTATTGCAACAGCTTTGAGTTAACTTGAAGTTTTCTCTAATTTAAAGGGACGTATAAAACCAGTGAAAAGAGTTAAGTAAATGAGAATATATTCAATATACCGTGCGATTTTAGATGAAAAATTGTTTTTTACTGCTTAAATATTCGAAGGCAATGCTACTCATTTTTGGGGATACTACAAAATTCCAAATATTCTGCTGATAATACATTTTGTTTTAACCCTTTAACAAAACATTTGTTCACATTTTTATAATAAAATTGACAAGTAGTCGAATTTCAATGGACTGTATTCTACATTTTTATTTCATGAATAAAAATACGCTCTGAAATGAAAAAAAAAATGTATTCATTTTTCAAACGTGCCATTCTTATTCAATCTTAATTTTTTCAACTGAAATATTTGCACATCATTTTTTTTCCAACGTTATCAAAATTACAAATGGTTTATCTTTCTAGTGCAATTTTCCTATTTCCAGATATAAATACATTTTTTAATGTAACTTTTACATTTTTGGGAAAATAAATCTGGAAAAAAAAATTCCAGAAAGTACTTTGTAGTAAAATTTGGGTTTGTACGGAATATTTCAAAGGATCAAAAGAAAAGGTGCTGAATTTTCAACTGATAATACCTTAGACATCAAGCAAGGTGGTACTCCAGATAAAGTACCTGGGTCATACATACACAGTGAAGCTCACGTTTTACAGTCCAGTACATTTACACATACATATGGGAGATTCTACATCGATTCGACCTGGGTTTGACCCTCGATCTCTCGGATTTCGTCCGCGATTTTTTGTAATATTCCCCCAACTCTACGGAGCACTGAAAAGAAATTACCATTTTTTTAAAAACTAGTTATGATTTTTTATATGAAAATATTATCAGCCAGAGTTGGAAAATCTGAAAAAATTCTCAAAAATCCCGTATCCGATATAAACACTTTTAAGCCTAGATCCAATATGGTCTGACGTTTTCTTCGGAGTATTTCTCGGAAATAAAAATCAATTTTTTTTTTTAAATATGAGAAAGCTTTTAAAAATATAAAAAGTCGTTTAAATATATAAAAACTGTATCATAGGTTGAGAATTTTTCCGATTTTTCAGTCGTTTTTTTATAGTAACGAAAAATCAACATTAAATAAAAATGAACGAAACCGCCAATTAAAAAATTTCATATTATTTTCATTAATTCTACGCCCAATATTAGTTCTGGTCTTTACTTTATAAAGTTTAACCGCCCGGTTTCGCCCAACCCAACACTAGTTTCAGAATCAAAAAATTACATTCTCCGACTATTTGGACAATGTAAACTGATCCTGCATTTTCGCATATACTTTTTTTATTGTTTTTTGCAAAAGCATAACTTTCTTATGAGAAACCAGAACTAATATCGAGCGTACAATTAATGAAAATAATATGAAATTCTTTAATTCGTTATATTCATTCATTTTTATTTAACGTTGATTTTTTATTATTATAAAAAAACGATTTAAATAAATCGAAAAAGTTCTAAAAAAACCTGTGATACATATGAAAATATTCTAGCCACAGCTTACAAAAAGCTTTTAAAAATATGAAAAGACATTTAAAGATATAAAAACTGAAAATAATTCGAAGTTTTTTCATACTTAAACAAGGTTTTTTCATTATTTTTTTCAAGAAAAACTTTGAAAAAAAATAGAAGCATATGTCAGCCCACTCTGGGTCTAGGCCTAAAAATGTTTATATCTTATACGGGATTTTTGAGAATCTTTTCAGATTTTTCTATTCGGGCTAACAATATTTTCATACAAACAATCATACAGCTAATTGAATCAAATATATATATTGAAATTTCTTTTGAGTGCTCCGTAAAGCTGAGAGAATATCACAAAATATCGTGGACGAAATCCGAGAAGTCGAGGGCGTCAGACCCAGGTCGAATCGGTGTAGAATCCCCCATATGCAACGTTCCATAAATAAATTATATACTTTGCAATTGTGATCAATAAATTCACTTGGCCAAGCTAGGTCTGGGTCAAACCGCCTAGGTAACTTAACACATACACATATCCACTGACGTGGGCATATATACATAAAAAATGCTATAATAGTAACCTACGAACAATATATATATATATATACATATTTGAAAAAGGAACCAACGAACGTGATGACAGTGAAAATCATAAAACCAGCAAAGAGTTGGCATGCCTCCATATTATAATCATTATGTAATTGGTCTATCGCAGTTTCGTGTACACGTGTCGTGTTGTTCGCGCTGTCTAGAGTCTCGTGACTCCGTAACTCTTTTTAACAAAACACACTACCCTTAAATAATATCATTTCGATGCTGCGATAAATACTTATTGATTTTTTTAAATTCCATCAAAGTATGAATTTAAACATGAAGAAAGAAACATGCTTTCATATCATAATCTTTATGCTTAAATAAATACAATTACAATAGTTATGACAATTACATACCGCAATAGTTGCACCTCAAAACAGAGCAAATAATAGAGCCCACGTATCTTTCTGTATGAAATGAAATGTTGATTCGAACACCTGTTTGTATCCTTCCTATTTTGGTCTCGTGGATCCGAAAATATCAGTTACTTTTTCATGAAAGTGGTGGAATACATTGTTATTAAGAATTTAACTGTTTAAATCGCAATATTTCGAAAACTATTGAAGATAACGAAGAAATTGCAAACGATAAATTATTCCTCTCTTCAAGATGAACAAAAGTTGTCATTACGTTCTTTTCCGTATTTACACAACTTTTCGACTGATTGCAGGCTAAGCAATTTCATAGCCGGCCGATGCAATTTCCGCCTCGACAACCGTGCGTGCTCGGTCCTTCGGTACTGTAGCATCGTAACTATTCGACGTAGCGACATTTGATAATAGTGTTTTGAAAACTAGAAGATGTAAGCTATAACTTTAAACGAGCGCTAATCGTGTACGACGGCCATGTATAACCCGACTACCGCGTGCTAACACGCTCGAAAGTCCGCTACTTCCAAGGGTTGTAACATCCACATTTTCAGAGCTATATAGATGAACTACATATAATTTGTTTCGCTAAAAAAACTCTTTACATTGGACTTTGGTAAAGTTCGGTCCGATGATTGGAGCCGGATATATCTAAAAAAAACATGTAATCCACTTTTTCGTATAATTTTCACTCTTCAACCAGTCGCCATTTTGTTGTTTTCAAACATTTTATTTACTTTCTTCGGCCATCGTACAGCTTACATTTTCTAGCTTACAAAACACTACTTTCAAATGTCACGGCAGCCGTTTTTTCCCGTACAGTATTGGTCGAACACATCCGTTTCTCTACTAAGTTTATCCTTCAAATGATATTTACTGCACATTTATTATCATCACACGAGTTTTATCAGGCCTTTCGGATCTACACATTTCGATTCTACACATTTATTCCTATGCAATCCGTTCGAACATATTCAGTTTGCCGCGCAAAACGATGCGCCACAGTCTCAAAACAACACAGCCGTTTGTGCACAAACCTGATTGTATACGCTATTATTCTTTCACATATTTATTCTTCAGGCGCCCTTTACACGACATTTCGATACTACACATTGATTTCGATACAAATATTCTTAACCAGGCGGCGGGTACTTCACAATTTGGTTATACACAGTGGCTGAACGAAACTTTTAGTTCCAACAGAAATTAATCCCACACATCCGCCCCCACACCCACATATTACTGCGCACACGCTTCACTGCACATAACGCGTAATTACGCAATCGTTACTACGCGTTTTAGTCTACCACAAACTTTCCGATACTTTTTTTCCTTCACATTCCGATACTACACACTTGTATGTCGGGATTTACTCATGAGAATATCTCCCGTCGGTAAGGTAGAACTCGGAGCAGTTTACCTCGGTGACAGAGGTTCTCATTACAGTAATATCAACATGGGCTGGTCGTCATTAGTAGGTGTATAAATAACGAAGTACAACAGTTCACGTTCATATTACTCTAATGAAAACCTCTATCGTTAGACAGATCTAAACGTCTCGTTAGATCAGAGCTAAACTGATCCAAGCTCTACTTTACCGACGGGAGATATTCACATGAATAGATTCCGACATACAAGTGTGTAGTATAAAAATGTGTCAGATAGTTTGCGATGGATTAAAATGCGTATCAACAACCGCGTGGCTACGCGTTATGTGCATTAAAGATTGTGTTGCAATGTATGCAACACAATCTTGTCATGTATGTCTAGTTAAGCCATTGTGTATAATCAAATTGTGCAGTGATCGTCGCGTCGTTAATTCAATATGTCGCATCGAAATCAATATGTAGGATCGAACTGTGTAGAATCGAAATGTTATGTAAAGAGCGCGTGAAGAATAAATATGTGAAGGAATAACATCGTGTACAATCAGGCTTGTGCTAGAACGTCTGTGTTGTTTTGAGACTGTGGCGCATCGGTTTGCGCGGTAAACTGACTGTGTTCGAACGGATAGTATAGGAATAAACGTGTAGAATCGAAATCTATAGAACCGAAATGTCTTGTCCGAAACTCGTCTGATGATAAAAAATGTGCAGTGAACATTGTTTGCAGGATAGATTTAGTGGAGAAACGGATGTGTTGGACCGACACTGTACTAAATAAAAACGTGCGGGGAAAATAGGGGTGGCCATCGGTCGCCTACGAAATTTATAAGCAATTTCGTAGGCGGCCGATCAAAATCGTCTCTTACTTTTGACGGCTCGTCAAAAGTCGAAAAATTTTGTAAATACGGAAAAAAACGTAAAGACAACTGTTGTTCATTTTGAAGAGAGGATCAATTTATGGTTTGGAAATTTTTCGTTATCTCCAATAGTTTTCGATATATAGCGGTTTAAACAATTAAATTATTAATAACAATGTATTCGACCACTTTCACGAAAAAATAACCAACATTTTCAGATTCAGGAGACCAAAATCTAAAGGATGCAACTAGTTTTTTCGAATGGATTCGTCATTGCATACAGATGGTATACGTGGGTGCCAGGACCATGACATGATTTTCAATATTTGAATTTTCTTTTTACTGAGGCTAAAATAGAATAATATTCAAGTCAGAAGAGGAAGATTTCACGTATGTTTTATTGTTTTTTTATTTTTGTTATCTAGTAAATATGATAAAAAATGTATCATATATACTAGACTGGATTAAAGATTTTTTTTAGTGACAAGATCAACTTCATCGGTTGCATTACTGACCATACTGATAAAAATTGATATGTTATCAAATGATAGGTTATAAGTAAATAAATATTATACGCACAATTTTAGAAATGGTTTAAAGATATTTACCACTTATTTTCCGAGTACATTGCATTTCACTCTCCTTTAGAAAAAGACCATATATTCAAACTTTAAAGCTTTGAAAAAATCGTAATAATACCAATATACGTTAAAATATTATTTAATCTCGTTAGACCAATAGATTAATTAACTTTAAATGTATAGTTACCATGTGTGTGTGCCATCACGTAACAGTTTTTCACGTGTCTCTTGTCGTATGCGTATTAAGATAGTATAGGTATTAGGGTGACCCTTATATGATCTAAAAAAAATGTCATGTTGAAGCCCGTCCAATCGGCTCCAAATTGTAAAAAAAAATGCCCTCATTTTTCAGATTTTTATTTCATTCCCTGTTTGAACGGGAATTTACAAATGATCCAAAAACCTGCTCATTCACTATATTTTGAATTTAATTTTATTTCAAGGTTAATCGCAGACAAAAAAAATCCATATTCTCGAATATTTAGTGACATTCATCTTCTTATCAGTGATCATTTTTTAAAAATCTTTAAAGGGGTATCCCATGAGAATCGTGTGCTATATTTATTGGAATGCCAAGTTTTTACTTAAATCTTTTTTTTTTCAGTTCGTACCCCAATGCACATTTTTTTGTCAAAACTTAAGTATTTCGGTCTGAAAAATTAGGGCATTTTTTTTATCATTTGGAGCCGATTTAGTGGGCTCCATCATGAAATTTTTTCAGACCCCATATAACGACCACCCTAATAGACACAATATATTTGTTATTTATTACTATTACAAAATAATGCAAATGTGACAAATTTACAAAACAAAAATTCAATTCAACATAATTATTTTTGTTAAACCAACCCTTTTTTTGTCACTTATAATTTTACAAAAAAAAAATGTATAATTATGATGTATCGCGACTGTTCCTAATTTTATAAATTCTAGGTGTTTTTTTAATTGTGTCTTTGTCGTCACTTTAAACGATTCCGTGGGGGTAAGCAGAACACTGTGATAACATTTTCTTCAAATATTTCTGATCGTCCTTAAATATTTTCGACACCAAATACCGAATTTGGATTACCAAAAAATTAATTTACAAAAATATATATTTTTACATAGTTTTCCTGCCTCCCCCATCGGATTCTATAAGATGGAGATAAAATTCAGTCTTCTGCGGAAAAGAAACATGGAAACTCGCAAAATGAAAAAAAAAACGGCAATTCCCTGCATAATTGCCAAAAAATATTTGTAAATTTGCTAAACTTACCGAATCTTTAACCTTTCAAATAAAACAGGCTAATTCGTACAATACGAAAAAAAAGAATCTTGTTGGCCATTTGACTCTACAAGGTACTTCTAAAACTGAAACTGTTTTACCAACTTTTCCATTATTTGCAGCATATACAAAATTCAGTAACGTATCTATTAATCAAATACGTGCCCTTAGTATGTTAAGCGTGTGTGTGTGCGTGTGTGTATGTGTGTGTGTTGTACGTATGATAGCGAATGGTTTGCGAATGGATGTTGTAACTGTAAACGTGTTAAAGGACAAAGCCACGTTAAACTGGTTACGATTGGTGTGTTGCAGACACGAGGTGCCTGTCACCTCGGAGCCGATCACGGTGATACACATGGACGAGGACGTCGTCGTGGTCAACAAGCCCGCCTCCATCCCTGTAAGTGGTGTACTGCCAGGACTGTACTGCCAAAAAAAAAGCAAAGAACAAATGTCTTCTCATTCTCATTTACGTGCTTCATGCTTCAATTCATCAATGTTTCACTGTTTTTTGTCACGTCATCCACTTTGGTATTTCATTATCATTATGCTCTTCGACCCTAGCTTTCCATCCACTTAAATATATATATTTAACTCGTAGCACCAATGACATAGAAGAATCTATTCCAACTTCTGCACTGTCATACTGTCTTGCAATTCCACACCCTCGTTCACTATGATCAAATAATCGATGATGATAATGGTAACAGTAGATAATAATCTTTACCCTGATCTTCCTTCCACCCCCCCCCCCCCTCTCTCTTTCCATAATCACTTTCTTACCACGACCCTCGTAATCTTTCACCTCAACATCCTCTGAGTAGTAATCATGATTTATTGGCAATATATACAAACTACCAAATTTTACATTATGATTATACATTATTATTACTATTTATATACGTTATATTGTTATAATGCCAATTGGCCATCGACCGCGGTCCTTCAGCCTGGATTTTTCTTTTTATGTAATGAATTTCACTTTGTCGCGTTTGTGTAATACAGGGATTTTTGATTTCTTTATTATTATTGTTATTGTTATTTTTATTTATTCGTTAGCCATGAACTCGAGCTGCTGATATATTGTGTGCGTGGGGTATTTGTGTTTTCTGGTGATGTTTTGTCTTGGTTGAGTACATATGGGTTCTAGGTTTTCTAGTTGAGCAATTGCGAATCGTTTGTTAAGTTCTCGAGTTCTTATCATTATTGGTGTGATGCCTGTTGTGCTGTAAAGTAGAGTGTTGCGAGGATTGTACAGTGGATTTGTTGGGTGCCTAATCCGTGTTTATCGGCGAATAGCGCTTGTTTCGGCAGTTCTCGCTTTTTTAAGTGCTGCTTCCTTGCTGTTTATCAGTAATGTGTGACCGTACTTCAACAGCGGTCTACATATACATTTATAAATTTTTGTTGCATGTTTAATATGAACGTTACGGTTTTTAAAAGTGATCGATCTAAAGTGTGACGCTCTGTGTCCCATTTTGTTTTTACACTGTTGGAGGTGGTATTGGAAATTTAGTTTACTGTCTATATGTATTCCTAAATATTTTGCTATTTGTACAGGTGGGATCTCGACGTTAAGTATGTGAATTTTTGGAGACTGCTGGGTTATTTTGTGGTTGAAAATTAGAAGCTGTGACTTTTGGGGGTTTGGTTTCAGTCTCCAATTATTAAACCATGATACTATTTTGTCAGCGGCGTTTTGTAGGGATTCTACTGTTTCTTGCAAGCTGTTCTTGTGTGATATCAACACCGTATCGTCGGCGAATTGTAAAATGTATTGACTTAGGTCTATTTCTTCTTTGTTGATGAGGTTGAAATTGTAGACATCGCTACAGTATATGTTATATAACAACGGTGAGAGTGGGGAACCTTGAGGTACTCCCTGTTCCGGTGTAAATGAAGTTGAGGAAGACGATTCTGTTCTGACTATTAGTGATCAGTTGTGAAGAAAATTTTTGACAATGTGCAGTAGATATTGTGGACAGTTAAGTTGATGCAGCTTGTACAATAGCCCTTGGTGCCAGACGGTGTCGAATGCTTTTGAGATCTCGAGGAATAAAGCCGCTGTTTTTTTATTTGATAGCTTGCTGGCTTCTACATTGGATATCATCGTTGTGATAGTATTTAGCGTTGACTTTCCCTTTACGAATCCGAACTGGTATTTGGGAATTGCTTCACCAATGACTTGTTCGATCCTGGATTTAATTACGCGTTCGTAGATTTTTCCTATAGAAGGCAGCAGTGTAATAGGGCGATGGTTTCCTATTAAGCAGTGGTCTGTATTTGGCTTCGGGATTGTAATGATAACTCCAGTGTTCCGGAAAAAGCGAATTTTTGATATAGTAGTTGAGAGAAGCGATGATAAACTGGTGGGTGCGTTGGTTCATTTTTTTAATTATGCCTATGGGAATGTTGTCAATGCCTGGGGATGTGTTTTTGCATTTTTTCAGAATTTTTGCATATTCAGCATCCGTTATGCTGGTAATTCCTTCAGGTTGATCCGTCGGCCCGTTGATGAAGTCCTCGTACCAGTTTGACACGTTTCTGAGATTATTTGCATTGAAATTGGGGTCATTGTCTATGGTGTATGTGTTCTTGAAGTGTTGAGCAAATGCTTCTGCTTTTTCTGTGTTCGTGCTGAGAGTCTGTCCGTTAACAGTGATGGATGCTGATGTATTGCCGGTTTGTTTGTACTTTGAAAGTTTTTTTATAGCTTGCCAATAGTTTTTTCCTTTTGATTGTTCGATTTTTTCACACGCTTTAAGCCAGGAGTGAGTTTTGTATTGGAGTATCATTTCCTGTATATTTTTATTGAAGGCGTTTATTTTTGTTTTCAATATATGGCTATGGTTGTTTTTGTACTCCCTGTAAAGCTGACGTTTAATTTTTATTTGCTGTATAATGAAGGGTGGTAGTTCATGTAAGAAAAAGGTGTTTTTATTTTTGGGTGTATTTTTAACTACTATATCGGAAAGCTTGGTATTAAAATTTTCAATCAATTCCTCCGTCATCTGTGAGTTTATGTGGTTATCTAGGAATGCGGTTATTTCCTGGTTGATCTGATCGATGTTTGTTTTATGGAAGTTGTATTTTTCGGTTGTTGGTAGACGAGTTGCTGGTGCACCGGTGTCGAGGGAGAGTAATTATGGAGAGGTGATCGGATCCTATGTCCGGTGAGACTTTGATATTGATGAAATTGTTTCGTATATTCTGGGTACAGAACAGTAGATCTGGTGTAGTATCCCGGTTATTTGGCATGATAAAGGTTGGTGCTGTGGTGATTTGAGTAAAGCTTGATGTGTGAAGAAAGTCATTGATTTGCATCTGCTTACGTCGGTTCGGATTGAAGTCTCCCAGGAGCATAGCGTATTTGAATTGTTTGCATTTAATGAGTGTACTGTTTTCTATTAGTGAAGTGTTATGGACGTATACCAAAATAATATGTAGTCGGTCGTCGAGAAACGGTACAGAGACATGGAGAGCATTATTCGTTCTTATGTTAATTCTTGGTGGGTTTTCTTTGGAGGATTGCTCCTCCTCTTGTGTTACGATTTATTGTGTTCCCATGCTGCGTTACTACTGACCAGTCTCTGTATTTAATATTGGTGTTGGGATCATTCTTTGTTTCAACGAGAGCAGTGCAGGTAATTTCTTTTTCTTCTATGATGTTCTTTATAAGGTAGCTTTTGTTCCGATAACAGTTGACGTTTCCATAGAATATTTTAAGGGCCATTGGAAGTGGCAACGCATCTTGCTGTGGCAATTGGTTGAGTTGGTGATTGTGCTTCGGGTTTGTCGAGGTCTACCATTAGGATGTACATCCCGTTACCCGTGAACGCTACTACGCTATCAACATTGTACTCTTGGATGAATCTTGATTTTAGTTTGTGGATTAACTCGGCTCTATTGGTGATCGTTGGTTTGTTGACTTTTCTTATGTATGTATTAATGATGGTCTCGTGGATGGTAATGGGTTCATGGATGCGTGTGTTTGTCTAGATTGTAGGTTTCAGGTCTTTGCTCTTCTTGTTCAATGGTTTTATCGGTGTGTTTGGGATACCTTCTATTGTTTGTTTTGGGCGTCGTGGGCACTTTATCGACCATGCTACATGATCAGTTGTGTTACAGGCGGTGCATTTGATGGGTAGGTTTGTCGTGCATTTTTCCGTCCGGTGTTCGCCGTCGCATTTACTGCACCGGATGTTATTTGGGCAGATTGCAGTTGTATGGGTGAACTCAGTGCACTTTGCACATGGTTGCGGTAGCGGCGGAGGAGGAGAACTTGGTGACGCTCTGAAATGCTTGTTAAGTATGTATAGACCTTCGTTCATTAAACGATGGAACGCTTCGGAGTTACCTGTGATAACTCTTACAAGAGTAGTGGGTTTGGACGTAGCTCTCGAGATAATACGCTTACAGTATCGATGGTTGATGTTATTGTTATTGAGTTCTCGACTTACTGTGTCATCATCGATCTCATAGTCCACTTGTGAGATCACAGCTGCGAATGTTTCGGGAGGTGGAGCTCGCGTACGGTCGTTATTACGGGCAACTGTTTCTGAGTAGTCATCAATGATTTTTTCTTGCTTCAACTTGTTGAGCAAGTGCACTAGTTTTTCTTTTGCGGTATTTGATTTTATTAGGAAACCTTTGGCCGTTTTCAGTATCTCGTCCCTGCATAGGGGTGCAGCTTTGCTCCATTTTTGTGCCATCTCTACTCTATTTTTTATTTGACCCGCATTGATATAAAATAGATGCTTGTATGTTACAGTTTTGGTGTTTTTTGTTGGTATTTGATGAAACTCGTGTCGGGAGCCTCCTGTCTGTGTATTAGTTTGTGCGTGTGTCGTCTGTGCTTTGGACGGTAACGGGTTTTGTGGTGTGTTATTTGTCGATTCTGCCTGGGAGTCCGATGAATAGCTCTGAATATTCTCCGGTTTCTTCCTCTTTCTCGCTGGCCTTCCTCTTGATCTTACTGGAGTGAAAACCGTGGTGGAGGCGTCTGTAATCGTCCCCTCCATTTCGGAATCTTCGTTTTCCATTATTTCAGGATTTTTCTACGCTGTGCACTATTCATTAAGTACACCTCACTGTATATATATCCGTGGAACTAATGGTAAACACGTCTGTGCTGTGCCGTGGCTCAAATCAGACTGCCCATCCTCTGATTTATTGTATAATAATAAGTCGTGGCAGTCTGGATTAATTTTCTCGTGATGCAATCTGACAAAACTAGGAGAAATCAGAGGATAAAAGGAACGAAAATACCTTTGATTTTATTATCTGGTTCTATCAAATTTTTGATAAAATAACAAAAAAATTGTTCCCACAGAATCTGAGAAAGGTAATGGATGGTAATTATCGGTTGTTAAAGGAAAAATCGTTTTTTTTTGCGAACCTCAACGGGAAATGTTACTTAATTTTTTTTAAAATGTGGGTGGTCTAAACCGTTTTTTTTAGATAGTGCTCAAGCGACATTTCGGTTTTCATCTATTTTTCGACGATAATTACGATATTAATTTTTCTTTGCTTTCATTGAAGAAAGTATTAGTGCTGGATGGAACTATAATTTTTTATCAAAATGTGGATGCTCTACATTTTTTTTTTAAATGCTGCCTCAAATAATAATTTTGCAATTTTTTTTTGTATTTTTAGTTACATACATCTTTAGCTACAAAAGTCAAATTTTTGCTTCGCCTCAAAACAAAAATCGTAAATATTTGATAAAACTATAATTTTCTCAAAACTTTTGATTGTCTATAAGATTTGTCAAGCTAGCTCAAACGATTTGCTTTCATTTCCATGTAGTTTTAGTTGAAATTCATGTCGAAAGATAACGATGTTAACAATTAACAAAAACGATTTTTTTTGTCAAAGCTTAAGTATTTCGGTCTTTTTGATACTGGATATTTATTTATTTTTCGTATTTCCGAAATTATATTACTGCACTGTTAACAGTAGAATAATATAATTCCGGAAATAACCAGTATCAAGAAGACCGAAATACTTAAGCTTTGACAAAAAAAAATGTTTTTCCGTTGGGGTATGAACTGAACAAAAAAAAATGTAAGTAAAAAATTCACATTTAGTCGACACTGTAATGGTATAACACACATCTCAACGATATGTAACATCAAAGTCAATGACATTTAAAAATAGAGGTGATTTTTCTACTTCATTTCATTATTTGTTACGTTGAAAAGAAAACAAATTAATATAACACATGATTCTCATGGGATACCCTATTTAAGATTCTTTTTTATTTTTCACTGAAAAGAAGATGAATGTCACTGAATATTCGAGAATATGGAATTTTCTTTCCTACGACTAACCTTGAAATAAAATTGAGTACGAAATATATCGAATAAGTATGTTTTTGAATCATTTGAAAATTCCCGCTTAAACAGGGTGACGAAAGGAATGAAATAAAAATCTGAAAAAATTGGAGGGTTTTTTTAAAAATCATTTGGAGCCGAGTTGACGGGCTCCAACATGACATTTTTTTCAAACCCCATATAAAGTCAAATAAATTATACAAATAAATTGCATTATGAATATATTGAATTATCGATATATTACTTTCGAAAAAGTCATCATATGACTGAGTATAACTTTAATTGTGATCTTAATTTTATTCTGCAGAAATTGTAAAATATTGAGCCGGGAGGAATTTTTACTGATATTTATTTTAACCGGAAGAAAAGAACAAGTAAATATAATCTGTATAATATACGTGAGGTATTTCATGGCAATTAATCAGCACCCGACGCTCACCTACTTCAATGTGGTTCAACACTTTTTTTTTATTCACACGAGTGATTGGAGTGTGTCTTCATTTTTAATAGCATTTTTGTGTGAGTTACGAATTATTAAAAATTATTAAACCAAAAGAAGTATCCAATGCTTGTATCTTTTAGAATATAAATCGTATCGTAAAAATGAGAACACGAAAGTTTTTCATTTCAAATCTACTTTTACGCCCGTATATACTATATTACGCTGTCTCAAAAAAAAACTTTTTTTTAACGTCGTACATCATAAAACTACAGTTTAGACCATGTCATTGAACCTCGTTCAAGTAAAACTGTTTACGCATTTGCTTAGAGGTGGCACAACGGAGTTTTCTTTTTCCCATTTGATTAACGCCTAAGAAATCGAACTTTTCGTTTGAATGTGTTTAATATTTTTTCTACACAATGAATGGTGCTCTGGATGATAGCGTTTGATTACTTATGCAATTTTCTTTAATTCGACGTATCGTAGAACATTTTAGACCACACGGTGCCCAAGACATTTGAATTAGTGTAAAATGACGTTTTTTACCCTTAAAAAAAACGGTTATCCAACAGAAACAGTGAACTTCCTCTTTGGAAGCACTACAAAAATTTGTATAAAATTCACCGATTGCATGCAAAAATTGTATTTAATAAAATCTAGCCATTTAACTGTCTCAAAAAGAAATGTCTGTTTTGAGATAATCTAATAAATATGTTTTGAAAAAGGTTGGGCTAGGTAATATTATAGTATAATGTAGATTAGACGGTCTCAAAAAAAATTGATTTTTTTTGGACTTCCCAGCTCTCAAATATATCGAGATTTTCATGTTAGCACACTCAAAATGGCCTAACATTTAAAAAAAATGATTTTGAAATATTTGTCTGTATATTATTTTTTTAAATCGCACAGACAAGTAGTTCAATTTGAAGGTACATACTATGCATGTATATTATACATGCATAGTATGTACCTTCAAATTGA
Source organism: Perithous albicinctus (assembly GCA_964016905.1). Taxonomy (NCBI): domain Eukaryota; kingdom Metazoa; phylum Arthropoda; class Insecta; order Hymenoptera; family Ichneumonidae; genus Perithous; species Perithous albicinctus. The sequence continues at coordinate 4,150,626 of OZ024697.1, forward strand.
ACTACTTGAAAGGCGAAGTCTGTGCGATAGGGTGGTCCTTAAAAGGGGTATTTTCGAATTTCTATCGCCCTCCCCCCCCCCCCCCCCCCAGATCGGTTCGAAATAAATAAAAAACAATCCTTAATTTTTTTTTAGATTTTTTATTCCACATTTAACCCTCCCCCACGGGGATTGAAGTTTTCATTTAAAATACATGGGGTTTTTCGGTTTTCACAGACAATATTTTATTGCGGGACTATCCGTCGATCAAAAAATCGAGAAAAAATGACCAACCCCCTGCCCTCATGTTTTGTAATAAATGTTCGCTTCACAGAACAACATCTAAAATCTAAATCTAAAAAAAAATCCAAATATAAACACCATCCATTGTAAATGTTAAACGCATCCAAAAGTTCGCTTTTTTACGTGTTAATCAAATAGAAATAGAAAAACCCGTTGCGCCACCTCTAAACAAATTCGTACAAAGTTTTACTTCAACGAGGTTCGATGTCATGATCCAAACTATGGTTTTGTGATGTGGGAGGTTGAAAATTAGTACATTATGCTACAAGGGAGGTAAGCGCGCGATTATTCTCGAGTGCGAGGCTGCCCTAGCGAAGCGAGGTTTGCTGCCCGAGCGAAGCGAGGGCAGCACGAGCGCCGCGAGGGCAGCACGAGCACGAGGGAATAATCGTGCTACCTCCCGTGTGGCATACGATACTTTTTTTCCGACTGAGCTGAAATGACGTCACGAGCATCCCTCTTCATAGTGACGCGATGCGCACGAGACGAAAAGTGGCAAGGCGGCAAAATTTAAAATGACGGCCGCACACGAGCCCTAACTGAGACAACCCGAGGGGGGGAGGTGTAGGGGGTCCAGGGGCGAAGCCCCTGGTGGGGTGCAGGGGCGAAGCCCCGTCGGGGGGTTGGGGGGGCGGAGCCCCCCCACTGAAGATAAAAAAAAATTTTTAATGAAAAAAACTCGTGTGATTACAGCACTCGCCCTCGGCTCGTGCTGCAGACTCACACTCGTTAGAAAAACGTTTTTCGCCCTCGTGGACTAATGTACTAATTATTCGTGGTTCAATTTTTGTAATTAAATGGGAAAGGGATTTTTAAAAAGCTGAAAAATACGAAGATACTTATTTTATTCATATATTATGTATCACAGATATGATAAGTCTTTGGAAGAGTAGTATAACGAAGAAACCGGAGCATGACCAGAATCAACTTGAGAAATTTATCGTGATGTTGGAGCAATTAGAAAATTGCAGTCTCTTGTCTTCTTTCTGCAGAGAGACGATGTCGTCCGGATCCACTTGGTCGACGATTCTCGGCGTCGATAACTTTGTATTTTTTTTCTCATTCGCGTGTTGTACTTTTTGATGTTTTGTCGAAGTTGCGATAGCAGCAGCGATTTGTTGGCCAGTTTTTCTCTTGTAGCCTACTGACTCTTCTATGTATCCTTCGGCCACTGTGGTGGATTTCCAGCCCCCCAGTCGTTTTATCTGCGTGATGTCCCCGCCTAAATCAAAAAATTTAAAAAAAATGAAATTTGGAAAAACAGTGTTTATGACAGTTTTTGTATTGTGATATTAATGTTTATGAGCCATTACCTTGATCAGCAACGAGTGTGGCCGATGAACGCCGGAACGAGTGGCCCGTGTAGCTCTCGGGATTAGGCAAATGAAGGAATATCGCAATTTCTTTTGGCATTCCTCCTATTTTGTTTTTACCGATGACTTGGTTTGCGCAGTGTCCATCACGGTAATTCAAGAAGAATCGATTCGACGTCGTGTTTTCAGGACGCAGAGCTCGATATTTCATAATTGTTTTCATGAACTCTCCCTCGATGGTAAAATTCCGGTCAATCTTGGTCTTCGTGTTTCTGAGCTTGACGATTATTACATCGCCTCGATTCATAACATCCTCAGCTGTGAGGTTTGTCAGTTCCGCACCTCGACATGCCCCCATTATGCCGAAGATGAGTACGACCTGAAATTTTATAATTCAATTTGGAGATAAATATAGATACACGGTAGCGTCGACGAAACATTTTTTTTTTCTTCAAGTACTTGGTGTCGAGATGCTACTGCGTCTCCTCATAAGAGATTTGTTGATATATTTGTACAGAGAATATTTGTGAATAGCAGATTTATAATCACAATATTTGTAAATAGATTTGGAAACATATACACAGTAGCGTCAACGAAAAACATTTCTCATGTCGAGAGGCTACCGTGTCTCTTGATCGGAGATATGTAAATAGAATATTTTCGAGCAGGCGAATTCTTAATGCATTTGTGAATAGAATAGTTGTAAGTAGAATATTTATAGGAGAAAAAAATATTTTTCAGGTTATATTTACCTTCGTTACCAGATATTTGTTATCCGGAGCCTCTCGCAGAAAAGTATTCATCTCACTCGCCGTAAATACACTTGACTTTTTCGTGTGGTAGCCACTGGATTGTTTCTTGAGAAACGCCAATAACTGTTTGTAGTTGTGGAGATTCACGTTGTCGTTAATGTTAATCGTGCTTTTGAGCATCGAGTAAGTGGACCAAAGGCTTGCAGGCGCGTACTTTTTGGAAAGTTCGCCGAAATACGCCAGTAGCACGTCTTCACTAATGACGTTGACTTTCTTTTTAATTTTCCACTCTGTGAAAGTCTTGTAGACCGACTGATATTTGTCTCGTGACTTATCGGGAAGCAAATCGTTGCGCAGTTCGTCAGCCGCTTTGATTACGTCCAAAGGCGTATCCCAGTCCTCGAAGTTCTCGTCGCTCAACAGCAGGCCCTCATCGTTCGGCAGTGGGTTAGACTTTTCGTCTTTGTCACTCAGCGGTGGGTCACACATTTTCTCTTCTCGTCGCTTGGCAGTGGCAAGCGAAAGATTTTCGCGCGCGATCTTCGCTCGATGGTGTCTCGCTCAGTCGTTGCGAGCGCTGCACGGCGGACCCGCTCGGAACCTCTAAGCGGGGAATAAAGTAGGGCAAGACGCCCTAGGGAGTCTTGGCGTACTTTATCTCCCGCTGCGCATGCGCACTGCTCGCGGTCAATAAACGACGACTTACCTCCCGCTTTTCAGGGGCAAAAACACGTCATTTCAGCGCAGTCGGGAAAAATAAAAGTTTTTTTTTAATTTTGAGACAGTGTAATATATATTTTTAAAAGTTGCTTAACACTTCTAAAAGTGTACAAATCGACTTTTCCGAAAGCGTCAATTTTTTACATCCCAGCTCTGATTTTTTTCTATATTCGTAAATCATCCAAAAATTACGTAAAAATCATTTTAAAAATTCAGCAGACTCCATTATTGCGGGTGAATAAATAATAAACCATATCGAAGAGATTCAGGATCAGAAACTGTTGAATTGACGTTAAATATCCCATACACAAAATTCAACAACATATGTAATAATAGATTACGTGCCTGTATTAACCTTAATGCATTAAGTATGAAATAATTGAACGAATAACGTTGTTGAGGTCGAAGCGGAGAAAATGTAGGTAACGATAATATATATTTATTTTCAATTATAAACTAAAAATAGCAATTAAAGAACGCAATGGAGAAAGAAACCTAGGAAATTCATCAAAATTCGAGTTAAGCATAAAAATATGTGGACACCGATTCGATATGGGTCTGACCATCGGCCTCTACAATTCCGACCGCCATTTGTTGTGATATTCTTCCAACTCTACGGAGCACCAAAAAAAATTTCAATTTTTTTTTTTAATTACGATTTTTTTATATAAAAATATTTTGTTAATAGCCCAATTGAAAAATCTCAAAATATTCTCAAAAATACCATTTCAGATATATATATTTTTATGCCGAGACTTTTTCACGAAAATAAAAATGCAAAAACTTTTTTAAATGACAAGACATTTAAAGATGTAAAAACGGAAAATAATTCACTGTCAGCTACGGCTAGAATTTTTTCATATGTATCACAGGTTTTTCAATAACTTTTTCGATTTTTTTAGTCGGTTTTTTATACCAACGAAAAGTCAACGTTAAAAAAAAATGAACGAAAACCGCCAATTAAAGAATTTCATATTATCTTCACTAATTCTATGCCTGATATTTGTTCTGGTTTCTCATAAGAAAGTTATGTTTTTGCAAAGAAGAATAAAAAAATATATGAGGAACAAAAGGTCCTCAAATTTATTCAGGATGTTGGTCTGGTTGAAGAAAGAACGTAGGAATTTTTTCAGATTTTTTATTGCATATTCCAGCTATTAAAAGTTTCTGAAAATAATCATTGATGGGATCACGCGATGGAACATCGTGGTAATCTAATGAGTAATTACTCTCTGCATTCAGGAGGGCTAAGAATGTCTATGGAAAATATTCTAAAGCCCGCATTACATTTTTTTATTGTGTGACGCTTGTTTTTTTGTATTAGATTACCGCAATGTTTGATCATTTGAAGAGCTGTAACTCTGGAGCGAAATTGCCGCCCATCTCGCCAATTTCTTCTAGGATTCTAAGAATTTCAACGAAGAAAATGTGAAAATTTCAACTAAATCGGAAATACCGTTTCGGAGGGGAAAAAAGTGGCAAATTTATTTAATTGAAAAATAGCATAAAATGAAATCGGCGAATTTTACAAAAAATGTTGTTGGAAAGTACGCTGAAAATCCAAAATTTGATGTTGTTACGATTTTTTTTGCGAGTAGTAGTATTGGCGTTGAAAAATAAACAATGATTATTTTCAACGATTTTCAATGGCTGGAATATGCAATAAAAAAATCTGAAAAAATTCCTATTCCTAAAAAATTCTTCAATTAGACCAACATCCTGAAGAAACGTGAGAACGTTTTGTTGACATGAAAAATTGGGGTGGCCGACTTGACGTGTTTTGCCCCATATGCGAGACTTCAGGGTCACTTTACATTGTCCTAACGGTCGGAAAATGTGATTTTTTAGCTCGTGCCCGGACGGATGAAAAACATAACTTTCTTATGAGAAAACGAAAAAAAAAAATTGATTTTTTTTTTGCGAAAACAACTACGAAAAAAATTGAAGCACATTCCAGCCTACTCTCGGGCTAGGCTTAAAAATGTTTATATCTGATACGCGATTTTTGAGAATTTTTTTCCATTTTTTTCAATTCGGGTTAACAATATGTACATATAAAAAATCGTAATTAATTTACAAAAATAAAAAAATTGAAAGTTGTTTCAGTTCTCCATACAGTTGGGTGGATATCACAAAAAATCACGAACAAAATACGAAAATTTGAGGGTGAGAACCGGGTAAAATCGGTGTAGAAACCACCACGTATTTAATAAATCGGGAATTAAGGAAATATTGAGTTAAAAAAAAAGTGTAGTCGAAAACATAATGGGGCAGAGAATCCAGAAAAATTAACAAAGTTGTTGATTTTAACACTACCGGAGCCTGTAGTATAAAAGTATAAAAGTCGGCTTTTTTGAAACCGTCAATTTTCTTACATACCTGGTCTAATTTTTTTTATAAATTCGTGTGATATCCAAAAGTTAAAAAACTTAAAAAAGATGAGCATAATTTATCTCGGTGAATAAACAAAAGAAATAAATAAAAGGGAATAAACCTCATCAACGAAGATCAAGGTCAGAAGTTTTTGAGTATTAATATCTCATATAGAAAATTCAACAACGTAATAATAAAATACGTACTCGTATTACCTTAATACATTAAACATGACATAAACCATTGTGAAAATTGAGCAGTCATTTCACGAGTGTGAAGAGTAGTAATAGCTATTTTAACGACCACCAAAACTCGTTATAATCGCCTGCAGATCTCTAAAGTGGTAACGAGGTGATGACGTTCGACAGGTGTGGAAACGCCCGAGGCGTTTCTCATCATCTTGTCATCACCAGGCGTATAGCGTTCATGGATTTTTTTGCCCCATCATCGACTTCGAGCGTTATTATACAAAGCTCTTGAAGCCTTTTTGCTTCCTCCTAGAAGAAGCTATGTTAAAAAGGTTGCAAAATCGAACCTTGCACATTGCTTCCTCGTTTTTTTGACCTGTCACATACTCTATGATAAAGTACGTTGATTAGTTTTGGCTTTGTCATAGAGGAAGCTTTGTGGATGGCGGTTCAAACAAAAATTATGATGCAAGTTTTGTATGTGCAAAGTTCTACTTTGCAATTGTTTTGAAAAAAATTACGAAAATACACATTTCTATAAAATCTTAACTACGTTATCGATTTTGCCCAAATTTAGTATCAAACATTGACACCCTCTGTTTAAGTTTCATACAAATTTTAAGATCAGTTACTTTAACCGTTCTCGAGTTACAGCAAATTCAAAAAAATTACGAAAATATGAATTTCTATAAAATTTGAACTACGTAATCGATTTCGACCAAATTCAATGGCAACGGTCACACCACCCCGATTAAGTTTTATGCCAAGTTTCAGCCCGATAGCTGGAAATTTGTTCGAGTTAGAGTGCGCACAGACATTTTTCAAAGTTTTAAAAACTCCACGAAATCAAAAAACTTTGTCGACAATATTAAATAATGAGAAAGCAATTTTTGCAACGTTCTGCTTTGCAACCTTTATTTTCTTCTGTTTTTCATCAATATACGAGTATACGTCTTTTACTTTTATCTCGTATGTCTTCGAGTAGAATAAGAGCTACCAAACTAGTGATGAGAATCCAACTGAGAGTTCTACAAGGCAAATTGAGAATATATACGACACAATGGAAATAAACTTGTAACAAACGAATACAGAGAAAAAGAGAAAAGCAGCAGCAAAGATCGAAAGATATAACGAAACCAACGGAACCCGATTGCAAAGAATCTACCGTTAACGGAATTATTTTTCACTGGATATACCGTATCGCTGAATTGCTAATTACCCGCAAAAGAGTCGCTCTTCCACCGTCGGGCGAAGAAGGACAAAGAAAAAAAAAAAAAAAAAAAAAACGTGACGCGAAGTGAATCAGACTCGCGAAAAATCATTGCGAGAATCCGTGGAGACGACGGTCCAAACGGGTAACTCGAGAAAATTTCCATATTCATATAACGTCACTGGTTGGGGTTGTGCTGAATTGTGCTCGTGATAGAAAAAAAATTGTGGGTAAAATATGCTCGCTAAAAAATTGACCGAATAACGTTGTTGAGGATCGGAAACAGAAAAAATGTACAAAATATACATACATATTTTTTTCAATTATATATTAAATGAAATAAGAATTAAAGAACGCAATGGAGAAAAAGAAACCTAGAAATTTCCATGAAATTCAAGTGAAACAAAAATATATATATTTAACGAAACGAGAATTAAGGAAATATTGAGTTCTAAAAAAAGTTTTCTTACAAACATGACGGGGAAGAGAATCCAGAAAAATTAACCAAATTGGATTTTTTAAAAATGTATAACGAAAAAGGAATGAAGAAATAAAAATAAAAAAAGTAAAATTAATACAACATAATGTATGTTTAGTTACAAAAAAAATTAATTAAGAAAGGTTATGGAGATACAAATCCAAAATACGCGGACATGTTGATGAAAAGAAAGATCTAATGAAAAAGGAAAGAAAAAAATAATTGAAGTAATAATAATAAATTGGTTTTCAAATATTCTGTTCAAAAAAGAAAGTGTACTAAAAAAACATGATGAAAATGGAAGTCCAAAAATCCAACGAAGTTGTACCAAAAATTTATAATGAAAAAAAAAGAATGAAGAAAAAAAGAAACGATTAAATAAATAAAACTCAATCGTGATTCGAATGTTGAGATTTAAAAAAAAGATGAATGAAAAACTCATTCGTGAAGAAATATTAAGAAAATTGAATATACAAAATGTGTAGTTAAAAGTAAATTTAAAAAAGAATGTAAATTAGAACTTTGCACATTACTTCCTCATTATTTTTAAATTTTTACAAAGCCACCTCGTAGAGGTATGTAGATCAATTTTGGCTTCTTCATACAGGAAGCTTTGTAAAAAAAAAGTTCTTTCTAATATGAACTCTTTGTTGGGTTCTCATCAAATTTAGTATGAAACAACGATACATTCTTAGTAGTTCTTATACGTTCTTAATAGTTTTACGCAAAAAATTACAAAAATACAAATTTCTATAAAACCTTAACTGCTTAGAAGGACAGACTCGAAACGGTTCTCGAGGGCCACATATTCCACCATAGGTATTGAGACAAAATAGTAGATGGAAAAAATAGCCGATCGAATAAATAACCGATGAAAAAAATAGCCAGTGGAAGTAATAACCGATGGAAAAAAGGCTTACAGCAACATTTATGTAGAAGGTAGTAGATAAAGAACCAATTCAGGGTTATGACTGAAGTTTACATGTCAATACAATATCAGCATATCTTCCCTTCACTCCACCTTTTTTTTTATGTAAACGAGCGAAAAGCAGTGAAGAATACGAAGTGGAGGACGGTCTGGGGTCGCAGTCCCGACGGGGCCTAGGGGCGGAGCCCGCCGTCGGGGTTGAGGGAGGGGGGCGAAGCTCCCACATCTGCGATGCAGCTTTTTCTTTGTAATGTAATTTGTAAAAAAAACTTAATAGTAAAAAGGAAACGATACATTTGTTTATAGATCCTCCTGTAAATATTTCATAACGTCATTTAGTTATAAGAATGAAGGACTTATACAAAACATTTTTATATTTGTTTGTTTCGGTCACGTTTAATCACACTTTATTTAGCCGCCTTTTTATCACCAGCCTTTTTCCACCGGCTTTTATTTCAATCAACCTTTTTTTCATCGGCTGTTTCTTCCTAGGTCCTCGACAATAGCAGTTTAAATTTCATATATGGCCAAGTTATCCAACAAGCGAACCGCTACATTCTTTCGACAGTATTTGGCACAAGAGCCTTATTTACAAACTGTCGATACCCAACTTCCCCGATAATTCTCATTGGCCACGTCTTCCTCTGAGAGGAAGCTAAAACTGATCGACATTTCTCCTCTTCGAGGTGGCTTTATGAAAAATGAGAAAATAACAAGAAAGTAACGTGTAAAGATGTTCGTTGCATAATTTTTTTTATTTTATTTTTATTCATTTTCATTGAACCAACGACCACTTTAGGTTTTCTTGAAACAAGAATGCCTGAGAATAAATTGAAAGAATGGTGAGAGCAAAATGAGTGGAAGGTGACAGTGGTGTTAGAGAAACGTTGAATGAATTACTGACAGTAATAATCTTTATCCTGCGTCAAAATAGTGGATGGCAGTTGCAGTTTTTTTCATACAGAATACAGATTGTCACTTTCGGTAATTCAATCGGTGGAGTCATATGTTTTTTACTTCAAATAATAGGATATAAATTAAAAAACCATTTTCAGATATTGCAGCAATTTGATTGATGCGACATGTCCCTATTTGAAGAATTAAAATCTCTCGCACCATGTGAGAAATTTTAATTATAATTATCAAGGTAATTTAACGGTTCAAATTAATTCCAATAAAGTGCTGAAAAGTGAGAAAAAAGTCAGAATAAGTTGAGAGAAAGGTAAGAGAGAGCAAGGTAAGAGAAACGTTAGCACTAGTGACGGATTGTGGGGAACTTATGAGGCAGATTTTAGATCGTTTCAAAGGGAAATGAAACGAAAGCAACTTTGTCACGCGTCTTCTCAGATCAAAAGTAATGTTCTGATATCAGTGAACGTAGGCTAGTAATGGATTCCGTCTCCAAATTAAATCGAGGAATTATTTTATAGCCTGGCAATACGCGATTAATTTTGGCTTGCTTGTGATGTAGATTTTAGTTATTTTAAAAGAGAAAAGAGACGAAAGCATCTTTGCAACGCATGTTCTCAGAACAAAATAAATGTCCTGATATTAGTGAGCGCAGGCTCGTAGTTGATTTCGTCTCCAAATTAAATCTAGGAATTCATTTATAGCCTTGCAATCGGTTATTGATTGTGGCCAGCTTAAGACGCAGATTTTAGGTGGCTACAATAAGAAAAGAGACGAAAGCAACGTTACTGCGCATATTCTCGTGATTGTGATTGGTGCTATTCAATATCTTGGGTTATTATGAGTTTAATAAAACCGATGTTACAATTGAACCGGAGTATTCGCGAGGGATTGCTGTTCCAAGAAAACCTAAAGTGGTCATTGGTTCAATGAAAATAAAATTAATAAAAATAAAAAAATGAAAATTAGCGCAAAAATTTACTTCGCATCCTGGTCCTAAAAAACATTGTAGAAACTGACAAACAAAATAACAAGATCCTAAAATTATGGAGTACTGATGTAAACTCCCATAGTAATAGTACATTTCAATACTAGGGAGGAAAAAGTTTTTCTCAAGTGATGAACGAAATTTTTCAGACCGACGTTGAAAAGGTGCGCTTTTCGCAAGCAACAGCTTGCCAAAAGTGCACTTTTCTGCTCGTAGGAGTGAAAAAAAATTATGTGTTTATTCTCTTGTCCTAAAATTACATTGAAATTTTATCTGGTCTTCGAGCATTTGAAACTATTTCACCACCATAATCGGTTTAAATTTTTCAAGAAATATGACCGTATTTAGAAAAAATAATAAAATCTCTTGACACGTTCCTTCATTCTGAAATGAACAATTTTTTAAAAATTTAGTCTACGTTTAATAACAATTTTTATTTTCTGTTTGATAACGACTGAGGCACAAATAAAATGTCATGACAGAGGATGAACTGATAAATCCCAAACGCGTTCGTGCGCATAACCTGGACCTGAGCCAACGATTTTTATTATACTGCAAATCCGTGTTCCATTCGTGTTCCCAGTGCGGTTAATAAATACCAGATCAACTATGTTGTGAATGCTGAAAGAGAGAGAGAGGGGGAATGAGGGTGACGATAAATATGCCGCAGGCTACTGTCGTAAACGATGTTGCAGCATTTCCCGCGCGCCTCTCTCGCTCACCTCCGATTACGAAAGTCCAATCGTTTACCCGTCCACGGTTAAATTGTAATGGCTGTATATACATTTTTCATTTCACTTTATTTATTCGTTTTTCTTTCAATGTTTTTCGGATTCAAGATTGGAATAACGATTCTGTATTAATGTAGACGTTTGGCTTCCTTCATAGAGGAAGCTTTGTTTTCATGACATTTTTTTCGAGATTTTCATGTCAGTATATTTAAAGTGGTCTAAAACGTCGACGAAAGGTGTTTAAAAAAAGTGTGGGTTTTAAAACTTCCGTAAACTTCATCTATTCTTTATCAACATTCTACAATATACCCCTCTTCCGGACCCGGATTTTTCCAGTCCGCCCTATGAGCCACGCCTCCATGCCAGGATTTTTCTAAGTCCCACATATGACCCCCTTCCAAGCCAGGGTTTTTCTAAGTCCCGCGATACCCTCCCCTCGGGGCGAATATATTTCTATGTCCCAGGATTATTATATGCCCCGCGTTACCCCCAATCCCTCGGGGATACAAATTTTCGAAGTCTCAGGATTTTTCTGAATTCTCCCTATGAGCTCCTCTCCGTGGCAGGATTTTTCTAAGTCGGACAATATCCGCTCCGTCAGGCCAGGATTGTTCTAAGCCTCCTCTATGAGCTCCCTCCCAGAATTAGTTTCAGCCCAATGCTCGATTATCCTACACGGCAGCAGCAGCGGCGGTGAGAAATTTTTATTATCTAGAGAGATAACATAAATAAATAAACTGTTATAAAAAAAGTACATAATAATAAAGATAAATGAAATGGTGCCATCAAGTTATCGATGATTTATATTCAACTTTTATTTACTACTTTTTTATTGCCTTTACTTTTATCTCAGAAATGATTAAACAAAGTCGTTTCGATAAACGGAGATTTTTCATTTTTCATGTATTGGTAAAGATTTATTGTCACGTAACACATGAACTTTCGACGTGGTTTTCGAATGGCGAACAACAGATGCCCAGCAAGCACTGAGGAAAATAGCTTCGCTGCCAACATATATCATATAGCCAACGGGCACTCCAAGATTTTAAAGGAAACTTTTACGAGCGCGCGATGTTGGAAAGGTGGCAAGAGAAAAGTTTAAAACGAGAAAAGCGCGTGCTCGAGGCACTCCCTCGGTGCTACCCGCGATATGGGAATTTGAAACATGTCCTTGCGTCGAGCAACGCCAACTATCCACGTTTTCCACTTGTCTTTCTTCTTGTTCCTCCCCTCTCTCAAAGCTTTTCATTCATAAAATCGCGTATCTCACTCCCGCGGCACGCGACTCTTGTATTATATTTCTCATTTTGACTTCTCTGCCGGTGAAATTATGATTTTTTATAGGGCGATATGAAATCTCTTCGGTGCGCTTTGCAAGCATAAATTCTCTAGTATAAATTAGCTAGGAAAAATAATTGTTATCACCGTCCGCGTATATATTTTATATTTTCGCATTGCCAGACCGAAGAACAAGAACTATAGAATGAAGCTTACGCGAGGGATATGCACAGACAAAATTTTATATGAATAATATTCGTGGCTCACGAGAAACGTTGACTGTGGTAGCAAATGGAAATTTAGTCAAATTTCGTTGAGTAAATTGAAAAAACGCTATTTACTTAAGTTATCCAACTGTTTTTTCAAATAGTTTATTAATTTTCACTCAAAATAGTATAACGTATAAAAAGATTTTCCGTCGTATAACAAATTTGTTATATTTCTTATAAAACTAAAAAATGTCAATAAACTCGCCTATTAAAATTTTGTTAAATATAAATATCCGGTGGCTAATCTTTCTAAAAATTTGGAAAATTTGGAAAAGTGAGGGAATTTCGACCGGCTTGGAAAATAGAGGGTTTTTAAAAGTAAAAAAGCATTACGGAGTGAAATTTAAAATATAAATGGGTCCAAAGAGAATGGAACAAAATGTTGGCATTACACGGAAAAAAGGAAACGATTGAGATTTAATTGATTCGATTAAACAGCCTGAGTGCGGGTTGTCACCGATTTATTTTGTTGAATCAATAAGTTATGGAATTGTTTGAATTCTATTAAACCAAGTACATATATCGTCAATTCAAATAAATATTTGATAAAATAAACTGATGATTTCATTAAAGAGAAACCATAAAAATTGAATCGAACTTAATCATTAATTGAGTAGCGGTACTGTTGCTTAGAGTATTTCTTACGAATTAATATAAAACAAAATTATATAGCACTTTTCATCATTCATTGTTATCACCCTAGTCGTATTTATCCTTTTGATACTATTTTTACAACCTGAAAATCTAAGACCTATATGGGGCTCAAACCCCAGAACTAACGCTTCCTATCCTAATGCCTAATAAAATCCTACGCTACTACCGCTTATTGATATATGGGGCATTATACACCGATTGTACCACCTTTTACCACGACCATCGACGAGTTGATTATTTCTTTAGTAATTCACTTCAATGGATGGAGCTTACTCCATTTTTTTTTACTTTTTCATCGCATATTTCGCGCACTTATGAATTTTTAAAAATTGTGTTCAAAAACTTTCGAATCTACATATCTTCTTCGATATGAGTCGTATCGTAAAAAAACCTACATAAAAGTTCTTCATTTTGAAGTATACTTTAATATAAATTTATTTTTAATATTCTTTAATTCGTCCGAAGCATTGATTTTCAATTAACCAACATAAAAATCGATTTTTTTTAAACTTGGACATTTTTTATTTTTTTTGAAAAAGTCTCTAAAATACTACTCATAAAGACGAACATTTTAAGCATAGACGGGAAGTGGGACAAACTTTTTTAGATTCTTTATAAGAGTTTAAAAATGAAATAAAAAATTTAAACTCTCATAAAAAATCGGACAAAAATTGTCCCGCTTTGGGACAAAAAATTGGGAGTAGGATACATATATTTTTAATTTTTAATGAGATTTTGAAAAATTAGAAAAAAATTGGAACTCTCTTAAAAAAACATTGGAAAATTGTCCCATCCCCCAAATTTTTTGTCCCAAAATGGAACAATTTTGTTCCAAAATTCTATAACAGTTGTCATTTTTTATTTATTTTTGAAACTCTCATAAAAAATCGAATAAAAGGATGGTCTCACTTCCCGTCTAGGCTTAAAATGTTCGTCCTTATTAGAAATATTAGTATCATTTTAGAGAGTTCTTCGGAAAAAATAAAACGTGTCCAAGTTTTTGAAAAAACGATTTGTATGTTTATTAATTAAAAATCAATGCTTCGGGGGAGTTGGAGAATTAAAAAAATAAATTTGCATAAAAGTATAGTTCAAAATGAAAAACTTCTATATACGTTATTTTACGATACGACTTATATCCAAGAAAAAAGTACGTGCATTCGAATGTTTCTAAACGCAATTTTTAGAGCAATTCTTTGAAATTCAAAAGTGCGCGAGATACGCGATGAAAAATTAAAAAAAAAGGGAGCATCCATTGAGGTGAATGATTAAAAAAATAATTAACTATATCGACGATGGTCATGGTAAAAGGTGGTCCGATCGGTGTGTAATGCCCCATATGCAAGTTTTTATCGGACATATAAGTTACCTCAATCTTTTATCTTTATCAAATTCAGGACAGAATGTAACGGTTACAGGTGATTAATTCCCAACTGCTAGGCCGTTAAAATTCACAAGATTGAATTCGGTGAGATACATTTCCATAAACGACATGTATATCTAATTAAAGAAGCTTGCGTGATGCATGTATTGCAATAGGATAACTTATTGTCCTGACCAAGAAAATATTACAATGAACTGAAACAGTTATTCAATATTTGAAAAGTGTTATTCAATGCTCGGTTTCATTTACTTCGTTGTCTTAGAATGGCCCTTGGTATGTTTAATAGTATATGTGAGATTCGGTGCAAAATATATATTTAATCCAATCACGAGTGCAATTCTTTCAATTATTTATTTCTACATAGACGATAGATTATTACGCTTTATTTTACATCAAATTTAATACTTGCGGAAGATCAATCACTAGCATGTTTCTTTGAATCATTTTGATAAATAATTGGATCAAGTAAATTCGTCGAACGGATGAAATATTTGGTTCAACTGCACACTGTCGATGATTTTAATTGTTGCATGATTGATCGAACTGAAAAAGTATTGATTCTATCGAATCCCCTTCAAATGCATGCATGCACTTGATTCAAGCGTTTATTTTTTTCCGTGTAGTGGAAGTCTAGTATAGTGCATTATGCTACAAGGGAGGAAATCGAGTTTCCTTCCGTGTAGCATATAATACTGTTTTTCCGACTTTGCCGACAAAATACAAAATTTTAAGTTGAAATAAAATAACAATAGATAAAACAGCAACAAAAACAAAATCAACCGAACGTAATTTTTAATTAAATATAGAGTAGTTTGAACATTTATACAGTTTTATACAACAGACTAGTAAATTCAACTTATGAAGTTTATCGTGACATTCGAGTAATTAGAGAATGGCAACGAAGTGACTTTATTTTTTAAGTCGATGGACTCTCCGGACAGATCTTCTTCGCTGATTATAGTAGAAGTCAATTCTCCACAATTTTCTTTATCTTCACAGTGTAATTTGTTGGACTTCGTTGAAGCCTTCTCGAGCGTCGTATTCTGTGTAGAGGCACAAACAATTACAGCCGGAATCTGCTGGCCGGTTTTCCTTTTATAGCCTTTCGATACCCCGATATATCCTTTCGCGACTGCTATCGACTTCCACCCGCCGAGTCGTTTTATTTCGGTAATGTCGGCACCTAAATGAAAAATAGAGAAGAAGAAATGTATAAGTTCGTGTATAAGCAAGATACATGTTTGAGAAAATGAAACATTAACTTCACAGTGTAGCTGGAGATCGTTTGAACGAGTGTCCCGTGTACAGATCTGGATCCGGCAGTTTCAGGAACTGTGCAATTTCCTTCGGCATTCCAGATCACTTGTTTTTGCCAATTACTTGGTTTGTACATCGTCCATTACGGTATAGTTCACGAAAAAGCGGCCCGAGCGTGTGTACGTAGGGCTTGGTATGCTATCACTTTTTTTCGAAACTCGTCCTCGATCGTGAACGATCTATTAGTTTTTGTCTTTGTATCTCGTACCTTGACGATAATGACGTCTCCGTGGTTTAGAACATCTTGGACAGTTAGATTTGTCAATTCCCTACTGCGGCATGCCTCCGCTTATCCCAAAAATTAGTACATTGAATATATTTGTAAATAAAATACATTTGTAAATAACATAGCAGAATTGTATATAGATAATACTCTTGAGTAACAAAGAGGGACTAAAATTCATACTGCTATAACTGAGTAAGTACTGAACCGTATCGTTTCAAATTTTTGCGCTGTATACAACACAGTCAAATGTGTCTTTGATATACATTTCATAAAAATCGGTTGTACCATTTTGATTTTATTACGTTTTTAAAATTTTGAAAAATGTCTATTATCACTCCAACGCGAACAAATTTCCAGCTATCGGGCTGAAATTTCGGACAAAACATTATCAAAGTGGTGCGATCATTGTTTTTAAATTTAAACGAAATCGATAATGTAGTTCAGATTTTATAGAAATTCGCATTTTCGTAATTTTTTTGATACAGTTGCAAACTCAAACTTTGCACATACGAATGTTGATTTATAATTTTTTTCTATTCATACACAAAGTAATTTTCCTTCCTCTATGAGGAAGCCAAAATTAAACAACCTCCAAAGTAGAAATATCTTCAGGGTGGAATCCGGCCCAAGTTAGGCTTGCCTTGCTAGCCTGATCTGGCCCAAATCAGGCGTTACATCAGGCCCGGATGCAATATCTGAGAATCAGAAAAAATGTGGCAGCCTGCTGTATGAATAAAAACTTGATCTCTTTATTTAGAAAAAAAAATTCGAGATCAATATCTTAAACATGGTTTTGATGACTTAATCTTCTTTCTGCGCTTTATGGTTCTTGAGATACGTTGACTTATAACAAAAATTCGACATTTTTCTGAAATGTTGGATTGAAAAATGTGAAAAAATGATAAAATACATTTGAGAGTACAAAAAAATGTGTTGCCTTCTATATGAATACAAAAGTTTTGATCTCTGTATTTAGACTCAAAGTTTTGATATCGATTGTCATTAAGAATACTATTTTCTCTGATTTTTTTTCCTGAAAAATCTGGAAAAGTGAGAGAATTTAAACCGAGGTTAAAGCGGCTACCATGTTATCTCTGGAATATATATTCCTACAAAATTCTCTCCAACGATATAGTACTAAGTTAGTAAAGCTCATGTTGTGCGAAATTTACTAAATCGAGATTAATTTGGTGCTCCCTCGTTTGCTGCGCAAATTGGACGCGTGCTTTTACTCGTCAGAGAGAGAAAGACAGAAAGGGAGTCGAGACTTCTTCGTCCGACCGATGCCGTAGTGCACTACTGGTGCAGCTGCTAGCAGACCGTCACGATTTACGAGCTTCTTCTTCCTGTTTACCGTAGCCACGCGGTCGACCGATTGGATAGTATACTACTAGGTATTCCAGCCTAACGTGATGTTGTAACGCACAAGTCGTGCTATTGAGCCAGCAGAGGACTTCGGACAGTTCTATTCTCTTTCCAGCACTTTATGCTATCATGTAGAGTTGCAATAATACCAGTATTTCCGTTGAAATTACCACTAAACATACCGTGTTTTATCGAAATGTATTTTCTAATAATTTTGTGATGTAAAAATACTGATCACATTTTTTTTTGTTAATTCACCGTTAAGAGGAGGTAATTTCCACCTTTACAGAAACAGTAACACCGGTCACACTTTTTCTTGACAGTATCATAAACATACCTTAGTTTATACCGTCATTTATTTTCTCATTATTTTGTGATGTGAAAATACCGGTCATAACATCTTCTCAGAAATTTAACGTCAGCCTAGTAATATTCACCATTATGCGAATGGAATATAACCGGTCATACTTTTTTCCAGATGATTACCTTTAAAATACCATATTTTACCGTAAATTATTTTTTTCATAATTTTGTGATGTGAAAATACACTCTATTCTATTCTGTGATATAATCTACAGATGCAATAGAACCGGGTTTCTTTTCGCTAAAATTTCCATTAAATATACCATTAAATACCATACTTGAAGTATGGTATTTTATGTAATTTATTTTCTTATAATTTTATGGTGTGAAAAAACCAACAAATTTTTTTTTCGTTAATTTATCGTTATGTTATATTACAACAAAAATATATATGGGGCATTCTACCTTGTTTCGACCTGGGTCTGACCTTTGATCCTTCCGATTGTGTCCGCAATTTTTTATATGATTGACAGAACTCTAAAAAGCACTGATTTAAACGAAAAATTTTACACATTTTCAATTATCCACAATTTTTTTAAACAGATCATCGTACGACACATTTTTAAAATCGGAAAAACCTTTTTTTGTAAAACACAAATTTTTGATAACCGAACAGAAGTGAGCCGTCGATTCCTTTTATTTTTTCGCTCTTTTTTCGACATAAAAGATATGGAAAAAATAGAAATTTTACGATGGACAGCAATTACAAAATGTTTGTATGTAACACATGATTTTAGAATTTTTTTCAGATATTTCTAATGTATACATATTTTATTTCATAATGAACGTTTAAATAACAATTAATAAAAAGGCCTAATTTGAGATAATTTAAGAAAAATCTGAAAAAAACTCTCAAAATTATGTGCTGCATACAAACATTTTCTATCTGCTGCCCATCGTAAAGTTTCACTATTTTGTCTAATTTTTCCGACTTTTCTTTTGGTTGAAAAAAGGCCGAAAAAAATCGATGTATTCGCCGGCCCACTTCGGCTCGGTTACCGAAATTTGTTATTTTCGAAAAAAGGTTTTTCAGAATTTTTTCAGAATTTTTTCAGAATCTAAAAATGTGTCGTTCGATAATTTTTTTTATCGTAGATTATAAAATGTTTTTTTAAATTAGTGCTTTTTAGAGTTATGTAAATTATTTTTAAAAATGCGACCTCAATCGGAAGGGTCAGGGGTCAGACCCAAGTCGAAACCACGTGAAATGCCTCATATGTTATCATAATTTATTTTATCACAATTAATGTGATCTGAAGATATATCGGTCACGATTTCTTTGTCATAAATTTACTGTATAAAAAAGTAAAATGAAAGTGTCTCACGGCCACCGAGAATTCGCCTGTGGGGTATTTACGGGATGACCTCGTGTCGACTATCACTTAACGTTTTACAGCTGCACACGCAGTGTCTACATTGTCGGTCGTGGAATAACTCAAGAGAGCCAAACATTTTGCGCAAGATCTCCGGAATCTCTCCACGACTGCAGAGACTTTTTAATCGTCGAGATTACACGTCGAGACGTCTGTGAGCGAATCGCCGGAAGAAATGGGTCGTGAAGACAAACTCGGACTTGTTTAAGAAAAAAGAAAACCGTTCCTTACACTTCAATCCTTTTCTTCATCCTCTCCATAAGCAATTTTTTTTTATTGCCTCCCGAAATATTTACATAATTTTCTTTTTAGTCTATCGATTGCATTTCTTAAATTATTGTCGTAATTCCATTTTTAATTACCCTCTAAAATTTTAAAATCATGTTTTTTAAATAAACTAATTGCATTTAGAAAAGTGGTCTAAAAGTACCAAAAAAAAAAGAAAAAATCATGCCTTAAACATTTTATTTTTCCCATCTGTAAAAAAAACTAGATTTTTTTCTTTTATCTTGTGCAGAAATTTTAAAAAATTGTAAATAATAAGCATGATTCGAAAGTACGTTTTTTCAACACAGTTAGAAAAATTAGATTTTGCTGAAACTTGAGTTTTCTTTAACTAATTGCAAAGCCAATCATTGCTTCTTTCTCTATTATTTTTTCACCGCCTCATCGTCGATTTATTTAGCACTACTTTGAATACATATTTTTATTGTATTAAAAGTGCCGGACTGATTGTATTATTTTCAATTGATTACAGGTTCATCCTTGTGGTCGTTATCGGCATAATACTGTCGTTTTTATATTGGCAAAGGAATACAACCTGAAGAATCTTCGGACCATACACAGGCTTGACAGGCTTACAAGTGGGATATTGCTTTTCGGCAGAACTCCCAAAAAGGCGCGGCAAATGGAGCATCAAATTCGAAATCGCCAGGTTAGTATCTCATAATCCAATACGCAAAGAATACCCAACAAAAATAATGAGTCAAAAGGAAAAGTGTCTCATCATAAACACCTATTGTTGAAAACTGTAGTTATTATTGACTATAGTTGGCAAATTAAACAACAACAAAAACGCATACCAAATTCTATACTCTTAATACAGTTCATAATGGTATTTTGTTTATCTAAAAATAATCCTAGCACTGAATAAAAAAATGCTGCGTCAGTTTCATTTTTGTTCTTTCTTCCAAGATGATTTTTCCAAGAGTACCAACATGACAAAAATTGTTTATACACATATTCAAAGGGAAACTGTTATTATAAATTTATGGACTCCAGCTTGAAAGTTTAAAAATGTATAAGATTGAATTTACTACAACAGAATATAACTCAATTTGCTCTAAAAATCGACGAGACATATTTTTACGCAGTTTTTTTAGGAATAGAATTAAAAATATTAATTCGATTCTAATAAATGACATCTGATGTTGTTCATTAAATGATGTTTTACAAATTCACCGAGTACTTTGCTTCGTTTTACTTATGAATTAGGAGAAAAGCTCGCTTCATAGCGCAAATGGAAGAGTGTTTGAATTACTCTGAAAAAAATGAAATAAAAATAATTTTACAAAAAATTTATAAAAACACCGACTAAAAAAAAGCTTAATTAATGAACATACTGGGTAAAGAAGAAATTGTGAAATAATTAAATAACTATTCGCATATCATAGTCGGGAATTTTGTTTGTCATATTATAGATGTGAAAATCTCCCGATTACGATATGCGAACGGTTATTTAATTATTTCACCATTTTTTCTTTGCCCAATTTTTTAATTGATTAAGCTTCTTTTTTAGTCGGGAATTTTTGTAATTTTTGTAAAATTAACTTATATAACGATTGAAAAGTAACTGTCGTCTCTGCACAGTCCGACTAAACGTGAGTTCTAAGAGAATTTCGAACACTTCTCGATGGCACAAAAATCTGAAAAAATTAGGTATATTGAAGGTGGTGCAAAGATTGATTTTGCATAGTAATAATATCAAAATGATATTAACAAATTAATGAAAAAATGAATTGTTAATAATCACCCGGCAACCCAACTTTTTTTTTATGAAAACGATTCATTAATTTTTCTGAATATGTATAAATTTTTTCAGAATTTTGTCTAATTTTTTTTAATTGCGTTTTTTTAGACAAAATTAATGGAAAAATCCGCAATTTAAAAAAATTAGACAAAATTCTAAAAACATTCATACGTATTCAGAAAAATTAATGAATGATTTTCATTTTTTTTAAAAGTCGGTTTGCCGGTAAATTTGTGAACAATTCATCTTTTCATTAATTTGTCAATAACATTTTAATATTATTATTATTCAAAATCAATTCTTGCAGCACCTTCCATATGCCTTATTTATTCAGATTTTTATGTCACTGAGAAGTGTTTGAACATATTCATAGGATCCCACGTTTACGAACGTTTATGAATATGACGCCAAAAAAAATGTTGCCGTCATATTCCGCACCACATATTGGATTTTATCTCAACATCCTGGTGTACAGTGTGACTCTAAAAAAAAAGTTGCGAAGTTGAACTTTGCATATTGCTTCCTCATTTATTTCAATTTTTCACAAAGCCTTTCCTATGAGGAAACTTATTTATCAATTTTCGCTTCCTCACAGAGGAAGCATCATGAAAAATCAATGAATGATTAAAAATCGAATAATTAATTAATGAACCAATACGACAAAAAAAAATGTACACGTGCTTACAGCAAAAAATCAATTAATGACATTGTCCGCTTTATGATATCTTTCTAAACTATAAACTATTGAAATTAAGAAAGTCACCAAATTTGGTCCATAACATCTGTGAATATTTTTCATCTGAATTTTTCATTGATTAAAAGTTTCAATTCATCCATTGTCAGTTGTCCTGACTTATAATATAACGTTAATTTTTTTGAAAAATGCAAACTCACGTAAAAACCGAACTGCTTTACCGATCATCAAGAAATTCGGTACGTAGTAGCGCTCAATGTTATTTTTCATCTGTAGAAAATTTCAGTTCGTTTGGTGGGATTTGACATGAGTTAGAACAAAACGAATTTTTGTTTGTTTGTTTAAAGGGGTAAAGTCACATCTGGGCCAATAACCCGTAGTGGTGATCACCCCAAACCTTACAAATCTCGGGTTGTTGGTAATGAAGAAATAGATCATCGATATTTACATGGCAGTCGATAATTGGTCTCACACCATGGGACTCTATTTTCGACAACGGCCAATTTGCCTTGCGGCGTTGCAGAGGTCTTCTAATGAGACTTGAAATATCCCTTTAGATATGCTACAGGGTGGGGGAATCTTCCCTACCGACCCTTGAGCCCCTCCTGCCAGTCGGTATAGCTATAACTATGGGGTATTCCACGGGTAACGGGACAGGTTTTGGCCGCCGGTCTCAACATTTTTTTTTCGTCAAGAATATCGTTTTCTGGTATCATATAAAAACATTTCCACACAGTTATTGACCCCGATAAAGTCATAGTTTTTGTTGAGGCCTAATCGAAAAAAAAAAAAAAAAAATATTACCCGTACCTTTGATTGTGTGTCTTTTACGTGTTAACAGAGCAAAAAAAAATCTGACCAGTGCATTTTAACCGGGAAAAAACGCTCTTTTCAATAAAAAAAAGCAGAATATTAATCCGATATGTAAAAAAAAGTCTACGGCCCAAAAACTGCAAAAAAAACAGTTTTTAATTTTTTTCACCCCTTAGGGTCTACTGAATTTTATCGAAAATTTTACTGAACATAGTTCAACATGTTAGAAATGTTCGGTAAAATTTTCAAGTTGCCTTTTTTTTTTGTTCGCTGGCAATTAAATAAATAAGTTTTATCTTCATCAATAGAAATGCAATGATATTGCATTACGCAGGGATCCGTGAAGTAAAAATATGCCTCTCAATGTGAATATCAATACTGTACCAGTTCAATATTAGTAAAATGTATAAAAACTGTTAATCTGAATGGAAATATTGCCTGCGTTAGTATATGGTGGCCCTGAAAAGGGCCGTTTTTTGTGTTGTTTTAATGCTTCATGATGACTTTCGAGATCGGCGCAGTTGAATACGAATACGTTTTGAAGTTCATCCTTCCATCTTTGGCTGGTATGGCTGCATGAAACTTCAGTGTCCCGGGTACGGTTTTAGCCTTCGCATATCGTTCCTTCAAAAATTGGACTGCCAAATCACTTTCGCTTTTCGCGCTAAAGTGGAAGTCAATCCCTTTGATATTCTGCGTGGCCCAATCGAAGAGCCGTTGTGGTGTTAAAATCTGACTTTCTGGAGGTAGTTGCAGGCTTGCACGTGCAGCAAGTCTCTTAACTGTGCCTGATATTCCGTCGCAAGCTCCTTTTCCATGCACAGTGGCAAAGAAATGCCATTCAGCATCAATACCGAAGTCTTGTTTGTGATGAAGCAAGTTGATGAAGTTCTTACAATTCTTGTATTGCTGTGGAGCTCCATCCGAAAAGTAGTAAATTTTCTTCACCGAAAAGTGCGTCTTTAAGTATTGGACAAGAATCCGTTGAAAGGCGTACACTGAACTGGTTATGTGATCAAGACAATCAGAAATGATCGTCAGGTTTTTGTTGGCAATTCCATTCTCCGATTTATAGTAAATCACGAAGGGGTGAATCGTTGCCTGGTCATTATTCCAGTGAAATCCCTGAGAAGCATCCTGTGCAACGAATGCATAATTCTGGGCAAAGTCTAAATCGACAACAAATTCTCCTTCTTGAAGATTTTCCTTGATCGACCGGTGGTACGATGCTTGTTGCTTGGCGATAAAATCGTGAAAAAGCAACGTTGTTAACTCACAGCATAGCGTATCTACAAACTCATCCGTGGGGATCTCCAAAGTTTCTAACGTTGATCTGTCTACTGAAATCCAACGAGAATATTTGATTGTGTCGATTATCGCGTCGTCGAATTTCATTTTAAGCATCTCGTTCAATTTTTTGGTGCCGGGACATTCTTTGCACTTGCTTGAAAAACATTCTATCGTCGGATCCTTGCATACTATAAATTTTAAGCAATCCTTGTAGTCAGTCAGCGGGATCAGAGTGCAGTCAGTGCATGCGGAGCCAGAGGCTTACCGTCAATTATCATACGACATTGTCTACAAAGATAAAGCCCTAATTTTAACGACGGCTCCCTGTCGATTTCGTGCTTAGTCACAAGTTTCACACGCGCACGTTTGTTTTTATGATTTTTTTTTGTTGAATGGATTGTGGCAGTAATTTCTTACCATCGTGGATGAACCAAGTTAATAGTTTATGTTAAATAAATGTACACTTGTTCGGTTTGTTCATGAAACAGACCGTAGCTCTCTTAAACCTGCCGGGTAGTACGATTCACGCGGACCATGAAGAGAGACACTTCCATCTACCAGACCCCCCGAACAGGGCGCTCCACCCAATCACGTGCGATCTTAGTGTCCCAACCAGCGCACCAACGAACTCCGAGCATTGTCCCAACTATACACCAATCGGAGACGAGTGATGTCCCAGTTTCAACGGAGCAAGTTCCGATGCGACGGAAGTTTCTACTATTCACGAAAAAATTGCGCATTTAATTGCGAGCGAACGAAAAAAAAAGGCAACTTGAAAATTTTACCGAACATTTCTAACATGTTGAACTATGTTCAGTAAAATTTTCGATAAAATTCAGTAGACCCTAAGGGGTGAAAAAAATTAAAAACTGTTTTTTTTTGCAGTTTTTGGGCCGTAGACTTTTTTTTACATATCGGATTAATATTCTGCTTTTTTTATTGAAAAGAGCGTTTTTTCCCGGTTAAAATGCACTGGTCAGATTTTTTTTTTGCTCTGTTAACACGTAAAAGACACACAATCAAAGGTACGGGTAATATTTTTATTTTTTTTTTTTCGATTAGGCCTCAACAAAAACTATGACTTTATCGGGGTCAATAACTGTGTGGAAATGTTTTTATATGATACCAGACAACGATATTCTTGACGAAAAAAAAATTTTGAGACCGGCGGCCAAAACCTGTCCCGTTACCCGTGGAATACCCCCTATACATTTTCCTAATACCATATTCCGATATTTTATTACTCTATTTACTCGAGACTGGAAAACCCGTTCTGGTTATCATTTGATATTCTTCCTTCGTTTCCTTCTCTAGAAAGAAATGTTTCTTAAATAAAATTTAAAATCAACGCGTTATTATTGAGAAAAAAGGTAGACAGAAATATTAATACTTGATAAAAACCGGTAGTTACGTCGGGACGTAACAGTAAAAAATGATTTAACTCGATAGCTAAAAATTTGCGGCAACTAGAGGGCATTTTTCGAAAATTGCAAGGTTAAATAGCAATTGAACATATTTTTGAATTTTTTTGTAAATTATTACAAATAAAGGTGCTTATCTGCCCGACATGTCCGGCAAATTTTAGCCCGATTGGTAAGACTCTTCTTGAGATATGTAGGTTTGAATTTTGAATACTAGCCACGCGAACATACACACGAACATCCATCCAGACATTTTTTCTAAACCACTTTTCTCGACGTTTTGGACCATTCTGAGTGTAATAAAAATCTCGAAAAAAAATGTTTTTACAAAAACAAAGCCTCCTCTATCAGGAATCAAAAACGGTAAAACTTTAATGTATTATGTACATTTAATTGCCCTTAAATGCCAAAATCGTTTGACAAAATAAACAAGTTTTATGCTTTTCCACATAGGTGACTCTGATCTTTATAAACGCAACAGGTCCCTCGAATTGACATTAATATTGAGAAATTTATATTTGCAGGTCCACAAACAGTACGTCTGTCGAGTAGAGGGCGAATTTCCCGAAGACGAAGTAGTCTGCAACGAGCCAATCGAGGTAGTGTCCTACAAAATAGGCGTCTGCAAAGTATCCGAAAAAGGCAAGGATTGCGTAACGCGTTTTAAGCGTCTAAGCTGGAACGGTAAATCATCGGTAGTCCTCTGTAAACCGCAAACCGGTAGAATGCATCAAATCCGAGTGCACCTTCAATGGCTCGGTTATCCAGTAGTGAACGATCCTCTTTACAACCACGTTGTCTTCGGTCCGGAAAAGGGAAAAGGAGGAAACATCGGCAAGACCGACGAGGAATTGGTTAAAGACTTGATCGGCATTCATAACGCAGAAAATTGGTTAGGCATGGACGGTGATTCGGAAATGAGTCTCTTCAAGCCAAAATTGGATCTCGAGGATCGCGTATCAAATTCAAGCAACGACAAGGACGGCTCACCGTCATCAACGCCTGGACCAATCGAAGAGGAGCAACATTTACAGCAACAACAGCAACAGCCTACAGAATCACAGCCACAAGAGCAACAACAACAACAACAACAACAGGCTCAACAGTTAACAACGCAAAAAGTAACAGTTGGCACGCAGACAGGTTCCGAACCCCCAGATTCGAGTTTCGCGAATGACAAAGTCACCACAGACCCTCATTGTTACGAGTGCAAGGTCAAATACAGAGATCCAAAGCCTTCGGATCTTGTTATGTATCTTCATGCGTGGCGTTATTGCGGACCTGGATGGGAATACGAGACACCGCTACCAGCGTGGGCTTCGAGCGACTGGACGGGCGATGAGGATCGATAGTCGTCGTGGACGGAATTTCTGTTAACGCTGCTGCCGCCGCTGCTACTAACTGATGATGCCTACCGTCGCTGCTACTGATGATGCTGCTGCTGCTGCTGCTGCTGTTGGTGGTAATCAGATGGTCTAATGTCGTCTTTAATATGCACCGGTACCATCGTCGTTAATTA
Organism: Perithous albicinctus; assembly: GCA_964016905.1. Taxonomy (NCBI): domain Eukaryota; kingdom Metazoa; phylum Arthropoda; class Insecta; order Hymenoptera; family Ichneumonidae; genus Perithous; species Perithous albicinctus. Next base: position 4,177,493 of record OZ024697.1, read on the forward strand.
ACATCGTCATCCGTGATTTATATGTCTTTACGTATGAGGACGCTACAAACAAACAAACAACAACAAAAAAACGTTTACCACCAACCGCAAAAAATCACTCCCCCCCCCCCTTTTTGATATCCTACCCCCGTGCCTTCCATCATTCGTTTTTTGTAAGCGAACTTTTGGGGGCCTGGTGATAACCCCCCCCCCCCCCCGATAAAAAAAACCCTTTAAAACTATACATGATGTTGCGGACGTGAGGGACGATTTTTTTTCAGGAGGAGAAGAGTTATATGTTTAACGCTGGAGAATACATGACACGAATGTTTTATTTTCTTTTTTTTATTTGGCGAGAGAAATTTCTCTTAGGGAAATCCGGACGATGATTTTACAGTTATTTAAGAGGTGACTTGGAAATGTTGCATTTTAGAGCCAAATTTGGATGAGAGATGAGCTTGATTGGAGTACAGTGGCAAAAAGAAAAAGAATCTTTGTGGAAATTTTAATATACTTTCGTAGGAACGTTTTTGTGTAATTAACAATTTCGATAAAGTCTATTCAATTTTGCGAATACATTGACAGCGTAGTTTTTAGTAAAAATTTGTTTTATAATAAGTAATTATAAGAAATTCGTAATCATAAATTTTGCACTTTTTTAGAAAACAATTTTGGTCTGCGATGTGTTTTTGTTGTTGTTTTATGGTAGTATGGTAGTATGTAAATGAGAGTTGCATTATGAAAATGTTGAAAAGCAGCTGTTTCATATTTTCAAATCACATTGGAGAGAAAAACTGGTTCAATGTGTATTTAGACAAGTTTATTGCTACAATTTCATGATTAATGATAAATTTACAAATTCTTAATTCTTACAAAAGTTTCACGTATTTCTGTACAGCATAGATAATGAATCAGTGGTCCTTATAAATTCAGAACGTTGCCATATTGGTACACAGTGTACAGAATTATCATCAAAACTAATTAGGTACATCCAACGTTTTTTCAATATCGTTTTAAACCCCTTAAAATCACCAGAAAATGTTATGCATTTTCTTTAGATTAAATAAAAAAACATAAATAAATCGAAACAAAAAGTCCAACGTAATGATTTTTTCATAAGAAACCACGATAATTATGTAGACTGTATTTATTTGGTTTAAATCGTCGATAACCGTGTTTGAGTTTTTTTCTACATGCTCCTCGGTATTAGGCTAAAAAAAAACGTTATATTTTTTTTGCCCGATTGAGAAGTTACTTTGGTGAAAAAAAAGAAACCTCGCCACGGGAGAGCTCTAAATAATTATATTTAGAGTTGACTCACGCAATTTGTAATTTCCCATTTAAATAACATTCTTTTTTTATCCTTAAACTTACCAAGTAATATCCAAGCCAATATAAATAAAAATATTTAAGAGGGAATAAAAGAAGCGCCAAAGCTTTAAATCTTTCATAAATAGTTTTTCTTTTCATAAATTTGCGTATAAAAGAATTTCTGCCGTAAATGTATTTAAAATTTGTCAAAAACTATCCTTTTAAAAAGTAAACCTGTTTTTTTTATCACAAAAATAGCTGCTCAATCAAAAAATAAGACTATTTTTGCACTAACCAAATGTGTAATATTCTGATTCTTTTTCTTTATATTCAACCGCAAAAAAATACTGTTCAAAATGATCCAATCAGGCTCCTTTGTAAAAAAGAAAAAAAAAACAGAAATATTGTAACTACAACTAAAACAGATTAGCTACAGATGAAGAAAATCAGTGTTCTATCGTCGACTTGAGATTTCCTTGAAGAAACTTTTCATCATTGTGAAAGTGCGATAAATACGAAGCGATAAAAAAGATGATACCCAGTTAATGCGAGAGAGAGAGAGCTTATCAGAGCGACAGTTTAGCCGTAACGGCCTCTGTAGCAGCTTCCGGTCCCGGAATCGTGGGACCAATCACCCCGCGCCTCGTAGATTTTTGCTTCTCTTCCGATTGTCGAGTCTCGTCGAGCACGCAATGCATCCTAATAAATCGATAAATAACTTTTGCCGATCGAGCAGTTTATTGGCAAAAATACATACAATCGCAAAAATACTTATATACTCCATTATTGAAAAAACTAATAAAGCAATTTCATTGCTTGAATAAGTAATTTGATCAATTCATTAAAAAAAAAAATAATATATATATATTTATATATTGCAAATTTAATGTGCTTTCCATCTGTAAAAATAAGTATTTTTGCGATACGTTTATGTAAAAAGAAAAAAAAATTGCAGTATATGAAATTGAAAAGTTCTGTCTCGATTACACACGTTTGTTTACACGAATTGCGTGCTCGCCGAGACGCCCTCGAGTCCAACAGATAACGAATCCGACGTGTATTAGGATGAATTGCAATAGAAGAGACGTCTATTTTTATAGGCCGATATACAGGATTACGTGTAGAGAAAAAAAAAAGAAAAAAAAAGGGCGGTGCACGTGCCCCAGTCGGAAAAGGAGCTTTCCAACAATCAGCACGATCGGTCGTGTAGGCGAGAAACTGCGACGCCACACGGTCAATTGATGCCAAACGAGCGAGCATCAGCGAGCTTTAATCATATCGTAAAATCAATTACATAAAATTAAAAAAAAAAATTTTAAAAAAAGAAAAAAAAGTGGAAACGGTACCTTCGATGTCGGGCTATCAAGCGTTGACGGCGGTGATATTATGTAGAGATACCGATCTCGATCTTCCCCTATCCCTTTCCCATATCGTCAATTGATTTAGTGTATAATATCGTAACAAGAGGAAAACGTAAACGCCGTTCATCGCCGTGCCGGCTTATAGAAATTCTCTTATATTTTTCCTCGTATCTTTTAGAATTAAAAAATAAAATCTCTCGCGTATACATCCGGATATCGTTGAAGAATTATTTTATTAATCAAGTGGCGAGTGATCGCCAACGTTTCTCTCTGTGAATTCAACGCTATCCGGCTAAATTTTTCAATAAACTGTGTCGAGTTTTGATATTTAGGGGGAGAGGGTTCGCCGGGAGAGTTAAACTATTGGGAATAATGATGAAAGAAATCTGAAGAAATTCACCAACATGCCTTTGGGTTTTGTAAATAACATATTTTGGAAAGAAAAAAAAATTTGAGCACTGTTGATTTTTTAGAATGGGCAAAAAAGGTTATATAAAAAATCTGATACGATTGATAGTTAAGAATAGTATACAAAGCACGAAAAAAAATGGACAGGTCGGAATGTTAAAAATCGTAGGCGGAGATACACATTTTTACGATTCGAGGGCGATATTTTTATTTTATTTTAGAATATCGCCATTTTTTGGTAAAACGAAGTCAATTTAATGGAAATTGGGTCCTGTAATGTTAATCATTTCGATGAGTATTTCCAGAGATATGATTTTTTGAAAATTAATTATTGTCATCTATGATTTATTCCAATAGACTATAAATAGATATAAACAGATTAAGTAGGAATTGGCAACAAATCGGGAGATTTGTTTGTCATGTGTAAAGATCTCCCAACTGTGATGTGCGAATGGTTATTTGAATATTTCACAATTCTTTGTTTATTTAATTTGTTCATTAATTACGGTTATCTTTCAGTCGAGAGTTTTCTAATTTTTGTAAAGAAAAAAATTCCGTGCTTTGTATACTATTTTTAGAAATCAAAATTTTTATATAATTCTTTTTGCCTAATCTAAAAGATCGACAGTGCTAAAAAATTGTTGTTTCTATTTTCCGGATGAAAGTATGTTATTTACAGAATCCAATGACACGTAGGTGATTTTTTTTCACATTTTTTGTATCATTATTTCTAATAGTTGACTCTTCCGGCAAACATACGCGCCCCAAGTGTTTGACGAAAATTCAGAGAGCAACGATGGCTTTCGCGAAGCCTTAAAAAAAGGATAAATGTTCCTTAAACCTCGAAAAATATCAACTTCCTTGATGCATGATTTACGATACAATTAAGTTTTTTTAACATCTAAATATAATTCTTTTTTATATCTACAGAAGCAATCCATAGAAAATACTTCTATAAAAAATATCTGTATATTATTTGTGATTTTTTTTCTGAATCACAGTTATATGGAAAATGATGATTCCACATAAAATGTAGGCTTTTTGTAATATACTTTTTAATATTTAAAAAAAATGCATCGCCGCCCAATATCAGTTTAACGCATTTTCTGAGGAAGGAAGTAATAAGTATTTTATTCACAATTACCGTTCTGATTTCGCTCTAAAATTTTCGTTATTGTATTTATAAACTTCGAACAAATTGACACAATAATTCACTTGTAGCTTTGATAGGTTTGATCAGATTATTTCATAGAAAAATGTCATTAATCTAATCATAATGAATAAAAATGACTTTTTTAATTTGTTTTGGTTAAAAAAAGAAAGGTACGATGTATTAACTGAAGTACGCCTTACATTTAAAAAAATGATAAATGTTATTTAGCTTGTAAAATTTCAATGAACATTTTTTTTACATTTTCAATGAACATTTTTAAGTTAGGAATACTTCTATTTCAATATTTACAAATTATTTCAGATTCTTAAATCTCACTCTTCGCTCAGTATTAAATTCTAAACTTTTCTTTTCAATTAAAAAATATATTTAAAAAAGTCTCCATTTTAAAAAATGTAAGGCGTTATAAGAAAGGCAATATTTTAAATTCCAGATGGTAGGATTAATTTTTTTTGTTTATTGAATAATCCGATGAAAACTTTATAAAACCTGGATTACCCATCGTACTCATTTTTTCGTACTTGGTAAATATGATAACGAAAGTTCTGTCAAATTTGGGGTAATAAAAAGCAAGATGTTCCCTAAAAAACTAATATTACTTTATTCTTCCGTAAAATGTATAAAATTCATTCTGGATGGTTATGGAAATTTTTAATTAAAAGTTATATTAAAAAATCTACATTTTATGATGGGTTTATTTTTTGGAACAATGGGTCGTTTTCGTATAGGGCATTCCACCTGGTGTCGACCTGGGCCTGACCCTTGACCCTTCCGAATGGGTCCGCTTTTTTTTATACGATTGAAATAACTCTAAAAAGAAACAATTACATTTTTCTTTACACATTTTTTAGTGTCTATGATTTTTGAAAACGAATTATCGAACGACACATTTCGAAAATCTGAAAAAATTCTGAAAAACCTTTTTTCGAAAATTAAAATTTTTGGTAACCGAGCCGATGTGGGCCGGCGATTCCTTCTATTTTTTCGGCCTTTTTTCAACAACAAAAAAATGGAGAAAATAGAAAAAATAGTAACTTTACGATGGGCAGCTGATGGAAAAATTTTGTATGCAACACATGATTTTTGAGAATTCATTCAAATTTTTCAAAATTCATATTGAGATTTTGCTTCAATAATCTCAAATTAGGCCTTTTTATTAATGGGCTATTTAACGTTCATTATGAAATAAAATATCTATAAATTAAAAAAATCAGAAAAAAGAATTCAAAAAATCATGTATTGCATACCAAAAATTTTCCATCTGCTGCTGCTTATCGTAAAGTCCCTATTGTTTCTAATTTCATCCATTTTTTAGGGCCGAAAAAAATAGAAGAAATCGTCGATCCACTTCGGCTCGGTTACCTAAAATTTTTATTTTCCAAAAAATAATTTTAAATGTATAAAAAAATTAAACTATTTCTTTTTAGAGTTACGTCAAACATATAAAAAATTTCAGACCGAATCAGAAGGGTCAAGGGTCAGACCCAAGTCGAAACCAGGTGGAATGCTCTATATAAAGCGCGATGAAAAAACGTAATCGGTATTTAATTCTGTATAAAAGTACAGCATTAAAAAAAAATGTGAAGTAATGTTCTTGACCTCAAAAATAACTTTACAAAAATGTATGATCACTTTTAATATGGTATGCGTCTATAATTTTGATGTCGACAGACGGATCTAAAAATTGTGCACAGCAATAAGGAATTGAAAAATAAAAAAGAAACAAATAAAACAACAACGACAAATACAAAATTATACTTATCAAAAGTATGGAATGGAGGAGTTTCATTTTTCGAGGCAAAAGGGCGAAATATCACTCAAACGATTCGCGCTCGTATTCCCAACTGGCCTTAGGGGATTCCCCGCGCGCGATTTCCCCACCACATTTAAAATGCCAGAGAGAAGTATTTCGAAAAAGGGGCTTTAGATGATCGAGAAATAATCATTAAGGAAAGAAGTCGTGAGAAGATGTCGTGTAACAACGGACCTATCATAAAAGACAGTTTGTGCGCTTACTAACAAAAAATAAAAAAACAAAAAAGAGAGAGAAAAAAACCCCTCCTCGCGTTGGAGACACCGAGAATCCTCGACGCGTTTCATGTAACCGCTACTCGTTTAATTCTATTTAAGTAAAGAAAAAACTAACAATACTAAAAACAAATAATGAAAATATAAAAACAAACACAAAAAAGACAGTCCCAATTTAGTGGCACAAAAGACGACAAATCTGTCTGTAAATCATGCGAGCGCTTTTGTATATATTATATATATATTGTATACGCACACATTGTATCGTTATTGAGGAAACAATACGAAGGAAGAAAATCAGATGAAATTAAAAAGAAAAAAACAAAAACAAAAACAAACAAACGACATATTATCGTATGGATATAGTGTTACGGATCGTTAGTGTTCGTGATGATAAATCTCTTGTATAATGAACGAATAAATGCTAATTATCGTTCGGTAAATTTGCTGCTACGTTTTGAGATCCTTTTTCCCCACATCTGTATATTACGTTTAACTGTACATTTTGCGCTATATATGCGTACTGGTATATTATTTAAATAGATGAAAGCTTTAATCTGTAGGATTAATCGGAAAACTCGTCAACAACGAACGGCGGTGGGAATTTCGATGAGCGAAGATTTTGCTGTGATAAATTGAGCGTGAGGGTGTCGTTAACCCAGAATGATCAATCGTCGTATGAATTTTTCAGAGGCCATAATTCTACAGTCATAAGGTTTACGTTGTAATTTTCTGTAGTACCGGTGCGAAGAATCAACCGCTACTGCTGTGTGTTATATATATGCTGTATAGAGCTATGGTGCTTGCTGCAATTCGAGTCTCAATTTTCTCGGTACTAAAACGTTGCGCGCTGCAGTTCTCTATTTCAGCTAACGTCTCATCTACCCTACCGGAATAATAAATTCCCTGTAATTATCCGATTCGTGGTTTACCTGAAGAACGTTTCATCGCTTTGAATTTTTTAACAACTCGCGCGCGGCCAACGCAGAGAGTGAGGTAAGTATGAAAAGTTACGAGTTTAATTCAGATCGCGAATTTATGCATTGAGGCCGAGAAGATTAAGTCACAGGTAACCAAATTATAGAAAAAGTAAATGGTTTTTAAGCATCTGCCATATTTCTACCCTTTTGATCCCATTATTTGTCGAAACAAATTATGAAAACTGTTAAAAATGTTTTGTTATCAAAATTTCTTACTAGGTATATGAAGCTTTTTTCCCGTAAGCTTGTATATTAAAGCTAACATGTAAGAGAGATATAAGATTACAGTAATTAATGTTAAACACTTGGAAAGTCGGGAATTTTAATACAAAAGTTTGTAACTTTACCGCACTTGTGCATTAAATTTAATATATGCCAGCTGATGAATCAAATATTCGGTGTAATAAAAATGTACAAATATATCGACTGTAATAAAGATTTTACAGTTGAATTAGTAAACTTTTTTTATTAAATGAATGTAATTTAAAAATTATGTAAACTCCGAAATATTAACTTGAACTAATCAGTTTCTAGTTTATAGAGATAGAAATTAATAATAAAAATTGTTACCTGAACTGATATTTATAGTTTTTAATATCTTTTGAAAAGGCAAAATCTACGTAATAATAAACGACAAATTTTTTAATTACACTGGACAGTTACACAGACACTCACAGATACTCACAGTCACACACAGACACTAATAGACACACACAAAGCTCATAAACACTTACAGACAGTCCACTCACGCCAGTCCCTCTAATAGCCGGAATTAGAAAAATTGTAACGCGGGGGGTCCATCAGTGGGACTTAGAAAAGCGCCCAGTCTAATGGGAACTTATTTAAAAGCCGCTTTTAATTATACGCACATTTGCTATACTAAAAAAATCCAATTGTACGCGGCAAAACGAGGTGCGATTCAATATACGATTATCGGTTGTCATATGTCTTTTTTACAGAGTAGATTAACGTCATTAAGTATTATTCATTAACATATTAATCCAGGATGTTTATAAATATTGATAATAAATAAATGATACGAATGATTGGGAAACAAAAGAATGCATAAAAAAATGGTTTCGTATCAAAATAACACGTCATAATAACGCCCAAAAATTAACGCTCTTCACAATAATATTCATTAAAAACACGTTTCATGGATCCACACGGTGGTAAATAAATGAATCTAAGAAAGAATATCCGTATAAAAAAAACCAACGGAAAAAAAATGTCATGAAAAAATGTCCGTGGAAAAATGACCCGGTGAAAAAAATATCCGAAGGAAATGAAATCCTCGAAAAAAAACGCTGGAAAAATATATGTTCGGAAAAAATATACCATTTGAAATACTCGGAATACATCAATTTTGCCAGTTTATCTCGCTAAACATATTTTCATTGCGTAAAAACAGCAGCCCAAACGACCGTAATACGACCTCAAAAAGCGACCGATCGTTTTGTACCAAACAATAACTAGATAAACGAAAACAGAGCTAGTTTACGTTTGAAATGCTTCTTGGGAAGTTGCGCAAAGCCGTTACCGAAAACACATTTCACGGTGATTAAAGAACAGTAGTTGCGTATCGTTCTGGTACAGGATAGTGGCAGAATGTTACTTTTGCGTAGTAACTCATAATATGCGAGCGGTTATTCATCAATACGCATAACATTAGTCACTCTTCTGTATAACGTCGCCCTTTCGCATCTTTCTTTGTAGCTGCCTCTACTATTTCCTTGAGCACAATTTCCTGAGTGTCTTCAACGTTTAAATTGAACCATTTTTTTCAGACTTTCAATATTCATTCTCGATATTTCCTCTTTTATCTTTTCAACGATTGCAATAGCAATGTCACTCAGTATTTCGCGCGGTTTTTCTTCCGTCTTTCGTAACTTTTTCTTTTTCGCACTACTGCTAACTTCTCTTTCTCTACTGGGTTTGAAAAGCTGAAAAAGCGCTATATCTTTCTGCTTTTTCTTGAATCTTGCTTTAATCTCCAATTGTACTTTCTGCAGCTTCAAGCAATTGTTACATGTCTTCGTTTTCAGTTTCAGTCTTGAAAAACTATCAATCTGAAGGTGATGGACATTAACGGGGCCTATGCCGCAGCATACGTTCATTCTTTCGAATTTATTCAAAATGTTTGAATTTCATCCAGGACTTCAACGAGCTTTGCCTCCTCTGTATTAACGGAACGACTGTAAGCGTGGTAGCGGTTTTTATTATACATAACAATTTATAAAAATATTTTTGGTATGGCATAGCTATCTAATCGGGGATGCTTGCATGGATACTCAGAAAAGAATATTAGTAGTAGTTTTATTTCCAAAGTATGGCTTCTTTCGCCTTCTACTGTTCTTCCCTTCCAATTTTTACATCAGTCCCCAAACATGTCACGTTTACAATATCTTTTATCACTTTGTAATCTCCTTAAAATACAGCTGTTGTATTATATATTCACTTGAACTAATGTTATTAATTCTATTGCACTCATACCGCTTCTCATACCGCTTCCTAGTGTTAATTTTCCTTATTTGTCTCGGTTTTCAACTTTTCCGCCAGTTGATCTCTCAAATCCTTTCGCATACCCACGCATCTCTGGGATTAAGTTACCCTTGAGTATTTTTAACAAATCGTCCCCCAAGTCCCTCTCTTGCCGGTCGCCAACTCAAATTTCCACCCAGCTTACTTTCTTATTTTCTTCCTTGCTTCCTTACATACCCATATGTGTTCTAACTCCTCACTCTCGCTCTGACAAAACCTGCAGCTCCAATCCACGTATCCTTTTTTTCCAAATCTGTGGCAGTTTTTGCATCTCTTAACCTTGCCCATTCCTCCTTTATCCAACCTTCTATATCCCTTGCATCCCAATATTCTTCTCTCTCGATCCGTGTTTTTATAAACATGTATCTTCAGCAGAAACTTGATTTATCTACCTTACTCCAATCTCCTTGAATGTCTTGTTCTCTCTTTCTTTCTAATCCCGTATCGATCCACTTTTCCAAGACTTTCCTCTTTCTTTTTTCCATATTCCCAGTATCGACATCACCAACTTCCTCCATCGCCTCCTTTAATTCCTTGCCCCATTTCGATGGCTTTCCGTTGAGAATTCCTCTCGCTTCCTCTCTGAGGCATATTTTCGGCCAGCGCTTATCCTCCATTTTCATTATCTCTAGTATATATTTACCCGCTTTTTCTCGTTTCAACCTCCATACTTCTTCTCCCTGCCTCTAGTTTCCATAAGTAGTCCGGCGTATTCCTGGATACCCCCAGCGCTGCCTTTGCTAATCTCCCTTGTACTTTTTCGATCTCTTCCTTTCTCCTCCATCCCCATATGTCAACACCATATAGAGCGCCCGATTTTACCAGCGAGTCCATTAAGTGCATTCTTTCCCGTAATCCGCCAATTCTTATTCTCTTTACTACGCTCCATACCGTTTTCACCGCGATCTGTGCCTTTCCCGCCATATTTCTCACATGTTTCTTCATCCCGTTTTTTGTCGCAAACCAGAAAGCCAGTTATTTAAATTCCGACACTACTTCTATCGTCTTTCCGTTGAAATTCCAATTCTGCTCTTCTCCTCTCCTTCCGCCGATTCTAAAGATCATCACGTTTGTCTTCTCCACGTTTACTTGCATGCCGGTCTTTCTTGTGAATTTCTCGACTCCTTTCAGCGTTCTTCCCAAGCCTTTCGGTGTTTCAGCCACTACAACAATGTCATCCGCATATTTGAGTGCGTAAAGTCTCGTGTTCCCCATTGTTGTCCCTGCTGCCATCTTACCTTCCCATTCTTGATCTATGTCGTCCAAAAATAAATTAACTGTTATCGGGCTTAAGGGGCATCTTTGTCTGACTCCATTTTTCGTTTCGAAGGTTTCAGTTAGATCATCTTCTGCTATTACCTTATTATTAGTTTCTTCATATATACCCCTTATCATTCGGCGCATTCTACCGCTGATTCCTTTCTCCCATATTTTTTCCATTAGCAGTCCTCTACTCACCGTAGCAAAAGCAGCTTTAGCCGATTATTTATAAGTGCGTTTAATACGAAGATGTGGTCTCCAGTTCCTCTTCCTGGCCTAAAGCCTGCCTGACTCTCTCGCAGAACTTTGTGCCACTCGATCAATTTTTTAAATTGTTTCTGCCATTACTGCTGCTAACAGTTTATATCCCACGTCCAGAAGGGAGATTCCCATGTAGTTACTTGCTTTGTCTTCTTCACCTGCTTTATATATGGGGAAAATTCTGGCTATGCCCATCCATTCATAATCTCTCCTCCTTCCCAAATTCTATTGATCAAAGTCGTCAATTCCATAGTCTTCTTATTCCATATAGCTTTTAAAAATTCCGCTCCGATACCGTCTTCCCCCGATGCTTTCCCATTTTTACATCTTTTCAACGGCTTTCCAATCTCTTCGCTACTGATTTCCGCATCTAGCAGCAGATCTGTCGACTCCGCCTCCTCCCAGATTCTTCTTTTTTCACTCACCTTACTTTTGTTTGACTCTGTTCCGCTCGTTTCTTTTACATGTTCGTTCTCTTGGTCTCCTAACAACGTTGCGAAGTGTCTTACCCATTCTTCCTTTATAATTCCTTCACTCTTGCGTTTCTTTCTTGGTCTGTAATCTCCACCATTCCGACATGTCCTTACTTTCTCTCACCCTACACCATTTTTTCTCAAACCATTTTTTTTTTTTTGCTTCATCGCATATTTTCTTCATTTTCTTTCATTCGTTCCCTAATTTTTTCCGAGCCCTATCTGTCTTCTTCTTAAGAAACCTTTTTAGCTTAAGCAACACTCTTCCTTTCTGGTCTTCGCATTTTTTAGAAAACCAAAAAAAGTCTCTTGCTTCCGCCTCTGTCTTTTTAATCACTCCCACTTTCTTCGCCACTAACCGGATTCGTTTTCTTTATTTGAGCCCATAATTCCTGTGTTGTTTTTCTTTCATTCCTTACATACAATTTCTCGATTTCACTTTCAAAAGCTTCACTTTTTCCAGGTTTCCAGAGCAGTCTTTCGTTTCCCACCTTCTTACTCTTCCTTTGTTCCAGTTCATCTTCTCCGACCCCAGTACTCCCTCCGTCAATCGTGAAGGCAACCGGTAAGTGGTCCGATTCCAATCTGGTGATTACTTCCAATTCTCTAACTGTGCCCCCCCCCCCCCCCCCTATTTCCATTTGTAAGACGAGGTCGAGAACCGAAGAACCTCCACCACCGACATACGTCAGTTCACCGCATTCGTCTCCTTTTGCCCTACCATTCATTACAGCCAGCCCATATGCTTCGCAAAATTTCAATAGCCATCTACCCTCCGTGTTTATAATATTATCTTCCGATTTCTTTCTATCACCCATTTTCTGCCCCCTTCTTCGTTTGTCATTCCTGGTTCGGAGCCAATGCGAGCGTTGAAGTCGCCTGCAATAATTATATTCGTCCCTTCTCTGATTCCTTCTTCCATCCACTCTCCAAGTCTTCCTTTTAGTACATTAAATCGGAAATTGTTATATATTGCTACAACCCACATTTTTTTCCCAATCCTCCCTTTATTATTATCATTACTCCATATTCCCATTCAATCACAGCACATTCATTTTGTACATGTCTCGCAATACCTATAAATAAACCTCCGCTCGCTCGTCCTTTACATTTTTCTCTCTTTGCCGGTTTTGCCCACCATTTATATTTCCCATTTAATTTCCCCAAAATAAGTTTTTCCCTTTTTTCTCCACCCAAGTTTCTTGCAACAAGATAATATCAAGACCTCTGAGAAAATTCCACGCTCTCCATACGTTAGCAACCCCAGCAATATTCCATCACAGTAATTTAATTATATCCACCACTTTTCCTTTCTTCGCGAAATGTACCTGTTACGTCTCGAGCGGAATAGACGTAATTTATTTATTTATTATTTTTATTATTGTTGGGATCGTTGCTATACAGTCATCGTTGAACGTCCGCTTCTCTCTCCGTCAGTATATCAGGATAGAGGCTGATGTCGCTGCCCTTGAAGTATCGTCTGGCTTTCAGAATTTCTTTTTTCGTGTCCATTGAGTTTACCTCGATTATTGGTCCGTCTTTCGCCCTATCCATCTTCTCTATCTTCGGCATAATTCTCAGCTTCTTCTTCATTATCCAAATGATGTCCTGAACGACCTTTGCGCCATGTCCTCCTGCCTTAAATCCTCGTATCTGCAGACATTTTTTAAGTCTTCTTCTTCATAGGCTCCGACGTTGGAAGTTCGTGCCTGACCTCACCTTTTGAATCTTGACTCCCGTTCTCACAGTGTTCTTCGGGCAATTTTCCTGCCGATACAGTCCTTTTTCGCGTTGTTCGCTATCAGAGAGCGATGCCTCGCTGGTTGTTTCGAAATTCTTATTCTCCGATAGTCCTTTATCTTTCTTCACTCCACTGTCTTTTTCTTTTTTCTCCTCCTTTCTCTCAATTCTATCTTTTCCCTTACCCAGATTCTGAATGATCCGAAGTAACACCATTCTTTCTTCCTCCCATCTGGTTCTGTCCGTCTCTCTCTGCTCACACATCCGTTTTAATTCCATACTTTGTTCAACCACTACCCGAATATTTCGTTCACACTCTTGACACTGACTGCACTCTTCCCCACCACATTCTTCCTTCACTTTTTCCAGTTCACGTTTCTACCAGAGTTCACATTTCCACCATTGCACGTTCTGATTCCGCTATCCTATTCCTTATGGTGATTCTCAACCACGCTTCAATATTCTCCATCTCTCTCATGAAATCTATCAGCGCGGCATTTTTGTCTTGAATGTAATCGTCGTGCATGTCCTTTCCGTTGTTGTTTTTGTCTACAACTGTCTCTACCTCGCTTTCTGTCATTGTGCGGTTTTCGTCATCGCTCTCTGACAAGCTGACATTTTCTTCCTCGTACAGTGTCAAGTCGATCTCCGTGGAATCCGAGAAAGAAAGAATTCTTACCTCAAATGGAGGAAAATACTTAAGGCTAATCAAGCTTTTAACTAGGGACTCAGAGAACTCCGAGGTCTCCGGGCATCCCCTAAAAAATGTGGTTGATAGATTGTGGGTCAAATCCACAAATGCAGACAGCGTGTCACTCAATTCGATCTGATACAAGTGTTCATTAACACCTATATGCCCAGATCTGATTCTATTTAAAAGGGTAATTGCATTCCTTGGGAAGTTCAACCTGCTAAACCAAACATGATTGGGTTTCTTAGATCTCCACCTACCGTAAGCACATCCTTTGCTTTCAAAAAGAAGGTCCATGATGGCCCGTTCTTTTTCTATGAACATTTTCCATCCTTTTCTTGCAATACTTTTTGGAAAAGCTTTGAAGTCTAGTCTAGACCTCGACGAGCGAGCTTGGACAGCCAATTTATCCACTATCTCGTTTCCAGCTATCCCACAATGAGAGGGACATCAGACAAAGTCAGTATCTCTATTGGAGAAAGACAGTCTGCTAATAAGAAACTTAATTTATAGTATAAACGGATGGCGGACCCTAGCACTAACTTCAAGCGATTGCAGGGCTCTCAACACACTCCAAGAGTCCGCACATATCAAGGAGTTCCCCGTGAGATTATTTTTAATAAATTTGAGAGCCTCCAGGATGGCGACCGCTTCCGCTTCGAAAATATTTGCCGTAGTCAAGTTTAAAACGACCAGAATAATTATGATTATGAATAAAGAAGGAGCAGCCGACGCATTGCTCACCTTCTTTCTTAGAGCCGTCAGTAAATACAAGATTCCAGTATGGCCAGTTATTATTAACCTCCCTGTAAAAAATGTTATTAGCATTACCATTCTGCTTGTCATCCTTACATAGTAAGGCCCCTATGATATTATTAACATTAACCCTCCGATTCCCTCTGTTGAATCAAGGGGATCTCGTAGCACACAGGAACATTTGACCGGTAAGCATAATGAAAACTGACCGACACAAACTTCCATATCTCAAAATGAAAGGATCTGCAATATGCGGGAATATTTCTGCGCCTCTTGGGTCTTTCTGACAGAAACATAAGTTTCGGGGTTAAAGGGTGGTTTTTGATAGAGTATACTCTACACAAATAGGAGGTGACTAGACGGAGCGGCTCTGTACCTCACCGAGGACACACCCGCAAGGTCCCACAAAATATTAGTGGGTGTTGACCTAAAGCACCTCAATATGAGACGCAAAGCAGCAAACTGTCTCTTTTCCAGATTATAAATTAGTGAGATGCTAGCTGAGTGGGAGCAAATGCAGGACCATTCTAGTCGAGATCTAATAATTCCCTTATATACTAAAAGCTAAGTAGAGGGATGGGAGCCTCAAGCCTTGTGAGCAAGAGAAGATAATACTTTCGATCCCTGTGAGACTTTTCTTGCCACCTCGTTAATGAAGGCCTTCCAATTTAGTTTGGAATCCATAATAACCCCCAAAAATCTGGCTGTATGGGATCGGACAACCATAGAGGCTCTAATTCTGACTTCCAGAACGTCCAGAATCATCTTCTTTCTGGAAAAAATCATAAATTTTTATTTCGAAACAAAGATTGTCAAACCCAATGTCGCAAGCCAATTGTAGAGGATAGAAACGCCTCTCTCAAGGCCCGCAATACATGAGATCAGGTCCTTGTGCTTGGAATATAAAACAATATCATCAGCGTATTGTAGAGAATAGCAATCATCGCCAATATTTTCGTTTAAATCGCGCAAATAAACATTAAATAAGCAGGGACTCAGAACTGAGCCCTAAGGAAGGCCCTTAACTAAATTTTTATTTTCAATAAAGGAACCATTTGAATAGAAACTAACATTTCGTCTAGTTATAATATTCAAAATTAGGTTAATTATACAATCTGGTAGTCTTAGTTTCGAAGGATTCTGGATAAGGACCTGTGGCAGTGCATTGTCATAAGCTCCTTCCAAATCCAGGAACACCGCCACAACAACCTCTCCTCTAGAGAAGGCGTTATAAATGTCCGCGGTTAAAATGGCAATGTTATCTCCGCATGATCTCATCTTTCTGAAACTCGGATGTTTGGGATCACTAATTCAGTTTCCAAGAAGAAGTCTAAACGATTCTTTACAACTCTTTCAAAAGAAGTAAAAAGGCAAGAGGCCAGAGAAATGGGTCTAAAACCCTTTGAGGGTTTAGGAATAAGACAACCGTCAAAAAGGTTCCAGTCTTCCGGAATCCGACCAGAGAACATGATCTTGTTAAAGATTCTACAAACTAATTTAATGACCTCAGGTGGGAGGTTCTGGATAACCTTATTATTGATCAAGTCTATACCTGCAGCCGATTTGACTTTGAGTCTTTATAGATTCAAATTCACTAACAGAGCATGGAAACGAAATTCCCTTGACAAATTTAGTGTTTAGTCTAAGAGGGGCCTTTGGAATAGCGTTGTTTGCCGGAATAGGTGGGGGATTCTCTCGATTGCACGTAACAAATCTTCCTTCTTATCATCCGAATTAAAGTTGTTGGAATTAGATAACTCGTTGGTATGGTTAAATCTTCGGACAACCTCTTACACTTTCCTAATGGGCATGTCAAGCTTGATAGAGCCTGATAATTTCATAAAAGATTTAAACTTCTCTTCTTTAAATATACTTTTAGCCTCAATATCAGCATCTGCTCATGCTTGCAGTAAGAGATCAATTTTAGATTTGTCTTTGTTCTCCTTAAACGCCTTGAAAGCAAGTGTCTTTCTCTCTAGAGCATCTTTAAACTTCGTGTTCCACCAAAGCTTAGGAGTTCTCTTATTACTAAATTTCTTGTTTGAATTAACATTCAAATGGGCTCCAGCTAGGGACAAGTATACATTAATCTTACCAACAGGAAAGTCATATGAATGTAGAAAATTATTCTGAGGAATAGAAGAGAAACTGGTTTTAATCTTTTCTTTGAAAAGTTGCCAATCCACATTATTGACATTTACAGATGGACGGAGGCTAATATCGCCGATCAATAAATCTTTAATACAGATTTTCACGACTACATGATCGCTCCCGAGAAGATCCTGGGTTGTATGCCAAGAACACCAAGCAGAAATATCAGGTGAAACCATATGTTGCGTGCATACCACGCAATGCCGTATACATTAATTCTTTATCGATAGTATTTGTAAAACTCTGATACGTTACACATAATATTAAAAAATTATATACGTCGCGTGCACTTGAATCGTCCCACAACGGTACGTCAGGCCAGAGCACCTCTCTCCGACCTGACGGCGATAAAAAAGGGACTATAAGCCTACACGCGGGCTCGCTGGACGTACCGCACGTTCAACAGGCCATGTGCAGGGCTATTTAACATTTGGCAAGCAGACGCGACTTTCCCTGTTTTAAGCCTCTACATTTTTTCTCTATAGTTCTCTTTAAGACCCTTCAGACAATAGAAACGATTTTTCAGAAAAATCACGTACTGCGTCAAAGTAACTGTATGCATATTATATGTATTATAAAAAGAGCCTCACTCGACACTCGTGTCAAACGGAAAAAACTCGTCTTTTTATGGTAAACAGAGTGTGTCATGGAAAATTTCTTAATAGATCAAGTCTTGTTCGTCATGGGTTTTTCCCAGAAATTTCAACTCCTACTGTCTATTTCGTGATTGGTGAAAAGTAAATACCGCCTACGGTGTCTTTAACTTCTTTCACCAATAACATTTGTCGTTACAAACAACGGAAAGTGTCGTCACCTTCCCAGTTTCAGAGGATGCTCTCATCACCGATCACGAAAGACAGTCTAAGACTTGACGCCAACATCGACAGATCGGCAGCAACTGACTCTTCCAGTTCAGATTGCAAAACACTTACAATATTTCTTTCACTTCGCGATACATAAAAATTATATTTTGTCACTAACCTTAAGTTAACTAAGTACGAATCAACCTTAATATCTGGTTTGTTATTATTTGTATTTTGATTGAAAATGTATTCTGTTAATCAAGTCAGTGTTTACCCTTCAATTAAATTAACTGCACAATATTAAGTTGGCATGCAGTGTACCAAAGGTAACGTCTCTAAGTTTGAGTGTCGGGATTTACAACCCCGTAGATTCTTACGTGAATCGCGGTACTGACGGTACAGATAGATAAATCTAAAGCATTACTACGGGAGCTTTTAGGAAAGTAAGTGTGAGATCCGTCATTCAATATGCACAAATTCAGATCCAACACGGTATTATCCAAAGACCTGCCTGAATAATTCCATCCATGGGAACCCCATAGTGGAGAATGAGAATTGAAATCTCCTCCAATAATCATATGATTATTCTTTGAAATTCGTAAAATTTCCGTAAAGAAATTACTCCAGATTAGGGACGAAACCCGATAGGTGGGGTTTTTATATATGCTAACTACAAATAACTACCTCTAAGAGATATTTTTACCATCACAGCCTCAAGATGCTTAGTATCCCAGCCATTGATATTTAATGGACATACCTTGAAGGGAATACCCCTTCTTACCCCTGTAGCGACTCCCCCACCCCCTGCCAGAACCAAGGCGATATGTAGATGACCTTAAATAGACTAATGCACAGTGTGTAAGATTTAGACTTCATTGAGACGTGTTTGCAATGTTCAGGCTAGGGTCCGTTTAATGTCACTTTTGTGCAACTAGAGCAATGGTCGGTGAATGGTTGCACAGAAGTAACTCCTATGGAAGGTTATTATAATTGGACCTTTAGACTTAGGATAGACTTTGATTCAACCCTTCTGCAAAGTTTCTGTAGAGTCGTTTTTATGCAATCATCGCACAATGGTTGCACGACGAAGACATTTCACGGTTGCTTCAGAGTCGTTTTAGGAGTTATGCGTTTCGAGTAGATCAAACGGTTCCCCCTCGAAACTTAGAAATGCATGTTTGTCAAAACGACAAAAAATATCTTGACATGTTTTAGTACAGAGCTTCTGTGGCTGAGAGATTTGCCATAAGTCCATGGATTTTTGAGATCTATAATGCCTCCGCAGAGATATATATCTTTGAATAAAGTTGTAAAATTGCCAATTCGTAAATATCGCCTTGACCACTACATTCTCACGACTACTGTATACATGTGTGAGCCTAGCCTGACATGGCGTCGATTGGTTCAAGCTGAGGCCAGCTGAAACGCTGTCGTCCGGCCGTGTCGGTGATATAAGAAGAGTGAAATAAAAAAAAATTAACATTTTTTCAAAAACTCCCGACTGCAAAAAAAATTACAAATATATTTTTTAAGAAAAAATGAATATTCAATAAAAAATTATATATAATAAAAAGTCTGAAATAATTCATAACATTTATAGGAAGATAACTCCTTAATTTTTTTAATTACAATTGTAACAATAGATTTCAATTATTTGTTTGCAATTATTCAATTTACGGGTCTTTTGTTTACAACTGTCGGGAGACGTCAAAGTAGAAGTGCCAAAGTCATTGGTCGTTTTACATAATGAACAAGTTAACGACATCAGAAAAGACGTCGCCCAACAGTTGTAAACAAAAGACCCGTAAGTTGAATAATTACAAACAAATAATTGAAATCTATTGTTACAATTGTAATAAATGGCGATCGTCTGAGTGAGAGAGAATACGGCATATGACAGCTGATGATGCGCTGGAGACAAAGAGCCTTCACGTCCAATGTTGCTGTACGGATCGGACGCTAGCGATGCCCGCTTGTATTTACCTCTCGCAAAAAGGAAGCTATACACGAGTGTGTGCTTGAGTGCCCCAGAGGACGCATCTTATGTTTACTTTTATGTTCACGATCGGAAACGATGACTATCAATATATGTATTTTCGTTCCGTCTTAACAAACTCATGTAATGATTTCTAAAAGCGTGCAAAGTTCTTAACATTTGGTTCTCTGGAATGGCAGCTAATATGTTCAGCCCGAAGTACGGACGCCAAGGCGCAACATTTATTTACCTTGAAAAGCGTCAAAGAAAATAAAAATTACATACCTGTTTCAATCGATGCAACTGTAATTTTCCAGGCACTCGGGATAAAAACTCACTATTCGTGGAGTCTCGTAAACTCTTCAACTAACGAGAACACCGGCTTTGTTTCTTCCGTCTGACACAGAATCGCGGGGATACCGAGAAAACAGCAGAAGTACCGGTTAGCGAAATGTTGTATGATAGTGGCGGATTCTCAAGAACGTTCAGCCAATAGCATACGGCTGACGCAATTGCTTTAGCATCTGATTGGTTATTATTCCACTTGTATATTATTCCAAAGCTTTTATTATTGCAAATAATGAAAATATTAACGTCCTTTAATAAACAAATAAATAACAAGTGCCTTAAAAACACTATATGTAAGACCTTGATATTAGTACTCTCACCAATTCTATGAAAGATCGAGGGCGCCAGCGGTCGAACAAACTGTTCACGCGCACCTCGATCGCGCGACTCAAAACCATCGCATGCTCCAAAAATTTTGGAGTATTGAGACCAATATTCGCAAACTCTCGCTCTCTTTCTCCCTGGGTCGCCGCTGAAGCAACATCGCTCCTATACTATCACGCATTCGGGAAACATTACTGGGATATACTCACCTTTCTATACTCGGTTGGGCCAGCCGAATTACCAGAGAAGATCACATAAGGAATTTAAGATAAGATAAAGGAAAGATAAGATAAGTTTTTGTATATTGTTTGTATCACGATAAGCGATTCGAATTACTGTACAGAATGAGTATGAGTGTGACAGGTTCGTGGAATGTTTATTATTTTTGTTGAATTCTAGAATTATTAAAAAGAAAACATCTTTGAATTCAAATATAAATATTTTGCCTTTATTATTTCTTTTATATTGGCGATAGCCCACATATCGTCAAGAGACAATTTAAAAATAAACTTTACATACAGGGTGTCCCATTTGAAACAATCCACCTAAATATCTCCTGAGGGGGCCAAGTGACAGGAAATTTTTAGAGATCTAAGTTGTAGGGTTTCGAGGGGGACATTTGATGCATGCATTTTTTTGAGCTTTCAAGGCCATGCTTGCAAGCTGCCAGCACAAGGAGCTTTTTTTCAAATGGCAATCGCATTTTTCACCCCTATGAAACTTGTCCGCCTTGATGAGTTGTTTTTAAATACCTCATCATTCATGTCAATTCCTTCGATTTTACTCGGAAAATGCGACGAAAATGCGTTCTGGTATCAAACTGAAGATTCAAACTTTCTTAGCATGACCCAGGATGCACCACGTGGAGGTAAAGTCTGCTCGCATCCCTTGCGCAAAAAAAAGGAGAAAAAATAGCGCAACATGTGTAGAGGTTCATGCGCTCATGAGTTCACGAGTTGTTCAATGTTCCCACCGTTGACTTGCAAGCACAAATCAATTCGGCGGCGAAAATTTCCAACAACCCTTCGAAGAACTTGGGGCGTAAAGCTTGCAATAGCCTCCCTGACACGTCTCTGTAAGTCTACCGGAGTGGTCGGCCGATTCACGTTAACAACGTCTTTGACGAAGCCCCACAGGTAGAAATCGAGAGGCGTGAGGTCCGGTGATCGTGGAGGCCACAAAATGTAACCACTCCGACCAATCCAACGATTCGGGAACGCATTATTCAGATGATTCCTCACAGCTCGAGCGAAATGAGGTGGAGCGCCATCCTGTTGAAACCACATTCTCTGTCTCGTCTGCAAGTTCAGGTTCTCCATCAGTGTTGGTAACTGATTACGCAAGAATTCCAGGTAATTTTGACCGGTGACATTACCATAAAAAAAGTATGGACCTATCACTTGCTCATCGACGATACCGCACCACACGTTCACTTTCCAACGATGCTGATGATCAATGTGTTGACTCCAGCGAGGATTTTCCATTGACCAATAATGACAATTGTGTCAATTCAATGAACCAGTACTCTGGAACGTTGCATCGTCACTAAAGAGAACGTACTGGAAAAAATTCGGATCTTCATTCAGTCTTTGCAAGGCCCAATTACAAAAGTCGACACGATTCCTTCGGTCTTGCGCGGACAATGCTTGAGTCAACGTTATATGATACGGATGGTAACGGCTAGATCGCAGGATTCTTTGGACGGTGCTCCGTGGTACACCTAAATCTCATTCGATTTCTCTCAAACTGATGTGCGGATTAATGTGAATCATAGCGAGAATGGCAAGAGCTCGAGGATTATTACGATTGATGCCTCGTTGTCGTTGTAGTTGCCGTCGTCGATAAATTCGTCCTCTCCTACAATTTCGTTCAATGTTGCGAATTACTGCATGTGTGGGATGACGTCGGCGATTAAGGTACCGTTCTCGATATGTCCGGGCAGCGACTCGATAGAATCCTCGGCACTCTCCTAATACGAGTAAAATATCCACAATTTCACTCGCTGAGTACATCGTAATGTGTTCAATGAAATTACAGGCGATACTATCTCGATTCTGGTTGAATTGAAACTGTTTCGAATAACAGAATCCTCGAGGTAATGGGGAATTCTTTGTTATTGTTTACATTCCATAAGTACGGTTGGTGAATGGATTAGCGGAACAATCATCCACGCCAACACGCATCAAGGGTATGTGAATTTTCAGTTTGACACCAGAATGCATTTTCGTCGCATTTTTCGAGTAAAATCGAAGGAATTGACATGAATGATGAGGTATTTGAAAACAACTCATCAAGGCGGACAAGTTTCATTGTGGTGAAAAATGCGATTGCCATTTGTAAAAAAGCTCCTTGTGCTTGCAGCTTGCAAGCATGGTCTTGAAAACTCAAAAAAATGCATGCATCAAATGTCCCCCTCGAAACCCTACAACTTAGGTCTCTAAAAATTTCCTGTCACTTGGCCTCCTCAGGAGATATTTAGGTGGATTGTTTCAAATGGGACACCCTGTATATCACTCAAAATTATTTTAAAAACAATCATCAGCGATAGGATAGACTCGCGAAAAGAAATGGCGGTAACAGGTGATAAGAGTGGAAAACTGAAATATTGGGTGATCGCTGGGTAACAAAGTCGTGCAAACGTCTCCGGGAGGGGGGGGGGGCGGCATAATTATTCCATGGCATTATTCAGAGGCCGCAATGAACTGGTGCGAGTCTATGCTGAGGTCCATTGTGCTTGTCAATTTTCTGTTTGCGAAATAATAATAAATTCATGACCTGTGAAAGTTTTAAATAAGGTGGCCGAGGACGAAAATCGCAGTATCAATCGGAGTGCCAGCGAGCTTACATATCTTCGCGTTTGGCTAGTGATACAGTGGCAGATCATTTTGGTAAGTATATTTTAAAGGGTTAGTTGAAAACTTAATTTTAGAATCTCTCGATAATTTTATACATGGAACGGGAAAAAAACTGATAAAAAATGTTGTTAATGTCTTGTGAAGTATCCTCTCCCTCCAGCGCGGCTTCGCACTCAGCGGGTTGTCGATCTCACTTAATCATCGTTAGACGATTCGCTTGGAAGATGGCGACGGAGTCACACGCTCTATAACAAACATAATAATAATCGTCCCAATATAACTAAATCACAATCCAACCAACAAAATATTATACATTTTTGAGTGCATTATATTTTTCTAAAAATAGTGGCAGGCAAAGTTTTGCGTTTTGGCCATGTTTTGAACTATATTTTTACTTGTGAACTGGGTCACACGGAAACCACCTGTGGATCTGCAGTAGAGAACACGTTCCGCCATTTGCCTATTTTAGGCGGCCTTCTTTTGTCTGCCCGGATTTTCCTGCTGAACAGTCTTGGTGGAGATTTGTGTGCTGCATTTTGCTGAAAAGGGATAGGAGCCCTTAAAAATTTTGGGACAAGAAGAAAATATATAGGAGAACCCGACAAATACCTCTGGTGCGCGGGATATTTCCTTTCTCTCTGACGGAGACACGTGGAATTTTTGTGGTCTCCAGACGACAAAGCGATTTCTTTTTTCATCGATGAGGGAAGGTTGATTGACCATTTACGTTTTGTTTTTTCTGTATCGCTATATCAAGATATTTATGTTTTTTTCTATATTCCTTTTTACATACCGGAGGCAGTAATTTAATCTTTTTCCTAGTGTGTTAGAATATTATAGTGGCTAAGAAAATTTATTTAAAACAATTTAGACATGGCAACTGCGAGTTTGCCCAAATTGACGCTCCCCAAAAAAGGGGATTTAGAAAAAAGAAAAAAGAATTCCTCAAGAGAATCAGAGGTCAAGAATCTGTCTGTAGATTCCTTGGGTGATTTAGCAAGCTATAGTGACAGTTAAATCAGCAATGAGGAGAGTGGACAGGGACGATAAAAAAATTGTGGGCAAACTGATGGCCTATCTGAATATAGATCGCCCAGAAGCCCAGGAATTGATTAAAAGAAATAATTTAAATAATATCTATAGAGCAGAATCCTTTATCCAGAATAAGACTTCGTATTCTTTGACAGGAACTGCAGCTTCAGGGACCTCGTCTAGCCAAGAATCGATAAATCGTTTGCTCAGCAGAAGTGAGTTGGCTCAAGCATGGGGGGAAGCTTTTCCGGCCTTGCCCCAGATTTCCCCTGAAAAAGAGAGGTCTTCTCGCAGGAAAAAACCTCCTATTAGAAACAAACTAACAAAAATGGGTGAGTCTTCGGAAGAGAACCCTTCCGACGGTAGGAATTCATTGCAGGGAAAAGGAAGGAAGCCATACACCAAACGGAAGTATGAGTCTCCGTCGCTCTAGAGGGGGCTGTCTAAGAGGGGGGGGATGTGGTCTCGCCTCTCATCAGGGATGAGTCTAGCGAGTCCTCCTCTTCCTCTCTTGTGACGGTGAAAACGTTCATTTCACTACCTCGTCGGGAGTCAGGGTCATTGACCTTGATGCGCAGTTTCCAAGTTTCCCAGGTCTCAAGGTGGAGATTAGTTCTAGAAACTCTTTATCTTTGTCTGAGCTGAAATCTCAAGAAGCAGAATGCGAGTATTCAAGGGTGAGGGATGGTGAGATCGGTGGCGACAACAATAATAACGACAAGGAGAATTGTAGACCTGACTCGGGGGAGAAATCTCTTGGTCGAGCGTCCCTACGGCAAAAATCATCCAGTATGGACACTTCCATTTAGATTTTGAATTTCCTGAGGGGTCACGGCTCCTCCTTTCTTGTTTGTTTTTTACGCGGATATTCCTCTGCTCCTGTTGTCTATTTGAGAATTTGTACTGTTGCTGTTGCTGGCTCTTTGAACGGTTGGAAAATTTCCCAATGGAATTGCAGGAGTCTTCTGGGAAAAGCCCATGAACTACCAGCTCTTATAGAGTCTAATGATGTTTTGATCCTAACGGAAACATGGTTCAAAAATGAGAAATATATTAAAGTTGCCTTTTTCAATATGATTAGAAAGGACTGGCCCTCTGAGACTAATGGAGGGGGAGTAGCGATCGGTATCAAAAAAGGCATTTCCTTTAAACTATGCCCTATTAAGAACATAGGTTGGTCCAAAAGACACCTTGAGTCTGTGGCTGTGGAAATTCCTCTCAGGGGGAGAAAAAATTTGGTTATAGTAAGCATTTACAAAGCCCCCGATTATCGAACCTCAGAGCAGATTTGGAACAATTTCTTTAAAGAAGTCTTAAAAATCTCAAGGGATAATTACTTAATTATTGGAGGAGATTTTAACTCTCACTCGTCTCAATGGGGATGTAATGGTTACAACCAGTCCGGCAGACCGATAGAGTTATATCTGATTTGAACCTCTGTTTATTAAACGATGGGTCACACACTCATTTCCCAAGGAATAGCCGTAGCAATGCTCTCGACTTAGCTATTGTAAGTCCGAATATTGCTGCTTTTTGCAATTGGAATACTTCTTTAGATACGTTCGGAAGTGATCACGTCAGAATTGAGATTAGTGTCAAGGACATGTCGTTTTGTGACTTAAGCCTAAGACCGTCCTCGAAAGTCTCTAAAGTAGATTGGACAGTGTTTAAGGAAAAAATGAAAAATAGCTCCTTGTCAGGCGAACTTGTGGGGAAAATTAGGGAAAACTTGCTTTCTTCAGGGGCTGACCTCCCTCCCAGAACAACTCCGTATTCTGTTAAAAAGAAAAAACCACATAAACTATGGTGGAACTCTACCTGTAAAATGGCTTCAGATAATCGCCGGTTAGCCTTCAAAACATTTAAAGAAAATAAAGATAAATCAAAAATCAATACACTTCTTAAAAACTGGATTGATCTAGACAATGAGGCAAAACGTGTCTTTAAAGAGAAGTCAAAATCTTTCAGAGAGTTTGCTGGCTCTATTAATCCGGACCGCCCTATTAAGGAAGTTTGGGATGTAGTTAGGAGGTTTAATGGAATTACCACTACGCCAAATAATAATAATAACGTCTTTGACTCCGAATTGAAAAAGGAAGAATTGACTCATTCGATCGAGAATCTCTCTCCTCCAATTCCGCCGGATTTTTCTTTACCAGTCATTCCTTCCCGATCAAACTATGAGATTGTTAATGGAATATGGATTCCGTGCACGAGACACGAGCTCGAGTTTATTATTTCCAGACTTAAAAGCAAATCAGCAACCGGGAGAGATTTTATCAGTAATCAGGTCAAACGAAGCCTTTCTTCTGAAGTTATTATGATTCTTTGCAAAATATTTAATAAGATTTTATTCTCAGGCAAAATTCCGAATGACTGGAACTTATTCTACATCTGTCTTATCCCCAAACCAATGAAGGGCTGTCGTCCCATCTCCTTAGACTCTTGTTTATTTAAAGTTTTTGAGAGAGTCATTAAAAACAGATTACACTTTTTTTCTGGAGACGGAATTAGTAATTCCCTCCTCTCAATTTGGGTTCCGCAAACTAAAATCTTGCTGGGATAACATTGCCATTCTCACTACCGACATCTATAACTCTTTTGCTAGAAAAGAGATCGTTTCAGCAGTTTTCTTAGACCTTGAGGGTGCTTATGATAAAGTCCTTCGATCAGCTCTGATCCAAAACTTAATGCAACTTAGGTTACCGAGATACATTATTAAATTGGTTTTAAACATCATTGGCAGGCGCAATGCTAGTTTTTACTCAAATGGCACTCATATTTATTTGAGAGAGAGCTGAATAATAATATCGGAGCCGAATGCCTCTCTCTACAATATGCGGACGACATTGTCCTGTACTCGAAACACAAGAATATTGATAAGAGCGTGGATATCCTTGAAAGAGGCGCCGACGTATCGCTAGGTTTGAAAGTCTCAACAACCAAATCCAAATTCATGATGTTCTCAAGAAGAAAAACTATTCCGGAGAATCTAGCAATAAAAATTGGATCTGCTTCAGTAACTAGATCACACGTAACAAAATTCCTAGGCGTAATCTTAGATACTAAACTCAGTTGGATAGCTTTTATTAACGATGTTGAGAGGAAGGCGACACAAGACTCGAAGGTTCTATTTGCGCTTTCTCATAAATCCTGGGGGGCCCACCCCTCAACCTTGCACTTAATATATAAGGGCCTCATAAGATCTCGACTGGAGTGGTCATGTTTTTGCTCACACTCGGCTAGCAAAACTTTGATTTACAGACCAGAAAAAAAACAGTTTGCAGCCTTAAGACTGATTGTGGGATGTTTCAGATCAACGCCTACTAACATTCTTTTGGACCTCGCCGGAGAGTCCTCTTTGGACTACAGAGCCGCTAGACTGGTGTCCATGTATCTGTGTAAGGCTTTCTCGATCAGGAGGCACCCTCTTATCCCGAAGTTAAAGTATTTGACCGGGAGAGTGAATAGCGACACAATCGTCCCTTCTTACTGCATAAAATATAATTATTCTTCCTATATAAAATTTGGAATGAGATTTCATGCTGTGATTCTTTGAGTAAAGGTTTTATTTAAAGAGAAAAGAATAACTTTTAACCGATACTGATGTTGTTTAAACCGTTCAAACTGAGCGAATAATAAAAATAACAACGCATAGCAACGATACTCAATTTGTAAGTGAATGCTTAGACAAAATAGAGTTGAACATCACACGACACTGTCGGCAAAGACGATTTCCAACATTTTACCATTCTTACGAGATGCTTTTCGGTCCGATCTCTCCATCTGTTACGAATTTCCCTTGATCCCTCAGCTAACATATATCAAAGTGGATAGTAAAATAAAAATTTCAATCTGCAATGAGAATAAACATAATGGTAAGGCTCATGACTCCTTTTATAGGGAAATTTATGCCAGTTGGCCAAATTGGAAACTAGTATTTACAGATGGTTCTAAGAAAGAGGGTGAACATTTTCTTGGTTGCTCTTACTTTGTTCAAGAAATTAATATCTCCGGCTCCTTCAAACTGGACTCTTTGGCGAGCATCTTCGAAGCGGAGGCAGCTGCGACAATTGAGGCCCTTAAGGGGTAAGGCCACTGTAAATTTTTTGAAAAATCGATTTTTTTTTTATTGGCTTAAAAAATAGTTTAAACCCTCTAGAATAAGAAAAAAAAGGTCCTGTGCGAAAAAAAATTTGTTGTCCTTAGGAAATGAAGGTCGCCGCCAAGCGTGTCAAAACTTGCTCCGAAACGACTACCTGCGGTAAACATAATGACGAAAAGGGACGACACAATAGGTCCCCCCCCCCCCATTGCTCCTAACCGCCGGTATTAATGTTCCACGTGTCCTTTCGATCCTTTTGAGCATTATCAAGAAAAATTCCATTAGTTTAGAGACAGCAAGCGCACAGTAAAGAGCGATTGATTCTTCATAAGCGACGATTTTTGCGTGTTTTTCGTGGTTTCTTTACAATTTCACTGTAAAATTTACGAACGTGTAGTTGAAATGAGTGCTCGAGTGTATCTTGGAAAAAAAGGTACGAAAACCTCGTATCCAACGCGGCGTCGGTCAGGCGGGAAGAAACGACCCTTGAATCAATACGAACGTGAGAGTGATGAGCCGGGCGTCAGTGCTTCGGCGAAAAAACTGAAGGACTGCAACGAGGAATTCGATGTTAATAGTCAATTCGGCTATAGAATCATCAATTTCTGCGCCGTTTTTGCCGTTATTGCCCAGCACGTGAAGTGCAAAACGTGCGGATCTGACATTGCGTTTCGAGAAAGAAGTCCTCGTGGTTTAGGATTCAAAATTGTAATCGTTTGCCCAAAATGTCCCGATGTGGATATTCCGAGTTCCAAATTAATTCGCAATGCATATGAAATAAATCGTAGAATCGTGCTTGCAATGCGACTGATTGGAATAGGATTACATGGAATCAAAAAATTTTGCGCGTTCATGGATTTGCCACACCCAATTTTTCATTCATTTTATGATAAATTGGTCAAAACGATAGCAATCGCAACGAAAGCAGTGAGAGATGCAAGCATGAAGAAAGCAGCGCAAGAAGAGAAGGAGGAAAGCCAGAAAAATGGACAAACTGACGGAGTAACGGTTTCCGGCGATGGCTCATGGCGAAAACGCGGATTTTCATCGCTTTTTGGAGTCACGTCATTGATCGGCTGGTCATCTGGAAAAATAATCGACGTCGAAGTGAAATCAAAGTATTGCAAATCATGCGAGCACTGGAAGTCCAAAAACGGAACAACGGAATTCGAGGAATGGCAAATAAGTCACGCCGATGAATGCCAAGCCAATCACGAAGGATCATCGGGAAAAATGGAAGTCGATGCTGTCGTCGAAATGTTCCAACGCTCAGAAGATTTATACGGAATAAAATACTGCAATTATATCGGAGATGGCGATTCCAAAACTTTCAAAGGCATCGTGGATTCGAAGCCTTATGAAAATGTTGATGTTAAAAAAGAAGAGTGCATAGATCACGTGCAAAAAAGAATGGGAACTCGATTGAGAAACTTAAAAAAAGGAACAAAAGGTCTCGGGGGAAGAGGAAAACTCACTGCCAAATTGATTGACGAACTAAGCATTTATTACGGCTTAGCAATCCGTCGAAATTCCGATTCCATCAAAAATATGAAAAATGAGATCTGGGCAACCCTTTTTCACAAAATGTCAACGGATGAAAAGCCTCAGCACGAAAAATGTTCGGAGAATTGGTGCAGTTGGAAGAAAGCGAATGCAGAAAATGCCTTGGATGCGTATCATCACAATCAGCCAATGAGTGAGGAGGTTTATCAAGCCATCAAACCCATCTACATGGAATTGAGCCGGGACGAGTTGCTGGAGCGTTGCTTGGGGGCCTATACTCAAAACAATAACGAAAGTTTCAACGCTACCGTTTGGAGTTTGGCCCCCAAATCATCCTCAAGCGGAAAAACTGTACTAGATATCGCGACGGATATCGCTGTTTGCATATTCAATGGCGGCCTTACCAACGTCTTGCAAATATTCAAGATGTTGGAGGTGGAAATTGGTGTACAGTTATATAATTTCTGCATCGAAGCCGACGCCAAACGCATCACGCACGCGGAGACATCTCTGAGCGACGCGGCTAAAAGTGCGCGCGCGCTCCAAAAATCAACCAGGAAAGACGAAGAAGACGAAAATTTGGCTATCGAAGGACAAATGTATGGTGCTGGGATTGCAGACTAACGGTAAAAATTTTTTTTAACTTCTTTTTTTAATTTTTTTCAATAAAAAACTATTCGCAAAACTTTAAACGCGTTTTTCTCGAAACATGGTTTTTCAAAATGGCACGCAGCATAACTCGAACAATTTTCATTTTTTTTACTTGAAATTTTAACCAGATGTGAACATTTACATTATCTTGAGAATGTCGATCGGAATTTTCAAGAACTTTATTTATTGATTTTTTATTAACAAAAAACTTGCCGTTTTTTTCGTCAAAAATCAATTTTTTTTTTCAAACGCACGCCAAATCCACAAAAATTGATACTTTTTAAAATCCGATCGACATTCTCTAGCTATAGCCCTCTAGATTAATGGTTTTTTTTTTTTTATTCTAGATTCAAAAGTGCACCAGTGGTGCTGCGTGCCGCGGAGCCCTGGAAGCAAAACATGTCCCGGGAAGATAGCTGTGGAACCGCCATTTTGTTTTTTTTTTACGGTTAAAAAATTTTATAATAAAGGTTAATGTATACCCGATAACACCATTAAAAGTTTTTTTTCAAATACCTTCAATTTCGGGAGCAAAAAATTAGTGAAAAAACCTTTTTTTTTGGGCCGTTACAGTGGCCTTACCCCTTAAACACATAAAGAATAACCTGAGGGGCAATTTTTTAGTCTGTTCTGACTCTCTGAGTGTACTGGAGGCCTTATAAACGTGTGAGGTTAATGCCAAATCCCATCCTTTTATACTAGATATCAAATCATTAGTTAGCAGACTGTGTGCGGAAGTAGAATAGTACAAAGATCGCGAGACGGGGGCGTGGCCTAAGTTCCCTCTCTCCTCCCTCCCCTCCTCCCTAGAGGTCCACTCTCATTGGTCCCCCACTTACCCTCTCCCTCACCCCCCGGGTATTCTCATTGGCCCTCATCCTCCCCACTTCCTCCCACCCTCCAATACCCCCACAAAGGGTGCTAGATGTGTCACGTGGTAACCCCCTACTCTGGGATCCGATGCGCGCGCCGTGTGTTCTCACCCCACCGAGGCTCACCCCCCCCCCCCCCCCCTACCTAGGCCTCCTACTCACCGGTGTACGACGCGCCACCGGTCAGGATTTTTCCGAAACCGCAGCGAGGTACAAAGATCGCTAAAATACCGTAGCCCTGTCTTCCCCCCACTCCGTTGCCCCCCCCCCCCCCCCAGCCACTGCCTGCCTCCGCCTTGCCAGCGTCCGACGTGCCGCTACTCGGGACTTTTCGGAAATGCGCAGCGAGGTACAAAGATCGCTAGCATACCGTAGTCGCCGTGCCCCCACTCCGTATGGTCACCTCACAATGACGTCGGCGTGACAACCACTCACCACCCACTTTTTTATCCTTAGAGACGCCGCTGGTAGTCGGGGGTTTGAAAAATTGTTTAAATTTGGTTTTTCTTGTTTTTAACACTTTTGTTTATTTATTTATTAACCTATTGTAATACACTGATATTTAACGTTCCTTGTATAGAGGTGTGTCTAGTTTTGGTTTACTGTGGTGTGTATAGCAAGGTAGGTATGTAGAGACTTCACGGTCAAGTTTGAGATGTTGAGGCAGTTTATCCCATATAAGATGAACATAGGACCCCCAGTATTTCAACAATATTTCCTTGGAAATCGTTTGAAGCTCCCACTCGGTTAGCTCGGTTATGGATCTTTAAAACAAAATAATATTTAGGTTTTCGTTAATCAGAATAAAAATAACACTAGTAAAATTTATGTCCACTTACTTAAATATTTTCAAGTTAATTACAATATTTTTCTTTCCTTTGACGATTCGACGCGGCAACCCGAACAATTCTTGCGGGATGGTGGAGGTCCATCGATGTGGGTTCTCATATTTGACCTATTGTAGTGTAGGTAGCACGGTAAATACGAAGCTACCTCGCGGTCAGCTTTCAGATGTTCAGGTAGATTGTCCCACAAAATGGGTATGTATGTGGCCCAGTGTTTGAGTAGTAGAGGCTTGGGAATATACTCGAGCTCCTCTCTGGTTAGCTTCCGAGGGTCAGTAGAGCAGTCAATCAGGAGGATACAGCCCATTTTACTCATGGTGGTGAGAGAGAGAGAGAGAGATGATTTCGTTAACAGAGTTTCTTTACGACTGACCAACCGCAAGCCAAGTTCTATGTATATACTATATATCTTGAGTGGAAAGATTTTGAGTCGGTGGAGAGAGGGTTTCGAATGACAACACTAAGAAAATACAAGAAATTACAATTTATTCATATTTATAAATGACATCCAAATCGAGCAGTACAAGTTTGTATACATTGTTTCTTATTTCTATAACATCCGCCGCCTTTAATACTACCGTATTTGTTTTTTCTTGCATATTTCTTTTTCTGGTTAACATATTTCATTCGTTTGTAATATCGTGCAACAACACGATCATTTTTCATCTTATCTGATGAAAAATTATTGCAAAAATCAGCCAAAGTATAACCCCGAGACATATAATCAAGAAACATAAGGCAGTACTCGCCGCACACTTTAGATTTGATAGACTGTAGCGGTGTTGTATTCCACTCATAGGTTCGAGAGTTTCTGCGTAGACGGTTATGGTGTTGTTTGATGAGTGGGGGCAATCCATAACTATCGAAAAAGATGCCGTGTCCATTCTTATCAACGTATGTGGCAACCCAATGTTTGCCTGGTTGATGGTGTTCATCGGCATTTAAAACTAGCGCTGCAGGTCTAGACCAGTGTCTCGGTATGCGGTCGGCTGGGAAGACACCTTTGGTCTGAGCCGATATTTGTTGTAGAGTCTCCAGCAGCTGTAGACTGTTCATGATTCTGCCTGGTCAGTGATTGGCGTCGGCGCTGTAGCTTGTTGCGACGCCGTGGTGGGGGTGTAGGCTGGCGCTGTAGTAGATTTCTTGGCGGGCGGGGTGGTGTCTGATCCCTAGTTCGGAAAAGAGCCACAATTTCGTCGTTAGCAGGCTCAGTTCCTCCGTTAAGACTTGTCTCTGGACTGCTGTATGGCGGTGTAATGTCATCCAATATATACTCTTTGCTTATTTGTATATTGCGCGAATGCCTCCTTGTTCCTTTTTTCTTTATTCGGTGATGCGTTGTTCGTAGTCGTTGATGACTCTGCCGGCTTCTTTTTGATCGGCGTTGACGTGGCGAGCGGTTGAGAATAAATCGGGCTAACACAGTTGAGATCACGAAAGTTAAGCCACGAACGTATTTTAGCCACGTTGTTTAAGGCACAGATTGCTCGATCTTCTTTTAACATACCGTGATGAACACAAAACGTATTATTGACAGGCATGTTTTTCAACGACGGGCCTTCAAACTCCTCGTGATTAATAATTTCGCGTCCCAGCACATCACGTAAAAGCTCAGCTTTCTGTACCCCGCGCGTGTAAATGCGTAAAATATTCCTACACACAGCTCGCAGGTTAGCGTAAACTTTTCTCAACGGTGTATCGCCGTCGATCCATTCCAAGCCGTAATGATAGCACGTTAGATTATTGTTGCTTGTCCGCACGCGTTTCGGTAGTTCACCAAAGTCGTATGGTGGTTCAACAAGCCAATGTCCATAGTAATCGTTATCCGTTGACATGACAGCTATTTCTTTCGGTAGAAATTCTCCTACTGCACCAAAGAGTGCTTGAACATCTACTATAACGGCCATAGCTAGAGTTTTCTAAGACTGATGCCATCAGTGTTTTCGAGAGCGGTTTAAATACCACTTCCACCACCATCACCGCCGTGGACGCTGCTGGCGCCCGCGTGGATGCTGCGGTCCAGCTCACGCACTAAAGTCCGTAATAACCTGTCGCGTGGAGTCTACCTCTATAACGTTATCGTACTCTGCATAAACAATACAATTCAATGTTGACGTCAAGGCATGGTTGAAGCGTACTTCGATTCTTACACTGCCGTGTCTCACGAGATTCCAGTGGCTGAAGCAACCGGCTGATAAGTCTGGTGTTAAATCAAAGGCATACAGACAGTAACCTTTAGGGAAATCGTCCCTGCTTATGTCTATGCCGGTGTTTTGAAAATGTATACCTGTGCCGGCAAACAGAGTCTGGTAGCTCTGAACCCAGGTACTATTGTCGCCAAACTCAGGTTGTAAAGTCTTGCTAGGTACCTGTTGTCCATCCACGTACAGAGAAAGGAAGTTTATTGAATGATGATGAAAGTTAAAAGGATTTAGTATTCTGCTACCGTTGAATGCTCGGTTATTCACAAAGCCGAGAATTATTCGTTTAGGTAATTGCCCGAGAATAACATTGTCAAGAGTATCTCCCATAATGCCACCATGCATGGTAAAAGCTTTAACTTCCACACGTGTTATTGGATACTTGGCCGTAGTTTTGGCGAGCATTTTTGCATGTGCAATCAAGATGCTTGGAGCGATTTTCGCTGCACGCACAAGTAGAGTAGCCTCGGTGATTTCTATTTTGTGCGTGACTCCTTGTGTAGGTGTTTCCAAGAGACAAAAATCGTCCTTTGATCGTACCAATCGCAGACGAACTTCTACACCGTTTATGAGAAATTTATCTTGATTGAAAACATCACAATGAAGATGACCAATCATAACCACAGTTTTTCCATTCTTTATGAATCTTTCGCGCATAATACGCCCTTTATTATTTCGGGCACTGTCGTCGGGTAGAGAATCAAACGTTCCAGGATCATCGTTGTACCATAAAGCAGTGGTGAGATGTGATTCTTTCGCTGCAGGTCCGTAATTTAGTAGAGTTTCAATGTATGCTCTGTACGGGTAGGCATTATTAGGAGGCGCCACGAGTTTCTGATTGAAATACACATCAACTTGATTGAAAAGACTGTGCAAGAAATTATTAACAGGAGCCACTTGATATTTCGATTCACCACTAGCTCTAACTTTAACTTTTACAGAGATCATTGTGTGGGCAAGATCGCGGTATTCTTCCCCGTGGCCAGGTATAACAAACTCCAAGGGTCCGTCGTCCGTGAGGGACGAAACCGGCTTGTAGTGAATCCATTGCGAGTTTTCTATAGCTGTCTGTGTTGGTGGTAGCGTGAATAAGTCAAGCTCCGACTTCATGCACTCGCAAGAATGTGAGTGTAAGAAAGACATTTTTTTAGCTGGTTCCAAAAATATCGCTTGCTTTGCGTTTTCTTGTCCGCTGGCCACTAGTGACTCTTTTACCTCCCTTCTTTTTGCTGCTTTTCTTCACGGTACTTCTCCTTCTTCTTCGTCTCTTCGTTACGCCGTGTAATTTTTTCAAAGTACCTGTACATCTTTTTCTTGTACGTACCCGTGCACGTCCGGTTAACGACTGCATCATTCTCGTAGTGTTCATCGTATTATATCCCGAGCCGTTCATAAGAAGAGAAATTTTTTCATTGGCTTTCCGTTGTAAATTATCACCAGATTCAGCCACGCGACGGCGCAATGACTCTTTAAACGGTTGCTTGTGCCCGCTGACGTCCTCAATCACGTGGAGACCTGTGCGTACGGCCTCTTTTCCAATAGCTGTACAAAAAAATATTTTTTAAAAATGACTTTCGATGTCCATTTATATTTTTCATTTATACGATGAGTACGGCCTTTATTTATGCAATACTTTCATAAATTAAAAGAAAATAATAAATATTAAACTTGTCTATACAATTTCCCAAAATTGTATAAAACAAAACAATATAAAAATAATAGATGACAAACGCATTATGTGACGGAGAACTGCCGAGCATTGCGCCAGATCGGAGGAGGATTAGGGAGAAAAAACGGTGCACTTGGTTTAACCAAAAAACGCCAACTCGCTAGATTTATTTTAATCTATTTAACAATAACCCCTAATCTAATCCCTTTAGATTTAGCTGGAAGCGTAGATTTCGTTGCTTCTTCAGCGGCTTTTAAAATATCGTCAGGAATGTATTCATCGTCAGTTACATTTTCACCCATTGTTATTTATCATTCCACTCTACTATACACTACAGAATACAGAGACACGTGTTTACACTACGATTAGTAAGGCCGTACTGAGTGTAAATCGAAATATAAATCGAGTTCGCAAATCATGGATTAAGTAGATATACTTGGCGTCGAGACGCTGCCGTGTCTATTGATAGTGCTCCTGACGACGTATTATAGAGTCCCCCCTCAAATTCGATTTTCAAGTTTTTTTATTTTACGCATACTGTGTGCAAAAATTAATTTTATGCATCGAAAACAGTGCGTAAAAACGAATTTTACGCATACTACATCAAAAAAAAAATTTTACTTGTGTTGTGCCGTATGCGTATTTCGATGTATTCAAACTAACTATTCGTAACAGCGATGT
Organism: Perithous albicinctus; assembly: GCA_964016905.1. Classification (NCBI taxonomy): domain Eukaryota; kingdom Metazoa; phylum Arthropoda; class Insecta; order Hymenoptera; family Ichneumonidae; genus Perithous; species Perithous albicinctus. The sequence goes on from OZ024697.1 coordinate 4,214,468, forward strand.
TTGCGTGTCACCGACTGTGTATGGTTCGCAAATATCGGTGTAAACAAAGAGCTGACAGGGTAGCGATCGGCTTAAACAGGCAGGTACGTCGGCCTGTCTCTGCGTTCCTCGGTTGAACCGTAGATAAACGCCCTGTGAGCTTACCCAGTCGATCGGGTGTATTCTGCGTCTTTCGAATCCTAGTATATTTTTCACTTTACGACTCATACGCAATACATTTTTCGGTGTCACGTTTGCAGGGCATTTATCCACCGGTATTGCATCAATTGCCACATAGCCGTTTGCATTATCCGCATTAACAATTTGTACTCCAGCCTCCGTTAAACCTTTTAATTTATTTATGTGATGAACAATCTGATCGTAACTCGTGTATACACCGTGTGGGATTTTACGAGCCATCGGTGTGTCAGAGCCGCACGGTGTCCATCCGATTTCCGTCTCGGACTCCTGCAGATGAGTCATCGTGCATGGTACATGAATCTCCGTCAATCCTACAGCCCATTATCCTTTCAAACTTATTTCACGCTGAAGTTGAGTGGTGAAACGTTGTTGTATTTTCCGGGAAGTATTTCATGCTGCTGTTGCTTGGCAGCACGATAAAAAAATTATCATCATCATTATGCATGTTTCACGTAATGTCTCGGACTTCGGATGCTGGTATCCACGAGTTAAATTTTGCAGGATAGCCCACCCAGCTTACGAGTATTTGTTTATTAGCACCGCGTCCTTTTGTTTGTAAAATTTGATTGATTTTAAATTCCTGATCTTTCTTCATACGATTCTCGTGTACACGTGTCAACTCTTCTGGATAAAAAAATCCTTCGATAGTCTCGTCTTCGAGATCACACAATACATACACGAAAAGACCTTGACGTTCTATAACTTTTTTCACACGAAAAATTTCTTCACTCCAATTTTTCTCATAACCCTTCTCAAAGGTGCCTTTCGTTCTACTAATTCGAACATAATCCCCGAGTTTGTATTTATACGCCGTGAAACGCCTTTTTTCTCGTCGTTTCTCCGAGGCATTTACCATATTACGCACTGCTATTTCAGCATTGTGTAGCGTAACAGCCGCAGGTGTCATTTTAATTGTTGAATGGGTGGCGTGATTGTACGCGTCAATCAATTGATCCAACACGTCGATGTAGCGATGAGTATTTTTGTGGGTAAAGTAGCGCCACATACGCTCCTTAATGGTGCGGTTCAAACGCTCCACAATCGAGGCTTTTATATCGGGATTACGCGCAACACGAAAACGAATATCGTGATCTTTCAGGAAATTTTGTAGTTCGTTGCCGAGAAATTCTTTCCCCCGATCCGTTTGCAGGTATACCGGTTGCCGTCCTGCGCTACGTTCAAAAATTCGTTTAAAACCCAGCGTTACTTTGTGCACAGTTTTATCCTGTAGAGGCTCGACCCATGCGTACTTGCTAACAACGTCAATGACCATAAGCAGGTAGGCCACGTTGTCGTTGTAACTTCTCAATGAACGTAGATCCACTAGATCGGCCTCCCAAACATCGTCGATATTACTAACGTTGTAGCAGAGTCGTGGAAAGAGTCGTCGGACGGGTTTGTGCAACGTGTAGGCGTCCTGCTGGGTCAACCATTCATAGACATCGTTAGCTTTATTTTGGCCCTTTATTAGCCGGCGTGCGCCAGAATAACCAGCAGGGTTGGCAGGATTATAATACACTTTTTCAAATGACATGTCGTAAAATTATACTCGTAATTATAGGGTCACTAATTGTTATACGAGTTTTAAATTTTAATCCACTTTGCAAAAGCCGGTCGTTCGGGTTTAATTGTTTTACGACGTTTCGAAAGTTCCTCACGTTGTCTCACAATCGGATTATCCTCGTCGTCACCATCGTATTCATTGTCCCTAGTATTGCCGGTGATTAGCGCGTCGCCAGGTACACGACCATTGTCCACACCAAAATGATTTATTTTTCGGCCTTCATTATTTTTTCGCACATTTTTTCGTTTAGTACCACGGTCTGAATCTCCCATACACCACAACGCGTTATTGCCGATGAATTCACGAGGTATACCGCTGGCCCGAAGACTCGTGATGAAATGTGCTCGAGCGTGTGGAGCAACGCCTTTTCTCGCACGTACAGCGTCATTGACGAGATCAATTATATTCGATTCTGCAAAGAAATGTCCGTTTATTGTGACACGACCCTTATCATCCCACTGTACACTATTCTGTACACCTTGACAACCGCGTATATAGTTTAAGAGAGATACTGCCTTGCGTCTATACGTCTTGGGAATGCTGTTAATTATTGCGTCATGCAGTTTAGTTTGGTTTTCAGCCGCTGGCTCTGCTGCTGCTGCTGCTTCATACGATGATGGTAGTGGCGCTGGCGTCTCATATTTTTGAGAGTTGAGGAATAAGTAACGCTGTAGTATTTGCATATAAGTCTTCCATTTACTTGAGTCATCACCGTTGTACTTTTTTGACTTTAAAATCTTGTAAAGTTCAGCGTCAAGTCGCGAGTGTGCGTCACCAGGTGTCTGAACGGTTTTCAAGCTAGCATGTAGATTGCCGATATTACCAGTGTCACCGCCACCGGTCATGGGTTCTCTACCGTCGGTATTATCGTCGTAGTCGTTGTTGTCGTTGATCGGTACCAAAACCATTTTTGTCGTGTGTTCCATAGCTTATCAGGTGCTGCCACCTCCTCTGCCGCCAAACAAACTACTAACGAGTGTGCTGATAATAGGCGCTAATAAAAGTGGTAAAAACACACCACCTCCTTTCTGTATTATTAAACGCTTTTTCGTCTTCCAATTGAACCCACGTTGTTTACCGGGAATACCAGAGCAGTTCTTTTTCTTCATACAACTTGCGGCAATTCGTCGAAGTACACTTTTATATTTTTTTAAACGGTTTTTTACACTGCTCTTAACGCAGACACTACCATGCAGAGTGTTTACAATGCATTCACAGATGCATTTAACGAGTGGTTTATCAGCAGCACGTAGTAAGGCTTTTCGCTGCTCGTTATTCGAGTGATAGAGAGCGTTAAGCAGAGCAGCACTTCGTTTATCAAAGGGTGTTTTTTTCGAACGTTTGCCACTATTTTTTGTTTTTAATTGTTTCACCGTCATTGCGGCAGCGCGTCTTATGCGTTCTCGCTGCGAACACGATACACAATCGACTGACGAGAAAACTCGTATGATTCACGCCTAAATACGCTGACGTGAATTTTTTGGTACGTACACATGCATACGCTTGTCGTCGGGAAATATCGTTGTGCGACATCGACAATTATCGGGTGTCGATTGTTTTAAATCAAGCAGAAGGTAACCATGTGGTTGAGCGGTCGCGTCATAATAGGCTTCTGTCAAGAATTGTGGATTTTCTGGATAAACTTGACGTGCAAGATGACGAATTTGTGCTCGGTCTCGCGGGTTTTTGAAAATAACGATATAATTAGCATTCAAGGAAATATCGCGCTGACCATGACCCTGATGAAAAATATTTTGTGTAATAAATATAACGCTTATATTTTTGTGATGGCTACCTTTTGTAAACAAGTCTACGATTGTGTTATTTGACGATTCTCGCATCAAATCATCGATAATAATAAGTTTTTTCAAATTATTATCATTGGAATAGTCTACCGCTTGAGGCAATCCTTCGTTAAATTCAATTTTCGGATTTTTAGCATCGATATGTAGCGCACGCGTATCACGATCTAACGTATCCCCATAATAAAATATGATTCTATCAAAAACAACATTACTCATATCATGTAGATATTTAAGAAATTTTCGAAAACAGTTTTTCCGCACCCTGTAGGACCACATACGAGTGATGTCCACGGATGTTTCCATCTAACGTCCATGATTTTAATTGAAAAAACTACGCAAATTCTTATACCCAGCGACAATTTACTGCAAAATAAGCTTATTCACTCCGGGCGGCGGCGGCGGCGGCGGCGGCGGCGGCGGCGGCGGACCCGCACGTCGTTACTAGCTTGTTCGACGTGCGCGCGCGCGCGGTGTTCAGCTTATACAGACACACGCTCGCACGTTCATAAGCTTATTAACGTGTGCGCGTGTCGAAAAACTTATTTAACCGCAGTGGCACATGCGCACGAATAAGCTTCCTTACGCGCATGTTCATTAGCTTAAGTGAAGGATAATCAAAAGGGTGTACACAAATAGTTAAATTTTTATTTATTTTTTATTAAAACACCCAAACACTTTAATATTACAAAAATAGTATTTTATCAATATCTTTTACGAAAAAAATTTCAATTTATTTTTGTATGACAAATTTTTTTTTTTTTTTACAAAACCATATACGCTAATAAATAAATAAAAACAAAACAGTATAAAAATATTTTACACGTAAAATATATACGTTTCTTTTCATTACTACAAGTTTTTTAAAATTTAAAACGTAACTACAACTCAACTTAATTTTATTTTTGGTATCAAACATTTTTACATTTTACATTTTTACGCACACGAGTATATAAAAACCAAACAGTATAAAAATATTTTACATCTAAAATATATACGTTTGGTTTTTTGTTATTGTTTATTTAAATAATTCTTTTTAATTTACAAACTAAAAACTAGCTTACCCTATACTTAAAATTAGTTTATTTCTAGTAGCAAACATTTTTACAAAAAAATATATATACATAAATAAAAACAAAACGGTATAAAAATATTTTACAAGTAAAATATATACGTTTTGTTTTTTGTCAATGCTGATTTAATTTTTATTTACAAATTATACTAACTTAACCTACACTTAAAATTAGTTTTTATATCCGAACGGTAACGACAATCTATGGGTTACGTGTCTCCTCTTGCGACACACCACACGACAAGTCTTGTACATTGTTCGGGTTATTACATTGTGATGTGGTGTTCGCTGAATTGAGGAGAAACGTAGACGTATAGATTCATCGTTGTCGCACGGTAAATCGGTTAAAATTAACTCCCTAATTGACTCAAAGTTTATTAGCCTCGAGTTGGCATAGTTCAAGCTAATACCCTTAACCTTGCAAACAGTCTTTACAACAGTTTGATGATCCTCACTTGTAACCACAGTGTAGCCGTAAAATTTCGGCCCACCCGAGACAAAGCAATTGATATAGGCATTCTCGCCTTCGGACGACAACTCGTTTGTCATGTCGCCGAGAAGATCGCCTAGTGGCGGAGACCATTCATCGGGTGAGCCGGAATTCGTATAGATAACCGAGTCTGTATCATAATACAAAACTCGGCGATCTAAACGCTCGAGATAGCTATAAAGTTTGAGTCGCGCTTGAACCGTTGTAAACGCTGCTATTACAACGTTTATCATCGGATTCGCTACAACGGCTTCCTCACGCGATTGCCAATTGATATACATAACGTCGTCGTTGATTGGTAGTAGACGATTAACCTCCTTAGCGCTATCATACAGAAGGGCGAGCAGTTGTTCACGCGATTTTACAATCTCAGTCCGCGTCATATTATCGCGTTGACCAAACTTTCCCCAGAACGAGTTGAGGCATAGTTTGGCCACCGAACGCAATCCGGAATTCTTAGTTATTCGCGAGGCGTCTAACCGTATTGCTTCAGCGCGTTCGTAATCATCGATGTAACGCTCGCGGGACGACTCGTCGACGCAGTCTCGGGACTTCGATGTATGTAACGGTGAAACGCAGCGTATCACTACCCAATAGAACACGTGAACTCTGATTGACCGAGCACATCAGATTCCACAACTGTTCATCGCTGAAGCGTGATATTGGCCGTATAGATACGCCGGCCTCACCGGCAGACATTGCCGCTGTTTCAAAACTAACCCCTATAAGATCCGTTTGGCTACGACCTTGCACGATATAATGGTGAATATCCCGAACTGCGTTACGTATCCATGTTATTGGGATTACCGACTCGGGAGGTGATACTAAGGCAATATCCGTTTGCCTGACCAAAACTTTAAATTTACGGTTATAACAATCCCGCGCGGTACCGACTACCGTAAACCTTTCACCCGGTGGTCTAACCGCATTAGTATCGTCGTTAACTACCTCTAAATGACCACTATCACTCGCGTCTGAGATTGTTTCGCGTAAACTGCCGCCTATCTGTACGATTTCACTATCATTACGGCTACTATCACTACTACTAACCTCGGAGGACGTTGGTGACGAAGATCGTGAGGAGGCTGTTGAAGACGACGATGACCCTGATGACGATGACGGCAACGATGAAGATGAAGATGAAGATGAAGATGAAGATGAAGATGAAGATGAAGATGAAGATGAAGATGAAGATGAAGATGAAGATGAAGATGAAGATGAAGATGAAGATGAAGATGAAGATGAAGATGAAGATGAAGATGAAGATGAAGATGAAGATGAAGATGAAGATGAAGATGAAGATGAAGATGAAGATGAAGATGAAGATGAAGATGAAGATGAAGATGAAGATGAAGATGAAGATGAAGATGAAGATGAAGATGAAGATGAAGATGAAGATGAAGATGAAGATGAAGATGAAGATGAAGATGAAGATGAAGATGAAGATGAAGATGAAGATGAAGATGAAGATGAAGATGAAGATGAAGATGAAGATGAAGATGAAGATGAAGATGAAGATGAAGATGAAGATGAAGATGAAGATGAAGATGAAGATGAAGATGAAGATGAAGATGAAGATGAAGATGAAGATGAAGATGAAGATGAAGATGAAGATGAAGATGAAGATGAAGATGAAGATGAAGATGAAGATGAAGATGAAGATGAAGATGAAGATGAAGATGAAGATGAAGATGAAGATGAAGATGAAGATGAAGATGAAGATGAAGATGAAGATGAAGATGAAGATGAAGATGAAGATGAAGATGAAGATGAAGATGAAGATGAAGATGAAGATGAAGATGAAGATGAAGATGAAGATGAAGATGACGATGACGTCATATACAAGTCATCAGTCAGTGACAGAATTGGTGAGAGCAGTGCAGGTCGCCAAACTGCAAAATAACCGCTCAACGTCGTACGACTCCAACCAACGTGAGGCCACCAGATCCTCATCGTCGTCGCACTCGTCCGACTCCTCTGCAGCTTGATCGAGGGCATCCAAGCGTTGTAAAACTACCAGCCTACCTCGGTTAGCGTAAAACTGCTGGAGTTCTATAACGCGTCGGTACGCTCCTCTGCTCAAGCCCCTCTTATACGCGGGGTCGTATCCCAAGCCACCAGGTACATTATCGCCCATCATACCCTGTACTCGGAGGTACTGTATGAGGTCAAATGTAACTCGAGGCGAGGAAGACTCCCTTGGGAAGAGAGCCACAGGGTCCTCGATCATGTCCAAATACTCGGCCAGACGATTCATATTTTCCATTTCGTCTGGCACGGGTGAAGCTGGACTGTCGGGTATATCCTGTCTGATTTCTTCGTAAAAATCAGGCATATTATACTCGACAGATCCGTCCGCGTCGCCCCTGTCGTGAGCCTCGGGAGAAGCAAGACTCTCCATTACGGCCTGCCCCATTTCTTCCATGAAATGAGGCACGTCGCGATTTTGCAAACTCCCACGCTCGTGATCAGGGGGTGACTCGGGGCTTTCCAGACTGTCGTCATACGCCTCGGATCTGGTAGTCTGGATGGATTGAGGCGACGTTTCGTGGATCCCTGTATATTTAAATTATTTGAATTAAAAAAGTTTGAAAAAAAAAATATATATATAAGTATATTTTTAATTTCTATTTTGTATTCAATATTGAAATATAAAATAGAATTTAATTTCTATTTTATATTTAATATTTAATTACAAAATAGTATTTAATATTTACATATTAAATAGAATTTAATATTTAAATGTAAAATATAAATAATCTTGTTTAAAATCTATACTTACATGAATCGTTGTTATCCAACTCACTCATGAGTACCGTTGACGCAGTATCGAGGTTATGGGGTCTCGGATTCGTGACCGCGGTCTCTCATCATCATCGTCGACCTCCTCGTCCGATATGACGATGACGTCGTCGTCGTCGTCGTCGCTGCGTTCCACGCAGGATTCGACAGCAGGGTCGTTGAACATATCCTCCATGAATGCTTCGTCCTCATCGTCGTCATCACTGATGATGCTGCTGCTGCTGCTGTCGGTCCAGTCATCGTCAACCGTTTCCATCGATGCATCCGCATCCACAGAATTACTTCCGCTCGACGATTCCTCCGACTCGAACAGCATCGACTGATCATCAGCCTGAGCAGCTGAAAAATAATTATTAATAAATGTTTAACGTAACTTTTTTTGTTTTTCCATACAATTATTTTATTAATCGTTTGTTAAAAACTTACCATTCCGACGATTCACTGCTTCAACCAGCGGACGTAACGGCTCATACAATACACCACCGTACAGAGCTAAGTGCGAGACAACGTGTCGCTGCACTAATTCAGCCCTAAACACACCAGCATTATACGCTGCTGCTATTAACACCGTATTTCCCGCACGTAAAACACTTGTTAATTCACTAACCAATTGAGCAAGCGTGAAATTACCCACTTTGGTAAACCAACGTTAAGTAAATCGCCGCTCAAGTCGCGGAACATAAATAATAAAAACTCTTTTATTTAAGATAACAGACATTCTAAGAACGGGAAACTGACGACGACTAGGAAAATATAAAAAAATTCAAAATCACACCGTTGTTGACCGGCGAGAGTTTGGAGATGGAATTAGACGAAGTTTTTGACTACAGTCAGTTTTATGCACTCGGTTAAAACTCCCCCACCCACAAGTAAGGCTTAAACCTATAAACAACCTATGTAAAAAAACGTTAAGTGCAGAAAACTGCAGCTGTACCATACCTGACGCCTTAAGTGTCAACGACACCGCTAGCGTTTATTCTTTTAGAAAGCTCGTGCTCGAAGACCCTTTTTTTTTGCACGGTGGTAAAAGCCGGGATTTTGAACCCCTGCAGTTACCATTAGTAACCTCTCTAACAGTCCGTATTGTTAAAGCCAATACGTTTTTCTTCTTCTTTTCTGTTTCTACAATTGTGTAAACGCTAGGTAATATCCATTACCTTTCGTGTAAAATTCGAGAATATAATATTTCTATTTAGTACATGCGCGACAAAGTAGTTCAAACCGAAACTAGTCAAATTTTGTATCTTTAATATTTAATTCTGACGTAAAATCCTTCTCATCGGTAAGGGTTGCCCTGGGTGTACTTCTGCAGCGGCGCCCTCCGCGCCCCCAGTCTCTTATATACCATGCAACAATTAGGCTGATAATACAAAGCGGAAAATTGGTGATAGAAACAAAAAAGTTACGAGAGTACAAATTCTTGTTAAGGTGAAAAGGAAGATAACATTTTACGACTTTTAGTGGAATATTGTCTATTTCCATTAACTCGAAGTTTTTTTTTTTTTTTTTTTTCTTTAACATTTACCTGGGATTTCACCCTCTCATAAAATCAGAGACTCGGGTCTTTTGGACTTTTCTTACGGTTTCGGTATAACCATTAGAGATGCAATAATTTTTTAGATATGGCAGCGTTTTCCGTTTCTGAGAAGATACACGAGTAGAAAATCGTGTTAAGAGAATGAAGTGGATAAAATTTTATGTCTTTTCGTGGAATATAGTTTATTTTTCCATTAGCGTGAAGTTTTTGAACATCTACAAGGGGTTTGACCCACTCGTTAAAAACAGAGACAAGAGACGTTTTCATACTCAACGCAATAGATGTTGGAAAACCGGTTTCTCCCACCATGTTAACATATGTGATATGTGGAGGGGCCCGCGCTGACGTATAAAAAGGGTCAAGATACACGGACCGCTAACAGTACAACCCTACATCTCGCGAGAAGAGATTAACACACTGTCTATACATTTCTCCCTCAAACATTTTTATCATGAGTCGCACGGATTTAAGTGTAAGCACAATGTACAGAATTATATCTGCTGAAGAGAAGAAAAAATTAGAAGCCCCACTGCTTCTCAGTGCAACATATAATCTCAATATATCAGAAACGAAGAAAATTAGTGTTGGACTACAACCCAGAGCAAACGGCGATATCGTTCCCGTAGTTAAACTGCAGAACAATAATTCGTCAGGAGGGCTCATATTTGAATCATCCACATGGACTAAATTACAAGACAACTTTGAGGCTATTAACAAGTATTTCTCGGGATGCACGAATTATGGATGGAAATCCGACCCTGCGTCCCAAAGACCTTTAAACATTGAGGATATTGAGGTGTTTTTTACAACAGCATTCGGGTCAAAGGCTATCGTGCTCGACCGCTGTCCTGACGAGACCGTAGATACCGAGCAGTATGACGGCGCCAACGAGGAATCTCAACTTGAACCACCACCGCAGAAGAAAAAGAAGCGTAACTATTCACCGGCTGTTGTTATGCAGAAAACTTCGTTCGATGGACTATGCAACGTTACGGTGTGTGTGGAGGAACGGTTCAGACGACTTCAAAGATTCGTTAAAAACGTCACGATGTGCGTTGATATTCTTTGTGAGGAAATAATTCTTCATATCCCTACTGACGACAAGACCGAAGATATTGATGAAGCGCGGATTAAAGAAATTTTAACACTAAATTCAAAATCTCTTCACGACGCTATACGCAGAAGAGTGGATTCATCATTCTACGATAATTTACTGGATGTCCTTTTCGTCGAGTTGAAAGTATTCTGTATTCCATTTATAACAAATGAGGTACAAAAGATACACTCTACGAACAAGAAGACACTGGGGGCATCCGAATAATGCTAATCTAAAAGAAAAGACTTATAAGATTTGTAACTTTCATGTACGCGTTTTTTACTTGTATAACTTTATTGTAATAAGAACAATAATGTGTGTAACACGAATTCTAAATAAATACCGCTTCCTAGGAAAAGAAAAAATCGTTTTTTACTTACCAAAATCACAGACATAGATATAAAGCGGGGAAGCGGGTAAAAAAAGTCGGTGGTGGATAGTGTATGGGTGTCGCACCGATGAGATTGCGCGGGGTGACCGTACGGAGTAGGGGGAACGGTGACTACGATATGCTAGCGATCTTTGTACCTCGCTGCGGGTTTCGGAAAAGTCCGGCTAGCGGCGCGTCGAACGTCGGCGAGTGGGTGACATAGGTTGTGGATTGTAGGTGGTGGGTAGTGGGTGGCGGCTGAGTGTACTACAGCCGACGCAACGATTGGGTCATTCAGAGTGGGGGAAACCGTGACTATGCCATTCTAACGATCTTTGCACCCCGCAACGAATTTCGGGAAAACACCGACCGGCGACGCGTCGGACGCTGGCGAGCGGGTGGCGGGTGATGGCTAGGGGTCCCAGCGGAGTGGGGGAGGCAGAGCTACGGTATTTTAGTGATCTTTGTACCTCGCTGCGGTTTCGGAAAAACATCGACCGGCGGCGCGTCGGTCGCTGGGGGGAGACCTAGGTGGTGGCGGGCTGAGGCTGGGGGGGGGGGGGTCCAACAGAGTGGGGGAAGACGAGACTATGGTATTTTAGCGATCTTTGTACCTCGCTGCGGTTTCGGAAAAATCCCGACCGGTGGCGCGTCGTACACCGGTGAGTGGGAGGCCAAGGTAGGGGGGGTGAGCCTCGGTGGGGTGAGAACACACGGCGCGCGCATCGGATCCCCAGAGTAGGGGGTTACCACGTGACATATCTAGCACCCTTTGTGGGGGTATTAGAGGGTGGGAGGAAGTGGGGAGGATGAGAGCCAATGAGAATACCCCAGGGAGTGAGGGAGAGGGTAAGTGGGGGACCAATGAGCGTGGGCCTCTAGGGAAGAGGTCTCGCGATCTTTGTACTATTCTACTTGCGGACAATCGAAAGATCGAATTTGTCTGGTGCCCCTCTCACTGCGGGATAGCAGGGAACGAAACAGCAGACAAACTGACAACTCAAGCCAGAAATTAGGGAATCGCCCTTAACTTTAAGACCCAAACAAGGACGGTTGCGAAGAGGTGATGGAAACCCCTGTTAGTGAAGGAACTTGATAGATCAACAAATCTACAATTTGAATCAAAATGCCAAGTTTACGGGGTGTTGAGATCCCAAAAATGCAACTACTTATGGTTTACGGGGTTGGAATTCTCCAGGGAAATGATTTCCCTAATTAACAGAATTAGATCTGGCCACATTGGGGTCTACGAGTATTTATTTCGAATCGGTCTAAGTGAAGCCCCTGTTTGCCTTTGTGGTTCTGACCTCCAGTCAATTAACCACGTTTCCTGGAGTTGCCCGGAAACTGCAGTTTTTTCGGAATCTTTAACAAAATAATTAATGAAACTAAAATGTTATCCTCCTTATGAAATAAAGAGCCTCGCTTTCTTGGAATCCCGAGAGATACTGATCCTCCTGTCTAATTTCGCAAGAGAAATAAGACATATGTGCGCCCTGACGTATGGATAGAGAGGACTACGCTCCCTGTCCACTCACCGTTCTTTGTTTTTGTTGCCTATGAAAGGTATATTGTGATTTATTATATGTTTTGTGTCTTTATTTCTTTTTACATATTCTGGACATTTTGCTGCTCCCGGTATCTAACAGGGAATCAAGGATTCCGATATTGCTGTAATTTCTATTGTTTTTCCCTAAGTGGGTTTTGATGCTACGGAGGTATATTCAACCTTCCTGCAATGTTAGCCCGAAAAGTGAGGCATATCCTATTTTACCTCTTAGTGAGGATAATTCGCTACTTGCTAGTTGTCCCTGACACTAGCTAAATACTATAAAAAAAAAAGAAAGAAATAAAGAAGGGGAAAAAAAATAAAACATATCTCATCCGGGAGGATAGAGTGACGGTACAAGTGAAGTATTCCACAAGTCATCGGGCCGGTACTCTAGCCGGTTTGATACGCACACATGGTAGTGAGCAAGAAGAAGCGCCATTTTGGACGACCGAGCCTTGCTCTAGAATTATAGTGGGTTTACCTCCCGCGCACAACCGCCACCACAAACTTTGGCCGACACGGATTCTCCCAGTGGCTAGAACGGACCCCCGAAAAGTGGCACCTCGGGTACGTTTAAATTGAAAGAAGAAGAAGAAGAAGAAGAATCAACGTTAGACTAATGGCCTTCAAGATTGCTGCATCTGCAAATGTGAAATTCGACATACCATAACTTCTCAGCTATTGCTCGGATCAAAATTTTATAGGGATTTTTTTTTTCGTTTTTGAATTGCCGAAATGTGGATTTAAAAAAAAAAATCGGTGCATGATTTACGTAAAAATGCCACTTAAAAACTTTGACACGCCATACTTTTTTGGGTCGTGGCTCTGCTAGAAAATTATATACAAAATTTTTTGTTCCCCTCGTTATTTCAAAATGTGGATTTTTCCAAAAAAAAATTAAGATGCATATTAAGGTCTGTTTTTCCATATTAAGTGTTTGACAGAGTTTCACGCCTAAAATATCGATCGGGGAGATAAATGCTTAAAAACTTTTTTTGTTAGTCTTTCGATTCTCCAGGTGTGGATTTTTTCCAAACATTTTTGCACGCCGAGATAGTGTTATAGATTCAAATTAGCTGAAATAACACTTTCACGGCGTTCAAAAAAAAAATTTGAAAAAAAATCCATATCTAGAGAATCAATCGAACAAAAAGGCTCGTTGGTATTTTGCTGTGGGAGCTGTAGTTTGCAAGATACAGCCTGTTATAGATTTCAATTAACTGAAAAAACACTTTCCCGGCGTCCAAAAAATGTTTCGAAAAAATCGACACCTGGAGAATCACAAAACCAACAACAAAGTTCGTCAGCATTTATCTCACCGATCGATATTTTGGGTGTGAAACTCTGTCAAACATTTAATATGGTAAAACTGATCTTAATATGTATCTTAATTTTTTTTGTTGAGACATCCACATTTTGATAATAACGAAAGGAACAAAAAATGTTGTATGTAATTTTCTGTCAGAGTCACGGTCGAAGAAGTACGGCGTGTCAACGTTTTCAAATGGCATTTTTACGTAAATCATGCACCGATTATTTTTTTTTTTTAAATCCACAATTCGGCATTTCAAAAACGAACAAAAAAGTCGCTGCAAAATTTTGATCCGAGCAATAGCTGATAAGTTATGGTATGTCGAAATTCACATTATGCAGATGCAGAAATTTTGAAGGTCATTTGACTAAACATGCTCGCCGGACACTGAAGGGTCAGGGACACTGATGGCCTCCGCTAGGGCACAATCCTATTATTGGTTTGCTGTGAACTACGCGCAGAGTGAAAATCCCATATTTCCGGTTCGAAGCAACCAGTTGACCCAACCGGTGGGTTCAGTGACAAGAAAGTCCTTCGCTGCGATCCTAAAGGAATGGAATTATTTCAAATTTTTTTCATCGATGAGGAAAAAATAGCTGTTATAATATAAATTTTTTTTGTTTACTCGGCCCCCGACTCGGCTTTGACTCGGCCCCTTTCTTTTACTTAACGGCGTATGGCGAAAGGAGTACCCCAGGGAGCACCCAGCACTGTTACATTTGCTGCTGCTGATTCTTTGCTCGCATTCTAGCAAATAATCAACCATTTTCTAGTTAGCTCGCCAGCTAACTGGAAAAGGAGCGTTTGCAGTTGAACCATTTTCTTTTGTTTTATTGTTATAGAATTTGCATGTGATGGGAACGGAACGACTGACACCGACTCGCGAGACTACGCATAGCGCAGTAGATAAATTACGATGGCGTTATGATTATAGGTAAAAGGTGGCGCACAACTATCTTCTTGAATTGCTTTATTTATTTTTCTTACAAAGCTACCTCCTTGGGGAAGGACATTTTGCTACGTAATTTAATTTTTCAGCTTTCAGCTGTCTCAAAGCTATTCACGAATGCTAAATGTCCGGGAACCCCCAAACGGCTACCACAAAAGGTGCATCAACCCCCGACGTGCAGAGTACAAAACGGCGATTGTGATTGCGAAAAGAAAAAAAAATTGAACCGTGTACGCCGGAATTCCGAAGCATCATCCAGGTGATTCTTCGACCAGGAGCGGCTGTTGGTTCGATTGTGGCGCGAGCCCAGTTTCGTTAACTGCTGCCTTTTCGTTTGAACTTGTTTATCGCTATTTCCGACGTCGGGTTACAAAACGAGCGAGTGACCGCTTGAAAACAAGTTGTAATTCATCTATACAGGAATTTACTGCTGCTACTGTACTCAGAGGAGGACGGACTATCGGGTCGAGGAAACCGTCAGAGGAGCTGTGACCCGTATGGAATCACCGAGAGCACCGGACTCCTACGCTTTTTTCCTCTAAAATATAGATTACCGTCTATATTTTACTATTCCCTTATTTTTTCTTTCTTCCACCGCATAAGTAGAGCGTTATACATATTCTCAATATTTAATATTGTAGGATGTGGGAATTGTAGACCACACTTATAAACAATGGATGGAAATGCACATCAAAGACAAAAAATTACGCAAACGGCCATGTTCAAGAAAAAACAGAAAGCTATGATTCGATATATCATGGGGTTTCCGGAAGATTCGAATTTCCTATTATTTAATGATGTTTACGGAAATGAGGTGAGTCACGAAATAAAAAAATTAAATTATTAGCAAGCTTAAATTACTTCACCATATCTCCTAGAGTCGCAAAAGATATGGTCATTTCCGTAGAAATTTTTTTCTGGCGCAATAGTATTTTTACTATATTTCCTTATAACTACTGCCAAAAATCTCTTAATGAAAATTTCTGTATTAAAAACAGATCAGTCTTTCTACAAAGGAGATTGCCTTTGCAAAATCAATTTGGTCCAAAATAAAACGTTTAACTTTTAAAACAAATATTTCTTGGCCGGTTTCAAGATATTTCTTGCCAAGAGTGCTAATTATGATCTATCGAATTATTTATTTTAATGCTTATCGCATGGACAGTGCGATTAAGTGCGATGAGTGTTCCCAAAATATTCTTAGTCGTGCATACATCGTCCCGGCATGAGTCTAATGATTCTGACAAAGTAAAATCGGAGGAATGGTACGGATTTGAAACAAAATATGTCAATACATTTATCATAACTTAAACGATTTTAGAAAAAAAAACCTGCAAAGACGAACCACGCAAATGGCTTCCTCGTAGAGGAAGCTTTGTAAACAAAAACAAAAACAACTACATTTAACACCAGAGAAATATGTTGAACAATATGATCGTGCCCGTTATTAGATATAATAAAAGAAATATTACTCACATCATTTTTATTCTTATTGATATTTAATTTTTCTTCTAAGGTTCCAGAAGCTAACGCGACGCATATAGCACTGAACGGACAACCAAAGATTGACGTAGCCGAAGAAGACATCACCGACAATCGTACAAGTCGACAACAAATAATCAATGAGCCTACTGCTTGTTATGAACGAAGTGTCGAACGACTTGATGTCAACGAACAAGTGGAAGAACAACTTATCCAACGACGCCATCATCGAATGTGCAGACCGAGGTGCACACGTTGAGCAAACAATCAAGGAACTACTTTATTTCGATGGGCGCGGACAACAATTAATAATTCAACAGCTGGATATCAACAACCACTAAGGGTCTGTACACCAGATATTCGGAGGTGAACAACAAGTACATCTAGAAGAAGTGCATCCAGTTGTCATCGGTTATGAACGAGGTGTTCAACACCACAACGATTCAGAGATCAGTGAGAATAAAGAAGAAGACAAAGAAGTTAAAGAAGACAGTGTGGATGAAGAAGATAATGAAAACAATATTCCGCCATTGTTTAAAAATAATTTACAACGATTTGCAATACCTTTGCAAAGCAAGGATGATCTCACTGATTGGGATCACCTACTTGCGATTGTAGCCACGTCAGTTCGATTCAATATGCCGTATGAAAATATGCTGTCTATGCTTAGATGGATCAAATCAACTCTGGTTGAATCAAGTCTTCCTACAAATAAGAAAGCTTTATGGGACGCACTTGGTCGAGATATTTCGTATATAAAACGCCACTGGTACTGCCCCAATTGTCGTGCAAAGGTGAGTGAAGAAGGAGAACCTTTTGTCGACTGTCCTTGCGGGATAAATGGACCAGCACGTGGTGGGTGTGCTCTTGCCTACTTCGTGCAGATCAGCCTGGGTGCGCAATTAAAGGAATTATTATCAATTCCAAATATAGTTCATGAACTGAATTACCGGATTAGGCGAGCCAAACAGGACAACGACTCAATCGAAGAAATGCATGATGGAGAAGCATATCTAAAATTATGCGAACCTGGCCAATTTCTCGACAATCCATACAACTATTCGCTGAAATTCAATACTGATAGCCTATCTCTTTCCAATTCTTCTCGCATGGGCGCATAATCTGTATTTTTCCAACTGAACGAGTTGGCACCGCATGCGCGTAAACGCCACACATTATTGGCAGGAGTATGGGTCGACAAGCAGCATCCACTTGGTAATGTTTTCCTTCTTCCCATTATAGAGTTGGAACAGCTTTATCATTATGGAGTATACTTGGAATCCAGACAACGAGAGTCAAGTAAGAAGCAAGTTCGTAACTGTAATTTACACCGTTGATTTAATAGTTCGGTCGCTAGTTTTACGCATGAATCAGTTCAATGGAGACTACACAAGCAATTTCTGTTATACGAAAGGACATCGGGAGAGTGGCCGTCCAGGATGCAAAACATACCCAGTCGATCAAAACATTACTCTCCGAACGGACGAAGAGCTTCGATTGCACATGGACCAGGCGTTCGAGAGCAAACAAAAGGTGTTTGGGGTACAAGGACTATCGTCTTTGACGATTTTGCCAGAGTTTGATTTGCGCAATGGTGTCGTTACAGATAGCATGCACAACGTATTTTTAGGCATGACAAAACAGCACACCGAGTTATTGTTCAGTGATCCAACTGCTCCATAGTACATCGGTAGTCCAAACAACATCGCTTAAACTTACCAGTATAACTTACCCTACCTTATCGATTAAACATACCAGTCGTCTTACGCAACGACTCCGAAGCGTGTTGGATCGAAAAGACTGGAAAGCGTCGGAGTGGCGAAATTGGATGCTGTATTACATCCTTCTGTGCCTCGAGGGAATTCGGGTCCTACGTTATTTAAAATATCTAGCTTTGTTGGTTCAGGCGATGCACATGCTAAACAACGATTCATTGACTGCGGATCAACTACTGGACGCAGAGAAACTCATCACGGAATATGTTCGAACATTCCAAGACTACTTTGGAGTTCGACACATAACTTAAAGATGTTTGATGGGCTGTGGCAGATGATAAATAAAGTGGATGTTGAGCTGCGGCTGCAAACTGCCTGGGTGTCTTTCTTAATTAAATTAAGACATTTCTTGACGTTTCGACTCGGTTCTGAGTCATCTTCAGAATTTCTATTATTTCTTTAGAAACTCGGTTCTGAGTCGAAACGTCAAGAAATGTCTTAATTTAATTAAGAAAGACACCCAGGCAGTTTGCAGCCGCAGCTCAACATCCATTCGACACATAACGTTCAACAGCCATCTTCTAACACATTTATGCCTAACTGTGAAAAATTGGGGCCCCACATGGAACCACAACATTTCCGTTTGAATCGTGTAATCATAAGATTCTGAAGTCGGTCACTAGTGCGAATGGACGTACCGACCAGATCGCCACAAGGTTTTTCATGTCAAAATTCATAAGGAACATTATATACGACGATAACATTTCTGTTGAAACCAGATCATATATTACAGAAATAATCGGCAGTGTAGATTACGAGAATTTTGAAGCGCGATCCGCGGAAGGTTTCGTTGGATGCGGAAAAAGGAAGATCAGCGTTCCCACTAATGTGCAGAAACGGGCATTGCTGGCTGCTGGGTAATATTGTTGTACACCGCCTCCAGGCAACGTACTCTTTTCCGCTCCTCGCCGCAATTCTAGAAAAAAAAAACAGAAAAGATATATATGTATATGTATATATATGTACATATGAATATATGTATACGTATTTATTTATTATACTTACGCTATAAACCGCCGCTGCGCCGAAAATCCATGGTGAATCTATAAAATAGGAAAAAAGCATGTAACAATATTATTCTCGACGCAAGAAGTTTAGGTTAAACATATCTATATTTGATCATTGTTATTTTTTTACTCTACACGTAGCCCTTAACTCTAAAAAGATTTATTAGTAATATTATTTATAACTTAACTGTAAAAATGTAGCTCCCGAAAAGGCTAAAGGGCATTCACGTATACTTACTACATAAATTCAAACTCGCGTGCTCAGCAGACGCCTCGAGCACCTCAAGCGCATGCGCCACGAGCGTTAGTTCACCCGATCCGCCGAAAGGTATCTAAAGCGACACCGCGCTCTCACAAGCAGGGCGCCCACCGGGCCAGCATATAAGCCCGAGCCAGTGTTGCCAGATTGCGG
This sequence comes from Perithous albicinctus, assembly GCA_964016905.1. Classification (NCBI taxonomy): domain Eukaryota; kingdom Metazoa; phylum Arthropoda; class Insecta; order Hymenoptera; family Ichneumonidae; genus Perithous; species Perithous albicinctus. The sequence goes on from OZ024697.1 coordinate 4,233,870, forward strand.
TATTTATCCTAAATTTATGGTTATTTCAATCGGTTTAGGGAGCAAAGAGGGTAACAAATTATTCAGGGTTTTTTTTAGGGAATCTCGAAATTTGACGATGTTATTTTTTTTTCATGGTTTCAAAATTTTTAACAAATTTCAACTAACCATTTCTGGCTAACCTGACTATTCGAGTGAGCTCATAGTGAAATAAGCATTTATCCGCTAGCTCGAACAATCTTCATGGCACTGTCGAAGCACAAGTGGCGTATGTATACCCGAACCCGATATGCCGATATATCGAGGGATCGAGGCATATTCTATAACCTTACTCTTGCACGTCAGGAGTATCTTTCTGTTTCTTGTTTACCTACTTGCGTTAAATAGAGACGGAACCATAGATTGCGGCAATATTGCTATAAAATTGGTACCCTCGTGCAACTTACCGACGGATTACAAGACTTGGCTTCTATCGCCCTCTCTAGTCACCCAGCAGCCTTACATTGTTTCAGCCGCTTTCGCCAATGGGTTCACTTTCTTAATCGCAGCCGCATGGCCTACGCTACGCCTAACGCGTCTAACCGTTTTACCAGAGATGAGTAGGGAGATTGCTAATGGAGCGATTTTCTTGTTCCGACTTTTTTTCGGCGTCCGACGCGCCGCCAGCGGATAGTCCCCGAAGCCAGGCCATCTTTTTGATTGGTCGAGGTATTTACAGGTATATTCCGCGGGAGATTCGAACGCTCGACAGAGCTCACATTACGTTAGCGTCGACCGCGAGGCTATTAGGACTAGGCTTTTTTGTTTCAGTCGTCGTACGGCTTTTGGCATACTTCCTTTGAGCCTTGCTTGACGTATTTCAGCTGTAAAATAAAATAATTTGGAATACTCAAGTAGGCTCGACAAACGTACGCCAGATTATAGATTTACACACGCGCCTGATGACTCTTTTCCGTTTTTTCTGTTTTATGCAATGAGAAAATGTGTCTTCTCACCATTCGTTGGTGGGATGATACATTTTTTTTTTTTTTTTAGTTCGGGGGATAGGATAAACATGTTGAGGTAACGGATAAAATACTTCAAGAGTGCACGGTGATCGTGCGGATACCGTCGCGGCCTCTCAAGTGAACGATTCGGGTTCACGTCCCCGTCTGTTGACTTTTTTTTTTAATTTTTTTTTTTTTTTTTTTAATACCCGATCTTGCATTGCTTGCACCTCCAACCGAGCAATGCAAGATCGGATCACTGAAAGAAGATATTTCATTTTTTTTATGAAACAATGTATCTTCTCACCAAATAATGGTGAGAAGATATGTATATATATTTTTTTGAAAATTCCATAGACGGATAAACGTGTTGAGGTTACGAGTATCAAACTTCAGAAGCGCACGGTAGTCGTGTCGATACCGTCGCGGCCTCTCAAGTGAACGATTCGGGTTCACGCCCCCGTCTGTCGACTTTTTTTTTTTTAATACCCGACCTTGCATTGCTCGGTTGGAGGTGCGAGCAATTTAAGGTCGGATCACTGAAAAACGATATTTAATTTTTTTAAAAATTCGATAGACAGATAAACGTGTTGTCGTTACGAGCATCAGACTTCAGAAGCGCACGGTGGTCGTGCGGATACCGTCGTGGCCTCTCGAGCGAACGACGCGGGTTCGCGCCCACATATTTAAATTTTTTTTTTTTTATTTTTTTTTTATTAATTTTTTTTTTTAAGACCTGACCTTGCATAGCTCGAATGGGGGTGCGGACAATGCAAGGTCGGGTCACTGAAAAACGATATTTCATTTCTTTATGAAACAATGTATCTTCTCACGAAATAATGGTGAGAAGATACATATATATATTTTTTTGAAAATTCCATAGACGGATAAACGTCTTCAGGTTACGAGTATCAAACTTCAGAAGCGCACGGTGGTCGTGCGGATACCGTCGCGGCCTCTCGAGCGAACAATGCGGGTTCGCGCCTACATATGTAAATTTTTTTTTTTTATTTTTTTTTATTAATTTTTTTTTTTTAAGACCTGACCTTGCATAGCTCGCATGGGAGTGCGGGCAATGCTAGGTCGGGTCACTCCAAAATACAATTATAGTTGTATTTTTCTGTTGATTGTTTAGCCGAGTGCACTTATCATCTAGAAAGGCAATAGATGTACTCGTTTTCGGGGGGCACCACGAGAGGGCAATCAACACCACCCCCCATGAAAGCGCAGCTCAACGAGCCTCTGGCAAAAGCCAGGTACGCATAGGAAAAATCACAGGAAGGCAATCTACACCATCCCCGTGAAAGCGCAGCTCAGCGAGCCTCTGACAAAAATCAGGTACGCACAGGAAAAATCACGGGAAGGCAATCTACACCATCCCCGTGAAAGCGCAGCTCAGCGAGCCTCTGACAAAAATCAGGTACGCATAGGAAAAATCACGGGAAGGCCATCTACACCATTCCCGTGAAAGCGCAGCTCAGCGAGCCTCCGACAAAAGTCGAGACGCATAGGAAAATTCGAAACGCTGCCGAAAGAGTCTCTGACATGACATGTATGCAGCCGAAAGATCCACTGACAAGTCAGGTATGTTTCATGTTTGTAAATACGGCTAACAATTACACGAGTCGCTGCTTAGAAAGCCTTCGGAATAGTGCACGGGACGACATCGTTAAGTAATTATGATTTACCGGATCATTAATCGAGGATTCTCTGACGAAAATCGGATACGATAATTCAGATTCCTTGAATCTTTTGAAGTTTTCTTGACTTGTTGTGGGCTCTGGTAGCTGTTCTCTCTATGCGGTGGGCACGATTGTTGTATTTGGTTTGGGCGAACAACTTCACTTTAACCATGAAATGTAACAGCTCCACACGATGCTTTCGGCACTCGTTATTTTCGTCAAACCAGTCAGGGTGCACCTTGGCAGTTTCCTTTATAATATCGCTTCCGAAAGCCTCCAGCTGAACTCCCATGACGCTTTCAAACTTTTCCGTTGGCCGGCTAAGCCACGTAACCGCTGGAGCATCCGCATCTTGGTGTTCGTATTCTCGAAATTCTGTGTACATTTCGGTTGAAGAACGTTCCTCCATCGGAGTTTTCGTTAGATCATTGCAACAATTGTCACACGGGTACTTATGCATTTGGCGCTGAGCAACGTAACCTGCAAAATAATTTATGGCGTTTTGTTTATAAACAGATCGCGCGTTGTTATCTGGTTGCGTCGTGACCGTCGTCGTTTCAATGTCTTCACTTTCATACTGCAGCATCTCAGCAGCAGCTTCAACGTCAATCGATTCTTCGTTTCTGCTGTGTTCGATAGGAGTTTCGAACATCTCGCCTGATCGTTCAAATGCTCTGGCAACCATCGTGCTCGACTCAATTAAAGCAACAGCATCCGGACATTCGACGTTCCCTCTGTTGCTGCTCCCAATATACCCGGTCGAGAGCATGTGTCTCAGTGACAAGCGAACCATTCTGGCTGTGGGATTTGGATTGTGCCCACCACGCTGTCGGAGTCTCGAGAAAGTATGCTCAACCGAATCCTGATTACACAAGCCTGCAGCCAACTCGAATTCAGGATGCTTACTTTTCACCCTCCGATACGTCTGTATGATAGCGTTCACCGAAAGTGGCAAACCTTTTAGGCAAGGCACTTTCTTCGTCGCGTTCGTTTTCGCGTTAGTTCGCACACTCCACTCGGCAGACCATTCAACGAAAGCGACGAGAGTTTTCTCAATTTCGGGGTTCCGGTCAGCGAGAGGACGCTTCGACGGATTCGCGCAGTGAGACCTGTACGCATTCGACGCGTCGATTACTTTATGTTTAGAGAACTCAAAGGGTACTGTGGGAAAAACGGCGTGAGAAGGAAATTGCGAACTGAGAGGTTTAGAAATAACTGAAAAGACACGTTTGAAATTCAGACTGGATTTTAATGCTCGAAACGCGTGCTTCTTGCGAGAACAACAGAGTGAAAACGACTGGAGGTCAAGAGCTCTCGCAGTTCGACGAGAGCGAGAGTGATAGTGGTTGTGTATACATGAGTTGTTGTGTGGTCGTTTGTATGTATGTGTTTCAGGTGAGAGCGCGTTGGAGACAATAACAGCTCCCGTTTCGAAGAGTTTCGATAACAGTTGAACGAACTCTGAGAACTGCACGGGAGACTTTATTTTGTGAATTTTAAAGATAGATTTAAATCGCGAGAACACTTCTTTTGCCGAAACATTCCGCCCGCCTTGGCAATCTCGGCTAGATTGCCAATAAACCCGAGAAACGAGAAAATGTTTGCACTAGAGTCTCTATTTTTGCTGGTTTTTTTTTTATTCTGTGTAATCTTCGTTTGATGAGATCGGCAGCAGAACGAGCTTCACAATCGGTCTCTTGTAGACTGACTGCTGAGTTCGAACGGTGGCAACACGCACGAGACCATCCTTGCCAGGGTGAACGTCGATGACTCTCCCAAGAGCCCATTTCGATGGCGGATATCGTTCGTCCTTCACGAGAACGAGCGAACCGACCTTGAGCGAGTTGAACCGTTGCTGCCACTTCGAAATCGTCTGTAGATGCTGGAGATACTCTGTGCTCCATCGTTGCCAAAATTGCTCGAGCATTTGGCGGATGAGTTGCCAACGAGACAACCGGGAGCTCGGTAGATCGATGAGCGATGGTTCCGGGATCGTGTTGAGCGCTGCACCGATGAGAAAATGGCCCGGAGTCAGAGCGGATAGATCAGATGGGTCGTCTGAAATCGGGCAAAGAGGCCGCGAGTTCAGCACCGCTTCGATCTGCGAGAGCAACGTAGAATACTCTTCGTACGTAAGACCGGTGTCCCCGATAACGCGTTTGAGGTGGAACTTTACCGATTTGACTGCGGCTTCCCATTTGCCTCCGAAATGAGGCGATGACGGTGGATTAAACTTCCATCGCGTCCCGTCGTTAGCGAGGAGGTTCGCGAGAGCGTTGTGTTGCGCTGAGGACGCTTGAAAGAGCTTTTGAAGCTCCTTATCTGCGCCGAGGAAGTTCGTTCCGCAATCGCTGGCTATCGTCTCGCAGATACCTCTTCGGCTTGTGAAACGTTTGTACGCCGCGAGAAATCCTTCCGTTGAATAATCCGTCGCGATCTCGAGATGAACAGCCGACGACGAGAGACAAACGAATACGACAATGTACCCTTTGTAGGTTTTCGCGCCGCGACCGCGGAATGTTCGTAGCACTAGAGGTCCGGCGTAGTCGACTCCAGACTGGAGGAACGGACGAGATCGAGTCGCGCGAGATTCCGGTAACTGACCCATTAGTTGCTGCCCAAGAGCAGCTCGATATCGAACACATTGCAGGCAACGATGTATGAATGCACGGATAGGGACGCGACCCCCTACGATCCAGTAACGACGTCGTAGAGTAGCGAGTGTTACTTGCGTTCCTCCGTGGAGTGTGCGTCGATGAACTGCATCGATGATCAAGGTCGAGAATGCCGAATCACGAGGTAAGATCAGCGGATGCTTCTCGTCATGATCGAGAAGAGAGTTTCGCAGTCTTCCGCCGACGCGCAATAGCCCAGCAGCATCGACAAACGGCGTAAGACGAATGAGCGAATTTGAGCGCGAAATCGATTTCCCTTGCGAGAGCTCGTAGATTTCGTGGGCGAAATACGCTGCTTGCGTGTGTTTTACCCAGAACAATCTTGCGATCTCGAGTTCTTCTGGCGTGAGCGGCGATGCCGGTTCTCCGGTGGCTTGAGTTCTTCTTAATCGTCGGACTGCACGAAAAACCCATGCAGTAACTCGAAGAAGAGTTCTGAGACTCGAGAAACGTTCGACGAGTTCCCACAATTTTGGAAGCTCGTCCTTGTTAGCGATGTTGGCTGGAGTTTTTCGCACCTCGAGAGCGATTTCCGAGTCGATCGAGGGGATTGCAGACGACCAAGATGCAGAATGTTGCAAGAGCCACGGTGGGCCGTTCCACCAGAGTGTTTCTTCTTGGAGTAGACGAGGTGAGAGTCCGCGAGATGCACAATCCGCAGGATTTTCCTTTCCCGGGACATGATGCCAATGCGAGTTCGAGAGTTCCTGAATTTCAGTGACGCGGTTACGCACGAAATCCGCCCACCGGCGCGCATCACCCTGAATGTACGCGAGAGCGACTGTGGAATCCGTCCACAAATGCCCCGGGACGTCGTCGAGATCGAGAATCGTTCGGATGTGCGAAATTAGACGAACCAAGAGAAGTGCGGCGGAAAGTTCGAGTCGAGGAATCGTCACTTGTTTAAGAGGCGCAACACGGGTTTTTGCGGCGACGAGCGTTACCCGAACGTCGTCGAGATCCGAGAGGACGCGCAGATAAACAACAGCACCGAGAGCTGATCGCGATGCGTCCGCGAAGCCGTGCAGCTCGACAGCGAGAGATGACGCGTGACAACCGAGCCACCGCGGCACTGAGATTTGCGACACTTCTTCGAGATCTTTTTCGAACACATTCCAACGATTTGAGAGTTCGTCAGGCAGTGGATCATCCCAGCCAAACTTTGCTAGCCACAGTTCCTGAATAAAGATTTTTCCCCGCACGATAACTGGCGCAATCCATCCGAGTGGATCGAATAGCTGCGCGACGCGAGATAGAACGTGACGTTTCGTGATTCGAGAAGATTTGGTTGACGCGAGCGACGTAAATACAAACGAGTCCGATCGCGGTTGCCAGTGAAGACCGAGAGCGCGAACGAGCGGATCGACTTCGATCGATACACACGCCGATTGTTCGCGCCTTTCGTTAGCGATATTTTGCAATAACTCTTCGTCATTCGCTGACCATTTCTGTAACGGAAAGCCGCCCGCCTTGAGGCACTCGTTGAGTTGTCGAGCTTTCTCTATAGCTTCTTGAATGCTGTGAGCTCCCGAGAGCACGTCGTCCACGTAGATCTCGTTTTGAATAATATCCGTTGCGAGCGGGAAACGATGATTTTCGTCGATCGAGAGCTGCCGTAGAACGCGAATCGCGAGATACGGAGCGCTCGCGAGCCCGTAAGTGACCGTGTTGAGACGGTACGCGATCGGAGCAGCTTCTTCGTTGTCTCTCCACAAGATACGTTGCAGATCTCGATCTTCTTCGTGTATGAGAATTTGCCGATACATTTTTTCAATGTCCGCAACAAACACCAGCGCGTACCGACGCCAGCGCGTGATTACGTCCGCAAGATCGGTCTGCAGCTTCGGTCCGACGTGCTGCAGATCGTTAACCGAAATCCCGAAGTTCGTACGGAATGAACCGTTGAAAACTACGCGAACTTTCGTCGTTGAGCTGCTTTCGCGCACGACAGCGTGATGCGGTAGATAGAAAACGCGAGATGATACGGCGGAGTCTGATGCACGAGTCATGTGTCCGAGTGATTCGTACTCCGCGAGAAATTTCGAATACGATAACTTGAGAGAGGGGTTCGTCGCGAACCGTCTCTCTTGACGATTCAGTGCGGCGAGAGCTGGAGAGTAAGAATCTCCGAGATCTACCGATGCAGTCTTAAGAGGAATCCGCACGATGTAGCGTCCGTCTGAGGTACGGGTGTGTGTCTCCGCGAAGTACTGCTCGCACTGAGATTCGTCCTCTGATGTTGTTGATGTTTTGTTTGCAGTCGGCTCCTCCTGGACCCAAAACCGTTTAACGAGTTCGATAAGCTCGTGATCTATCGAGCACTGTAGTCCGTTCGCAGGCCGAGAGCTAACGTGCGAGTTCGGTTCCGATGTGACGGACCCCGAAAGAATCCATCCGAGAGAAGTGCGCTGAGCGACTGGAGTCCCTGGACCTCCTCGTCGAAGCCCTTCTTCGATAATGACACTGTAAATTTCTGCTCCGAGTATGAGGTCGATTTGTGTCGCTGACGAGAAGTCCGGATCGGCAAGTTCGAGATCTTGAAGATGCGGCCACGGGTTTTGCAAAACTCGAATGGGTGGTAGATACGAGGTGAGCTTCGCGAGCACGTACGCGTCCACCGAGAGCGAGATCGCGGGATCGATGCGAGACCCGATTTCCAATCTCATAAGCCCGCGCGAAACAGCAGATTTTTGCGCACCGATACCGTTGATAGGGAGTGTCACTTGTTTGCGCGGTAAGTTAATCCGTTGCGCGAGAGAAGCCGAGATAAATGACACTTCCGAACCTTGATCGAGAAGCGCTCGAACGTCGTAGTGTTCGCCGTAGCACGAAGTGACCTTGACAATCGCAGTCGCGAGCAATACCGGAGTGTACTTGACGAGAGGCGCGAGCGCGAGATTCGTACTTGCCGATGCTTGCGGTTGAAAATTATCGCGGCGCGGAAGCGCGGGAGTGACGGTTTGAATCGCGTAAGCACCGTCCGACGATTGCTGACCGGCTGAAGCGACCGCGGGAGAATTTTCCGTGGATGCAACGGTCGATCGATGGATCAGCGTATGATGCGGATTGTTACAAATTCGGCACCGCTTCGCGGACCGGCAATTTCTAAATTGATGCGCGCCAAGACAATTAAAGCAAAGATTTTTCTGCTTTACGATCTCAAGTCTTTGCTCGAAAGTTTTACCGCGAAAATCTTGACAGGCTGCTAGAAAATGCGCGACACCACACAATGAACACGCGAGTGACGAAGGCCTCGAATCGTTGGCTGAAACTTGGTGAGATTTCGCCGAAGTTTGATTTTTCGTTGCCGCAGGGTTTGTCGATTTTTTCACTTCACTCGCGCGCGCGACTGCTTCGAGAGCGTAAATACGCCCGAGAATAAATTGCTCGAGATCCGCAAAGGTCAATGACTCACCCGCGTGGTCCTGCTCGAGATCCACAGACGCCGCGTCATCACCCGCGTTGCTCACCTGCTCGGGCTTCATGGAGGTCGCGAAATTATTTGCAGTACTAATCTGTTTTTCCCACTCGATGAGGGATACAGAATCGAGTTTACGCGTCACCATATACACGAGAATGCAGTCCCACGCTTCTATCGGACACTGAAGCGCTTTCAAGGCACCGAGAGCCTCTTTAACGTTTCCGAGTAATGTCTTTAATTCCGATGCCGACTGTTGACTCACCTTTGCAAGCGAGAACAGTGAGGCGAGATGAGTATCGATGAGCACTCGTTTATTTTCATAACGGTTGACGAGAGTTTGCCACGCGCGCGCGAAATTGTCACCGGTAACGTCAATATTTATAACGAGCTGAGCTGCTTCACCTTTTAGACACATTTTTAAATATTGCAATTTTTCTACGTCCGAAATGTCTTGATTCGCGGTAATAAGCGATTTAAAAAGGTCACCAAACGGTCTCCACTCGCGATACGCGCCCGAGAATTTCGGGAGATCGATTCGCGGCAATTGTCGAGAAATCGGAGCAAGTCTTGCCGCTGACGCCGCTTGCTCACCGTCGTCCGTTTTTCTCCTTTTGCGAAGCTCACTCTGATATGCTAGAAGCTCACTTTTTTGATTTATATACTCTTCTTCACACTCCGCATACACTTCAAGCTTAAAATAATCGAGCGCGCTGCGCTCCTCCGGCTTCAGCGACGATAGCATTTCGTGGTTCGATTGAAACTTTTTCCAATTCGAGTCGAGATTTTCGATTCTAGTTAGAATCTGCTCAGGAGTTCGTTTCTTGATTTCCAGCTTTTTTACATTTGCTACCGTGCGAGAGATCAATCCGCGAATTTCTGTTTGTTTAGCGATAACCGCGGCAACTGAAGCTGCCATTTTTTAATGATTTAAAAACGGCTTGCACGGTAACGGGACACAGCGAGAGGTTCACGAGATTTTTCGCACTTTTCCACTTGATGATACCGCTCTTTTCCACAGTATCCGGCTCGAAGGACCAGAAAATGTTTAGAGAACTCAAAGGGTACTGTGGGAAAAACGGCGTGAGAAGGAAATTGCGAACTGAGAGGTTTAGAAATAACTGAAAAGACACGTTTGAAATTCAGACTGGATTTTAATGCTCGAAACGCGTGCTTCTTGCGAGAACAACAGAGTGAAAACGACTGGAGGTCAAGAGCTCTCGCAGTTCGACGAGAGCGAGAGTGATAGTGGTTGTGTATACATGAGTTGTTGTGTGGTCGTTTGTATGTATGTGTTTCAGGTGAGAGCGCGTTGGAGACAATAACAGCTCCCGTTTCGAAGAGTTTCGATAACAGTTGAACGAACTCTGAGAACTGCACGGGAGACTTTATTTTGTGAATTTTAAAGATAGATTTAAATCGCGAGAACACTTCTTTTGCCGAAACACATACGCTCTGCAAAATCGGCTGAGTCTTGCCACATTTTACTCCTCAGCCCTTGCAGATCTTGTCCCGCGGTTAACATTGCCGCCGCATATGTGTGGCTCAATATTTGAAACGCGCGTTTCACATTCATCGCTTCGAACGCCGAAGGAAACAAGTGTGCGGTGGTGATGTGGGAAAGCAGATTGGACGTGCTACTGCATTTATCATACTCCCACGTGTCCACGAAATCCTGATAATTCACGATTACCTTTCCTTTACAGAAAAGTAATTTATGCGTTCGAAGCGTACTCAGCAGACGTTTGATGAGGTGCGGGAAATCGAACGATGCCAAGAAATCTTGTTCGCCGATTGTGAAAAAAGGCTTTTCGACGGATACTTTTAGATACGACGTGAAAAGGCTTTGATTCGATGGACCCTGGTCGTAGGTAATTAGCACTGGTTCGGCTCCCGCGACGCACAATCTGCACAAACATTCTTTAAACAGGGCATAAATTTCGGGAGCTTTCAGTCCTGATCCCGCAAGGAAGTATGCTAAAGGCTGGCGCCAAGGATTTTTCGCGTTTAAACTGTCAGCACACATTAGAAAAACATATCGCGCTCGCTCATCTTTGCGGCCGAGAGATCCAAGGTCGACGAGACCCTCGATATAGTCGAACTTCTGACAGTATTCCTCAAAGACTTTTATTGACATTTCGTCAAATTTCACTGCGCACACGCGCTCTTCGGGCGACAGCTTTGAAATTTTGTCTGCTAATTTCTCGAAGATGAAATAGCAGAAACCGAGTTTGATATCTACTTCCGATACCCAGTTCCGTACAGTACATTCCGACGGAAACGAGCAGCCTGCTTTCCTCAACCGTGAGTACGCTGACGCAGAGTAATAATACAGCTGCTTTGCAAGATCTTTTTCCTCTTCGGAGTAAGGCGCCTTTTTGCGATGCAATTGCAGTTTTACCATCGTTCGCGCCGCGGGGTCCGTACAACGGTGAAGATCTAGGAAATTGTCGACAGTTTTTTTGGTCCCTTCATGTGCGAGGCGCTTACTTTTCGTAGTAACTCGCTTCAATTTCTGGCGCAGCGTATGAATTGTTTTCTGGTACACCGAAATTTTACGCTTCAACGCCGAATTTGAATTTTTCAGGTATCTGATTTGCTTTAAAAAACGGCGAGTCAATCTTTGCAAAGAACCTACTGCGGGGGGGTCGCAAGAAGGTTTCGCCGATTTCACTTCCGGTTCAATGTTCCGCCACGCGCAATTTTCGTCATCCGATTCTGAAAAGTTCAACTCTACTTTCCGATATTTTCGGACATGCTCCGAAACTGCAAACTCCGCGTTTGTCTCAACACTAGTAGATGCACGAGCTATAATACTTACCGCTGACGTGGATAGAGTACAAATTATATCTCCAGACGATTTATCAAGCACCAGCGATTCTGGTTCAGCTGATCGCAATAGTTGCGGAGACAAAGCTGTACTTACCGCTGCGAATCCCTCGGAAGCTACGTGCCGTTCTTCGACCTCCATCATGACCGTTTTGGTTGCGTCCGATGGCACGCACGGTTCTGAGACTGCCCCTGAGGCAACTGCGCCTGACGTTTCTGCCGAAACCTCCGCATCAGTTACGACGAACAACTTGGGCACCGCCGTGCGAGAAAGCGTGCGTTTCTCACCTATGAAGCAGCTAGGTTCAAAGTGATCTTCGCATAACCCGTTGTGCCGAAGGGTCGCTGGCGATAACCATTTCAGTCGCTTGTTGCCTGGAACACGCGATAAAAGCATATTCTATTTTGTCTAAAAAATGGTACAGACCCGACCGTGCTTTACTCGCTTTCTCGCTGTGTACGATTTAAAAAAAATGAAATACAAATATATATATATATATTTGTATTTAATTATAAAGTATATATATTGTGACGTGATTTTTTTTTATCATCGTCACAAAAATATAACATGAACGAAATTGCGTGAGTTACGTCCGATTTTCGTCGTTATAGATCCCGCTTTATCGCACCTCGACTATTTCACGTTACCGTTCGGCTCCCGTACGCTCTCGATCGAGATTTTATTTTGTTCTTTTGCTTGGTACAACTTCCGGTATTTTTCTATTTGGTTATTTTACGATTAAGTTCAGTTTTGGTCGAGGTTCTCGAATTTATTCGGTGGTGAGGAGCTCGAAGTAATGAGCAGCCCGAATAAAGGAGAGGCCCGACGAGGGTTATTGCGAATACGCAAAAGTCCGGTGCAATTCCGGCACCCCAACGGATAGTGCAATGCGCTGGAGAACAGGCGGAGTTATGGTTCAGTTCCAGGCAAGGTTGGAACCCCTTGTGCTGTGTGTTTTATTTTTTTTTATGTAAAGAAGAGCCTTGTTTTCGCGCATTGACTAGGGGAAGCGATCGTGAAGATCCATATTACCGCTATAGCTTTCTTTCTTTCTTTCTTTCTTTCTCTCTCTCACTCTCGTATCGAGGATATCGTGAAATAGTTGAGAGGGCAGTAGTTATCGGTCACGATTTCGGTGATAATGATAATAATTGCTTTCGATGATTCCTGTAGACAAATTAGTCTACCGAGAGCTGTCCTCGAGGCAACTCGGACCCCTCTCGCGTTCCCGTGTGTTGTGGTTTCGGCCCCTATCGTTCTCGCGCTCGGTTGAGAGACATACGCTGTCTCTCTCGTGCTCATGGTATATCCTACCTGTCACGAGTGTTCGCTTTCGCGTGTGCTTCTCGTTTGACTCGTGGATAACCATGTGTCGTTCTCGTGAGAATTCTTTAAGAATTCTTCTTTGATTCGGTGCCTTGTGGGATGCATTAATTAATGCTCCACGTGCTGCAGTGATCAAGTGTAGTTCTCGTGGTATCGTAAGATACGGATCCCGTCGTATTATTTGGAATATCTTCTGCTGTTTCGGTGAGTTATTCTTTTAAAGATAATTTATCAATCGTGCGGAGAGATACGTTCTCGTTATGCTCGCCTGGATCTTTCGATCAGCTGAGCAGTTTTCGATGCATTTAGATGCGATTCCGTGACTTTTAAGTCAACATATGATAATTATTCTGGTACAGAATAATTTTTCTCGGTGTCGTGTGTGTCCTCGTAGTTATTTTATTGGCGAGAGGATCGCGACCCTTCTACCATAATCTGCATCCTGAGCAACCGTGCATTTCCGCAACCGTTTGCGCTCGCGAGTGCCATCGATGATTAGCTTTAGCTTTTCGTGTCTGTTTCGTCTTTGCGGAGGTCGGCCGGTTCCACCGATCTCCAGTTTTAGTCCGGTTAGTTAATACCGGCGAAATAAAAATTGACTGGCGCCCCCGGGATCTCGTTGCACTCGCGGATGCAAACGGCCGAAGGTGACGTAAGTTTCGGTTTCGTGTTTTCTTTTTTTTTTCTTTTTTTCTCTCCCTTTTGGTTTGAGCGTAAGTTTGGTTCCGGTTCCATTTTTTTTGTTTTTTTTGGTTGAAGTATTTTGTTACTTTTAAACTCGCGGTATCGAGATGAAGAAAAATACGTCACAAATGGCGCCCAACGTGGGGCCACGCCAATAAAATAACGCTACCGATTATTTTTTTTTATTTAGTTTTTTTTTGTGTGCTGGCTCTCGTTTGGCTCGATCGACTCGATTTCGATGGAACAAAATTAAGAAAATTTCTTTTGATCCCGCTGTGGTTGTTCAGACGAACCCACGTATTTTCGAAGGCTGTAACGAGGGATAGAGGGAGAGGAGGAGATGGGGGATTTGTGCCAAAATCCTTTTCCTTTTTTTTCTCGCTGTCCACCCGTTACGCTTGTTCTCGGCTCCCTAAAATACGTGAAAATTATTTTTTTTTGGGACGCATATTTTTTTTGTTGTGTTCACGATGTGTCGGAAAGACACGATCTCGGAGAATTTTGCCTTTTTCGTATTTTTCGAAATTGGCGAATTTTCTCACCCTTAACGCTCGCGCGTCGCACGCGCTAGAGTGGGGGGAAGTTCCGTTAGCCGACGCTCAGCCGTTATCACCGGCGTTCCCGAATTGTGACAAACAATTTTTTTTTGAGATTGAGGAATCCCTTCTCCTCGCCCTTTTCACTCTCGATCGCCGAAATTGACGGTCTGCCGATCATTACTGCGCGATTAATCACAGCGACCACGTCTCTTGTGTAAATCTCAAAAAGAATTGTGAAGTGTCCTTTGGATTACCGAAGACATCGATCCCGTAAGTACCCTCGTTTCGAGGTACCCGCACGTTTTCTGGGGTAGATTTTTTTTTCCTTTTTTCTCTTTCGCCCATCGATTTCGTGGTTCTCGCTCTTTCGAACTCGAATTAATTTTCGACGTTCGAAAGTTTCTCGTTCTCGCTTTTCGAACTTGAATTAATTTTCAACGTTCGAAAAATTTTCGTTCTCGCTTTTTCGAACTCGAATTAATTTTCGACGTTCGAAAAATTTTCGTTCTCGCTTTTTCGAACTCGAATTAATTTTCGACGTTCGAAAGTTTCCGCTCTCGCTTTTTCGAACTTGAATTAATTTTCAACGTTCGAAAAATTCTCGTTCTCGCTTTTCGAACTTGAATTAATTTTCAACGTTCGAAAAATTTTCGTTCTCGCTTTTTCGAACTCGAATTAATTTTCGACGTTCGAAAATTTTTCGTTCTCGCTTTTTCGAACTCGGACTAATTTTCGACGTTCGGAAAATTCTCGTTCTCGCTTTTTCGAACTCGAATTAATTTTCGACGTTCGAAAAATTTTCGCTCCCGTCTTATCGAACGCGAATTAATTTCGGAAGTTCGAAAAGTAATTAGTATTCTCGATTTTCGGATCCCGATCGTAACCGATCTTATTAGATCTCTTTCGGTATCACTGGTTGTCCGGGGCGCCTTACGCAATGTCCGAGGACGGTGCGAGAGGTGGAACCGGCCGAGTCGACGACCGGAAGTCCGGCTTAGCTCCCGAAAGGTTGCCCGACCGAGCTTCGGAGCACCCTGAGTCTTCCCTCTCCGATAGGTCGGATGATGCGGAAAGACCAGGTAGATTCCGTGACCCTTCACGTGGACAGGCTGGTGGCCTACGCCGGCAAGATCCCGTGACGCCGGGTCGTTACCGGCGGAGGGCCCGCCAATGGGGGTTCCCGGTGGAACGGACCGCCGCTCCCGTTGACCCGAACGGTGTTCGAGATGGTCGTGGGCACCCACCCCATGACGGCGTCCGGAGACGGCTAACGCTGGACCCGGACGACTTCGAGATCACCGAAGAGTCGGAATTACCGAGACGTCGAAGACGCTGGCTCTCGCCTCAGCGCGTCCTCCAAGAGGTTCGCCGCTGGGATGTTTCGTTCTCGGGCCAACTGCATGAGGACGTTGAGGATTTCCTCTCCCTCATGGAGGAAGGCAGATCCTTGATCCCCATCCGGGACGAGGATCTGATCAAGACGCTCTCGTTTTGCCTGTCGGGCATGGCCCGTACGTGGTACCGAGAGGAGCGCCGTCTGTTGACAGATTGGGAATCGGTGAAAGCTGCATTCCGAGGACGCTTCTCTGATCCCGATTATCAAATCGCACTCCGCGAGGAGATAATGTCCAGGACTCAGGGCAACCATGAGTCGGTTCTCGTGTAATTAAACTGTATGAGCGGCTTATTCTCACGTCTCAGCCCCCCTTGGACTGAACAGGAACGCGTGCGGTATGCATATCGAAATATGCTACCCCCGTTCAAGATCATGATCTCGTATCATGATCGATTGACGATGAGGGATCTCGAGCGTGAGGCAGGTTGTCGTGAGCGGGTGATACAGAGTCTCGACTCTCGTCGCCCACCTCCGAGACCGGAGTCATCGCTATGCCCGAGTTTCGCGTATCGCGAACCTCGCAGGCAGTTCCCGCAAGCTCCTCGACGCACACGAATTAATGCTGCTCAGGAGCTCGATGTTGAGGCTGAATATCAGTCTCCATTGGAGGAAGTCGAGAAACCCTTCGACTTCCTGAGAGCTCTCGTTCCGTCACGCGCTAACCGCGGACGAGCTACCGAGGGAAGGCCACAGCCTTCCACTTCTCGAGCGGCTGCAGTACCGCCGCAGCTCCCGAACTCTTCTCGCGAGGCCTTTCCGCAACAAGAGACTACCACTGGGGTTGGTCCAGCCCTTAACCGGGAGGGGAACGCGCCCCGGGTTACCGCGGTGAACCACTGCTGGAATTGTGACCAGCAGGGTCATCGGCATCGGGAATGCAAGGAGTCTCGTCGACTCTTTTGCTACCGATGTGGCCTGTCAGGTGTGACGTCCGCCCGTTGCACGCATTGCAACCGGGGAAACGCGCAAGGAGGCGCGTGAGCCATTCTCCCGCGCCTCCAGGTAAAGACAGTCATACCCTGACTAACACGCTTCCGCCAAGTTTCCGCTTATCGAGGCCCTGTCGTCATGCGATCCGTCGTAAGAAGAGACAGCAGAGGCGGTTACCGGACATCAACCCTGCTCCCGACACGTCGCTGGACGACGTAATCGTCAATGCCGCTAGTGACGACCGCATTATTGCTTTTCGGGTTGAAGTCGTCATTTACGGTCGTACCGTAAAAGCTCTCGTTGATTCGGGTGCTACCAGGACGTTTCTGGGCGCGAACTTGATTGAGTTCTGTGCTAGTCTCGGCCTCCCAGTACAACGAATCCCGCCTCGGCCAGTCTTGGTTGCGAATAGCCAGGTCGAGACTGTCGAGACAGCTACCGAAGTACCGGCGATCCTCGAGGGTCGCTGTACGAATGTTCTCGCACTCCACCTACCATCGCTCTCCGAAGAGCTGATACTAGGTTTGGACTACCTGATTTCCGCAAAAATGGTCGTCGACTTCTTCGGGGAGTCATTGGTTTTCCGTGATCTTCCGGAAGTTCGACATACTTTTGTTCCTGAGGAGGTTGGGTCACGCATAACTATGTGCTGTGGCTTACGAACTCCGGATACCGCCGAGACGACTCGCTTACGCGAGTTCCTCGGTGCTAACGTGCCGGATATTCCTGCTGATTCGGCAGTTACCACGCTTGTGACCCATCACATTGACGTAGGCGACAGTGCTCCGGTCAAGCAGAAGCCGTATCCCGTAACTCCGGTGATCCGCGACATTATGTGGGCGGAGGTCGACCGGATGTTGGCTACCGACATTATCGAGCCCTCCAATAGTGACTGGGCGAGTCCCGTGGTCATGGTCAAGAAACCTAACGGCAAGTACCGTTTCTGTATTGATTACAGAAAGGTCAATGCTGTGACGAAAAAGGATGCCTACCCCATCCCGAACATGACCGGCATCCTCGATGAGTTGCGTCAAGCTAACTATATCTCGACATTGGACTTAAGCCAAGCCTATTGGCAAGTTCCGATGGATCCCGCTTCGCGCGAGATAACCGCTTTTGTGGTCCCAGGCCGAGGTCTGTTCCACTTCAAGCGGATGCCGTACGGCCTCACGAATGCTCCCGCTACGTTCCAGCGTATGTTGGATCAACTCCTGGGTGCAGAAATGTACCCACATGTGTTTGTCTACCTAGACGACATCATTATCGTAACTCGGACCTTCGAAGAGCACCTAGTGTGGCTCCGAAAAGTCCTCGAGAAGATCTCGATTGCGGGCCTCGCAATTAATCGCGAGAAGAGCGAGTTCTGTCGCTCTGAAGTTCAATATCTCGGGTTTCTCGTGAATAGCGAGGGCCTGAAGATTTATCCCGCAAAGGTAGCAAGTGTTCTCGAGTTTCCGATCCCGCAAAATATACGACAGCTACGCCGCTTCCTCGGCATGGCGTCATGGTACCGGCGTTTCATAGAGGAGTTCGCTACGATTGCAGAACCTCTAACACGGCTCACGAAAAAGGCCCAGGTATGGGAATGGGGTCCCGAACAACAACAAGCTCTCGATACGCCGAAGCAGAGGCTAACGAGCACCCCCACGCTCGCCTGCCCGGACTTCGCGTTGCCGTTCACGCTACAAACCGATGCTAGCGGGGTCGGACTTAGTGCCGTCCTCACGCAAGTAATCGAGGGTCACGAACGAGTTATTGCCTATGCGAGTCGCGCTGTGACCGCGCCAGAGAGGAAATTCTCGGTGACGGAACAAGAATGCCTCGCGGTTCTATGGGCAATAAGGAAGTTCCGTTGCTATCTCGAGGGGTATTCTTTTACAGTGGTGACAGACCACAGTAGTCTTCGATGGCTACACAATTTAAAGAACCCCACAGGTCGACTAGCTCGGTGGGCTTTGGAACTGTTGGAGTACAACTTCGACATAGTACACCGCAAGGGCGCGTTGCACCATGTTCCCGATGCGCTCTCGAGGATCCCTGAGGGTCAAGGCGACGTTGCCCTATGTGCTCGCGACACTCAGGATGCCTGGTACCGCCGGCGTTTCCGCGACGTTGTGCGGAAACCCGATAAGTTCCCGGATTGGCAGGTAGTCGAGGGTCGGCTATACTTCCATCGACCCGCCGATCTCGCTGATCTCGAATTTGAAGATCTCGATGCTTGGAAGCTTGTGCTCCCTCGCGAATCCCGACGTGTCGCTCTTCAAGAGTGCCACGCGCTCCCGCAAGCAGGCCACTTGGGCGTCGAGAAGACGTACCGACGTCTATCCACCCTTTATTATTGGCCTGGAATGTTCAAAGATGTTGTTGCCCACGTACGGCAGTGTGAAACCTGCCAACGTTGCAAGGTAGAACAACAAGCTCCCGCAGGCCTCATGGGTCATCGTGTGGTCGATGGTCCCTGGACGACTATCGCAGCCGATATCATGGGGCCGCTCACGCCAGCGTCCACAGGATACGCTTATGTTCTCGTCATCCAGGATCTCTATACCAAATGGATAGAGATCTGCCCCCTCCGGAAGGCAACTGGTAAATCGATCTCGAAAGTTATCGACGATTTAATCGTTACTCGCTGGGGTGCGCCCCGAGTATTGTTCACGGACAATGGAACCGAGTTTATTAATCGGGACATTCGTCAACTCACGGAGCGTGTGGGTATGCGGCATCAAACGACACCGCCATACCATCCGCAGGCTAACCCTACCGAGCGTGTGAATCGGGTTGTTAAAACCATGATCCGCGCGTTTCTCGATGGAAATCATCGCGAATGGGATCACCATTTGCATGAGTTCCGGTTCGCGTATAATACCGCGTTCCATAGTTCCTTACAGGCCACGCCGGCCTTCGCAAACTTTGGGCGCGAGCCTCCGTCAGCTACCTCGCTTCGACGGGAGGTTGAGGGAGATATCGAGGTGATCCCGCGTCCTCCTGAGGAATGGATGAGGCGAATGGCCCGTCTGGACACCCTGAGGACCGCGTTCACGCATGCCCTCGATGAGGCCTTCCGACGACAAGCCGAACAGTACAACCTCCGTCACCGGGATCGTACGTTCGAAGTCGGCGATCTCGTCTGGCGACGATCGCACACGCTCTCGAACGCAGCCCGGCATGTGTCGGCAGCGTTGAACGCTCCGTTTGAGGGGCCGTTCATGATTTCGAAGAAGGTTTCCCGCGTAGTTTACGAACTATCGGATCTCGATGGGCGATCGATGGGAAAGATCTCGGTGAAGGATTTAAAACCTTATCGACCGCCGGGGGTACCGGCCTAACCACCTTGATGAGTCGCAGATTACAACATGTCTGGTACCGAGGATTCGCCTAGTTCAAGCCCGGGGTCCCTCCGAATTGACTTCGACGACGTCGACATGGAGGCCCCCAGGGAGAAGGGCGACGAGTGGCTGGATGACCTGTTGCAGGCGACCATGGAGGTCCAACGCCGCCGGGAAGACCATCCCCAGCCGCCCATGGCGGAACTCGCTCGGGCGTGCGCGGCCACCCTGGCGGATTCGAAACGCCTGGATGACCGGTCGGCGGGGGCCTTGGTCAGGACGATTGGGGAGCTGGCCGACTGCTCGGTTGACCAGGTTCCCCAACGTCTGCGGCTGGCCTACGTCGACCTTGGTCGGCCAGTCGATCTTCCGGGGCCGCCGGCGCGGGTACCGGTCGAGGCCTTGACGGTTGGGGGAAGCCCTCCGGAGGACCCCCACCGCAGGAGAAGGACCCGACGCTCCCGTAACCGCCGACGGCGTGAAGGCCAGAGTGCGCGGGGACCCGTGTCCCCGACAGCACCGCCTCCGGTACCGGCGAGTTGCCGTCCGGCACCGCAAGCGCCGCTGACGATCCCGCGGGTGGCTGCACCGCCACCGATGCCGAGCTATGCAGCGGTCGCGGCGAGTGCCGCCGCCGTCCTCAGCATACCGCCCGAGGCGCGGCAATCGGTGGGTCCGGTGCGCCCGTTACCGCGTTCGATAGAACGGGCTTGTTGGAGTTGCGGGGGTGATGGACACCGGTACACACGGTGCCCGCTCGGCCCGCCCACCAAGGTGTTTTGCCGCCGGTGCGGGCGCAAGGGTAAAACCTTGCGCACCTGTCCCGCGTGTAACCACCAATGGCGGCGGGAGGGCCCATATATCCCGCGAGCGGGTAAGTGTGTTCCCCGGGAGGTCCTGAGGACAGCCCGAGTGGTGGGGCCCCAACCCCAGGACTCGGTCTGTCCCATGAGTGGACCCCCCAGGGAGCCGATTGCGGCGTCGGTTCCCGCACCACCTGCGGCCCCAGCTGCCGGTATCTCGGCGTCAGCCCGTAGGCGACGTCAGAGAGCGAGGAGGAGAGGGGCGGAAGCAGCCCACCCCCTCCGGCTCCCGCATAGGGTCCTTTTGTGGTCCCGACCTCGCTGCTCTCGACTGTAGGCCTCTAGGCCTCGGCGATGGAGCTGTTGGAGGTTAGCTCTCGTGTGCGACCTTAGTCGTAGTTCCCGCGTTGTAGGCCTTCGGGCCTCAGATCCCGCACTGTAGGCCTTCGGGCCTCAGATCCCGCACTGTAGGCCTTCGGGCCTCAGATCCCGCACTGTAGGCCTTCGGGCCTCAGATCCCGCACTGTAGGCCTTCGGGCCTCAGATCCCGCGCTGTAGGCCCTCGGACCTCAGATCTCGTACAGTGGACGAACAGTCCAAGCTCCCGTCTTGGACTTCGGCCGGAACTCTTGCCTGGTAGGCCCCTAGGCCTCAGCGATGGAGCGGCCGCAAGTCAAGTACCGTATACGACCGTAGTCGTAGTTCTCGCATTGAAGGCCTTCGGGCCTCAGATCTCGCCCATTGGACGAAAAGTCCAAGCTCCCGCCTTTGGCTTCTGAAGGAAACCAAGTTCCCGTAATCGGCCATCTACCGTGGATCCCGTCATACGGGCCGCAAGGCCTAAGTTTTCGCCAGAGGAAACTATCTTCGTTCCCGCTACATTGGACCTCGCCCTCTTGGATTCCGTCACAAGATCGACGTTGGAAATCACGCTGCGGAGAGGGTAATGTAGACCATTTTGTTGATAATTGTGGTTGTCCTCAGAATGTGTAGTAAAAATATTTATTTACTTTCCCGTGTTACGATCGAGACCTAGTCTCTCGTGAAGTTCCCGTCTCACCCCACAATTTATTACCGACGAGCAACGGTGGTGAGAGCAGGAGGTTACAGCTACCGAACTGTGGCTAATGGTCCTCCTTCGTTGGTTTCCGTATCGAGAGGTCAACACCCTCGCGGACTTCCTCACGACGAAGTCGCGAGTCTGTCTCCGAAAAAGCGCGTTGGGGATGAGTCGTTAACGACACATGCTACGCGTGCTAAAGTTCCCGAATTGGTCCCGCAATATTTAGGTTGAACTCCAAGAAGACTACCGGAGTTTTGGTTCCCGTAATTTTCGGATTGGCTACCGTTTCGAGCTCTTGTTCGAAACCTCCCCTAAGGGGTGAGGAGTTGTGACGTGATTTTTTTTTATCATCGTCACA
This sequence comes from Perithous albicinctus, assembly GCA_964016905.1. Taxonomy (NCBI): domain Eukaryota; kingdom Metazoa; phylum Arthropoda; class Insecta; order Hymenoptera; family Ichneumonidae; genus Perithous; species Perithous albicinctus. The sequence continues at coordinate 4,255,865 of OZ024697.1, forward strand.
AAAATATAACATGAACGAAATTGCGTGAGTTACGTCCTATTTTCGTCGTTATAGATCCCGCTTTATCGCACCTCGACTATTTCACGTTACCGTTCGGCTCCCGTACGCTCTCGATCGAGATTTTATTTTGTTCTTTTGCTTGGTACAACTTCCGGTATTTTTCTATTTGGTTATTTTACGATTAAGTTCAGTTTTGGTCGAGGTTCTCGAATTTATTCGGTGGTGAGGAGCTCGAAGTAATGAGCAGCCCGAATAAAGGAGAGGCCCGACGAGGGTTATTGCGTATACGCAAAAGTCCGGTGCAATTCCGGCACCCCAACGGATAGTGCAATGCGCTGGAGAACAGGCGGAGTTATGGTTCAGTTCCAGGCAAGGTTGGAACCCCTTGTGCTGTGTGTTTTATTTTTTTTTATGTAAAGAAGAGCCTTGTTTTCGCGCATTGACTAGGGGAAGCGATCGTGAAGATCCATATTACCGCTATAGCTTTCTTTCTTTCTTTCTTTCTTTCTCTCTCTCTCTCTCTCTCTCTCTCTCTCGTATCGAGGATATCGTGAAATAGTTGAGAGGGCAGTAGTTATCGGTCACGATTTCGGTGATAATGATAATAATTGCTTTCGATGATTCCTGTAGACAAATTAGTCTACCGAGAGCTGTCCTCGAGGCAACTCGGACCCCTCTCGCGTTCCCGTGTGTTGTGGCTTCGGCCCCTATCGTTCTCGCGCTCGGTTGAGAGACATACGCTGTCTCTCTCGTGCTCATGGTATATCCTACCTGTCACGAGTGTTCGCTTTCGCGTGTGCTTCTCGTTTGACTCGTGGATAACCATGTGTCGTTCTCGTGAGAATTCTTTAAGAATTCTTCTTTGATTCGGTGCCTTGTGGGATGCATTAATTAATGCTCCACGTGCTGCAGTGATCAAGTGTAGTTCTCGTGGTATCGTAAGATATGGATCCCGTCGTATTATTTGAAATATCTTCTGCTGTTTCGGTGAGTTATTCTTTTAAAGATAATTTATCAATCGTACGGAGAGATACGTTCTCGTTATGCTCGCCTGGATCTTTCGATCAGCTGAGCAGTTTTCGATGCATTTAGATGCGATTCCGTGACTTTTAAGTCAACATAAGATAATTATTCTGGTACAGAATAATTTTTCTCGGTGTCGTGTGTGTTCTCGTAGTCATTTTATTGGCGAGAGGATCGCGACCCTTCTACCATAATCTGCATCCTGAGCAACCGTGCATTTCCGCAACCGTTTGCGCTCGCGAGTGCCATCGATGATTAGTTTTAGCTTTTCGTGTCTGTTTCGTCTTTGCGGAGGTCGGCCGGTTCCACCGATCTCCAGTTTTAGTCCGGTTAGTTAATACCGGCGAAATAAAAATTGACTGGCGCCCCCGGGATCTCGTTGCACTCGCGGATGCAAACGGCCGAAGGTGACGTAAGTTTCGGTTTCGTGTTTTCTTTTTTTTTTCTTTTTTTCTCTCCCTTTTGGTTTGAGCGTAAGTTTGGTTCCGGTTCCATTTTTTTTGTTTTTTTTTGGTTGAAGTATTTTGTTACTTTTAAACTCGCGGTATCGAGATGAAGAAAAATACATCACAATATATATATATTGTAACGGAATCGGCATTTATATTGTGTTATTTATGGAATTGTATGTGAAAGCGGCATTGGAATTGATCCGCTCGTGTCATATGAGACAACTGACAACGAACTGAATGACGCTTGACAACGATCGTAGATTGATTAACAGTCTTGACAGAGACCTCAAAGATTACGGACGCGATATCTATTACTAATAAAGTTCCGCCCTGCTATTTCTTTTATAATCGTGGTTTATTTATTTGCTCGTTCGTAACAATATATAAAAAAATATATAAATAAAAAAAATTTACAATAAAAAAATAAACAAAAAATTTGTGTGAAATTGAGGGTTAAAAATGTATTTATATATATATTTTTTTAACCCTCAACTTCACAAAAAATTTTTGTTTATTTTTTTATTGCAAATTTTTTTGTTTATATATTTTTAAAGTGTCATATCGAATGCCATAATTTAAAAATCCGAAAAAATTCTGAAATATACTTTGTTCAATATATATATAAGCTAGATAATTTTGTTATACAAACAAACAAAAATTGCAATAAAAAAATAAACAAAAAATTTTTGTGAAGCTGTTCAACTAAGCCTACAAAAAATTATGGGCCAAATCAGAGAGGTCGATGTCAAATCCAGGTCGAAACGGGGTGGAATGCCCCATATGTATCTTCTCACCAACGAATGGTGAGAAGATATATTTTCTCATGTAAAAAAAAAGAAAAATCGCTTTTTCGATAACCCGAACGTACACGCACCCCCACCCGAGCAATACAAGATTCAATATACCTAATTTTTGAGATTTTTATGTCATCAGCACGTGTTTAAATTTTTTTTAAATCGCACGATTAGTCGGTCTGTACCGAGGCGGCAATAAGAATTATAAAAAGTCTGAGAAAGCAGAAATACTTTGTATCTGCGTTCTCGGAAGTGTTCCAGCGCCACCCATTGCGGGCATCCTCGCCGATCCCCACCACGGCGTAACAACGCCACTGGGACCCTCAGTCTTCCCAAAACTGTCATACAGAATGGTAAGCTATTCCCTTTTACGTGTTGTAATTATATAGATACTATGGATATTATCACTTCTAATTTTATTTTCTATTGTTTGCAGGAACAAAAAGATACACTAAATTCAGAGGTGGAGAAGATGGCTGCGCTGTTGCAGCAAAGCGAGTTGACGTAAGTTATTTTTAAAATCTACCTATATATGTTGATTCTGTAATTAACAAGTTTATTGGTTTTTATCAATATTTTGTTCCGTTTTTTACAGAGATATGTCTGCAAACAGCAGCACATCGTCGGTGCCGCCGCCGGTGCCCACATCGTCACCAGGCGAAACAACGGCTGCAAATGCGAAAAGTAAGTAAAAGTTCTGTTGCATAATTATTACTATAAAAATGGTATAACTTAATAATGTTTATTTTGTGTTTTTTTTTCAGAAGAAAAGAAGCCGTTCCGCCTAAGTAGGCGAGAACGGAAAGAGCGAGCGATCGCGCAGGGGTTGCCGCCGCCACGGAGGAACTCCAGGGGACGGGGCCAAACCCCTCAATCATCGCATCATTCGCGCGGCCCTTACGCCCGTCCAGCAGGGCAAATGTCGCGTGGGAGGCAGTATCCGCCACCACCTCCTCAGACGCTAACGGGGCCTAAACGAGCTCTACGCATCGCGTTCGACGCATTGCTCGATAGATTTGAGAATCACGAATGATTATCATTCCATAATCAAATAAATAAATAAATAAATAAAATATCCCGTTTGTATTAATTTCAGACCCTTTACCTGTATTTTTAATCCACACAGCCAATCGCGAATCGTCTTTTCCGGGGAACCTGTAGAGTCGCGAATTCGTCGTAAATCTCCCATTCCTACAGCCTCCGTACACACAGAAATCGTACGGTCCTGCTTTCGTTTTTCTGCCTTCACTTGACATTTTTATTGTTTCAGCTTTAATTCTGCGCCGCAGACCTAACATTCACTCTCGCGATGCAAAAACGAAATGATGAAGAAGACGAAGAAGAGGAGCGCCCGCGTATGATTATCTTGAGTGCATGCATTGTTGCGTTCATGGACTTCAGAGAGAAATGTATACATTGTATTGTGTCTGACTTTTATATTATCTTTTAACTCTATGTAGGTATCGATGAAAAATCACAGACCCGACCTTGCATTTCCCGCACCCCCATGCGAGCTATGCAAGGTCAGGTCTTAAAAAAAAAAATGAATAAAAAAAAAATTAAAAAAAAAAAAAAATTCCATATGTGGGCGCGAACCCGCGTCGCTCGCTCGAGAGGCCGCGACGGTATCCGCACGACCACCGTGCACTCTTGAAGTATTTTATCCGTTACCTCAACATGTTTATCCTATCCCCCGAACTAAAAAAAAAAAAAAAAATGTATCATCCCACCAACGAATGGTGAGAAGACACATTTTCTCATTGCATAAAACAGAAAAAACGGAAAAGAGTCATCAGGCGCGTGTGTAAGTCTATAATCTGGCGTACGTTTGTCGAGCCTACTTGAGTATTCCAAATTATTTTATTTTACAGCTGAAATACGTCAAGCAAGGCTCAAAGGAGGTATGCCAAAAGCCGTACGACGACTGAAACAAAAAAGCCTAGTCCTAATAGCCTCGCGGTCGACGCTAACGTAATGTGAGCTCTGTCGAGCGTTCGAATCTCCCGCGGGATATACCTGTAAATACCTCGACCAATCAAAAAGATGGCCTGGTTTCGGGGACTATCCGCTGGCGGCGCGTCGGACGCCGAAAAAAAGTCGGAACAGGAAAATCGCTCCATTAGCAATCTCCCTACTCATCTCTGGTTTTACGATTCGCCTCTGCGGCTCTGCCTGTCTGGTCTTGTATCGTTCGTTGCGTGTTCGCCGTATTATTACGGGGAAATACCGAAGTATAAATATCGTTTCAATTTATGAATTTATGTGTTAAGATGTGCACGTAAAACATGCCGAAAGTGCAAGAAAATAAAAAAAATTACGTACAGAAATATGTTCAGAGTTGGGAGAGAGAATCGAGTTTTGAAGGTAGGTTATCGTAGATACATGTTTATAAGTATCTCGTAGTACCCGATTGGTTAATCTTGTTTATTGTATATAATACAGGTTGGTTGAAACCGTCACCTGATGGAGACTCGACGAAGGCTTTTTGTGTCTATTGCAAGACCGTGCTTGCTACACACAAAAAAGGCTTGCAACTCCATGGCTCCTCGAAGAAGCAAATACAACTGGCAGGCAATCACCAAATGGATTTGAAGTTGACGAAAATTGATAAATTCGCCAAGCCTACTCTCTCTCAAAAACGAAAGATAGCTGAACTGAAGATAGCTACGTTCATCGCGGAGCATTCATCGATTAAGACGGTCGACCACCTCTCAATCGTCATAAAAGGCCTGGATGACGAATCTCCAGTTCTACGAGATATTAAATTGCATCGCACAAAATGCTCCTCTCTCATCAAAAATGTTTTATCGCCGTGCATTTTGGACGAGTTGGTAGACGACGTCGATAACAGGTATTATTCCTTGATTATCGATGAGTCTACTACGGTAGACACAAAGAAGGTTCTTTGTATCATGATAAGATACTTCAGTAAGGCGAAAAAAAAAATAGTCACAGCTTTTTATCGCCTAATCGAGTTAGAAGCGGGGACGTCGGATGCTATTGCAGCAGCACTCCTGAACCAATTAAAAATCGATGGGCTGAAGCCTGAAAAGCTGCTAGGTCTCGGTGTTGACGGGGCAAGCGTGAATGTTGGGACCCGTCACTCGGTTACGACAATACTGCGAGCAATTAACCCAGAACTCATCGTCGTTAGATGTATATGTCATTCGCTTCATCTCGCGGCAGAAGAGGCGTGCAAAGTACTGCCATGACACATGGATTTTATGGTGCGTGAAACTCACGGGTGGTTCTCGCATAGTACGAAACGCCAAATTGAATATGCCGAGATTTACAAGACTCTATCAGGAAAATTACCGCGCAATGTAACGAAACTCTCGAATACGCGGTGGTTAGCACGCCTGCAGGCTGTCGATACGATTCTCGAGCAGTGGGATGCGTTGAAGCTACGCTTTTAGATTACTGAGAGTAATAAAGAGCGTTGCTACACAGCCTGCACGGGATGTATGGCACGCCGGAAAACAAGCTGTTTTTGACATTTCTCAGCAGCAGTCTGAAAGGGGTTATCGGGCTCAACAAACTCTTTCAATCTGATTCGGTTGATCCGGTCAAGCTTTTCGAAGACCTGAACGATGTCGTGTACATGATTTTTCAGATTCTAGTTGTTCCCTCACAACTACAAAAAGTATCTAGCTACGATCAGGCGAATTTCGATTTTAAAAAGTACTGCATGCCTCTCCATTGCATCAACTTTGGATACGAGTTTAACAATCTCACTGCAGGCATGAGAGATGAAACTGTTGGACAGATCAAGGAAAGATGCAAGCAATTTTTTATAGTTCTGTGTCCCGAGTTACAAAAAAGAATGCCGGAAAATATAAAAATCTTGGAGAAGATATCCATTTTTTCACCGCAAGCCTCTTCCTCTCAAGTGAAACCGGATATAACCGAGATTGCTGCGAAATTCAAGAACAGCTTTTGCTCTGACGTAGACTCGACGGTGAGGGAGTGGAATTGCCTTCACCGAGCAGAAATTGACAATCGTACAAGCACCGAGAGCTTTTGGGCGGAAGTCAATGAAATCAAAGACGCAGGAGGAAAGAAACGATTTGGAAATATTTCCACTCTCGTACTAGGGCTGTTGAGCTTGCCATTTTCAAACGCCGCTGTTGAACTCGCCTTTTCGATAGTTAATGTTGTTAAGGATAAGCTGAGAAACACAATGTCGATAAAAATGGTAGAGGCGATTATGCACGTCCGTTGCACCCTCAACGTAGAATGCTATAATTTTAAACCGACCGCTGCTATGTTGAAGCGTTTTAGCTCTGAACATGTCTATAGTAGTGTAAACGACGATGACGTTGGAGTACTTGATGCTTTTTCTGACGTATAAGAACGACGCTCGTATTATCTAAAGGTAATTTAAACGTACAAGAAAAACAGTCCCTCGAGATGATTTTTAAAATGAGATTAGTTCGTAAGACAAGTCGTAACCAAAGGTACCAAAGAAAAGTCGTACTAACGGTAATGTAAACGTGAAGGTACGAGAAAAACATTCCGTCGAGAAGATTTCATGCAATAAGACTAGTTCCTAAGAGAACAGAGAAGTCGTACTAAACAGGTTTAAATAATAATTTTAATAATTGTTGAAGTCGCGCTGTAAACAATATAAACACTACAAATATATGTCCATATGTCTATAATAAATACTATATAATCTATAATCATTTTATGTCTAAAATTTTTCCATAGATATGAATACTGTGATTCTGTCTGTTTTTGCCCGCTTACTTTTCTGCCTGCCTGTTTTTCATTCCTGAAAAATTACCGTTAATTGACCTCATTTTTCAAATGACGGTCAATTGAGTCAAAATTACTCCGACATCACTATTCAGCGTATTTTTAGGGATAAATAGAGTTCGTCTGGTGGTAAGCCGTGGAGAGCGTCTGGTAACACTGGCCCGAGCCTCGAGCTGCCTCATCACGTCTTCTACCGTCGCTCGGTGGATCGGGAAGCTACGGATACCTCGTTGCCCAAGCGTTCTGGTTTACAATAGAGTATCATGAATCCCCTTCGGTCGTTTTTTTTAATCTATCGCCGTTTCTCGGTAGTTTTCAAACCCACTGCCGTCTCCCGGTGGTTTAAACTCTGCCGTCTCTCGGTGGAAATCGCGGTTCTCATAACTTTTTTGTAATAAAGATTCAAATGTTTATTTTTCTTTTATAATTCCGTAAAATATATATATACTCCTTCCTAACGGGAAGACAAACGGCTCTAGCCACATAAATTGGAGCCGCCGCTACTACGTCGGTAACAATATGAATACGCCGAATTAACGTCATACCCGAAAGCGAAGATTTGTGGATTCGAGTACCAATGCCGTGACACAAACAGCTGGACGGTTTTCTCGAACAGTACACTTTTTTGTGAAAATCGTGAATTTGGCGTAATTATTAATATTGTTGAATTCGATCATAGAAGTTGCATCGTAAGAGTATGTTTGTGAATCGGTATAGATCATACGGCGGCGCTTTTACTACGAGGTGCATTCAAAAGGTAGACGTAACGGGTACGATAGCATTTTTTAGCATAGACGACATAATTAAACCTGCGATCACGATAAAAACATCAGTAGGCACATATGCAGTACCACTCACCAACTGCTGGAAGTCCGATTAAAGTCGCGTTTACGTATGCCACCTTTTTCTCCTCTTTCCGTGCGCGTGCCTGTTTTTCTCATTATAAAATATGTGGTTACAATGGTTACAATGCAGTCTTAATCTGCGCTCGGTACGCACGCACCGATAGTTTATATAAAAATTATTATTATGTCGAAAAATGAAATAGTATGAATTGTATAAATAAATAAATTCATTGATAAATTTTGTATTTTCTTGCTCACCTGAAAAGTTCCGTCGAGACATCAATTCTTTTTTATTAATTTTTTTATGTTTGTTTGAAATGAAAATATAAACTGCGGAAAAGATATCAAATCTTTCCAAATATCTCGCTCAATTTCACGTCACACGTCACAATAAATGAATGGTAATTCTGTGTGAAAAAAACAGAGCTACTACACATTGTTTAAGTTACAAAAAATGTTATATGCTTCACACTAACATTAGTAAAGATTTTTAAAAAAGTAAATTCTTGCTTTCATAAAAATACAAGTTTACTAGGTTATATACCTCTCTTTTTTGGAGGGCCTTGACAACTGTCTAACCAAAGTCTCATAACAGTCTGAAATGACTATAAATTGAAAGGTTACATTCCTGTTTCTGTTTCATCGCACGATAATCGCGCAACTTAAATGTAACGCTTGTGCAACTACGACTTTAATGCAACTTAAACTTGATCCGTTAGGTTAAAAATGTTATTTTATAGTTACTCGGAAGTCGTTTTTTGGCATCAGACGAAGGTCTCGTAAGAATGCAAAAAGAGATCAGTCGCATTTTCGTTTACTGTCAGTCTTAATGTAGTTGCGCAACTGTCATTAGATCTCTAAGCAACTCATATGTGACTGCAACTTCTAAGCGACTAGTCTCGCCGATTCCGTCAAGGCCATTATTCTCAGACTGTCTATCTATTCTAACCAAATCAAAACCAGGAATTTTAAAACAATTTTCCTCTTTAAACCAAGTCTCTGAGGGAATTAATAAGTCAACCGAGTCTATCAGAACTGGTAACACGTGTGACTTACCTATTAGGCTCATACAGTTCTATTTCGATACATTTAAACCTTTCGTCGAGCCAGCAGCAACAACAACAAAATTCGATATGCCGTACAAAAGAACGGGAGTTGCTTCACTAAAAGGGAAACAACGTAGAAAAAAAAGAAAAAGAACAAAACGAGAAGGAGTGACAGTGTCCAGATCGAATCGACCTAAACACTCGAGTCCATGAAGGACCCCCTATTTACCACAGAGGAATGTCCAAGCTCACCTTCGATTAACTCGTCCTTATTTATATTGTTGTTGTTGCTGTTGACGATTTTATTTATTTTATACAAGTCTCTTTCAGCCAAATCAGACTGAGTACAATCGGATCTAATCTCCACCTGGAGGCCCACAGCCTCAGGTAGATATTTGTCCAGGTCCGTAACTCGGACACCCGACGAAGTTGTAAGAAGAATATTTTCTTGCCTGACTTCCAGTGAATCAGAATCCTCACAGTTGCTAGCTATCACCGCCTCCAAAGAAACAGAGGAGGAATCGCTTGAATCTCCCTTTTTACGGGGGCGAAGCTACGACCCTATTCCTAAACTCTTGAGGCAACTGAACCTGCCCCTTATCTGAGTCTTTTTCCTTCTGGAAGCCTTCCTGACTTCCGATTGAGGAGCCTGGACAGAAATTTAATCCTGGGGCAGCGGAGGAACAGCTTCACCCCAAGCCTGAGTCCACTCATTCCCAGTGAGCCAATGGTTTATGGGTTCTTGGCTCGAGATAGCATTAGAAGAGGAAAACACAGGACCTCCCGCAGTAGAAGTTCTGTTTTGTATGTATGTTTCCGTTCTATAGATGCTCGACAGGTTGTTTGTCTTTGCAACCTCTTGGGCCTCCGAACTGTCAATGTTTAAAAAAGCCATCAGTTTACAATATATCTTTTGATTGAGTAGAGCAACACATGTCGAGTCACTCGCAGAATGAGCACCTCCAGAGTTAGCACAACTCAATCTTTGTGCCTTACATGATTCAGAAGAGTGAGATTATCCACCGTGCGCACAACGCACACAACCCCTACAAAACTTAGCTGGATGTCCAAATCTTTGATACTACGTGCACCTAATAACTTTAGGTTCAAAAACAGAGGCCTTTACTCTCATCTTAAAGATAGTTATCAATTCAGGGACATACGAACCCTTAAACCATAACTTACGGGTACCCATACGATTAATCCTTTCAATTTTGACGATTCTTACAGGTTCTGTTACTCACTCTATTCCTTCTCTAATTTTATTTTCAGAAAGAGAGGGATCAACGTCCCTAGTTACTCCCACTCTCGTCAGCTTAGAATCTGGGATGTACGCTCTCCATGTTTCCGAAAGGCTAGACTCTTGAGAGTCGACCGTTTTATTGAGCCTCTGATAACTATCAAGATAAACTTCCACTAGATTCCTTCCCTTCCTCTGAACCTCCTCAATACCCTCAATTTTTTGTTTGAGCCTGCTAAATACAACCATGGGATGCAAATTACCTACCCCCTTTTTAGACGTCACTTCCCCAACTGCACTTCCCAAATATTGTGACACTAATACCACATACGGAGCCTTAATCTTAGGATTGTATCTGTTCTTTCTCTCCGAGAAGTCCTTCGCCTCACTCCTAAATCGCTTCGAAGGAGCTATCAGCGACTTTAAATAGCATTATCGATAGATCTAGAAGGAACAGAATGCATACTTGGCTTGGCGTCTCCTCCATCCATTATTCTTTTATTTGAGCGAATACTAATTGTATCTGCTTGCGAACTTTCTTGGGTGCCCAATATAATTTCATTCACCGCAGCTTTGTCCCAATCCCCATACTTAGATAAATTAGAGGTTCTTTTACTAAGGATTACCCTTAGGAGTCGAAGAATTCAGCGTGCAGTTAGCTGCCATGTCCAAAAAAACTAATCTAACACTTATACTAGAAACACAAAATACGAAACAAACTCTCTGGAGGGAAAAAAGGGAAAAAAGAAAAAACATAAATACCTTGACTACAATATAATAATAAAGTAAAAAATTGAACACATCAATCAACCTTCCCTATAGACTAGAATCCGCTTGAAGAGGCTGAAGTTCAATGAAGTTCATGTGTCTCGGAAAGAGTTGTTCCGACCGAGGAAAAGTTGAAATTGAGCTTGATCTTTATCTTGATAAATTCTTGACCAGAATCTTCTTTCTTGTTGTTGTTATTAGGACCTCTTCAGCTAACGTAGTCGTCAACCAGTAAATCGAGGAGGATTGGAAGTCCCCCGCAAAAGAATCATTAGAAAGTCCAAGAAAACGACCCTTCGTCTTGGCTTAATATGGCCCATCGGTCCCGTGTCCGGGATCACAAGGAATTGAGAAAAAGATCAATTTTCAGTCAAAAACATGGACCAACGCCAAAAACTATTATTCTCAAGACACTTATAACGGAATTCAGTAACGAAATAATGATTGCGCTATTCTAAATGTTACGATATTAGTTTGTCGCATTACTGTACTATCACATACTTGTTGCATTGTCTGTACAGACGCTCGTCGTCGAGCGATAGCGTGCGCGCGTCGTTTTCTTTGCGTCGTTGCTCATGCCGGGCAAGTTCGGTTACGTTCGTGCATCGTTCGTCAGGTAGCTAAGCGTCGCCATTGTCTAGTCAGTCGTACGAGTCCATGCGTTGCTGGGGCACGTTTACCGTCTACTTAAATAAAGCATTACGAGATATATATATTCTACGCATTTTGTAGAGAGAACAATTTTATTTAAAAAGCTGTGTTCCCAATTCCACAATATACCTGACAAAACGTAACACTAAATAATTAAGGATTACTTAGAATTTTTCGGATATTTGTAGAGCGTAAATAACTGCGTGTTTCGTGGTCGCCGTTTTCCAAGCGAATCCCCGATGACATGTATTACAATACAGCCCTCAATATCCGTGTCACTTCCCACCGTTGCAGTCGCAAGACCTGCCTGCCTCTGTATTATGACGCACGGTTGCGTCTACGTCGAACAGATAGTTGATTATCGAATGTCGCGAACTGCGTAAATCATAATTAATTCAAACGTAGATATTAAATATAGGATAGCTCATATTAGAGATAGAAATGGTCACTCGAGGAAAATAGCGTTCCCACAGAAAAAGGTCTTTCTACGTTTACGACTCTGTGGAGACCGAGACGAGCAGCAGACCACCGGTTGAGGGCAATTCGTAAAACCCTCAAAGGACTTACCACCAGCGGAGCCTCTTCGTGACTTTTGCAGATTTTCCTGACTTGGGAAAAGCTGTTAATTAAGGAGACAAAAAACAGGCCTACGTGAGGACCTCGCACTCCTGTCACGTGTTAACCAACAGGCCCTGTGACAGTGGCCCCGGCGGTCGCGTTCACCCACTACATCGAGCAGGGAAGGGATGCCAACTATCCTCGGAGAAGGAGAATCAACGCAGCAATGACGGATCGAATTGGCTAACGGTCACCCTGGAGGGATGAACCACCCAGCCAGCGATGCATCACGAGACAGGTCCTGATGACTTGGAGCTCGGAAGAACAATTATATTACACATATTCGATATTTAACTGTTGTAGACGATCGATTGTCGTATTTTGTAAATTCAATAGAGAACCGGTTATTTTCAAAGTACCCCTGGCGGAAAAATTTCTACAATTTTCTACGCCGTTTCTACAACAAATATTACGAATTTCTACATCTAAGTACGAGATTACTAATTTGCTGATTTCGTAAAAAGTTGTAGTTTCTCATAGAAAATACAACTTTTTACAACTTAATACTACAAAAAAATAGATAGTTGTAGTTAGTTGTAGAAACAACAACTTTCTATGAGAAAGTATTACTTTCTACACCTGCATCAAACTCAACAAAAAAATGAAAAGTAATAGGAGTAGAAACTACAAGTTCCTACAGCTAATTACAGCTTATTACGGAAATCTTCAGAGGCTACAACGGCTGTAAATTTTCGTTAAAAAGTTGTATTTACTGCAACTTATTACGGAAATCTACAATGGATAAAAATATATACGACTGCCGGCGATCTACAACTTCGTACACAAACGTACGAGATTTTAAACAAAATTGCATATATAGTTGTAGATTTTTATAAAATATAGGCGTCCTCTTAACGCCTTTGAGCTAAAATATTTTATAAAAATCTACAACTATATATATAATTTGTTTTAAATCTAAACTGTTGTGTAGAAAGTTGTAGATCGCCGGCAATCGTATAGATTTTTATCCATTGTAGATTTCCGTCATAAGTTGTAGAAAGTTATAGTAACTACAACTTATTACGAAAATTTACAACCGATTTGCCCGTTATCGGTTCAAAATTTCCGTAACAACTTGTAATTAGTTGTAGAAAATTCGACAAGTGTGTAAATTTTCATAGTAAGTTGTAGTTTTTCAAGCCTGGAATTGGAGTAAAAAGTTGTAGAAACTACAACTATCTACAACCATGTTCCAAATCTCGCACTTTTCCATAGAAAGTTGTAGAAGTAGCGTAGTTTGGCGTAAACAGTTATAATTTTAAGATGTTTTGGCATAGAAAGTTGTAGTTTCCGCGTAGTTATTCGGAGTAGAAAGTTGTAGAAATAGCGCAGTTTTGGCGTAGAAAGTTGTAGAAATTTTTTCGCCAGGGATAAAACGTACTTATTGCTTTTTATTTATTAAATTGTAGATTCAAATTAAATATCCTTTCCCGCGCTCGCGAGTCGAACACTTCAGTGTTCTACGCGGGCGAAACGACAAACGATCCTTCGCTCGATAATAAACCGAACTTTATAAATGACCGTGTTATATCGGATTTGAGTGCTTTAATGCCTGACGAGTTTTGCGCCCGTTCCATGCCCTTTCAAACCGCTCAGAGCACGCACCGCGCCGACTCGACAGGGCAAATATTAAATAATAAATTTATTTTTATTTTATTTTATTTTATTATTGAACATTTGCCCTGTCGAGTCGGCGCGGTGCGTGCTCTGAGCGGTTTGAAAGGGCATGGAACGGGCGCAAAACTCGTCAGGCATTAAAGCACTCAAATCCGGGATTAATCGGAAAAAACTCCGTAATCATATCAAGCAGTGGCGGAAGATTTTGCGCGAAGAATTGAGCATTGAGACGGATAACAAAACGCAACTCAGATTCAAGCATGAACCTGAGCGTGAAGAAGGTCATTCGCCACTGTGTATTACCGACTGCATGACGGGTACGCATTACTTTTACGATACAAAATCCGGATATTTGTTGCACCGCGTTTATGCTAGTCCAGCAACGATTGAGGTGGTTACCTTAGATTAGGACTCTCCCCGTCGTTGTTAAAATATATACAATATACATATATATAAATAAAAGGGTGTTTTAATCCCTGTTTATATATATATGAAACTCGTCGTTTCTTCCCTTGTCGTTGTCCGGTACAGGGTCGAGTGCATACTGCGGTCTTGTGCGTTATCCGCCAATACAGGCTACCAAACCGGCTGCCGGATTCTGTTGCAAGGCTCAAGGTGGCACGGATCTTGGGTAATTCGGAGGCCTAGGTAAGCGGTTCCTGTTACAGGCTACCAAACCGGGCAATAACCGCTAGCTGGGGTCTCCGGGAGTTCGGACAGTCCCCTGTTTTATTCCCCTTCCTTTTACTCATAATCAATAACCTAATTTGAGATTTTTATTTTACCGTTTTGGTTGTTTTTGTTGGTAACCGGGGGGTAAATAAGGTGCAACAATGCCGGACAATACCACAGCCCAGCAAACCGCTCAGAATCAAACCCTCAACCCTCTCGATAGCTCGGCCTATCTGGATTATTTGACCGTTAAAGACGCCATAGATAAGGTGCCCAAATATGACGGCAAAAATGTTCGGTTCTCGGATTTTGACACAGAAATTAAGGCACTTCAACAGGGGTTACCCGCTGGAGCCGAGACGAGACTCATTAACGGGATTCTCGGTCGTCTCCGGGGGCGTGCTAGAACCCATGTTGAGGGCAAGCCTTTCGCTACGATAAAGTCCCTTATGAAAAGCCTGAGAGAAAAATTCGCTCCTGATCATGATTACGAATATTATCGGGGACGACTTCTCGAGGCTCGAATGAGGAGCGATGAAGACGTGTCAGATTTTTATTCGCGCCTTCAGCGCTATATCCCACCGCTGCCACCAATTTGTTAAGCCCGACACAGGGAAGCCGTGAGGGCGATATTTAAGATTTTAATATTTAAGGGGCACCATCTAAAGCGCTTGGCGCATCTGCTCTGACAGGAATTTGTGTGAATGAAGGGAAGGTTACTGTAGTTGGAGATTGATTATTCAAATAATTATCCGGGTTTGGTTTATATTAAAAAAATAAAGTATAGCGTAATATAATTATAAGTTCGGTTAAATACAATGGTAGAGTGATTATAATGTTTCTTAACCTACGTTGGGTTTTCTCTGCATGTCCTTAATTCTGTTCGGTCGATTCCTTTTGTTTGTGTTCCTTTATTATTTTGGGTATTGAATTGATTGAGTCCTTCCGCTCCGCGCCGGTACTCGGGTTCCCCTCACGAAGGTTTACAATCCACGCTCACCTCGATGACTTCCCGTTCCCTCGGGTGGGAAGGCTTGGTCGCTAAAGACCGAAGACACGCGAGACACTTCGTGAGGGGTCCACCGAGGGACCGATGACTTCGGCGAGAACTCTTTGGGGAGCTCCTGCCGGGCGGAGCGTTTCGAAGAGACTCACTACCTTTTTTCCGATGGAAAAAGGAATTGACCGGTGATCGATGGGTCGATGCACGCTGGAGTTCGGTGCTGACACAGGGCCTACTGCTATAGTTTCGCAAGAGCGCGTGGCTTGCTGCTCTGTATTTCGGCATCGAGGTCGATGTGCCGGAAAGAATGTAATTTTATTTTAGCACTATCCTCGTACGGATATAACACCCCCACTATCAGATTGAAGCTCGGATATGTGATCTCCGCGATTCAACCTGACGTAGGAAGCAACAATGACAAGAAAATTCAATTAGATAAGCTGCTAGCGAGGCGCTTTTGCGTTACAATTTGAAATACCCATCGATCCGTAAGAAGAAACCCGCAGTTATTACGATGATAAACGGTTATTAACAAATTATATTAATTAATTATATAATATACGAATAGCGTAATGGTCTTAAGGGATCTTAATTCCTTAATAAGAGTTTAATTCTCTGACTCCCTTCTTGATGATCATGAAATATCCGTTTTCGGCGAAAACGGAAAGTAGATCGAATTGTTGGAGGTTACGAAAATTTAACTCTCTATTGGTTAAGATTCCTTACAAGATTAACAAGTTACTTATATTTAACATGATAAATTATATTCGAAATTTTCCCTTTTTCTCTTTTTTTTTTTCTTTACTTTTTTATGAGGCTTTCGCATTAACACTTGTGTTGGCATTATTATTATATTATTCAAAATCGATGTCCTCAGTGAGGTGAATTTGACCTTTCACATTACGAAACATGGGGGGGGGGTGTTACTCACTCCTCGCTAGTAGTCTCTCCTCCGCTATTGTAGCGTTGCAGACTCCAAGATAGCGGAAAATGTCGGCGTCTCCGTCGGCGGTGTCGACTAGCGCGGGGGTGTGCGACTCTGGTTGAGATTTCGAGAGGTGGTCGCTGATATCTGGTGGTGTCGGCGGGGACAATGTCCAAAAGCTCCTCGCTGTGGTCCGAGGATGAAGATGACTCCGGGGGGGGAGGCTGGTGAGTCGAACGAGCAGGGCTCTGACGTGCGCTGGTGACTCGAGACTTGTCGCTGCGACAGGTACGATACCTGCTTTTCTACTCTGGCTCGATCTCCCAGGAACCCTCCTGTCGACGCCCAACTAAAGCGCGGGAGAGCACTTGTCCGCAGAGCATAGCCTCGCTCGACAAGCTCGGTCACGAATGACCGCTCTTCCTCGGGGTCGTCGTCGTAGCAGAAGTCGACCCAGACAGCGTCCGCGTGACGATCCTTACGCACCACTTCGATCCACCAGCGGCCGTTGACCATGCACTGTAGCAGTTGGCAGATTTCAGGTGACCAATTGCCTCCTGGCGGGCGGACTCCTGCCATAGCGCAGGGGACCAGGGACCATGCCAGTCGCCGTAGGTGCATTGGCATGTAGAACAGGTCGTCGTGGTCGGCGTTGCCCGTAAGTGCTCGATCTCCGTCATAGACCGGGACCGACCTGGGGTCGCGTGGATCTTCCCTTATCACCACTCGTCGAAAGCCGTCCGTGGGGTGTCGCCAGAGCGCTGGAGCCCCCAGATACACTTCTTCTTCACAGAGTCGCCGCAGCCCCAGCTGTTCACACCGACGTAGGTTGATGAGCAGTTCTTCGCGGCCATTCGAAGGGTATTCCAGGCTTACCCAGATGCGAAACGGAGAGTCCACTCTCCATACCTTGACGAGATATGATCCGTCCATGACCTCTACATTCGCGTTGCTGATAGTTGCCATTGTACTGACCCGGTGGTTTAATGAAGACTGGCGACATTACTGCGATGCGTGAATCTTCAAACGGATTGCGAGTTGCTGATCCAGGAGCTCGGATTTCATGCCCATTCGGCAGCTCCAGAGTGCAGCAACCCCGGAAGAGAGTCGTGGGTCCGTGCGTTGGCGATATGCACCATACTCGAGATTCTTGTAGCTTTGCCGGCATTGTTACATCATTTATGCTTTGAGTTCTACCCGGTGCATTGGATGTTTGTTCTTGCTTATAAATATCGATGTTATTAAAATTTGTCCGAACCTTGGGTTTTTGTTAGGGACACCGTTAAAAAGTTATGAACTTTACAGCAAGTCTAATGTATGGAAACATGTGAAATTTACAACCCCGGTGCATCAGTTATAATTCGTAGGCAATCCATCCGAATTTTACTACCGCAAATTCCGGGCAATGCGTTGTACATAAAAAAAAATCATATAGGATAATCGCAACTAACGCCGCTATTTTACATCCTTATAATAAGAAAAAGAGAAAGGTATAACTGTTACAATTTACTGGCGAGATATCTCCGAGGTTCGTGTCAATATAAACAAAATATATATATATATAGTCTAGCGTGCGGGTTCGGTTGTCAAATATTTGTACTACGTTTGCGTTAAAATCTTTTTTTTTTTTGGAAATTCATCTTAGACCGAAACTTGATTCCTCAGCTGATACATTAAAATTTAACACAAGGTAAAGTAAAATAGTAGCAGTTCTACATCAAATTTTATAAATTTTGAAATATTCAGAATATACTATATAATATGATTTATATTATTGTCTGGAAGACAATTTCTTCCGGCCAATAATAATCTGTAGTTGACGCAATTATTTATTCTGTCGTAGCAACGAAATAATAAATTGTATGGGTTAAATATGTAATTGAACCAATAGGCATCCCTAAACTGTACATAGTTTGGCGCTGGTTGGATGAATTAGCTGTTTGTCAAAGACTTAGGCCCATGAATGAACAGATGAAATCTAATTAACGAACAACAATTCATCATGAAGGTAAAATTGAATAAGTACGGGTAGGTAACGGCCTATTCAATTAATGAAAGTTGCATAAATAATAGTGCGACATTTAAATACTAGATTTGGCCAGTTTTGTTGTTCTTTTTCACTGAGTCGAGTCTCTCTCTTTTTTTTTTTTTATTTAATATTTATTGTAGTCTTATTACTCTTTTTTTTTTTTTTTTGCCTTTGATCCCTTTAATCGTAATAGATTCAAGCATAATCCAGCTATAATGCAATGATGTTGAAATTTGCATCTTTGGAATGCGACGAAATCAAGAAAAGAAAAATTGTAATAACTCCAAAGGATTATACAAAGCATATAGAGTGGTCATGACAGCTAAGTACATGACAAAAAAAAAAAAAAAAACCATTGCACCTGTATTACAGTAATTCTCTCTCTTTTTTCTCACTCTTTTTTTTCTTTTTTTTTTTTGATAACCTGTAATCAAAACAAAAGATGTTATGAAAATTAATATACTTTCATCAAAGGTATTTAAGAAAAAGATAGAGAAACACGTCCACCATATTCATGCGGCAAACGAACAAGTTCTGCATGAAATGTAGTATACTAGTATCGGAACATTCTGCGCATGAACCTTTACAACAAATTTAAGGTACCGTCTGATAAAGGATATAAAATGACTTAAATTTTTCGTCGTACCTGTAGATTAAATTTAATGTAACAATCCATGCATAAAAAAAAACTCCAACACCAGTATATTAAATTACAAATGTTATTTTTGAAATTGCAGCTTTACGAAATTTCTGATCTCCCCCTTTTTTTTTTATTTAAAATTTTATTTAGGTTTATTTACTTATTTAATAAAAATTTTATCCTCGAAACTCTAGATAGAATGGTATTTTACCATATTTTAATTATAAAAATAAGTATTCATACACGTACATATGCATGTAGAAAACATAAGTACATTTAAGTTATTAAATAAATATAACCATCCAGAATAAAATTAATTGTTTTATAAAAACGAATATTAGAATAACCATAAATGTCCGGAATATATATATATCTTCAAATGGAGATATTATAGATCAATAAATAATAGTTAATTAATATACAATAAAATATATTTATGAGGGGAAAAATAGACATATATTGAGAAACCAAAAATTTATGTTAATTTTGAAAGTATGCTAAAATATTAAATATGACAATACTAATAAAATAAGTTTGGAAAGGTTATTAAATTAGTCAACAGTCAATACAAAAAAAATAAAAATAAAAAAATAAAATTTAGTATTACAAATTATATATATATATATATATATATATAATTTGATTTTTCGTTTTAATAAGATTTGGTTGTATTAATTAGTTAAGGGCAGTAATTGTATCCACAACAGTAAAAACGAAAATTAGAAGGAATTATAGAACAAAACTAATTACCGAATTATTAGTTCCAAAAACAAACAAAAAAAAGAATGATTTATTCACTATACTTTAAAATGAATAATTTATTGCTATATATATATATATTTTTTTTTTTATTTGCCAGAAACAGTGATGGTATCCCACCGCTGCCACCAATTTGTTAAGCCCGACACAGGGAAGCCGTGAGGGCGATATTTAAGATTTTAATATTTAAGGGGTACCATCTAAAGCGCTTGGCGCATCTGCTCTGACAGGAATTTGTGTGGATGGAGGGGAAGGTTACTGTAGTTGGAGATTGATTATTCAAATAATTATCCGGGTTTGGTTTATATTAAAACAATAAAGTATAGCGTAATATAATTATAAGTTCGGTTAAATACAATGGTAGAGTGATTAGAATATTTCTTAACCTACGTTGGGTTTTCTGCATGTCCTGGGTTTGTCTGTTCGGTCGATTCCTTTATTGTATTGGTTGTTGAATTTGATTGAGTCCTTCCGCCCGCGCCGGTACTCGGGTTCCCCTCACGAAGGTTTACAATCCACGCTCACCTCGATGACTTCCCGTTCCCTCGGGTGGGAAGGCTTGGTCGCGAAAGACCGAAGACACGCGAGACACTTCGTGAGGGGTCCACCGAGGGACCGATGACTTCGGCGAGAACTCTTTGGGGAGCTCCCGCCGGGCGGAGCGTTTCGAAGAGACTAACCTTGGTTGAGATGGACGCCAATTTAAAACATCGGTCAGGGATCGACCGGTCGCGATATTCGCTGACACCCTGTCGCACACCGTTGCGAGACCCATTTTCGCAATAGCGCGTGGCCGTCTCAGCATTTTCACGGTTTTCATGCACCGGTGGAATTTAGAATCTTGGGTGATTGATACCGAGAGTGCTAGCGATTAACGCTTCAATAATAATAATCTGATCTTTGGATTATTGGTAAGTAACAGAAACTCCCTGTTGTTATCGGGCAATAAAAGTGGGTTAAAATAGTTCGAAACGGATAGAAATAATAATGGCAATAAGACGGTACGAATCGAAAGTCTAACCTAACTTTTTTGCAACTTATTCTACGTATTCCTTGCGTTCATTGCTGTCCAAAAAAATTACTCACATTTTTTTGTTTCGATAAACAGCCTAATTTTACAAAACGCCTCTTTAAAAAAGTACACAGACGATATGTGAGTGACACACAATCCACACGTTATACCTATAACTATACCAATAGACAAAAAGATATAAAAAATGGTTGTCACATTACAATTTCATTTATAAAATATTTGTGTTGAACAGTAAACAAAACCGACACGGCCTGTCAATTCGAGCTGCGCAGCTCTACTTTTCTTTGCCGATTTCAACGTTATCAGGTAAAATGTATTTATTACGTAATGTATGGGACTTGATTTTTTCTTTTGAGTTATTAAAGCGATTCAGAATATACGCGAAATCGTTATAATGTGATTGCAAGGGTCGACGCTGCCTCCCCTTTGTTGAATCTGCTTTAGTAAATATTACAGCTATTTAATTGGTGCCAATGTACAGTAGACTGCATATATTTTAGGGAAATTTAGTTTGTACGATTGACAAATACTTAGCGCGATTGACGCACAGATTATAAACGAAAAATGTGACCAGAAAAATAAATCACTATTCAGACTGTATGGGGAAAGGGGAACTCATCGTCGTACTATTAACGCAGGAAGGAAGCAACCGATCAACGATGACACTATCGTGAATGCTCAACTTTTTATCGTAAACTGTCGTCGTTATGGCTCCTCAGCCACACTTATCCAAGAACGACGTTGGAAAGACGACCAAATTGACGAAGGCAGCCAGAAAAAAGTACATTCAACAACGAGTGAGACGAGAGATTAAAAAGTATGCAAAAATAAATAAAAGTGACCCAGAAGGAATAGGCTTGAATTTTGAAGAAATTCGAAGAAATGTAAGTCTGTAGGAGCCGAAAATAACCGAGTATTCTTTGATTAACTTAAAATACAGTTTATAACTTTTTTTAGGCATTAAACCAATGGGAAAAAAATTATCCCAGAACCGGTGATATAGTCCATGCAACTGAGAAAAGTGATGACGTGTCTTCGGAAGAAAGCATAGTTCAAACATCTTCGTCAATTGCAATGAATATCGATGATACACAAGGAAGAAATAAAATTGAACACAATGAAAAGAATGGCGCCAATGGAAACGACGATGAAGACATCAATATTGATATCAGCGAATATTATGAACGTCGAGACGACGGTGACGAAGACGACGACGACGACAGCGGCAGCGGTGGCAGCGACGACGACAACGATGACGACGACGACGACGACGACGACGACAACTGCGGCGGCGGTGACGACGACGACGACGACGACGGCAGTGGAAATGACAGCGATGAGAAAATGTTCTCATTCACAGATCGATTCAATCAACTATTATCTCCGATAGCAGTAAGGAATGGTACCACATATCTGACGGTTCTATTGGGCATTCTCGTTATGGCGATACGTCATAACTGTATGTATACAGAAATCGAAAGTATGCTTAAAATGACAGCAACGATTTACCAAAATAGCCCTATACCTACAACTGTGAAAAGCCTGTGGAATTTTCTCTCGAGAAACGATGAAGCGGCAACGCAGCGACATTATTATTGCAAGTTATGCTGGACTGTTATTGGTGCCACGCTAAGACCTGAAACAGCTTGTCCGTGTACGGAATGCGGACCTGGAAAAAGCAATAGACATCTCCAGTACTTTATTCAATTAAAAATCGAGACGCAACTTCGTAATCTATTTAGTGATTCATCAATCATCGAATCGTTGAAGTATAGATTCGCTCGTGAACAAAAAAATGAAGAAAACCTCGAGGACATTTACGATGGTTCAAAATACAAGAGGTTATGTTTGGATGGTAGGTTCCTGGCCAACAGATACAATTTCACATTTGGACTTTTCGTTGATGGAGCTTCCGTCGCAAATTCTGCAAATGTAAGCGCATGGCCAGTTATGCTCATGATAAACGAGTTTCCTCCACACGCACGAAAGAAGTACATGATTTTGGCGGGAATATGGGTCGGCAAAGGACATCCGAACACCAATACTATAATGATGCCGGTAATCGAAGAACTAAATTACTTGTACGAGACCGGAATAACATGGATGAATCCAGTCACGCAGACGGAAGTCACAAGTAGATTCTTATTACTGACATGCACGACAGATACTGTAGCGCGACCAATGGTCCTGAATATGACGCAATTCAATGGATTCTACGGATGTACGTTTTGCTATCATAAAGGAGAACAGGTCGTTGAAGTCGGAGTAACCAAGGGAGTACACGTTTATCCGTTTGAAGAGATACCTTCGGACCTTCGTACCCACCGCCAGATTCTACGTGATATGAAGTTGGCTTCACGATCCCAAATCAGGGTAAACGGTGTTCGTGGAATAGCTGCGCTTGCGTGTACAAGAGGATTCAATTTGGGCCACGGTATGCCGGTCGATAGCATGCATAACATTTATCTCGGCGTCACGAAATATTACACGGAATTAATATTGAAGAACTTGGCACGGGATCCATGGAACTGTGGTGGTGCTCTAAACGTAATTACAATCAATGAACGATTGATGAAAATCCGACCGCCGACTAGAATCTCAAGGCTACCACGACGAATCGAAGATCACCCGCAGTGGAAGGCATCGGAGTGGAGAAATTGGCTTCTATATTACGCGTTGATATGTCTCGAAGGCCTTCTTCCAGAAAGGTACCAAAAACATCTGGCTTTGCTGTGCAACTCGGCATATATATTAAACAAGGACAGTATTAGCACGAAGGAGATTGAACTTGCGCGCCAATCAATAACGACTTTCGTTCAAGATTTTGAAGTGTTGTTCACGAAGAAACGCATGAGATACAATGTCCACTTATTGACACACTTGACGGATACTGTTAAAAACTGGGGTCCCATGTGGACCTGCAGTGCATTTCCGTACGAATCATGGAACAAAAAAATCATCGAAAAAGCCACGAGCCCAAACTCCAGAGCGCTGCAAATCGTAACACGATTTCTGTTGACGCGATTCGTCGAAAATCTATTCAGCAACCCGCGCGTCAGCACTGAAACGAAAGAGATGATGAATCGTCATCTCACGAGAGGTTTAAAGAAGCGTCAGTATGTGATCGATGCTACTCCGGATAGGACGCAAAGATTTAAAGGACTAAATAAGAAACCTGCCCGCGCTCTGAATGACTCGGAAAATGTAGCTTTACGCCGAGTCGGCTACGAAACATTACCGAACATAGTAGAATTTTTCGAAGGAGCTATTCTCAACGGTACCATGAAATACAAACGAAAACCATCAACTAATCTGATAAAAACTCGATATTGTAACGAATTTATTTTTTATGAAAATCGAAAATATGGTCGAATACTCGAAATCATCTCTTTTCTGGACGCAAAGAAAAACACGAGAATCTCGGGCTTCATAGTGGAAATGTTAAGAGTTAACGGAAATGCTTTTGGTACCAATCATATTGAGATTGTAACTGAAAGTGCAGAAAAAGAATTTATTCCGGTTACGAACTACCTATCTTCAAAGTCGATAGTACCGGCCATATTCCTTGGCAAAGACGCCACTGGCAGACAATTAATAACAAAGCTTGGGAATGTCAACGAAACAGATTAGTCGATTAGAGAAGAGAATACATGTTCGTGACTGGATCAATTTTTTTAAAGCAATCACATTTTACGATATATGTTTTCAATAATAAAAATCAAGAAGAGACTGTGAATCAATTTATTTCTATAAAGTTGAATAAAACCATATTGTCACAACGTATTTATTGCAGCGCTTAATTTTTTAATTATAATCTTATATCGCCGAAATTATAGATATACCTACGGAAAAATAATCGGATATTGAAACCATCATGTTATGTACGGTTAAATGTACGGTTAAATGTATGGTTAAATGTACGGTTAAATGTATGGTTAAATGTACGGTTAAATGTATGGTTGAATGTACGATTAAATGTATGGTTAAATGTACGGTTAAATGTATGGTTGAGTTACTGTACATTAACCATACGAATACACCATAAATGCACGGTCTGAATGTACGGTTGAGTTACTATCCATTTTCCATTTCAATATACGGTTTAATGTACGACTCAATGTTCGGTTGGAGGTTGAGTCACCGAACATTGGTAGGTGAATGTACGGTAAATGTTCAGAAGCAATTATACGCGTACATTTGACCGTACATTAGGCCGACATTGGGTGTATAAACGACCGTACAATGGTTTGCCAGGGTGGGTCACTTAAACATTCCCCAATCAATTGAGTAATCCTCGTTCGGATATAACAACCGGAAGGCGAGTCATAACAGTATGTACAAGTATGTAAGCATCTCTGTAAGACTGCACGGTCTCACATATATCAGGAATCCTAGTATTATAAGCGAGGGTTAAGTAATTAAGGAGACTGAATACAATATATAAAAACTTTATTTTAGAGAGTGTGAAGTTGGCCAGCTAATATCGATCGATTAAATTTGTATAGTGTCAATCGTTTGTTTGTCGTTGATAGGTGATTGTTCGCTTAATTATAATGCTTGTCGAATAAGCCGGTTTCCAAACAATCAAAAATAAACTTTAGCGGTAATTTCGGTCGGAATTTTTTATTCGCAGATTCGTCGTCAAATGGTGCTCAATCAATTCGTAATCATTTGTAGGTTCCGAATTAATCAATCCGAAAAAAAAACTAAAAACGAATTCAATATTTTTCTTGCGGAACGGTCATATGACCGTGAGAAGTCAGCCGTAAAACTCTCTCTATAAGGAAGGATTTCTGTTAATTTGCGGCTTAATCGTTTCAACATTTTTTTTTACTGATCTCGAATAATCTAATTTAAACGTTTGTTGGTCTGTGGTTCGAATAAAATATGTAAATAACCATTGTAACACTGTCATATGAACGTTCAGCATAAAAAGTACTGAATTTAGTTTTTAGTTTTCTTTTTATAGAAAAGATGATCCGACAATTGTTCGGAGTTATAATTTCAGAACCTATAAACAACTACGAATTAATTGAACACTATTTGACCAAGAATTCGCGAGAAAAGAAAAAATATCGGCAAAATAACGCTGAATCTTATTTTTGATTATTTGGAAAACGGTTTATCCGACGAACGTTTTAATTAAGCGAACAATCACCTACAAACGAGAAGCAAACGTTTGGCTTTGACACAATAAAAAATGTAGGAAGTCAAATTTAGCCGGCCAACTTCGCAGAGCAGAAGTTCCCTGTTGGAGGGAATATTCTGATTGGCTAAAGACCGGAAAACGTGCTGCGAGCGCATTTTCGTCGCTCGCACGTCGCTCGTATAAGAACGTGATATGATGCGTTGTGCGTCTCACATAAAGATAGAAGGAGAAGAACTGGCAGCGCCCGTATTGTCGAAAAGTTTCGGTTTTTGATGGGGCTTCAATTGTTAGGCGCTTAGACACTGTTATGCTAACAGGTAGTTTTCACCTTTCGCCGTTCACAGTTGCACCGCTGAAATTGAAACAAACAAATCATGCCGAAAGGAAAAAAGAGTTTGCGAAGAGGAAACTTAAATTGTTGTGTTAAAGTGTGTAAAAATACTTTTGCCAATACGAATGGCGATATTAAGTTCTACGCGTTTCCTACTGCAAAATATAAGGCTGGTCAATTCGAGGAATGGAAACATTGGATACGAAACACCAAGTGAGCATCCGAAAATTTTACATATAATTTATCTTCACCTATTGACTCTACGTTTAAGATGACTACGTAATTCCAAAATGTAATTGGTGAATTAATCGTGGTGATGGAATGAAACATTTGTAGGTTATGGTGATATGTTTTGTTTCTTTAACATGTTTATAGCGAAACACCAAATTGGGAACCAAGGAAAGGCACTCGCATTTGCAGTGTACATTTTGC
This sequence comes from Perithous albicinctus, assembly GCA_964016905.1. Taxonomy (NCBI): domain Eukaryota; kingdom Metazoa; phylum Arthropoda; class Insecta; order Hymenoptera; family Ichneumonidae; genus Perithous; species Perithous albicinctus. Next base: position 4,282,650 of record OZ024697.1, read on the forward strand.
AGGATATCGTACATCACCTATGCCAAGAAGTCCCAGTTATGCACCTTCCATTATCACAAGAACGATGCCTGAAACACAACTCGATGAAGCAGCTGCAATTGAGCGGTAATTACTGTTTATACATGGATTATTGCACCAAATATAAAACAGCTTTGTTATCTCAATCTCTGTGATTAGAGTTTTGACTTTGTATATTTTTAGCTCACTTTACACAGAGACTACATGTGGGCCAATCCACCTCGTTTCGACCTGGGTCTGACCCTCGACCTCTCTGACTTGGCTCGTAATTTTTTGTAGGATTAGTTAGACCCTCAAAGGCACCAGATTTTTTCTTTTTTTCTATGGCAATTGTTTTTAAAATATTTTTATAAAGTCACTTTATCAAATGCCATAATTTAAAAATCTACAAAAAGTTCTAAAAAATACTTTGTTCGATACCAAAATTTTCTAGATTATAGCCATTCTGGGCAAGATTTTTCTTATAGTTTTTAAGCTTTTTCGATTAAAAAAATTATTAAAAAATAGAAGAAAAAAAAATTAATCTGCTACAGAAGATTGGTTAAATGTTTTATTATCTAAAACCAGATTTTTTAGAATTTTTCTGAACTATGCAAATTTTGATTTAAAAAATTATGGAAAAAAGCTTAGGAACTATAAGAAGAAAAATCTTGCCCACTTTGGCTATAAGCTAGAAAATTTTGATATTGAACAGAGTAATTTTCAGAATTTTTGTAGATTTTTAAATTATGGCATTCGATATGTCACTTTAAAAAAATATTTTTTTTAAAATTAGCATAGACCAGAAAAATCTGAAAAAAAGCCTAAAGATCTGACAAAATTCTAAAAATTTTGGTTTTACATAAATAAAAATTTGACCATTCGCCTGTAGTAGATTAATTTTTTTTCTATTTTTTTTATTATTTTTTTAATAAAAAAAGCTTAAAAGCTATAAGTAGAAAAATCTTGTCCACTTTGGCTATAAGGTAGAAAATTTTGATATTGAACAAAGTATTTTTCAGAATTCTTTCAGATTTTTAAATTATGGCATTCGATATGTCACTTTAAAAAAATTAAAAAAAAAAATTGCCATAAAAAAAAATTTGTTACATTTGAGGGTCCAACTAATCCTACAAGACATTACGAGCCAAATCGGAGAGGTCGAGGGTCCGGCCCAGGTCGAAACTGGGTGAATTGCACCAAATTTTAAGCAGCTTTGTTATCTCAATCTCTGTGATTAGTTTTGATTTTGTATATTTCTAGCTCACCTTACACAGAGACTACATGTATTTTTACAGATTTTTCCAATACCCCTGATTTGTCTTTCACGAGCTTATCAAATTATCCAATTCAAATAAACCCCTTTTTGATAATAGTACAGCAGTTTTAAAAACGTAAAAAAAAATTCAATTAAAAGTAAAAACATATGTGTAAACATAAAAATCTCAGTTTAAAAAAAATGTAACATTTGCAACAAAGTTATTAAAATTAAAAATCAAGCTTAAAAGTGTGTTTATAAGCAGCTGTAATGATTTAAAAACTTTTTTCTTCATTTTCATTGCAGAGAACAGAATTTTTGCTTTCTCGTACAGGAAGCTTTGTTTTCGTGACCTTTTTTTTAAAGATTTTCATGTCAGAACACTCAAAATATTCCAAAATGTCGAGAAAAGTGGTTTAGAAAAAACGTATGTGTGTGTGTGTGTGTGTTTGTGTTTGTGTGTCTGTGTGTCTGTGTGGCCATCATTCAAAATTCAAAATTAGATACCTAAAGAACAGCTTCATCAATCCAGCTGAAATTGGGTACACACATGGGGCAGGTTTTTTGTTTTTTGTCCTGTTCCAGGACAGAAAATCTATTATCTTTGTAATAATTTAAAAAAAAAATTCAAACATGAGATTATTTTTTATTCAATTTTGAATTTTTCAGAAAATGTCTGTATGTTCTCTAGCTACCCGCAAATTTCCAGCTATGGAACTACATAATTTTTTTACAAATAAAGCTATGGCGAAGGAGAATAGGGATTGAATTTGGAATGAAACGACAAATAGGTTCGGTTTATATGAGATTTTGAATTTTTCGAAAACATTTCATTTTGCTCTATCTCACCAAATGAACTGAAATTTTCTACAGACGATAAATAATATTAAGCGCTGCTACGTACTAAATTGGTGATGATCGGTAAAGCAGTTCGAATATTACGTGAGTTTGAATTTTTCAAAAAATTAACGTTTTGTTCTAACTCACAAATTTTGCACAAAGCTTCCTCTATGAGGAAGCCAAAATTAATAAATAAGCTTCCTCATAGAGGTGGCTTTGTGAAAAATTGGAATTAATGAGGAAGCAATGTGCAAAGTTCTACTTTGTAGCCTCTTTAAAATAATTTTGCAGTGGATATAAAAACCTACACAATTAAAAAGAAATAAAAGCGTATTCCTTTGGAAAAAAATCTCAACCCAAAAAATATATAATTTTTGACATTGGAAGATCACAAGGTACTTAAAATTTACATTAAACTTTAAATGTTTTTTTTAAGTAAGTACTGCCATTCAATTGATATTAGTTTATAAATTAAAAGTTTTTGGATGTTGTTATTTATAACATAGTTATAAATTGAATTTATCAACTTATACATTAATAGTTCAGCTTATAAAGAGACTACATGAATTGTAACAAATTTTTCTCAATCCCTGATTAATTCTTTTTGTGCCTATGAAATTTTCGAGTTAAAGAAACTCCTTTCTAATAATATTACAATCTGCCATAGTACCCTTTCTTTATTTTTATTTTTATATTCTTATATATTCATTTGTTTTGATTCATTTCATTTTATATTCTTATTATATTAAGTCCAGACGCCACAGAGGGTTCTGTATACAATTCATGGAAACCTGAACGTTCAATTGCTTATTAACTAAATAATTTGTTACTCGCAATATCTAATCGTGAATTTAAAAATTCTATGCGAAGAAATATCCTAAAAACAAGGAACTCTAACTGGGTAAAAAATAAGGACTCAAAGCTTCACAACATCAGAGCCACTATAGACGAAAAAACACCAGACATTTAAACTAGAAGAAATCAATGCATCTTCACAAGATTTCGAATTGGGCATACCCATCTATCACACAGCCACCTGTTGAAACACTCCCCTGCCGCAGTTTGCCAAACATGTAACTTCAGGCTGACAATCGAACACATACTAATCGACTGTCGAAAGCATCACCAAATACGACGAAGAATTGGATTACCTTCAACGATGAAAGTGTGTCTAAACAATGCCAAAAACGTGGAGCAAGTTATAGAATTTTGCAAGTTAACCGGAACGTATGAACTTATATAGAACATGTGAACCAAACCAATACTATATATCAGACAGTGTAATTATATATATATATATTATTTTTTTGTTTTTTTTCTACTGTATACGACGATTTGTATACGGTCGCTAATTACCTCAGTTGTCAATGACCTCGATCGATAAATACCTGAATCGTAATTGGTATTTTCGATCCCATTTTCTTTGGATAATCGGGAGTTGAAGACTCCGGATCTGTGACCCGTAGAGCTAATTGTATGCGACCTTTTCAACTGGTAATTATCCAAGGAAGAAAATAAAACAAGATCGAAAATACCAATTACGATTCAGGTATTTATGATCTATTGTTTATAATCATTAAAGAACCGGTTACCAATATACCTTGGTTGATTTGACGACTAAAAATTGTTTATAAATTTTGTCTACGACCTAGATTTTCAAAGCAACTAATGTGTTAAGTAGAGCAGATTTCGTCGATTGTAACTTTCAAAAATGTATTGCTCGGGATCTAAGGGTTGTAGAATAGAATGTAGAAATTGAAAAAATTGAAATTGAATAAAACTGTAGAATCTAGAAATTGTATAGGACTTTTTCGGCTCAGAATTGACCGGAGTATAGGGAAAAATTCGGAGTTAAAAAGCAGTAAATTATTTTGTTGATAGACAATCGCGATAAACAATTGAATGACCAGTTTACATTCAAAACACCTAATATATTCGTGTTCAGGAGATCAAAACCTATCGAATGCAACAAAGTTATTCCAGCGACCTCGAATTGAACGACCAGCTTACCCTGAAAACACTATACATATATTCGTGTTCAGGAGATCAAAATCCATCGAATGCAACAAAGTTCTTCCGGCGACCTCAAATTGCATACAGAACTAATTCCTGGATACAATTTAGCACGAGGATGCGGCGAACGTGACAATTGGCGAGAAAGAAAATACAGACTGACGATTGCTACGCAAGTATTGTTGCTAGGGAGTCTTTTGTCAGGTTTAGAAAATTCCTTGCCGGATGACTAACAGATTGCCGCACGAGCGAGCAGAGAATTCAGTCTCCTCTTTATGCTAATTTCGTCAACTTGTGAAAAGACTCGAATCACAGCTCTTGCAATAGCGGTATTAAAATTTTTACGGAGATCCGCGGTCGTTTAAGGCACACCAAAAGTGTTGACATTAGAACATCGTCGTCTTGAGCCGGGACAGTTGCTCGCGTCGCGGTAGTCAGTCTGTGCAGTGTTGAAATAATTAACAATTATCATTCTGTCGTGTGTTGCACAAAACGTATGAGTGAGTAAGAGCGTGGTTGGTAGCAATTAATTGTAACGTTAATATAAAAACCTTAACAATTTTTTTTAAACAACCGGGCAAAAAAAAATTAGCTTAAAAAATATATAATTTTCAACATTGATTCGCGACGAAGTACTTAAAATTAACATTAAAATAAAAAAATGTGTTTTTAAGAGACTTCTACTATGTTTTATATGTTTTTTTCGTTTTCATTGGAAAGAGCAAAAAAATGTTTACTCATGATCTATCGATTTTAAGAGTGGATTCTCAACATTTTGTACTGGTTGTAAATCACTTAAAGTTATATTAATAAATCAAAAGATTTTTGATATTGGAATAACCTAATTGTACAACCAATTAATAAACTATTACATTAATAGCATATCATGTACAGAGACTAAATGCATTTGATAGAAAAATCTCGATGAGCGACTCAACAATAAAACAACACGTATTTGTAAGCACCGTAATTTACCACATTTAAATAAAAGATCAATTATTTTGTATTCAGATTTGAAAGGACCATAAAACGAAGGATAAGTACCTTGGAACCCAAGGATAACATCAATCCAGACAGCGAAGAATCCAATATGTCAGAGAATTCGACAGAGCAATCACTTATTATAAAATCGGAATCAAATGAATTCGACGTGAAGCAAAACAAACTTAACAAGAGTTTTCAAATAGAAATGTTCGGACTCACCGAAGAACAAAAGTTTATCTACAAAGGAGTTACGACGTTTCTTTGCACTCAGTACGTGCGCGACAACATTTGTGAGGCTCAAACACAAGTATACATTCCTGGAAAAATCGTCATTCCTGAGATTGTTAAGAAAAAGATTATGAAACACAAGTGTTGCGGTCCAACTATCATTCAATTCGATAAATCTGTTGGTCCCGATGCTCCGAATGCAAAAAAAAAGAGAACAGGGTTCCCATCGTTATCTTCAATAGAAAACGACCAAGAAATGTTAGATCTTTGCGGTGTAACATTGTCGACCTTTGATCTGCTGCTCAGTATATTGCCGGTTAGCCATGTAAAGAAAATCTCTAAAGAAGATCGTCTCTTTCTTTTTTTAACGAAAATGAAAACCGGCATGTCGTTCACCGCAATGAGCGTTCTCTATCACATTCATCGAACAACTGTTTCACGAATATTTCTTGCAGTTTTAAACTCGTTAATAGTAGTATGCGAAAAATATATTCAATGGCCCAGTCATGAAGCCGTGAAAATTTCCATGCCCGAAGATTTCAAGGAATCTTTTAGTGATTGCAGAGTAATGATTAATTGCATGAAAATTAAAGTGGAACCGGCTGTCGTTGATGATCGGGTACTTTCATATTCTCATCATTCAGACGGCTGTAATACGAAATTTCTCGTTGGTTACACACCGAGTGGATTAACATCGTTTGTTTCTGAGTGTTACGGCGGGCGAATAAACGACTGTCAAGTCCTTCGAGAATCGGGCTTACTGGAATTACTTGAACCGGGTGACGTAATCCTTGCGGATAAGGATTATCCCGAAACGCATAAGGATCTTGAGGAAAGGGGAAAAGGACTTTTAAAAACGATACCGCCGTTCGAACGAGATTCTTCGCTTTCCAAAGAACAACTTGAGCAAATGTATCGTGTTGCCCGAGTGAGAATTCACTTTGAACGAAGTGTGCAGAGATTGAAGTTTTACAAAGTTTTGAATAAGTTCTCGCTCGAAACACTTCCTCACGCTCATAATATAGTCTTTATGTGTGGCGTTCTTGCAAATTTGCAGCCACTGAAGCCACCGTCTGAATGTAAAGCTACTCAATATCAACAAGAGTTTGAAGAGGATATTGAAAATGCTGTGATGGCAGACTAATAAAGTAGAGAATTAACGAAAAATTAACTTCTTCCTGCTGTTATTTATTTATGTATGTGATGTTTGAGAGAAATAAAGTATTGAGGTTACGAAAACTTGGTAAATGCTTTTTTTTTTTCTAATAATCACTTAAGGGTGCATTACACATAGATTCTCCGCCAAAAATTCGATTTTAATATAGTTTGAATACTTCCAGACAAGAGAGAGAATTTTTAAAAAAATGACGTCATTGGAAATACAAAAACCAAGAACATCGATTGCTTTTGTAGTTGGTTTTTTTTTGCAATCTTGAATATCGTTTTGAGAGGGGGAAAAAAGTCGTTTAACATACGCCGCCTTTTGTACATCTGTACTACGAGAACATTTTTGTTATATAATTTAATAGTTGTATAAAACCCTCGAAAGAGATTTTCAATAAAACAATTTACATGTAAAAAATCGTCAAAAATTACTTCGAAAAAAAGGCCAACAACTGTCTTTCCTATTGCTAATGTTAAAGCCTATATAGGGCTGTCTCTCTAGCACCAAACCTCATTATCAGTTTTGGCTTTTCGACTCCCTTGAAAAAACGGTTTCGAGTATCGCGGAGCCAGAAGCTCATCTCAATTGTAACATCCTTCAGTGCATTCTCGCAAAATTTGAGCCCAACCTGTCGACTTATCTGAGAGAAAATAGGTTTTTGAGTTATTAAAGTGTTGGGGGAAGTGACACTGCCTCTTAAGAGCATGTGAAATATCTCAATGGGTAATCAAAACTGTAATCAACATTTTTTGTGGATTTTATCTTATAGGATCAAAATAAAAGTTTCATCGAATGCTGAGATGCTATCTGCTTTCGATGGATCTTTTTTTTTCAGTTCTCCGTGCAGAAAAATGGCAATGTCTCTCGCGCTACATGTAAAACTCGGCTTTGCCTATTGTCACTGTAGCGCTCAATTCAGCTCGTGCGCTGCTTCCTAACCTTCGTGGAATAACCGCTTTCCCGCACTAGTATCACAATCTACCAATTTTCTCCCCCGTGTTGAAATGTACTATTTTTACCGTGCACGCTGAAACCCGTGAGAAAAGTTGATTAAAGTTTCTGTTATCCCTGTATGCCCTAGTCGAGTTTTTCACACGGTGTTAAGACACTTAGTAGCAGAATGGATCCTAGCAAGCACCTCCTAGAGAATTCCTAATGGTTGAAATCACTCATTGAGAATTCCAATTATGCGGCCGTATATTGCCGTTACGATTGCCACCATGGCAGTAGTCTAGACGCCAAAGGGGGTTCTGTGTGCCATTCGAGGTCCTCGAAATAACTTTGTTGCATACGATAAATTTTGACCAGAACACGAAAATATAAGGTGTTTTAATGGAGACCCGATTGCTCAATTGTTTATCGCGATTGTTTATTAACAATATAAATTGTTGTTTTTTTTCACTTTCAATATTTTTTTGTATAGTCCTGTCAATTTTGATACACATAGATCCGGAGCAATAAATTTTTTAAAGTTGCAATAAGACCAAAATTGCTCTACTTAACAAATTAGTAGCTCCGAAAATCTAAGTCGTAGACGAAAATTGAAAAGAACTTTATGTAGCCAAATGAATCGAGGAGTATGAAACAAAGATGCAAACACGTGTATAACCAAAAATAATTATTTATGAAGAGTCGCGCAACGGTATTTTTTTCTCTCATATTATACGCTCGGGCGTTCTCTCCGACCGGCAAAATAAAATTTCGTCCACGACGGATAATTATGATCGGCATAACACTTTATGGTACTCGACAGATTTTCTCTTGCCAGGTACAAATATGTGAGGTGGCTGTTTAAAACACCAGTCCTTCACTATGTTATAAGCAAAAGCGTATAACAATCTAAATTATATTTTTTCCTATTCGAATATTTTTTTTTCTTTCATGTACACTGGTCAATTTTTAGTCGGAAAGGTCCTGTGCAATTTTACACTACAACCCATAGATCTGGAGCAATAAATGTTTGAAACTTGCAATTAGACCAAAATTCCTCTACTTAACAAATTAGTAGCTCCCAAAATATAGGTCGTAGACAAAAATCATAAAACACTTTTCTCCGTCAAATGAACGAAGGTATATTGGTAACCGGTCCTCTAATTATTATAAACAATACATAGTAAATACCTGAATCGTAATTGGTATTTTCGATCTCGATTTATTTTCTTCGTTGGATAATTGTGAGTTGAAAATGTCGCATACAATTTGCCCCGGAACAATCATTTTTGGAAATTCTCAATTCGCGATTTGTTAAGTAGAGAAATTTTGGTCTAATTGCAACTTTTAAACATTTATTGCTCCAGACCTATGGCTTGTAAAGTAAAATTGTATGAGACCTTTTCGATTGAAAATTTACAGAACTATACAAAAAAAGAATTATTCGAGGTGAAAAAACAACAATTTATATTGTTAATAAATGAACGCAATAAACAATTGAACAACCGGGTTTCCAGCCAAACACTTTATATTTTCGTGTTCAAGAGGTCAACATCTATCGTATGCAACAAAGTTATTTCGAGGACCTCGAATGTACATCGACTATACATCTGTGGGTGGTTTATCCAACTCTTGTCTCCGATAAGGTTCTTTACATTAACCGACACTGACAAAAACGAGCGCCTTACTAAAACGGTGTTCTCGAAATCCAGATTCCGCCCAACGCATTCTGCTATTTCAGCTACTTTCAATCTTATATGCAAGGAGTGGTGCACTAATGCTTGCAAGTGATGTTGTAGTCGAAACGCCATCTAGCGATGAGTTCTTCATAGTGCTCCGTAAACCACTCCGTAAACATACATCGAAATGAGGATATCCTTACCAAACATCGTTTCTGTGCGATCTTATTCAAACTTATGTGGCTTACAGAAAAAAAACACGCTTTATTTGTTGGAATTTTTAAAGATTTTTTCACGGTCTAGTTTTTTTTCCAACGTGATTTCAAAGTTACGTTTTTTAACATGGGAAGGTGCGGAGCTAACCTAAAAAATGATACAATGTAGTGTTTTTCTTCACAAATTTCTGTTCGATCAAAATAATAGTATACTGTGCAACAAAGGCCAAAAGATCGCGATAGCGACGAGTGTGAGGTTAGCCGCCCGAGAGAAGTAACGGCTGAAATCACACGAGACGCAAACGTCAATTTTAGCCCGTGTTGCACACTATATTTTTTGCAACAAGTGCACGAATAGTTGTGCTGTGAATGGTAGTTTTGCGGGACGACCAGTGAAAAGTGAGGTTACCAACTTTCGTCCCTAGGGTCGAAAGTGAAGGATTCGCGAACTGCATTTACTTCAACCTGTCGTTACAACACTGCTATGAAACTAGCCACTTTCGCCACGCAAAACTGCTATGAAAAACACCGTTGTTCATGCACATATTACAAAAAAAAAAACTTGCCGACTAAACAGTCACTTTAATACAGATTGTGTCCAAATTTGAACAAGATTTACGGTTTAATTTCCACCTATTGTCAAGAAAATGAAAGTTCTGTCTGTTTCTTGTACACTTGCGACAAATAACCTGTCTTTCTCGCACCGTGACTACCGCGATTAGCGGAGCCCCTCTCCTGTGCCCCTCCGCTATTCTGGTAAGGATATCCTTAAAAAAATATTCATAAATCTTTTTCGATTGGACTACACATTATGTAGCCCACTAGCCATTCCAACCAGAAATCGCAAGTAAGCCAGAGTGAAAAAGATAAATCGGAGATCAGAGATTTTATCTTCGTCGCAAGATGGTAAATTTGGAGCTTCAATGTCGATAACATTTACTTTCTCATAATGGAAGTTTTGTTTTTATGAAAAATAAAAAATGCATGTAGGCGGAAATATGAAATAATAATTTTTTCGTTAAAAACGTAAACACAATTAATATAATTTTATTGATCTGCATCACAGTTTTGTTATCTTATATATATATTTTTTGACAACGATTGCTTGGCTAAAATAATTCTTTAATAAAGACAAAATGTGAGAAATTCAAGAAACAAACAAAAATCCAAGATTATTCCGGGATAATTTAAGGACAAGCCGAATTTAAGAACATTTTCAGAATTTCTAGAATAATTCGACATCATGATCCAGCAAAAATGTAGAGCGCAATTAGGGCAGATTATACACATTTGTCATTACAGTTTACGATACAATTGAAACACTTATTCTGATTTTATTAGAATATGAATTTGTCGAAAAAGTATGCTTGCACTGTCGTAAATTTTGAGCTAACGAGCTGCAGAGTTCTTTACAAATAAAGTGAAGTTGAACGAGTATCGTGATTGATTTCGTGCCGAATCTATATGAAAAAAAAGTTCGTCTTTCAACACCATTTTTCATTTTTGGAAAAATTGACTTAAATTAACATCGACCAGTTAAACTCCTCACTGCGTAAAAATGTAACGTTCTTTTGGAAAATACTCAATGTGTCGACGTGCTTTTATGGTAATTATCGCGATATACAAATTTTCTTATGTCTTTTTTTTTACATTTGCCCAATTGTTATTAAATGCTTGTCGAATAATTGTACAAAGTTTGAAAATTATTGACCGTCTAATATGCGACAATTTTTGTTGTTGAAAAAAAGGCTTTTATAAAGCAAAGTAAAATTACATTTTTATCTAAGTAAGAAGCTCTTTTACCATTTTAATTATGTGTTTTTTCTGTGAAAAAAAAATGGTAATCGGTACACCAAGAAAAATTTGAAAGCAATCGACCTGTCTTATGTCGGAGATAAAAAAAATTGTACGGCATTTTTTCGTCTTAATTTACCAAAACACAGAGCTCGGAAATGGAAAAAAAATAGTAGTTCCTTGTATAAAAAAGAAAAACTGCAATCTTTAACGGTCATTTATTGACAAAACTCCCGACTCTTGGGAATCGTAGATATTACATAATAAAGAATAATCAATCTACGCTGAATAAAGATCTCTCTCTCGCTATCTATCATGTTTTATTTTCGGGAATAAATACATTAACGGCGACTGCAGGGACTGAGCAAAGTCAGAGACTTTTCCATTCGTAAGGGCGGAGAAAAATTGATTTATGTATAGTAACTAAAGGTGCTCAATTTGATGCTGCCACCGAACTACCCTTGTGCTTCCGGATTCTCTCCTCTATAACGGGTCTAAAGTGTCGAATAAGACCTTGGACCGGCCAAGCGGCACCGTCAGCCAGAGCGCAGATGGTGTGCAATTCGATTTGCTTCGTGAGTTCCCAGAGCATATCAATCTCGTGTTCCTCCGCGTTACCCTCGACAAATCTGAAGCAAAATACAAGAACATTTGTTGTAAAAATGACAAAACTGTGGTCGGTTATTAAAAAAAAAAAGCAATATCAATAAGATCTTCATGATTTGTCTCCCTTGTGGTAATAAACAGGTCTGCGAACCTGTGATTTTTGCCAGATATATACTGCATTTATGGAAGAAATGCTTGAATATACGTTTTGTTTATTAAAACGAAACTATTGGTTATGGACAATGAGCCATGTAACATGTAACATGTCCAAATTTGGTTGAAGTGAATTTTTTTTTGCAGTGGCGAATTAATGTTAAGCGTTGCTAGATATTCAAATTGTTCAAACTTTGATTAAGGATTCGGCGTTTATAGCAATCTACATTTTTTGAATATTTTAAATACATCGAAGCTATGTGGAAGGTTTTACTTTGTTAATAGTTTAAGGTTCGATGAAAGTATGTTGCTCAGCTCGATAAAAACACGTTCTTTGTCGGAATTTCACACTAATTACCCACTAAGTAACGGAGATACAATACACAAAATGCTTTGAACATCATAGTTCTTGATACATTTCCACCACCCAAATTTAATATTCGGGGGAAAAATTGACGGTCCTCTAAACTAAAGTACGCTGAACATTTCAGTGTAACAAAAAGAGTGGTCTACTCATACAATATTAATGATATTAATCTTTCAAGCGAATGAAACTTGGTAAAGTGACGATTCTCGTGAAGCGAGCGACACTGGGTGTCAAGGCAATACTTGAAGTCATTACTAGGAAGACATTGTTGTCAAACTATACATACATTATGATAAATGGGTGGAAATAGGATTGTGTGAAAGTATCGGCAATGATAGCGATCGTAGCAGGAGAATAGAATTTTTTTTTCTCTTTTTCCCGTGTGGCGTTTCGAGTCTCAATCGGAGTCTTCTTCAGAAATGTATTAAAGTAAACTGAAATGTTATACATATTTATGGATTTAAGAAATAGATTAATAAAATTAGAGTTAATAGTAAATATCAAGAAATAATTATCGACTCACCATGTTAAATAGTATATTACACTACAAGGGCCGAAAGTTGAGATTCCTGCACTGCGCGCCATGATGCCCGAGGCGTAGCCGAGGGCATCATGGCGCGCAGTTGAGGGCTCTCAAATTTCTGCCCATGTAGTGTATACTATTTTTCTTTATACTTGGCCGAAAGTACGAAAAAAATGGCATTTTTGTATTGAAAGATATTGATGCCTGCCCGACATTTGCGGCACGAGCGAAGCGAGTGTTGCTGGTCGGGGGCAGGCATCAAATCAAATATATCCGAATAGGCACTACTTTCCTAAAGAATATTAATTTTATTATTACTGAGCTTCTATTTCGAAGTTTCTGTTCACTTCATCTTCGTCTGTTGATTCATTTGAAGATGATGCACTCATTTTTTATGTTGATTTCGAGTACATATCACTTACTGATTTATCGTAACTGTTAAAGTTTAGCATACATCAATTGTAAATAAACTTTGAGGTTATACAGAGTGTTTGTAGTGAGCGAGACTGCGCGCGAATAAGTTGCTACTCCCGTTGTTATAGAGGGCACGTGTATAGCTTGACCAATCCACGAATGAGATTATGTGTATAAAAAGAGTGAGCGACTCTTGACTTTCGGCCGTCTTGTGTGTGTGTTTGCCGGGCTCAGTGCACGAGCAATATCTTTCGGCCTGCTGTCGCAGAGCGGATGCGCGTCTCTACCACGGCATAAAAGTTAGCCTTTCTGCCATGATATCGCGGCCGGAGGGACGTACTTTCGGCATAGTATGAAGAAAAAATAATTGTTTTAATCCGACAAAGCCAATAAATGTTTTTATTCCACTCCGTACATAATACGCGGTTTTACGGGCGCGTTGCGTCCGTCAAACCACTTTTACAAACCTTGTGAAAAAAAATGTTGTTCGATACTCGTGCGAAAAACTCGTACCGTTGCGCGTGCCTAAAATAAATCCCCGTTTTCACACCTTATGAAGTAAAAGGTACAATACTCTTCGGAAAAACATTTTCTAAACTCGTGTGATTACAAAAAAAAACCAAGTTAACCACTCACGAAATTAAACAAAAAACAAGCATTTGTTGTTTATACCAGTCAATCAACGATTATTTTTTGGTAGAAATAAGGAAGAAAGAAATAATGTTTCTAAAATTATCCTGTCATTGTAATGTGGTTGGAAGACTTTGACTAGAGGTCAAACTCTGAAATAAAATCATTGAATATATAGTACATTACGCCTGTTCAAAGTCTTCCAACCACATTACAAGACAGGACAATTTTAAAAACAACATTTCTGGTTTTTTTTTTCAACTTAACTTCACACTAACTTCTAAAAACATTTAGTGGCTTTGACTGATTGAAACAATTATTGTTTCACGTAGTGAGTAAATAATTATTTGTTGATATGTACTATTAACTCTAATTTTATTGATCTATTTCTTACATCTATAAATTTGTATAACATTTCAGTTTATTTTAATAGACTTCTGAAGAGGACTCCGATTGAGAGTCGGAACGTTACACGGGGAAGAAAAAATTCTATTCTCCTGCTACGACCGCTATCATTGCAGATACGGTCACACAATACATATATTATTATTGAAACGATGAATAATTAAACAAAGAAATTGAACGGTGAAAACGAAATTATTGGAATTTGATGAGAATATTGGCACACAAAAAACAGTCTTTTCAAACTACTTCGATTAAGCTCTGTGAAGTGACGACAACAGAAACGTGTTTCACTCGTGATTGAGATACTAATAAAATATATCTATCTTCACGCGTAATTATCTAGTATTGCAGAAAACTATGTCTTATGTTTATTATTGACATGTATTAACGGTAAAACACAGAACGTTCATTCTCTCCTGTTTATGTCAAAGGTATTTTTTGAGTATACCAAATTATTTCCTACGATCCAAGACACCTAATTGTGAATTAATTTTGTATAAGACGCAACAATCTATTGGTATTGCGACATATTTCTTTATATTTGAGCGCAGGCCAAGTCCATCGATACTGTAACAAGAAAATAAAGTTCGTCATTTTACCCTTGACATCACGCGCTCAAAATACTCCTCGAGCGCTCATAGGATATCATAGTTTTGTTAATGATATTATTTATGATATTATTACTTCGATTTCATTTGAGCAATTTGTTAAAACTTGGATTATTGTCGTCGAAAAGTATATTCTCGCAAGGATCAATATCGCCAACACGAGAGAAGGAGATAGCGAAATAATCTCGTATATTATCCATGAGTTTGACAAGGATGCCGAAACCACAGAAACCGCGCGCGTACAGTATCGATTTTGCTATCAATCAAGTCGGTAAATCCAGATTAAAGGACTGACGAAATGAAGAAGAGCGCTAATTACTTTTCCGTCGACTGTCTTGGAGCGTGGAGGGTTAGCCCTCGAGGAGTCTCGTCGATTATTTAATAGACGAAATGTATTGTTACATATCGTATAATGATGTAAATACATTGAAAATGCCAATAATAATCACATCAAATAATTTGTCAAATAGAGTGGACTGTGAAAACGTAAAAGAGAAATTCACGTGAGTAATAATAATGAACTTATATTTCTGGCCTCGAACTTTTTTTTTCACATTCTATTGATTGTATAAATTGTCTTATATTGTCGCGTCCTCCAATCCTACCCGTCCTGTGATCGTCTCAATCGATAATCAAAGCTAACCGAGATCATTAATTATGAATTGTCAGATTGGTTTGTTAGTTTTATAAAAACCAACTGGCGCCCAAGTAAAAATACTAGTCAAAGTAATAACCAACGAATTAATTATCATTAAACAAGAGCTCTGACAGCCACTGAGTCTGGCCGCGCCAGGTGAAATATTCGTCGAAATAGTTTGTCGAAAAATATTCTGTCTTAATACCAAATATGCTTTTTTTCTATGCTTGAACAAATTTTTATTTTCCAGACAGTGATTTGACTCAACTGGATCGCAGAAGATAACCGATATTTAAGCAGCAATAGTAATTTTTTTAAAGGCAAGGAAGAAAATTTACAATAATCAGATCAAAACACGAAAATAAGATACTGCTATTTTTAATCACCTCGTTGACTAGTTTATCTCTCTAAAGAAAACAGAAACAATTGGTGAATTAAAGAGACCTTAACAATAATTTTGATTTTTTAAGTTATAAATAGATAGCAGATTTTACTCACCGACACATTATTTTGTACATCCAGCTAATTCCCTCGCGGCAAGGAGTGCATTGACCGCACGACTCGTGTTTGTAAAAGCTGATGAGTCGGGCGATCGCCTTGATAACGTCCGTTTGCTTGTTCATTACAATTATGGCGGCTGTGCCGAATGAGCTCTGCACCCTGACAAGATCGTCGAAGTCCAGAAGCACGGTGTCGCATACGCTGCAAATAAACATATTTTTTATAATATAAAGACGGCTACATTTTCTTTTTTCTAAATTGCGATTTAAAGATTTTAGAATGTTTTTAGGTGATTGCTAGAGACTAAATAATATCCACGTGGGTCGCTGCAGAGAGAATGGATCCGTTTTGAGGTAAACCGGAAACTCGTGCACCAATGCAATGACACGTTTTATTAATTATGCTTAAATGAGATACAGTTACGTATGATCTATTACGCGTTGTTCGAATCTATATTATTCTATGAAACTGTTGGATGGGGTGGAGCCAATGAAAACCTAATTAAGACACTACAAGTGATTCAAAACCGTATTGTTGTGCCAAGAATTTGTGCTAAATTCTCGCAATGTTTATGATTGCACAACGGTCGCTCGACTTACGCTGGTTTATCAAAACAGCACCGTCGACTGACCTGGTTTGATTGCGGCCCGTCGTAAGCGCAACAATAAGAAAGCAATTCATCAATTTTTGACTATTGGTATTGCTACCTGATGAGGGATCGCAATACCAAGAGTCAGTCTTAATTCGAACATCAAGGTGACCCGACTGGTCGGTCTTGGGTCAGACTCGCCCATAAGTAACGAAATCGAGACGAGCTCGATATTGCAATAGACTTCAATTGTTATTCGTTTAAATAAATCCTCTTAAACTTTACAGCATTCACTCGAGTCTAACTCCTTATTGGCAACCGATCCCGATAAATAAAATATATATTATAGTTCGACCCCAGGGCCGGGCATAACAGTATCTTAAAAGTAATGCTAAGAAAAGATCGACTCTACCCAACAATTTAATTGTATAAGGATGCAATCGTGCTAAACATTAGACAAGAATACTGTATTACTGTGATAATTCAATGCGCGAAAAACGATGAGCTAATAACTGTAAATGCTCTACAGGACACTAGAAGTACAAGAGCTATTACGTGCAATAAAATAATGGTCACCTGGTACGCAAAAACTATTGGCAAAAAAAAGTTACAATTATATTGGACCGAGAGCAACAAACTATCTTGCACATCGTCAACTGATATTAACCAGACCTCCTAATAAATGAAAACAAAGTATAGAAGATGCTATTGTAAATATTCCAACCGATCTGTTGTTAAGTTTCTTTATCTGAGAAAAAAAATATCTTTTGTGTACAATAGTTTAAGTGGCAAAAATATACGAAAATTCAGAACCCGCACCCAAAAAAGTGAGCTAGATAAACTCTAGGATAAGGTTGTAGATAGGTAGAGTTGCGGACAAGTGCTAATGCGCTTTTGCTATTAGATTACGATATAATCATATCCGTTTAGACGGAAATGTATGAAGATACTTGATTAAAACGGTTAAGGACGTTCGTCATATATACATATAAAAATGCAGAGAAAAGTCTGAAATTATAATCACATATTTTGTACTTAGTGACGAATTCACCTGAATTATTTGGGAATTTTCACTTACACCGTTTACTCAAAATTAAATTATTTTGCACGCCTTTTAACATAGGCTTTTATGGCAGGGCAGCTCCTGCGCTTTATAACTCAGAGAAAAATGCAGTAAAAAAAATAAAAACTTGTTTTGTCATTAATATATAGTTATAGTAAACAACATTTGAACAGCCGGATTAGTTGTCTACTTTCTTTATGAGAAGTATTGAGTAAAAGTACAACTTTCGCAATTGTTTGCATTTTGTTGATATAACATCGTTGATATAACACGTGAATCAAATGATCGTGTATATAATAGTTAAACAAGATGAGTTTGAGTGTTTTCATTGACAATCGAAAATTTATATAAATTAAGTCACTAATTATAAACAATTATTTAATATATTATTTCCTACTTTCCTTCAAGGATTATTTCAATGAATGTTTTTTAAAAATCGTTAGTATTTAGTTAGCCGTTTTGAAAGTGTCAGAACGTCTTTAAAAATGCATTAATGAATGAATGAATTGATTAATTCATTAATTTAGTAATGAAATTTGTAGTAGTAGTAGTAGCTGTTGTTGTTATTATTATACCGTTTTTCATTAATAAGATTGCCTTCCCACCTGGAACGTCGATTTGTCATGATTGCAAAAACATAACTGCTGGACTATCAGCAACCATGACACTTCACCGTACCCAACCACACAAAATACGTACCTCATTGTCGCACTTCTCCACAAATTCCCGATATCAGAAAATCGAATTTCTAACAGTTTGAGCATTACAAACTAGTATCGCGAAATCGACGGATTTCGCGACGTGTATTACTTGCCAAGCTTTCGTTTTTAATACCGTTATACTTGTCGTTCGCAATTTCAAGTTATCAGGCCAATGTTTCGAGCCTTACTGACTAGATCGCCGGCTGTTCCAAGCTCACGCTTAATATCACAGGTAAACGGCGCGTGAGGACACTTGAATCCTCTAATTGTCCGACCGCGGTTATTCGATCTTTAACAGCGTTTAATCAGATATTTACGTCTTTGGAATGATGGGCGTCGACGACCCACCAGGAATAACACCCAAAAGGTTGTCCCAACCACCGATAACACCACCGGCGTGCCTTTCGATAATTTCCTTCAACGGAATCGACATCTCTTCTTCGACTGTGCAAGGTTTGTTCACGTGTCCTGAGATATTGTACAACTTTGTACCGCTGTTACGAGGACGCCCAAAAGATGCGAACCACGTTCCACCACGACGGCAAATAGTCTGAAATAGAAATCTAATTAAATTCAAACAAATAATAGCTTGAAACACACACGATAACTATTTTCACAATTCGTTTGAGTTAAAAACTCGTCGGTTGTTGTTGCATGACCTATTATTTAATTAATTATAACATGTGCAAATTATATTATTTCTGTATGTCGTTACTTTAGTGTTGTTCTAAACATGTAGCAATAAAAGATTCTATATATTTTTAATGCAGTAACTCACATATTAACACGCTTTCAAATTTCCCGAAAACGAGTTTTGTTTTAATTTGCGTAAATTGAAAGTTTCGTAAAAATGAACCATTTGAATAAATTCGGGGCAAATGTTCCGATTTAAGCTTACAATTTTCAGAATAATAGGTTCGGTCTCTTTAATTTTCTTAACTATGATAATTCTCTTCTATAAATGTGAATAGTAAATTGTCTCATCTTCGTCGCAACCAGCATTCTACTCCGCGACTGATTGTGAGTGAAGCAAATAATGCCAAAAGTCACAACTTCAAGAGAGTACGTGCCTCTAAATACCATCTTTATTTTCACAATTTCTAAATTAGTGTATAACTCTGACCTGAGACCCATTAAAAAAAATCTCTCCGCATAACCGATGTAGAATGTTGATACAAACAAAATGAGACATCACCGAGTAGAAATCCTTCAAGTGTTTAATTCTGAATCCCGCGAAGAGTTGAAAAAAGTCCCACTCCCAATTCTTTGTCCCAAAGTGGGACCATTTTTTTCCAAAATTTAATGAGTTTTAATTTTTTATTTATTCTTTAAACTCCCATAAAAATTCGAAAAAAGATGGTCCTACTTTCCGTCTATACTTAAAATGTTCGTCTTTATTAGTAGTATTTTAGAGATTTTTTCAGAAAAAATAAAAAATGTTCAAGTTTTTGAAAAGACGATTTTTATGTTTATTAATTAAAAATCAATGCTTCGTAGGAGTTGGAGATTTAAAAAAATAATTTTGCATAAAAGTATACTTCAAAATGAAAAGCTTGTATATACATTTTTTTACAATACGACTTACATCCAAGAAGTTCATTCGAAAGTTTTTAAACACAATTTATAAAGCAATTTGTAGAAATTCACAAGTACTTGAAATATGCGATGAAAAATTAAAAAAAAATGGTGCATGCTCCATTAGGGCGCTTCATTTTAAGTGAACTTTTTTTTTTTTTTGGTGACACATCAAAATATTATTGTTCACGTAAAAAGAGAAGTTCGTTTAAAATTTGAGCCCTTAATATTAATTTTTAGTACTTCCTTTTTCAGTTTCAATTTTTGCCATTTAAAATGCATGTAAATTGAATGACTTTTTTTTTTTATTTTTATAACTTAGCCGGATTTGTAGTTATCGTTTCGAAATCAGTGGTTATTTGTTGAGTATCACATGCTTTTCGAAAGAGTTTACAACGACTTTGCTCTAACTTCATCCATTGCGATTGTGTCAGCTGTGAAACTCATTTTTTCACTTTTTTTCATGTATTTTCATTGATAGCGACAAAACGGTTCATCTTACAAAAAAACTGAATAAGACAATGTTTCAGGAAATTTTGTGCTCTACAAAAATGTTCCTTTTGGTTATGTCGTTAAACTGCATTGTTCATGAGATACGCGCAGTTAAACATTTCACAACCAAAAAAAAATACCCTGCCGAAGTGTACTTCCATAAAAAATCTATTAGTATAGGGCAATAATTTTTTTTTTTTAATATATGGATCACTTATTATTGTATATCATAAAGTATACAATATGTATCGTTATATTTATATTATTTAGCACGAAAATATGATAATTATCATGGTAAACATTTTTTGAATACCTCACAAAAAAAAATTAAAGCCCTCCAATTTTTCTATCTACAGTACGAAAAATTTTTCAAAACAACCGCGAATATCACCACGTGACATTTTCAAATTTCCCGCCGCTTGGAGAAAGTAGTACCAAGTCACGCCGTAAGGTTACCATATTACAAACATACACTTGTCATTATATGTACGATTATGATTTGAAAACTACAGTTCATATCGTGTTGAGCGAATAATAAAAAAATTGAAAAATAATTGATAACATATTACAATTATTTTGTATAATCTTTAAATAATTTTTTGGTGTTTTAATAATTAATTACTTTTGGTGTGTTTAAATATTTAATTAATTTTGGAGTGTTTCAATCATAAATTATTTTTCTTGTGTTTATTTTACTCTTGTTGTGTTTTAATAATTAAATACTTTTGTTGTTCATTTATTACAATAATATATACGATAGTGTAAATATTATCAAGTGAATTTATTTATTTCGATTTTTTTCATATTTATTATTGTTGCTTTTTTTTTTATTTGAAATTTTTTTATCCCAAAAATTATTTTTATAATGTGTGAAAAAGTTGGTAATAAAACATTCAATTATTTGATTGGTTTTTCGACAACCAAATTGAATAGTAATAAATTGCCAACGTATCGAGAGCTGATGAATTTTTTTATGTATAAACATCAGACATTGAAATTGACTATACGACACAGTTCAAAAGAAGTTATCAACGAAGTGGATGATATCTGGAGAAAATTTTCAATTCCTACGACCCGGTCACAATGTGGCATTGAAATGTTTGAAGCTTTTTATAAAGATTATCAAAATTTAAAAAAAAATTCAAAAGGGAAGAAGACACCACTGCATCTCACAAAAATAAAAAATTTTGAAATAAAATTAGATACATTATTTGACGTATCAAAATCAAGTGAAATTGAAAATTTAGATGCAGGAACAAAATTATTTTTATTAAAAAGTAAAGAAAAAGGGGGCTATAGATGCGTACCCTTAGACACTAGTGGAAATCGTGAGCCTGTTGAACAACAGAAAGAAGAAGAAGAAAACATCATTAATAAAGGAGATAGCGATGAAATGAGTGAGTAATTCATGTATTACAAATTTTTATTTCGAACGAGAATTAAGATAAAATTATTTAAAATTCATTTATGTCTAAGATTTCCCAGTAAATCTCGACTTTTTTTCCATTTAAAAATTGTGAATAATACTTGTGTTCAATAATTTTCTGTTTATCATCTGTTCTTGAGACCAGTCAATTGCTTTATAATTTTCAATTGATATTTTTCAGACTTGAGCCAAAAGTTGAGCCAATTATCAACGAGTATCAGCTCATTATCAACGAGTAGCCTGTCTTCAAATTTGAATAGTATAAAGCGGGTTAATTCAAACTTTGAAGATGAACTACCGAAACCAAAAGTGAGAAAAATTGATTTAATCACTCCAGAAGTAGTTTCAACATTGGATAGAACGCAGATCAGTGACAGAGACGCAATGTTTTTTACTTCTGCTATTCTTAATAGTCTTGGGTTGAATATCAAGGATTACAACTTGAGCTATTCAACAATACGTAATCGTCGCATAAAATTCCGAGAAAAAATTGCTGCATCCATACAAAACGATTTCGATCATTTGAAATGTCTGACGGTTCATTGGGATGGGAAGTTGCTCTCTTCATTTTCTGCAACATCAAAAGTGGAGAGACTTCCTATATTAGTTACAGGCGTGAATGTCGAAAAATTGCTTGGCGTGCCATTGCTTGATGAAGCGACCGGTGTCAATCAAGCTGAAATAATTTTCGACATTTTGAAGCAATGGAAATTAGAAAAAAAAATCAAAGCGATGTGCTGCGACACACCCAGCGTTAATACAGGTAACTTAACATCCTTTCTTCAATTATCTAGTACTCACTTTCTTTTTACTAATCCAAAAATTTATAGAAACAAAAAATTTTCTTTTATTGTATACAGCTTACTCAATTTAATATTACGATTCGTTTTATTATTTAACACATTCATTCATTTGAATATTTTTCAATTAAAAAATTCACAGGTATTTTGAATGGCACATGCACTTGGTTAACGAAAAAATTGGACAAAGATTTGATATATTTCGCTTGTCGTCATCACATCCACGAAATAATATTGAGAAACGTTATCGAAACCGCGTGGCCTATCACGAATGGACCAAATGTCCAAATTTTTAAACGTTTCCACGATGCTTGGGGTGGCATTGACCAGACGAAATATGAAATCGGTGTGGAGGACGAATTAATCAAAACAATCTTGATTGAGATAAAAGATGAAAAACTTATTTTTATTGAAAATCAGTTCAAGGTACATTTACAAAAAAATTAATCATTTTTTGAAAATGAATATATAAAAAAGAAATAAATAAATGGTTCAATCCAATTTGATTTTTTGTCAGGTCCATCATCCACGAGATGATTACAAGGAGTTATTGGTGTTGTGCAAAATTTTCTTAGGTGGTGTACCAAGCACCGATGTGAAATTTCGTACTCCTGGCGCAATGCATCATGCCAGGTGGATGGCAAAAGCCCTGTATAGTTTAAAAATGTATTTGTTCCGAAGCCAATTTCCGATGCGAACTTCCGACGTTTCTGCTCTACGCGAAATTTGTATTTTTCTGGTTTCATTTTATGTAGAGGCTTGGTTCAAAGCGCCCTGTGCAATTGAGGCTCCCAACAATGACTTAGAATTATTTAAAAGTCTTTTGAATTATAGAAAAAATAATGAAAAAATTGCAAACGCTGCCCTTGTCAAATTATCGAAACATCTTTGGTATTTGCATGAACAAATAGTCTGCTTAGCTCTTTTTGATCGTAACGTAACCCGAGCACAAAAACTTAAAATCGTAAATTCGATGAATTATAACATGTCTTTCAATATTAAAGATAAACGTTTAACGATTAAAAAAAATGAATTTTATACATTGGCAACAAAAGAAATTTGTGATTTTGTGAGCGAGAAATCAGTTTCCATTTTTGAAACATTCGAATTGCCATTCAAATTCATTTTTAATGATCCTGACAGTTGGGAATCGGATCCCGACTATCAGCAGTGTTTCGAGACCTTTTCTCAATTAAAAGTTGTGAATGATTGTGCGGAGAGAGGAGTGGCGTTAATTACGCAATACAACGAACGCCTGACGCACGACGAGGATCAGAAGCAACATATCCTAAAAATAGTTCATGAACACAGAAAAAAATATCCAAATTGTCGAAAAAGTGAATTGTGATAGATATTGAAAAATAAATTATACGTTAAACATAAAACCTTTGTTTTGCTTCAATTTTTGCATGAAATATTTAAAAATGTTTTAAAAAAAAAATCATTACTTTATATTAATAGATTTTCGCTTGATTATTTTGTTTTTATACTATATAATATATATATATGTACAATATATACTATATGATATACAATAATAAGTGATCCAAATATTAAAAAAAAAAAATTATTGCCCTATATTAATAGATTTTTTATGGAAGTACACTTCGGCAGGGTATTTTTTTTTGGTTGTGAAATGTTTAACTGCGCGTATCTCATGAACAATGCAGTTTAACGACATAACCAAGAGGAACATTTTTGTAGAGCACAAAATTTCCTGAAACATTGTCTTATTCAGTTTTTTTGTAGGATGAACCGTTTTGTCGCTATCAATGAAAATACATGAAAAAAAGTGAAAAAATGAGTTTCACAGCTGACACAATCGCAATGGATGAAGTTAGAGCAAAGTCGTTGTAAACTCTTTCGAAAAGCATGTGATACTCAACAAATAACCACTGATTTCGAAACGATAACTACAAATCCGGCTAAGTTATAAAAATAAAAAAAAAAAGTCATTCAATTTACATGCATTTTAAATGGCAAAAATTGAAACTGAAAAAGGAAGTACTAAAAATTAATATTAAGGGCTCAAATTTTAAACGAACTTCTCTTTTTACGTGAACAATAATATTTTGATGTGTCACCAAAAAAAAAAAAAAGTTCACTTAAAATGAAGCGCCCTAATGCTCCATCCATTGGGGCGAATAACTAAAAAAATAACCAACTATATCGACGATGGTCATAGTAAAAGATGGACCGATCGGTGTATAATGTCCCATATGAGGCATTTCATATGAATTCAGCCACAAAAAAAATCTCAAAAAACTTTTTAAAATGAGGTTCAGTGATTCCAATAGATACACCAAATATCAAACAAAAACAAGTTGTGTTGGAATATGCCAATTTTTTTCATTTTTTATGTAATCTATAATATGCTGTCAGCAATTAATCGTATCTATTGACAATTTCAGAATTAACTGTATAATATTAGGTAACATTTTACGACAAAAACAACGAATTTTTTTTTTACATTTTGGACATTCGGCATCGGAAAAATCGCAACAAACTCTGTAAATGAATGTCGACATTTTAATATTTTTACATTTATGAAAACATCAAGTATTCGAAGGTTACAGCAGTTTGAAATTAAAAAAAAAATAAACACCCATTTTTCAATGTTGGGACATTCATTATCAGCAATCTAGATTACATCGGGTGAACCTATACTTACACCCGAAGTAATCCAGATCATACAGCAATTTTACATTGCTGTTGGTTTCCTTGTCATAAAAACAGTTTTGCCAAATGTAAGTTCTGTTTTACCCATCGAAAGAGAACTTGCGCTGTAAGTAAAGGTTCATCCGATGTAATTTAGATTGCCGATAATGAGTGACCTGACATTGAAAAAGGAATATTTTTTTTTATTTCAAACTGCTATAACCTATGAACACTTGATTTTTCCACAAATAAAAAAGCGTGCAAATGAATTTGCATTTTGCCTCCTCATTGTTCAAGATTGACCATAGAGCATTGCTCGACGAAGTACATTGGTTTGTGTTTGGCTTCCTCATAGAGGAAGCTTTATAAGTTATAAATATCAACAAAATGTCCTTTATGAGAAAGCAAAACGATTAATTTTTTTTTTTTGTAAAACCTTTCTGAAGACTAATCCGTTCATAGTCCGTTCTATGAATAAATCAGCTGTGCAACGCAAACACACTTTTTTAAAAAGATTTCAAAATGTCGTCTAAACTGGATTTTTCAACCAATCCTCACCAAATTCTAAATCATACATTTTTTTATGTTAGTCTACCACTGGAGAACATGTTAGCCCGAGAACACAAAACTTGCGTAAGCTAGAGAGCAAACACGTTTTTCGGTAAATAAAAAAAGAAATCCTTGCCAAATCTTCATCTGTTGACCGATTCTCACCAAATTTGGTACAGAAAGTTGTTCAATGTTAGTCCACTTGTATGAGAAATTTCAATCCGACACCTTGAGATTTGCGGAAGCTATAACGCAAACACACTTTTTTTGAAAAATTCAAAACGTCATAAAAATCGTATTATTCAACCGATCCTCACCATATTCGAACTCATCCATCGTTTGATGTTTGTCTACGATTCAAAAATTTTTTAACCCCATAACTCAATATTTGCGGAAGCTAGAGCGCGAACAAACTTTTTTCGAAAAATTCAACGTCTCATAAAATTTGAACGGGAGTCCCAATTATTTTGTAAATTGTCCTAAATATAGAGGCCCAACCACTCTACTTGTATGCCAAATTTCAGCCCGATCGATCTAATCATCCTCGAGTAACAGGGGTTTGAATTTTGGGGGCCTGATACATACACACACATCCGAACATTTTTTCTGAACATGTTTTCTATACGTTTTGGGACATTCTGAACACGTTTTCATGAGAATCTCGAAAAAAAAATCTTCACCATAACAAAGCTTCCTCTATGAGGAATCAAAAATGCTCAAAATTCAACATTCACATACAGAATTTGAGGCAATTTTTCCGATGACGATATCTGATGTCCAAACAGTAAAAAAAAATCGTCGGTTTTGCCGTAAAATGTTGCCTGAAATTTAACAATTAATTCTAAATATTTTTATACCTATGATTTATGAAAAGCGCACATTTTCGTTTTTTAGACTTGTCGATACGATTAATCGTTGCTAATATATTACAGATTATATTTAAAAAATTTAAATCGCATCTATTGAAGCCATTTAACCTGATTTTTAGAAATTTCTTCAGATTTTTTTTTTTTTGTTGGCTGAATTAATATGGAATGCCTCATATTAGATGTATTTTGTTACGTCATAAGTTTGGGGAAATAGATAACTGCAGCATAATAGTACATTTCAACACTAGGGAGAAAAGTTTTTTTAGTGAGTGTGGATTTGTAGTACGAGCCGAAGGCGTGTTCTACAATCGCATGAGCTAAAAAAAATTTTTCTCTCGAGTGATGAACGAAATTTTTCAGTCCGACGTCAGGAAGGTGCAGGTCGGAAAAGTGCACTTTTTTACATGGAGAACTAAAAAGGGTACTTTTTTGTAAATATAATGTGATGGTGACACGATTTTTTTTTTAAATTTAGAATATTGTTGACAATCTTCATAAAGAATGTGATGGTAACGACGATGCAAAGTTGATTTCCAAGGCATACGGGAGCGGGAGCGAAGCGCCCGATCGCTAGTAAATAAACAATTGATTAATCCTATTGAAAAAAAAAGCTCGTACCGGTGCAACGGCGACGGTTTCGACGTTAGTCACAGTTGTGGGACAACCAAAAAGACCGACATCAGCTGGAAATGGAGGCTTCAATCTCGGTTTCCCCTGTTTCCCTTCTATCGACTCGATGAGCGCTGTTTCTTCGCCGCAAATGTAAGCGCCAGCTCCGCGTTGAACGAAAATATCAAAATTGTAGCCGGAGCCACAAGCATTCTTGCCGATCAATCCGGCTTGATAAGCCTCGGCTATAGCGACTTGAACGTTCGACGCCTCGTTGTAGAATTCGCCGCGAATGTAGATATACGCGGCGCAGGCACCCATCGCTCGACCAGCGATCAGGCAACCCTCGATAAGCTTGTGAGGATCGTGACGAAGAATTTCACGATCTTTGCACGTTCCAGGCTCACCCTCGTCCGCGTTTATCACCAGATACTTTGGTCTGCCGTCCGATGGCTTGTTCATGAAGGACCATTTCATACCGGATGGAAATCCAGCTCCACCGCGACCTCTGAGTCCCGAAACTTTCACTTCATTGACTATCCAATCTGTACCTTTGTCCAGAATCTCTTTTGTCTTGTACCAGTCGCCTCTCTTCAAGGCACCCTTCAATCGCCAGTCGTGTCTGCCGTACAGGTTGGTAAATATTCTGTCCTGATCCGCCAACGGACCACCGACTTTCTAAAAAGAAAAGAAACATAATTTTTTTTTAGATAAAATGATAATCTTGTTATCGACGTTTAAGTGCTTAAATCGTAGAAACTTAAATTGTGATAAATTTTTAAAAGACATTAGATGATTAACGTTAATTTCCATCTTTTTATTTTTGTTATTATTATTATTATTATAAGTATTATAATAAAAATTACCAACATTATTGTTTATTATATCTATACGAGGCACATCATATCAATTCAAACGACGTCAGATATTATCATGGGAAAAATTGCATCAAATTCTTTAATGAATGACGAATTTTGAGTATTTTCTCACTTATAGGAGAATCATAGGTTCTCCTGCTAATTATAGGAGCTTCATAGGTTACAACAGTTTAAAATAAAACAAATAATAATAAGTAAGTGTCCATTTTTCAATGTCAGGACATTTGCCATTATGGGCAATATCAATTGTTTCATCGTATTTCTCCTACAAACCAATATTTTGGATGAAGCCTGATTTATAAAGGACACAATCTTCGAAATGTTAAAGTAGTTTAACGCCGATTTTTATTTAGTTTCAGAAGAATTTGACTTGAAATTGAGGGTAAAAAATAATGTTTGAAATAAGAGTGATAGTGCCATAAAACAATTGATATTGCCGATAATGACAAGTGTCCTGACATTGGAA
Organism: Perithous albicinctus; assembly: GCA_964016905.1. NCBI lineage: Eukaryota > Metazoa > Arthropoda > Insecta > Hymenoptera > Ichneumonidae > Perithous > Perithous albicinctus. The sequence continues at coordinate 4,311,272 of OZ024697.1, forward strand.
GACGGATATTTATTTTTTTAAATTCCAAACTGCTGTAACCTTGATTTGCCTATAAATGCAAAGATACTCAAAATTTAGAATTTACCTAGATTTTGAGGCAGTTTCTCCAATGTCAATATCTGATCTCAAAACCGTAAAAAAAAATAAACCCAATCAGTTTAAAATTCTTTTTTTCTTGTGGACCATGAAAAAGCGCACATTTTTATTTTTTAGTGTTGTCAATACAATTAATCGTTCCCAAGATAATAGAGATTAAATCAAAAATGAAAAAATTGGCATATTCCGGCAGAATTTTTTTCTTAAATTTCAAATTTAGAGTATCTGATGGAATCACTGAACCAACTTTTTTGAGATTTTTTTTTTTTGTGGCCGAATTGATGTGGAATGCCTCATATGTATTTATTTATTTAATTCATCACGATTCTCCACGATTATCAACACATTTGTGTGTAAGTACTCAAAACTAATTGTCATTGAGCTTAAAAATTATAACATTAACAATTAATTTCCGAGATTCCTTAACATATTTTACAAATAGTTAAATTTGTTTGATGCAAAGAAAGTATTATACAGAATCTTATTTTCATCAATGTTTTAAATTTTGTTAAGTAAATATTTGATATATCAGTTTATGAATAAATATACCAGTTTACAATTTTTAACATTGTACTTCATAGTAACTGAAGTTTAATGAAGCAACACCATTTACAATAGAAATAAATGGACAGTGTCAAGTCATAGGTCAAAGACAAGGAAATAATCCAATACAAAAAATAATTCTCTGCAATTCAAGCTAAACCCTACTGCAAAATGATTTAGTGTAAATTAAAGAAAATTGTGTACAAAACTGGGTATTGTGTAAAAGGTACTTACAAAAAAAAAAATGCTTTCTATGAGCAATAATACTGAGTCTTTAACTGTTAAATTTTTTTTTTCAATACAGCTTTTTTATTGAACATGTGAAGAAGTTTTTCAAAGAAAAAGTCTGTTATTTCTAGAGACAACAAAAATCAAGGAAAATTGATGAGACAAACAATATGTACAACATTTTTTATACTCTTCCTAAAGCAGAAAATATAATAACAATTTTTTCATTTTTAATTCTTCTACAGTCCTGTTCATAGCACTTTACAATATGACACTTAAAAAAAGATGTTTCAATATTGATGAGTTCCTGATTCATATTTAAAAGTAGAAAAAAACTTTATATTTACTACCAAAATTATATTTATGTATTTTTTTTCAAACTGTTTTGTTTGAGGTTTTTTCTAGAAAGATTATGTCTTTAGATAACAAACCTTTTTGGAATGCAAATTTCTTTGGCCTGTACCTATGAAAACACACTTGGCTCATACGATATCTCTTTTCTTGTTTTTGGAATTTTTTTGAGAAATTATTTCAAACTGTTTTGTTAACATTCTTCTAAAATATATTTTAAAAGATTTTCATGCAAGAAAATTTCATAATTTTCAACAGAATTTTTATGTAAATATATAAAAATGATTAAAAATGGTGTTTGAATAAAATTCTCATAACCATATTTTATTAATGATAAAGAACTTTCCATTTTAATTTATTTTATTCAAATGCAATTTTTAATCATTTTTATATACCAACATAAAAATTCAGTCGAAAATTACTAAATTTTCAAGATCCTTTGGAGGCTGGCAGGAATTTTTTTTTGCAAAGTTCTATGGAATTGAAGTTTTACATATTAATTTACGTAATAATTCAGGGTATTAAAAAAAAACTTCAATTATGTAGAACTTCTCATAAAAAAATGTTGCCATTCTGCACAGGGTCTAAAAAATTTCGTAAATCGAAACAGAATTTTTCTGTAGGTATATAAAAATGATTAAAATCAGCTGTTTTTTGCAAAATGATATCTTCTTATTTAACGACATATAACAAAATATTAGGAAAACTAAATTAACATTTTTTATATACACTATGTAGCTTTGTGCAAACTAAACAAATTTCATTTTAGACATTTTTCGATAGGACTCTTCATTTCCAAAATATTAATGATTAAAGAAATATAAACACAGAAAATTTAAAATTTTTACAAAAATTTGTCTGTCAAAAATATTGGCCGTAGCGCCAAACAAAAAAATATGTGTCTTCTCTTTTACAAAATACTGTTTGAGAAAGAAATTGTGAAAATTATTGAAAGGGTCAGAGCATGAATAATTCAGCTGGAATTCCCCATATATTTACCATTGCTTTGAACATTACATAATTATGAACCATAATATTTGGAAAAAAAAAATCTATTTTAACAAATCCCTTTAAACATTGAGGAAGTCTGAGATACTAATCAATAACTCGTTAGCACAAAGATGTGTTTTTGTGCCTGATTAGCTGTAAAAGAAAACACTTTTTTTTTATTGTGCAAAAAAATACTTTTTATTTTCTTAGTAACTGAGGCTAATGAATAAACAGCCATTACAATAGAAATAAATTAAGAGTGACAAGTGAGAGCCAGTCTACAATTTATTTACTGTCAACATACAACCAGAGCCAAAAGAGTTTTTGTATGTATCTATAAGAGACAGGTATGACATCGAATGGTAAGATTGAAATGAAAGTAAAATTTATAAAACAGCTTACCTTTCCTTCTGGGGCGGCATCAGCAAAAGCTCTTGTCGGCTGGGTGCTCAAGACTTGTCCAAGGAGACCTTTCAAATCGATTTATTCAATTTAAATTACATAACCTTTGACTCAAAGTATTGTAAAACGTTGCGCAAGTGTCTTCCGAGGTCACGGCAACGGTTGCGGGAACAATCGACGAATTGTCGATAATGAATGTTTAAAAATTCGAACTAATAGTCGGCATTTTTTTTAACAATTAAGACTGGAAACTTACCTAATGGTCCCCTTGGAATCTGGACACAACGAGCGATGACACCAGCCATCTTGATCACTGAGACCGGATATTTTTTGTTCCCAATCCATAAGTATTGAGAATCACTGAAACTTTAGTGCGAAGTTGGTCGATAGTCGACTAGGTCTTTTAAATCGTTACTTCAATGCAAATTTATACTGGTCAATTACAATGTTTTTTTTTGTAAAGATAACGTTGTAGAAATAAATTGCAAAAACTGTGGATCAATTACGGTGATGTGACACAAATAAGTGTTTTTTTTTTTTTTTTTTTTTTTCTGTCCCTTCTTTTTTTGGGTAACATACAGGTGTCCGAAAAGCCATCTTCTCTCACGATGAGCCTCTCCATGCGCAAAATCTCTAGCACAATAGGGCCCTGAAATCGTTAGTATATAACGTGCAACCTGTGCACATATATTTTCAATTGCGGAGCAGTTTCTCGTTGCAGTCGCAGTGGCGCGCTAATTCAAACAGAGAATTAAAGACCAGCACGAGCGTGGTTACCACTGATGTCCGTCCCACGTTAAGGAGCTGAAACTCACCTCGTCCGGGATAATCAAGGAAAATAAGATTGAAAGAAAAACACAGAGTTTAAAAGCGAAATTAGACTTAGTGTTTATTAATAATTTTTACCACTAAAGTTACAAGTTCACAAGAGAATATCCCGATAGAAAAAAGGTAAAAAAATAGGAGTACTAACGCGCTCGACTACTCCCAAGAATCTGTCTTCCCTCTTTTCTGCTCTAAGACTCGCGGTCTGCTGGTGGGCCCGGAGTTACGCCCCAGAGGACCCACCCTTAGCCAATCATCCCTTGGTTCGACGCCAACGCTCACACCCACGCGGAAGCATCCGAGACGCTTACGTTAAGCGTCCGCGTCGTTTATGTTAACGATATTGTAAACAAGATGTGGACGCAAAAATGTTATGGTAGCTTTATATTAGAACTTGTAAAATAACATTTATGCGTCAAATTTGTTGCTTAGTTCTGACTATTTTAATTAAAAAGTAATAAAAAATTCACTTATGCTGTGCTTCTAGACTGATAGTATAAAAGAATATTTAAGCAAAAGCGTTGTATTTGTTTTGCAGAACTTATAAAATAATATTTAAGAACTGTTTAAATATAATCTGTCTATTTTTTAAAAATGTATCGAATTACAGTTTTTGTTATCGACCGAATAGTTTCTCATTTTCTGAAAAGGAAAGCGTGACTGTAGTTTCGAAGGAATTGAAAAATAATGTTTTGTTTTATTAATTATATTTAATAATAAATTTAAATTCATTTATAAAATAATATCTATGTACATTTTTACAACAAAATTCTTTCATGTTTTAAAAAGTTAACCGGATTACAGTTTTTGTTATCGACCGAATAGTTTCTCATTTACTTAAGGTGATATGCTGCTGCTCGGACGGTAACAAAAACTGTAAAGCGTTGTTCTCGTTCCCATTTGATCTTTTACCCGAAAAATCAACCGTAGCCAAGAACAACGCTTCGGGAAGATTCAGCTATCTCTCTCCCACTTACGGTGACTCAGTCGGTATAGCACATCACCTTACAAGGAAAGCGTTACGATAGTTTTGTAGAACTTGAAAAATAATGTTTACCTACATAACAAAAAATGGCAATTTAAAAAAAAGTTATTTAATTAAAAATTAATTTTAGGTGCACTTAATGGTTAACTAAAGTTTAAACGTGCACGTGAAAAAAAAAGTAATGCTGTAGTTTTGTAGAACTTGTGAAATAATATTTATGTACATTAGAAGAAAAAAAATGTGTTGATTTTGTAAAAACTTTCTTAAAAGAAAATTATTTTTACGTGCGCGTATAAGGTTATCTCGGGTTTAACCGTGCCTTTACAAAAAAGTGTTACTATAGCTCTGTAAAATTTATGAAATAATGTCCATGTACATTTTTGCAACAAAATCTTTTCATGTTTTTAAAAGTTAATCGGATTACAGTTTTTGTTATCGAGCAGCAGTTTCATGACTTCTTAACGTGATGTCACACATGTTCGAAAATTGCTGAGAAACTCCAATCGGTATCGAAAACTGTAATCTACACAGAGATGATTAATATTCTGGACAAAAACCAATTAGATTTCACTTCGTCGTAGATAGACGAAGTGAAAACTAATTTACTTTAAAGTTTTTAAATTTTAAACTTAGTATTTTATAATTTTAAAGTTTTTAAAATTAAATCTGTCTACTTAAAAAAAAGTTAATTATAGTTTTTGTTATCGACCAAGCAGGTTCGATCTTCATGAAAGAAAAGCGTTAGGGTAGTTTTGTAAAATTTGTAAAACAATGTTTACCTACATTTACAAAAAAGATCTGATTATTTAAAATAAAATTGGTTCATGATAACAATTAATTTTTTTGATGCGCTTTAAGGTTAATTATAGTTTGAGCGTGTGTTTAAAAGAATATATTGCAGTAGTTTTGCAGAACTAGTAAAATAATACTCACGAACGTCTCTTAAATCCAATCTGCCTATTTTTAAAAAAGTTAATCGGATTATAGTTTTTGTTATCGACCGGGTAGTTTCACATCTTAAAAGAAAAACTTCTTCTTAAGGTGATGTGCTACTGCTCTGTCGGTAACAAAAACTGTAAAGCGTTGTTCTCGTTCCCATTTGACCTTTTGAACAAAAGATGAGAACGGTTCATTGTGTTTCGGAATTCTGCGATGAACCGTTCTCGTTTTTTACCCGAAAAATTAACCGTAGACAAGAACAACGCTTCGGGAAGATTGAGCTATCTCTCTCGCACTTACGGTGACTCAGTCGGTGTAGCACATCACCTTAAAAGTTAAGCACATGTTTTAAATTATAGACAGTTGTAATATTATATATATTATATTATATTATATTACGTAATATATGTTATAAACAAATGGACGTCTGCTGAAATTAATCTATCGTTCAAACGAGTAACTCAATCATCGAACGCTGCACGGAAGATCGCCGTGCCCCAACAAATTAAACGGCGAGAAAAACAAACAAGTGCGACTTCTTTGTTTTTGGCCAGGTCACGTTTACGCTCGTGTTTACGTTTACGCCAGTAGTAGTCTTGCAGTCTAGCGTCTAGCTTAGAGCAACGAGCGGTACGGCCACGGAACGGACAGAGAGTTCTAAACATTGTACTATTACGAAAACGAGTAAGTTTTTTATAATTAGTCGTACCAGCATTAATATAACCCCGAGTTCTTTTTCCATTTTCAACTTAAACAGGCTTGTAAAGAAAAACCTTGCAAATTGCTTCCTCATTATTTAAGCTATACTTCTAAGAGGAAGTATATTCGTCAATTTGTGGCTTCTTCATAGAGGAAGCTTTGTAAAAATAAAGCTTTGTGTCCCCGATAAAAATCGCTGTTTTAACAAAAATGATTAAACGGATTCTTTCAAAGTTTATCTTTTCTGTCAGAAATAATTTTTTTTAAATTTATTTAATACATTTCATACTTACTACTTTTTTAATACTTATTTTATACATTTAATTTAAAACTATTATATCTAAAAAATTTTATTTTCGTAAAATTAGAGCCACTTTATCGATAGTCGCCAAATTCGATACCAATAATTTTGCTTCCACATAGAGGAAGCTTTGTTTTCGTGGACATTTTTTTCGAGATTTTCATGTCAGGACACTCAGAATTGTCCAAAACGTCGAGAAAAGTGATTTATACGAAATGTCTCTCTGCGTGTTTGTGTGTGTGTGTGTATGTGTATGTGCAGATTTCTTTGTAAGCACGATAACTGTCGTAATTTTTGCATGTATTTTCTTCAAATTTGGATAGAAAATAAAAATTGTACACCATTTTGAAAATATTGAAAAATTCGTTTTCACCCTATAACTGTCACAAATTATGAGATATCGGGCTGAAATTTTGTACATAAATGGACTACCATCGCAACATTATGTGCACCAAATTTGACGAGATCGATAGAGTGGTTGTAATTTTATTGCAATTTGAATTTTCTTTTATTTGGAATTTGAATTTTCAAACTCCTGTAAATTCTGAGATATACGGCTGCAATTTTCGACATCATTTCACAATTATTGATTGTCAATTATGAATTTAGTCGAATGAATTGTCGACATGTCGGTAAATATCGATTTTGGTGAACAAAAATGAAAAAAATGCCGACACGAAAAAAAAATCGAAATTTTCCACAGAATTATCTTAAATTTTGTACACATGCGGACTATCATCTAAAAAGGTTTGAGTACAAATCTGACACAGATCTGTCGAGCGGTTCAAATTTTATAGCATTTTTAATTTTCTTGAAAAATTTCGTTCGCGCGCTCACTTGTGCAAATTACGAGATACCGAGCTCAAATTTAGTTTACATATGGACTACCATTAAACAATGGTTCAGTAAAAAGTTACCGCAAATCGCTCGACCGGTACAAATTTTACGACACATTGAATTTTTAGAAAAAAGTCTTTCAAGAATAAACAAGCCTGCAAAGTAGAACCTTGCTTCCTCATTATTTTTTATTTTTTACAAAGCTTCCTCTATGAGGAAGCTAAAATCGATCAACATACTTCCTCATAGAGGTAGGTTTCTAAAAAGGAAAAATTAATGAGGAAGCAATTTGCAAGATTCTACTTTGCAGGCTTGTTTTCATATTAGTCAATTAATATTAGAAAATTTCTGCCCGATATCTCGTAATTTGCATGAGTACTGTGTGACCGACATAACCCTGAAGTTTTCAAAATATTTTTAGTTTCTTTTAATGATCTTTAAGAATTGGCAGTCACTTTCGTCATTGTTTGCTGATAGTCAATTGTAACGTTTCACCTGTTCATGCAATTAACTTTTTTCTAACGCAGGTTTTCTCGTTTTTCGATTGTCTAGTGGCACCTTTTTTAGTTTTCTTTTTTTGTTGATCTTTAAAAATTGACAATCTATTCCGTCATTTTTTTACTGATTGTCAGTTGTAACGTTTCACCTGTTCGTGCAATCAATTTTTTTCTAAGGCAGATTTTTGAACGATCAGGTGAAAGGGTCCAACTGACCGTCAGCAACAAATGATGAAAATGACAGCCAATTCTTAAAGATCGTCAAAAAGAGATACAAAAAAAAGGGCCACTAGGTAACCGAAAAACGAAAAAAAAATTACATGAACGGGTGAAACCTTATAACTGTCCATCAGCAAAAAAAAATTACGCAAAATAACGAAAACGACTGACAATTTTTAAAACTCATTAAAAAAACATAACAAAAGGTGCCACTTGATAATCGGAAAATGAAAAAATCTGCCTTAGAAAAAAATTAATTGCGCGAACAGTTATAACGTTACAACTGACCATCAGCAAAAAAATGACGAAATTGGCTTTCAATTTTTAAGAACATAAAAAAAAGTTGCACATTGCTTCCTCATTAATTTCGATTTTTCACAAAGCCACCTCTACGAGGAAACTTATTTATCAGTTTTGGCTTCCTCACAGAGGAAGCTTTATCAAAAATAGATTAATGATTAAAAATCGAATAATTAATTAATGAACCAATGCAATAAAAAAACACTGTATACGTCTTTAAAGCTCTAGTCTGCTTTATGATTTCTGTCTAAATTATAGTCTATTAAAATAAAAAAATCAAATTGCTCCAAAACCCTAACCCATTTACCGATTGTCACGAAATTTGGTACATACCAGCGGTAAATATTTTTCATCTGTATTTTTAATTCTAAAAAAGTTTTCATTCATTCATTGTCAGTTGATCTGAGTTCTAACAAAACGTACATTTAAAAACAATATTCAAACACTTAAAATTCAAACTACTTTACCGATCATCACTAAATTAGATACGTAGGAGCGCTAGGAGAAAATTTCAGATCGCTTGGTTAGATTTTACGTGAATTGATTTTTCAGCAAAATAATTTTTTTTTTTTTTTTTTTTTTTTTTTTTGTTTTTTTTTTTTTTTTCAAATAAAAACCGAACAAATTTGTCAATTCATTCCAAATACCATACCGATCGTCCGTTAAAGTAGCTTTATTTGTAAAAAAAAAAACATTTAGCAAGATAGCTAAAGATTTGCAGCAACTAGAGCGCGAACATTTTTCGAAAAATGCAAATTTGAATAAAATTTGAACAGATGTCTGAATTTTCTTGAAACTTTTCACAAATAAAGTTGTCCACCTGCCCCATATATGTGCCAAATTTCAGCACGATTGTTAAAGCGGTTATTCAGATATGAAGGTTTCAGTTTTGCATGCCGACCACGCATCCATCCGGACATTTTTTGTAAACCACTTTTCTCGATGTTTTGAACCAGTCTGTCCTGATATGAAAATCTCCGAAGAATTCTTTTTTACGAAAAAATAACTTCCTCTATGAGAAGATAAAAACTAAAAGAAGGTGACTCTAGATAAACTAAAAACGCAAAAATGTGTTAAGGGAAAAATGTATTAACCGCAGGACTTCATAGTTACGGCTGGCCAATATATAAAATTTGCAGATGCAGGAAACTTCAGGGTCATCGATCGACATATTTCAAAGAATTCAAAACGCCACATAATTATAACCGCTGTGCCGACTCTAGTCAAATTTGTAACGGAACCTTGTTCTAATGTTATTCACATGTGAACAAAATTTGATCAGAACCCACCAAAATTTGTGAAAATAGTTTTTTTTCGTGGCAGAGTTTTGTTTTTCCGCAGAAAAATAGAAAATTACAAACACAGCGACCGTTCCTTGTACCAAATCCATCTTTAATAATCAATAATCGTGAAAACACGTAGAAAATTGTTGCCGGATATCTCAGAATTTACAAGACTTAAAGTGTATACAGACATTTAACAGAAAAAAATTGAAATTACAAGAATATTAAAACCACTCTATCGGTTCTCGACAAATTTGGCCCCGAATATGGTTTAATGTTAGTCTGTTTGTGTACAAAATTTCAGCCCGATATCTCTTGACTTACAAAAGTTATAGTGTGAAAACGATTTTTTTTTAAATTTACTGAAGGATTTCAAATTGCTGTCAAATTTAAATTTCCAAGAAGAAATTGAATTGGCACCAAGTACAAACCTAAACGTTGGTGTATGATGCTCACTTGCGTGCCAAATTTGAAGGAGATTCATTGAAAATTACGATAGTTATCGTGCTTACAAGAAAATCTGTCTACACAACACACACGCGCACACACGCACTCGCGAGCACACACACACACACACCACTTTTCTCGAAGTTTTGGACCATTCTGAATGTCCTGACATGAAAATCTCGAACATTTTTTTTTCATGAAAACAAAGCTTCCTCTATGAAGAAACAAAAAAAATGCATGGCAATTCTACATCACTCGTGTATTTATCAATGAACATTTGTTTTTACAGTTTTATTCATGCATTATTCATTTACTTATGGCCGTTTAACATATTGTTGCTTCCTCATAGCGGAAGCTTTGTTTTCGTAAAAAAAAAAAATTTGGAGATTTTCATGTCAGGACTCTCAGAATGGTTCAAAATGTCGAGAAAAGTGGTTTACAAAAAATGTCCGGATGGATGTGTGTGCGTGTGCGCGTGGCTGGTATGCAAAATTCAAACCTTCATAATGCAAATTTGGCACATATATAGGACAAGTGAACAACTTTCAGAAATATTATTTTTTAAGTTTGAACACCTGTTCAAATTAGTGTTTTTCGGAAAATGTCTGTTCACGCTCTAGTTGCTGTAAATTTTTAGCTATCGAGCTAAATAACTTTTTACAAATAAAGCTATGTCAACGGACGACTGGTATTGAATTTGGGATAATTCGGCAAATAGGTTCGGTTTTTATGGGATTTTGAATTTTTCGAAAAATTTTGATTTTGCTGTAACTCACGCCGATCCGGACCAAATGAACTGATATTTTCTACAGACGAAAAATAATACTCTGCACTGCTATGTACCATATTTGATGATTATCAGTAAAGGGGTTTGGATTTTATGGTGTTTTGAATTTATTAAAAAATAATATTTCCCTCTAACTCAGGTCAACTGAAAGTAGATCAATTGAAATGTGAAAAAGAGGGTAAGATATGATATATAAACAGTATTTATTTAATTATTTACTTAAAACACGGATGCAAAGTAGAGCTTTGCACATTGCTTCGACATGATTTTTGAATGTTTACAAAGCTTCCTATATGAGGAAGTCAAAATAGATAAAGTTACGTCCTTATTGAGGTAGCTTTGTAAACATTCAAAGATCATGAGGAAGCAATGTGCAAAGTTCTACTATGCATCCTTTTTTATATAAAGAAGAATCAATTATTTTTACTTTCGAATAAGACGAAACCCTGATCACGCACTCTTATGATGCTCTTCTGCATTGTAATGATTTCTTCAATAAAAAAAAATCTTCATTCTCAAAGGGCGTACGTTTATGAAATCACCTGAGCCCGAAAAAAATGTTAATAGCCATAGGGCGTATGTACTGTAGGATACGTCTTTAAGCTTTAACCGTATTGACTCCGTTTGAATCGTCGTGTATCTGCCTTGCCTTAGGTGATTCGGCAGATTATTTTGGATTCTTTTTTTTCTTCTTATATCGGTTTTTCTTCGTTAAACTATGTGATGAGGAGAATAAACTATTACACACAAAAACTTATGGGAAAAAGCCTTTCGGCATAAAAAACCCAGATTTATTATAGTTCACTCAAAATTGGATTAATCGAAATCGGTTCGTCTTTGGAGACGTATCGTTTTATAATATTTCAGCCCGGAAGGCGAACGATTTGGTATAATTGGACTAGCAAATCACAGATTATGCGAGGGAGCTCCGCACGCTTTCGATTGTCGTAAACGACTAGCGAGTCAACGCAAGTTTTTCGGGTCCCTTGTGCCCGCGTGAGTTCACGCTCATTGGTTCGGAGACAGAGAGCTAAACAGCGCTGCTTGGCTAGCAGCGTGCCTTAGGTCACGTAGCTACTTTCGGCAGGCCCTTCCTTTGTCTATCGCGTTCTTACACTCCTACACTCATCCATGTGCAAGAAGTGAGCATAGTTACAAACATGGCACTACAGCGACCGTGGACGGGCAGCGTTACTCCACACTGTACAAAGACGCAATTCGTACAACGAAGAAAAAACAATGACACTCTCGCCGCTGATTGTCTTTGTTACGATGTAACACCGTTAGTTACGGAGACAATACGATATACACATACGCCCTTATGGGTTTTTTAATTATGGGTTTATCACGTTTTCATTTTTGTACTAATTCCAAAAGGACGTAAATGTATACTACGCAGTGTAATTTGGAACATTGACGCTAAAGACATATGGGCGTATTAAGCAAGACATGCGCGTTTATGCCTTTAAGCTTCTTGCTTTATTTTAACGTACATCCATATACTTATATTCCTTGTTGCCACTAAACTCGACTTTTTGGCACTTAAGTACTTTTATTTCATTCCGTACATAAAACGCGGTTTTACGGACCTTCGCGTTCGTCAAACCGCATTTCCACGCCTTGTAAAATAAAATTTTGTTCGATACTCATGCGAACAACGTTTTGTTAACTCGTGTAATTGCAGCACTCGCCAGAATAAGTTTTTTCGTCCTTGTAACGAAAAGTACTATTAGGCTTTAGACACGCGGTATGTAAAAAGTTGCTAAGTACAACTTTGCACGTAGGTTAAATCTTTAGTGTTGTTTATTGACATGGTCAGTATTTTATCAAAAAATCTCGTTTGGCTAAAAAAACAACTCATATACATAAATGTTACAAGAATATTTGATATTGAGTTATAGAATCTTTATTTCAAATTGTTACGGTTACAACAAATAAAGCTGCGAAAATCTTGTAAGTTGTTTTCTTTTCTCCAGTCACATAACGCTTCCTCTATGAGGAAGCCAAAATTGATCAGCGGATGTACTTATAGAGGACTTATGCTGACGACAGACGAAAAGAATGAGTAAGCAACTCGCAAGGTTCTATTTGCAGCTTTTTTAAAATCGAACATGACATTTTTCTGCTATTCGCAGATCCGAAATTTTGGTAGAAACTGCAAACCGATTTTTTTTTTCAAAGATAGACAGATTTACTTTGAAAAATGTACATAAATATTATTTTGCAAATTCCACAAAACTCCCGTAATACTTTTTTTAAGGAGATGTAAATCTCGGTTAATAACAAAAACTGTAATTTGATTAAATTTTTACCTTAATATTTTACCTTTAATACACGTTCAAACTACAATTATAATTTTAAACGAAAATTTATTAAACTTTTCAAAAATAAGCAAATTTGTTTGTAGAGAATAATAACTTTCATTTCAGAAAATGGAAAAAAACGGTTGCGTGAACGACAACTCGGAGGTGCGACCACCAGCAATCGCCCCTCCGGGTGGAGGCGAAACTGATGCCGCAGAGGAGGCTCCTGCACTCGATGAGGAGGCGGCTGCTTTCGGAGTCGTAGTCGGTCCGGAAGTACCTCCGCAGCAACGAAGAAGTATGGTCTAATTTATTTTAACTCTTTTATAAAAGTGACCCCGAATCATCGAAAAAGAGTGCAGGATGGAATTGCGTATGAAGCTTGAGCAATTTTAAGTTGGAATTCAGAAGACATTCCTGAACTGAATGTTTTTGTTTCTTATGTTACAGAACGGGGTACTCGCGCTGGGCGGAGAGTAAAAGAAGAAAAGCGTAAACAATTCATGGGGCGTCTAGTGTCTTACGTTGTAGAAGCGGAGTTAAAGCGAGAGAATGTGCGCGTGCGCGGATTTTCCCCCCGTAGCAGACCGGCACGTGGACCCGGTGAGCAATTTTAATTAAAATTCAGGATGGAGTTCAGAAGACTTTCCTGAACTGAGTCGTTTTGTTTTTTTGTCACAGAAGAAGGTACCCGCGCTGGGTGGAGAAGACAAGAAGGGAGGCGTCAACAACTCCTGGAGGGACTAATATCCTGCATCGGGAATGCGGAGTTCAACCGCACGCGCCCTTTTCCCCAACGTGGCGGTGTAGCGCGTGGACGCGGTCGTCAGTCGTAAAATAAATAAGGCAATAACAAATAAAATAGTACGTTATGCTACAAGGGAGGGAAGTGCGACTTTTCACCGAGTGCGAAATCTTATGCCCTCGTTTTGCTCGGGCAGAAATGCACACGGGGTGAAAACGCACTCCCTCCCATGTAGAATACTATATTTTTCTTCCGATTTAGTTTTAAAAATAAACACATTTCGTGTGTACAACAAGGATCGAAAAATAGCTAATTTAACCTGTGACGAGTGCGCACGCGTAATACGATTTTCATTCCTACCAACGGGCAGTAATGGACCATTTTACTCCCCAGGGAGTAATGAATTCAAGTTGCACATGCTTGTAGTCATTGGTTAAAAAATGACCGGTTTTCGCCCCGCGGTGCGGGCACGAAATGAGGTTATTTTACCGGAGTTGGAAGAAAACTGTATTTATATTATTTAAATAGAGTACTATACTTCATTATAATATAAATTCTATTCATTTTTTACAGACCCGAATAAGCCTTAATTTATAATAAATATTATAATTTAAGTAATAAAAGACAATGTATAACATAAAATATATATATATAATAATTTGTAATTGATAAATAAAATGATTGAAAACGTTCCTTTAGAAGTTTTATATGTCCTGTCTTTAAACAACTTTGGGGAGCTGTAAGCAAATTCAGACGAACTTCAAGCAACTTTAAGAAAACCTAGACGAACTTTAAGCAAATTTAGAAGTTCTTTAGATTGGCCAGTGTACGTGTGTGGGTTCTTTATGTTCATCAAATGTTTGCATCTAGGTGCCTTAGGTTCCTCAGATTCGGCAGTCGGAGTGTGTCTTCTTTAGGCTCTTTAGGTTCGGCAGTCAAAGTGTATGTATTCTTTAGGTTCTGTTGGTTCGACAGTCCATGTTTGTATGTTTTTTAGGATCTTCACGTTTTTGCATCTAGGTGCTTTGAGTCCTTTAGGTTCTATAGAATGTTTAGGTCGTTTATCTTCTTTAGTTTCTTTAGGTCCTTTACATTCTTAACGCTCTCAGATTCTGCTGCAATAATATTTAACTCACCTTAAAAAAAAAATTTACTTACAGTAGACACAGGGTTCCAACACTAAAATCGGACTAAAATCGGACTACTATGTTGACTGAAAACGCTGTTTTAGAAAAAGCTTTTTAAGTCTTCGGTAGTATCTTAAATTGAAATTGTAAATTTTATGGTTTCGTCTCATAACATTGCCTATGTGGGCCTCTGTAGGTACAAATAAGAATTTATTGTCGTCACAGTTGACACATATTCTTATTGGTTCTCTTCCCCGTTGGTGACATGCTTGGCTGAGCTCCCCGTCCTTCACATCGCTTGTGGCGCGTGCAGACCCACGGTCAGCCGGTCTAAGATCATATTTGCCAATGATTTGGCGGCGCTCACCGCACACCTCTGTCAGAGAATCCTGATCTTCTCATTCGAGAGACCCAGTTTCCTCATCGCATCTATTGTTCGTTTGTGGTGAGGGGTCCTAATCACTTCGCCATATGCTTCGATCAGTACAGTAAGCTCTACTGGGCATCGGTGCATACGATTCAATGTCTCAACCGAGTTAGGATCTCTTTCGCGGCCTTGTCCTTTTCTGGAGCCTGCATGGACTCCAGGATATTCTTGAGGACCCAGAACACGATCATATTATGCCAATGGGTAAAGCCCGAGACTACACAGGTCGACGTTATGTGATTGGCTGTCTCGTCGGCCTCGCAGTCGTACCTGCAGCGACTCCGGCGCTGGGGGTACGGATTCGCTCCCAGACCAGCCCCCTGATCTTCGGCAGCGGCATGCAGGCAGGTCATCCTCCAGCCCTCGAGTGTGATTAGCTACTGTTGTGAGTGTGACAGCTAATGTTGCCCACACCGCCAACAATCTCTGCTGCTGCTTCTCTACTACAATCTTCATAACTCTTAGGGCATAGGTGGTGACGCCCTCAAGAAGTCTAGTCGATACTTCTCCAGTACATAGTCCGCATCAGAGATCGGGTTTTTCCACCTAGCGCGTACTAGTTATTGGAACCTACCCCGCGTTGGACCCATTTCAGGGTGGTGGCGTAGATAGGCCCCTTTCGAACATATGCGCCGCGGTTTCAAGCTTCAGCGTCTTCAGGGCGAGTCCGCTGGAACAGTTCCGCCCGGAACACCTCTTCCAACACGTGGCCAGAGTGCGAACCTCGCACTCTGACCACGTGTTGACCACCAGGCCTCGCGACGCTGGCTCCGGCGGGCGCGTCCTCCATCGAGCAGGCAAGGGATGCCAGCTACCCTTGGAGGAGGAGAATCAACACAGCGACAACGATCCGGATTGGCTGACGTTCAACCCGGAGGGTGAACCACCCAGACAGCGACGCATCAACGGGAGCTCCTGAGGACTTGGAGCTCGGGAGAAGAAATATATTAAACACATTCAATATTTATCTCTTGTAGACGATCGTTCGTCGTATTTTGTAAACTCAATAGAGAACCAGTTATCTTCAAAGTACAAAACGTACTTCTTGCTTTTTATTCATTAATTGTAAATTCACATAAAGTATCTTTCCCCGCGCTCGCGAGCCGAACACTTCAGTGTTTCACGGGCGAAACGAGCCCTCTCGCGACAATAATTTAAACTTCTTAAATGACCGAAAAATTGGGATATTATAGTGGTGGCAGCTTGGTGGGATTCGCCAGCTTGTGAGTTCGTGGAAAATTGATAAAAACATTAAAAAGTGAAAACTCGCGAAAAGCCTGAAAAGTGAAAATTTGTGAAGAGACTGAAGAGTGGAAATTTGTGAAGAGACTGAAAAGTGGAAATTTGTGAAGAGACTGAAAAGTGGAAATTTGTGAAAAGACTATATAAAAGTGAAAGTTCGTGAAATAAAAAACATTTTATAGACAATTAAGAACAATTTTTATACGTTGTTAAAAAGAGACATTATAATTAACGGATATAATTTACAAAGGTGAAACTATTGTTTATCGTGAGTGCCATTCCTTCCTTCTGGGTTTTTGCACGGTTTCCCCAGGAGCGACGGGCAGATCCCTAGCAATCTTGACCACCGTCGTTTCCAGCTGATTCACCGTAAAAACCACCGTCAAACACCCGGATGGTTTTTTGCAAAAAATAAACCGGAAGTCGGTCGTAACGACCGCGAAAACAACCGCCCTAAAACTTTTATTCGGTCGTTTTTTTTGTTGTCCATGGTAAATCTAAAAAAACGACTGCATAACATTTTTTAGGGCAGTCGTTTTACGGTCGTTACGATAAACTTTTGGTTCTTTTTTTGCAAAAAACCACCCGGCCGTTTTTACGGTAAAACGGTGGTTGTTGAGATTGCTAGGGATGCCGTAGGAAGTGATTGTCAGCGGCCGTGCTTGCTAAATCCCTGAAATCACATACAACGATACAACAAACAAAACAGGGAAACAATACCTGACAACTCAACGACGGAGGACCAATCGACAACAACAACAACAACCAGGGACGTATATCCACCTACGAAGGAAGACACCATCGATCAACATCCACCAGCGCAGATGAACGTGAAAGTACCAAGTAAGTGGGAAAACAGCGCTATTCTCTTGTGACATTAGGGAGATCATAATCAGCTAGACAGATATTTTTGACGATTAATTACGCGATATCAAAGAGACAATGAACGACCGAAGTTTTTCGACTAGCTCGTGGTTAATCGAAAGAGAAACGGACCCTGTAGTACCGAACGCATAATTTTTAGAGTCCAAAAACGTAGATTTAGAACGCGGTAATGAGATGAAGATATTAGTTCCGTTCGAAGAACAACCCCGCGCAATTGTTCACCCATTCGTGAGACCATTAGATGTTAGGAATAAATTTGACGAGTCGTTCTATAGTTCACAATCCCTTGAATGTGAGATGCCCATTTCGAGCACTCACAGCGGAAAAACAATCGAGACTTATCGTATCTCTCTCAAATTAGCATCCGAAATTCTTCCCACGTTCGATGGCAAGTCGATGCCAGTGTGGAAATTTGCAAGACTGTAGAGACGTTTGGAAATCGGTGAAGCCCGTAGAAAGAGATTTCCTACTTAAAATTATAGAGAAAAAAATTGTTGGTGAAGCGAAGGACTATTTTCGTCGACGCAGTGACAGCTACGACATAGAGGAGCTATTGCAGGAACTCGAGCAAGTATTTGCCCCGCGAGATACACTCAATTTCTTACAAACATTCCTTTCTAATATTTATCAAAAAACGGGAGAATCGGCTATCAAATATGGAATTCGTGTAAACAAGCTCTTGGACGAGGCATTAGATGCTGTTGACCGCGAATGCACAGAAGAAACCTCGCGTGGTATAAAAATGAGGGCAAGAATTAATGCTAGAAACTGCTACATCACGGGTCTGGATAGCGAAATTGAAGCTCAGGTTAGGCAGAAAAACCCTCAGGACTCCGTAAGGCTATCGATCTTGCGACAACTGAGGAAGAATATTATAAGCTTCGATCGCGCATAATCGCACAAGCCGACAGGTAAATCGAGCCATCCGGCTTAATCGGTAACGATGCTCAAGGGAGACCTCAAACGTCGCGTGTATTTCACACAAATCATTCAGACGCGCAAAACACCGACAAATCGTCACTTGTTTGTTTCGGATGTAAAGAACCCGGCCATATAAAAAGAAATTGTCCGGAAAATAAAATACCAGGCAGGTACATTCCAACGCGACTACGGTAAACGGAATACCGAACTGGGATTGGCCTATGACGTCAAGCGCGGCAGGGAACAACGATATATACGATCAAATTACTCGCAACTGCAGAATATCTTAATTCGAGCGACCTTAAACACAAACAGCACTTGTCGAAATGACGCTATGACGGATACAGTTATAAAAGCTTTTACTCAAACTACCGGATTACAAACAATAACGACGCATAAAAAAAAAAAAAAAAATTCACCGTTCAATAATGGCTACTGACGATTATTATTTTAATATGGGCCGAGTTAACATTTTGATGAACATGAAAAACCGCGTACAAGGGCTGTAATAAGTATTTGAACCGCAAAGCGAGATTCGAAGCTTGTATTCGTCGTTTTATTACACCTTCTGCAACAATTTTCTCAGGGACTTGTGGCTTCGGAAGTGATTAACGTTTGATACAGATATCATCTTCAACAGGTTCCCTTTACAACGGTTAATCTGATTTGAAAATGTTTATAATGTTATTGGATGTGTTCATTATGTTGTCACGACGAACTGCTAATTTCGACACATCTGGAAACATTGACCGCGTAAAGTTATAATTTGATTTTATGGACTCAATACTCTTGATAACTGTATTAAATGGAGACATATATTACTGAATTGAATTAGCTACATCGTATCCTGGAAAAATCTGCACCACAGTATACAGAAATGCGTCAAATAAAAGCATCGAACCCGTCGAGAATTTTAGCACAGCATCGCGGAGGATAACAAAATGTTTAATAGATACATAAGATGATTAACAAGAATTATTGATTAGGCAGTGAAAAAGCGTATAATTTCCACGCTACTGAGGCCAAAGAAAAATATATTTTCGGGAAAAAAGTTTTATTTAATAAGTACGATTTCGAAATTATCTGCGAGTAGAATTAATTTAAACGCATTAATAGTAGTAACATGCAATATGTTGACGTGCAACCCAGATCCCACATATTCCTGACTGACTAAACATAAAAGGAGTTGAAGGGTCACGCTCGAGAGACCTGAAACAAGTGCCCGTCTGCGCAGACAAAACACATGTTGTAGATTTCGAAGTGAGTGGAAATCCTGAGGTTTATTATGATTTCGACTCTGAGAAATCGAGAGAAAGGATGAAATCGCAAGGGTCGGTGACAGATTGAAATTGATATACGAGTCGATGAAAAAGGTAAATTTGGTAAAAATTTGACTGTGACAGCGACAGTGACGCTTACAAAACGCCTCCCGCGTAACGAGGTCAAACTCAATGCGGGAGGGCACTTCCCTGTTGGTTGAACGGCGACTACGTAACACCGATATGTAGGTGCGTACCTCCGCTTCAGGGGAGTGTAGGGATAGAACCCGGACCGACCTATCCTGCTGGTAGGAGTTGTAGTCCCTCCCCCAGATTGGAGAACCTGTTGTGTACAGGGCACCTCAGTACAAACAGGAGGCTTGCTGGTGGTAGGCTTATCCCTATCACCAGAAGTCGAGGAGCAGCCAGAAGATGAGGTTGGAAGTCCCCTCTCCTGGAGTAACTATTGTGTTGCTGGAATCCCCAGGCCCAATAGAAGGCTTTCTGATGATAGGCGCTCATCCTATCATCAGGGGCGGAAGGCTGGAAGGATGGGATACGATTGTCCGTAGCGACCTTGCGTAAGAGTAAAAATTTGGAAAAGAAATAAGACTACAGTACGACTATCATCCTATCCCCTTACAAAAAAATAAGGAAGAGAGCCTGTATTTCCACGACGATCCATCATTTACCGCACACTCTCACGTCGTTCCCGTGAAAGAGACTATATGATATTTTTAAGAGTTTCCAGTATAATATAACACCATTATAAATCTAAAATGCCGGTAACTAATAAATATGAAAGCGAAACGAGAATTTTTAGGCTAGAAGATTGTCGCGTTCACTAGACCTTAGTTATGGAAACCGCCGACCACGTATTAAATAATCAGACTGCCGTAGATTAATCGCGAATATTAATATAAAAATCTTAATCATTACGCAGCAATTACACATTCTATCAACTTTTACGCGTAGGTAACGGGAGTTCAACATGAAAAATAGAAAAGCTGTTGACTTTGTCAACATGTTTTGTATAAGGGGAGAGGTGTGACGCACGGTTGCGTCTACGTGGAACGCGATTATCGAATGTCGCGAGCCGCGCGAATCGTAGTCAATTCAAACGTGGGTATAAAATATATAAATCAAACTATATTAATATATTACAAACTATAAATCAAATCAAATATATATATATCAAACTACACATTGTTCTTGTTATCGTTAAAAAAAAAAATTTCTAAATTTATAGTTTTACAAAAAAAAGTAACAAAAGTATTGTGAATAATAAATAATAAAAAGAAAATCAATACAAAGTAATAAATTGGTATTTTTATTGTGCTAAATATTTTGTTATCTTGTACATCAACAAATTTTATTTTCTTTTACAATATATGTATTTATAATTATGCAAAAAAAAAACGTATTCCGCGATTTGTTATCTGATAATGGGACTTAGCCACGTCTTATACAGTATTTCAATAAATCCAACAAAAATATTTTGTTGTCCCTTCTTACGTACAAACAAAAAACATTTTTAAGTAAATTTCATTATTACAGCATTGCGTGTCCCGCGCTCCAAAAATTCAACCTTTTTATGATATTGTGGACATTGAAAATTGGATTTGTGATGTTTTAGAACCGAATAAACTAGTCCAAACTAAAAACGTGGAAATTTAATAAAAATTAAGGAAACTATAATAATAAAGTTTTTAGGGTTGTATATTCTTTTTTATAAATTTCACCGTACGGGGTTCTTCCCCTTTTACTGTCCCCAACTCCACCTATTTCCTTTCAACCCCAATTCCTTCTTAAACCCCCACCCCCAAGATGCGTAGCCTACTTACCCCCTACTGTAGCACAGTAGGTAGTTAGTTGATACATGGAAACTACGGAAAAACTTGTGCCGATACGGTCGGTCTTGAGTTCGCTTCACGTTGCCGGCGGAGTTAGTACGCGTCTCGTTGGGTGTAAACATTGGACTACAGATACACATGTCGACCTGTATATCTGGAGCTACGTCACCTCCAATGTTTTTCACGCCAGCGAGAACTACAGCACCGTGACATGTACCCGCGACTTATTTTTATTACCCTGATAAATACTCATAGAGCGTTTGTAAGTGATTGTTTGACTAATTATGAATCCGAGAAAAATGGCTACCAGGAAAAGGACCACCGGGAAAAAGGATCACCTTAATACAAGATCTCCTGGACAAATAAAAGCACCAACTGCAATTGTTTCCAATTTTTAAATATTTTATTCTAAAACTTTTCTTGTATTACCCCACTCGTTGCGGCCATGGTTGCACCGATTATCAAAATACCGACAAATTAAAACATCGACAAGTCAACATAACGACGACAAAGTGCCGAATTAAATTTAAATTTGTAAATACAATAAACAAATTTGGGGCCCCCCCGGCGGGGGGCTCCGCGTTGAAAAATCTTAATATTTTTCGTCAGTCTGGCCCTTCGTCAGTTATCACACATCACAAATCGGTCATTGTTTACTGCGTCACATGAAGGTTTTGTGATGGCTTGGGATGGTCACACATCACACCTCATGCACACGCACCTAAAAGACCCCTTTTCGAATGCCGCAATTATAATAACTGTCGGATAAGCCGTTTCCCGAAAAATGAAAACGAAAATGGCCGGTAATTTTTATATTTGCGGCACATTTCAGTTCTGAAGGGCCTCCTTCGATGCGTAATCGTCTGAAGGTACCGAATCAATTAATTAAAATGTTTATCGGATCGTCTTTTATTTCCAATATATATAAACACGATATTCAGTATTTTTTACGGTTGGTGCAACATGTGACCGTTGGAAGTTAGGCGCAATATTCTTATTTGGAAATAATTTTTATTAAATTTGTTTTTCGTGAAGCCGTTTGTCCAACAAACGTTATAATTAACCTAACAATCACCTGCAAACGACAAACAAACGTTTTTTATAGTCTACGAAAAAAAGATCCCTCCATGTGCCGCCGGACACAGTACATGAATATTAAATGGTCATTTACATATTGAATGCGAACCACAAACCGACAAACATTTTAATTAGATTATTATTCGTAAACTACAAACAATTCTGAATCATTTAAATCTCCCATAGAATTGTAATGCTTCTCAAATAAAAATTTGGCAGCAATCTTTCCACGGTTCATATATGACCGTTTTACATAAAAACTATAGAATATTGTTTTTAGCTTTTTTTTTTGAAAATACGATCCAACAGACGATCCGATTAATTGATTAGACACTTATAACCGTTTATAAATCGAATGAGCCGAGTTAAAACTGAAATTCGCCGAAAATCATAATTCATTTAAAAAATCACCTACAAACGACAAACAAACGTTTTAGCCTATAAAAATAAATAAGTCAAAATCGGCCGGCCACATATTGAACATTTGGAGCAAAAGGGTTAGGCGCTTTTAATGAAAATCGGTCGACATACAGGTTACCGAAATCCTGTAGGTTACATGACCAACATAGTACAAAAAATAAATGATGAGTCACAACGGTGCTCAACTACATTGATCATACAAAACAAAAAATAATCCTTGCAATCAATATATCCTCCGTATCAACTTATCCGAGTACAATGCCAAACACATTCACGGCTTCAAATCGTTAAACGACACTCGACAACAGTGCTAAAATGCTAGCAGTAAAAAGTCTCATTGTCCCTATAGAGCGATGCTATCTGACGAAATTGTATTAAAGTCGTTGGATCTTCCAGCCAGTCAATTGTTTTGAAGGAAAACTATTTTTTCTGTTTGTCATCCAAAGTATAACCTGAATGCACCGACGGTTGGAGGTGCCATCGGTCGGTAACGCAGAAATCCACATGTTTCAAAGGTAACTATTTTCGCCGAGAGATGCCGTTTAGTGTCAACGCTGTCGCGACTGCCGCAATCGGGTGAACGAATGGTTTAAGTGGAAACATCCATCCTCATCAGCCATTTTGGTATACTCCGTCCTTCAGCGTGTCCCGATAACGGCCTCGCACGGTTCACTGTAAAAAGATGTTTGGAAAGTTCATATACTGTATATGAATGATATACCTTATATTTACTCAACCCCATATCCTACAGGATATTTCTATCCTACTTTAATATACTAAAAACACGAAAATTGTATGTACGTCTTGTAAAATTAAAGTTAGCTCATATTAAAAACACAACTCGTATGTTGTATTTAACAAATACGAAACAACAAGGTGCAATAATTAACAAGACTTTTGTAACGAACTTAGCAGACTGTACATTAATTTTACGATATACTCGTATAGTAAATGAAATATATCCGTTTCTGTAAAAGAGCCTCTTGCACATGTTTAGTAATTTTTTCGTGAAATATTTTCAACGGTGTTGATTTGCGTTGTTTTTTATGGCAAACATTTTTGTTTTCATTTATTGAATTGGAATTAAGGTGAATTAAGAACAATCGATCGAGAATATTTAAGTTCTACAAAAAAAAAAAAAAAGGCGGGCGCGCGGTTATTTTTTGTTATTGTTGCGTCCGTAAGGTAAAAGGCCCAGTTCCTGACAATGTCGCACATTCTGACACCGCCGAGACATTTATATCTGTAGTAAATAAAGTTTTCGTCAAATATAAAAAAATTTACAGGCAAATTGAAGATTATTTTTTACTGTCGAATATTGCCGAAATACGAATGATTTTATTACGAATTTTCTAGTATGTTACAACTTAGCGAAAACTTCATTGGAGTCTCATCCTCTCTTTTCAACGACCACATTTTTTCGTCCTTGAACGTGTTCAGATTACAGCTGAACACGTTCAGCTGTAATCGTTATACACTGTTTGACCTTTTGATTAATAATCGCGAGGCTGGCTTGTGAGGAAAGGATTGGGCGAACAGCGATAATAAATTTCACAGTTATTTTAACACACTCCAATATATTTTCTAATTAAACTCCTTACAGCATGTGCGCAGCACCGTGATCGACGATAAAGAGAGTGCCAGAGACGTCGGTAGAGCGACGCTTCGCGAGACGCCGATACCCGAAAGAATACGAAGTGATGGGAACCGGTTACGATAAAAGAAATAAGAGCGTGACACGTGTGATAGATGAGATAGTTTTATTTAGAGTAATAGGAACAGGAAGTAAAGTACGAGCGTTGCGCTAATGAGAGTGCGCAGTATTTCTACAATCACAGGTGAGTATCGTAGATATAGGCGGCGCTACAAAACAGGCGCCAGAATTTAAATACGGTAAATTCGCTAACACCCCCTTTAGAATTTAAATTCTAAGCTTTAATTATCTTTAAACCAATTCCTTTTGTGCACGCTTCATGTTTAACACTGAATAATGGCTTTGTTAAAGAATCGGCCAACATGTTTTCGGTGCCTATGAATTTAATCATCACTTGTTTTTTTTCAATTTGTTCTCTAATGAAATGATATTTGATATCAATGTGTTTCGTCCGCGGTTTGTACGCAGATGTGTGTGCAAGGTCGATTGCCCCCTTGTTGTCCATGTAGATTATAGTTGGTTCGATGACTGTGTGTGGAGCCAGTTCTTTTGCGAGCTGTCTTAGCCACAGGGCCTCTTGGACGGCTGCTGCGAGCGACATGTACTCAGCTTCACACGTAGAGAGTGCCACAGTTTGCTGCTTCCTCGAACTCCACGATATTGGGCCTCCTTGGAGAAGGAATACGTAACCCGTTATTGATTTTCTGTCTTCTTGGTCATTTCCCCAATCGGCGTCACAATATCCGATTATTGTGTTATTCGCAGTTTTGGTGAATTCTATTCCGGTTTCTTTCGTGCCTTGTAGATATCTTAGAATTCTTTTCACTGCTTTCCAGTGTTTTTCCGTGTGACATTTGTTGTAGCTGCTGAGGGCACACACAGCATAGCTTATATCTGGCCTTGTTGCTTGGCTTGCGAAGAGTAGTGCGCCAATAGCCTCTTGATATGGAATATTCTCCATGCTTTCGTTGTCTTCGCTTGTAGGGCTTGATTCGGTGCTCATCGTCAGTTTTTGGTTTGCATCCATCGGTGTCAACACGGGCTTGGCATCCTCCATTCTAAATCGAGTCAAGATTTCTTCTAGGTAGGATCGTTGATCTATGCATATTTTTCCCCCCTTTTTGACTTCGATGTTGATGCCGAGGCAATATTTTATGTTGCCTAAATCTTTTATACTAAAAGATTTCTTTAGTTTTTCCGTTATTTTCCTTTTAGATTCTTTACAGTTGGTGAATAATAGCATATCGTCAACGTATATGGCTATTATCAGGTATTTCTCGTTCGATATTTCGTGGTAGACACATTGGTCCGTTTCGGATTCCTTGAGTCCGAATCCTTTTAGTATGGAGCTTAATTTCTTGTTCCATGATCTGCTTCCTTGTTTTAGGCCATATATGGCTTTGTTCAGCTTGTAGACCTTTTCTTCTTGTCCTTGTATTATGTACGGCTCGAACTGGCGGACATAAATCTCCTCTTCTAGCTCCCCGTGTAGGAAGGCGGTTTCGACGTCCAGGTGATAAATGCTCAGGTCTTCTTTGGCAGCAAGAGCGAGAAGGTACCGTATAGTGCTCTGTCTGACCACTGGTGAGTAAGTTTCATTGTAGTCCTTTCCGAATTTTTGTGTAAAACCTCTCGCAACTAGTCTTGCTTTATATTTTTCAGGTAGACCGTCCACATTTTTCTTTATTTTAAACACCCACTTTGTGTCGATTGTTCGTTTATCCGCTGGTAAGTCCACTAAAACCCAAGTCTTGTTTTTGTTTAGAGAATCCATCTCTGATTCCATTGCTTCTTTCCACCTTTGTCCTTCAGCACTATTTACTGCTTCTTTCCAGGTTGCTGGTTCGTTTTCACTCGTCGCTAGGTAGGTAACGTAATCCTGGAATCTTCGCGGAACGGGTGCTCTGGATGAACGTCGAGGCGTTGTTATTTCCAAAGCTCTTTTTGAGTTTGGTGGTATGTATTCATCTGGACTAGCGTCTGAATGATCCTCGTTGTCGGTTGACTCTGGACTTTTATCTTCGTCGTCGTTTTGTTGGTCACTGAATTCGTCGGTCAGCGGGTAATAAAGATGATTAGTCTTCTCTTCATTCTTTTCCTTATTTGGAGCTTGAATTTTTCGTTTTTCAAAGAAAACGACGCTTCTGCTGCATATTATTTTGCTCGTTGCGATTTCCTGCAGCCTATATCCTTTCGAATCCTCGCTGTAACCGAGAAATATACATTTTTGAGATTTTGCGTCCCATTTACGCCGTTTTTGGTCTGGGATATGAGTCATTGCTTGGCAACCAAAAGTTCTTAAATGTTTGAGGTCAGGCTTCTCACCGGACCATATCTCTTCTGGTGTGGTTTCGGTTAAACCTTTCGCTGGTGATCTGTTGATCAGATATACGGCAGTAGACACTGCTTCACCCCAATATTTTTTCGGCAACTCTGCGTCAGCCAGCATGGTGCGGGCCTTCTCGACGATCGTTCTGTTGATCCTTTCTGCTAGTCCATTCTGTTCCGGGTTGTAGGGAATGGTTGTTTGGTGCCTGATCCCAAATCTGTGTAAATAACTTTTTAATTCGTTATTTATATACTCTTTTCCGTTATCAGATCTTAGAGTTTTGATTCTCTTTCCCGTCTCATTTTCTGCATGATTTTTAAAGTGTTCTATGCGTGATTTGACTTCATTTTTGTTTTTCAAAAAATATATATGTACTTTTCTGCTCAAATCATCTACGAGAGTTAAGAAGTGGGACCACATAAGTCAGTGTGTACTAGTTGTAGTAGCTCAGTTGCTCGTTTCCCTGTTTTGGGAAATGGCAAGCGTGTTTGCTTACCTTTTAAACATTCTTCACATGGATCGTCTTGTAACTTGTCTAGGTTGAATCCTGTTACGAGTCCTTGTTTTAGCAGCTGCATGTTCTTTCGGTTCATATGACCGAGTCTGCGGTGCCACAGCTCTCCGTTGTCCTTCTTGTTGAGTGGGTTGGTTGTTGCTGCGTAGGCTGCATCCGAATAGGTGTCCAGTCTGAATAAACCACCAATTTTTGTTGCTTGTGCCGTAAGTACTCCATCTCTGTCAATTATTTTACATTTATTTTCACCAAAATTTGCATGGTAACCATTTTCATCTATTTTGTTTATAGAGATTAGGTTTGTGGCGAGACCTTCCACATAGAGAGCTTGTTTTACTATGATAGTCTCCTTTTTGTTGTTGAGAGATAATTCAATTTTTATGTTTCCCCTTCCAGTTGCTTTTAATTTTGTGTTATTTGCAACGCTAATTTCTTTCACTGGGATTTTCTCAAAATCTGTGAACCAATCTTTGTGTGGCGACATATGATCGGTCGCTGCCGAGTCTAAATACCAAGCAGTCTTTTCTGCTTGTTCTGCTGAATAAAAAGCGATGAAGGCTTTATATTGTTTTTTGTTATTTGATTCTGTAGATCTTTTTTGTTCTTCAGGTTTTTCTTTCTTATCTCTACAAAATTTTGCCAAATGTCCATGCTTGTTACAATTGTAGCAACGTGGTTGATTTTTCTTCTTATGATTTTTGTTGAGATTTTTAGTATAGAAAGCAGAATCTGTTCTGTTACCTGTATTTTCCTCGATGCGCACGTCTTGTAAGAGCTTAGTCTTAATTGCCTCACCAGTTATCGGTGTGCCCGAGCTCTCCAGCCCCATGATCATTGGTTTATATTCGTCGGGTAGTCCAGTCAGCAGAAGTGCTCCGATCCACTCCTGATCGACGGTGAACCCTAGACCGTCCAGTTTCTGGGCTGTTATAAAAATCTTGTTTACATACTCTTCAGTGGTGCTGCAGTTGTGTAGCTGCGTGGTGATGAGTGTCCTTAGAAGTCCAACTTTTCTCGTTAGGCCGGAATCCTCAAAAGCTTTCTTCAAATTTTCCCAGACCTCTTTTGGTGTCGTTGCAGTCCTCACATGTGGATAGTTTATCGGGTCGAGAGCAAGAACTAATTTTGCCTTTGCACGAGCCATGTTCCTTGCGTTTGTTACCGCTTGTTCTGAGCCTAGAACACATCCCCAGAGATCCTCGTGTTCGAGATAGTATTGCATGGCAAATTTCCAGTCATTGTAATCACTAATTCCTTTTAGCTTTTCAATTGGCGGCAGATTACTTGAACTAGAAGCCATCACGCAGCACGTGTCGGTATTTTTAGGTTAGACTTTCTTAACACTCTTATTTATGGTGTTTTAATCACACGGAACCAAAAAATATACGCGCCGCTTCTCTCTTCTCGTCTAGTTCTCACTTTTGTCACACTTATTTACAGGCATGGCCTGGGCCCATAACCTGATGGGAACCGGTTACGATAAAAGAAATAAGAGCGTGACACGTGTGATAGATGAGATAGTTTTATTTAGAGTAATAGGAACAGGAAGTAAAGTACGAGCGTTGCGCTAATGAGAGTGCGCAGTATTTCTACAATCACAGGTGAGTATCGTAGATATAGGCGGCGCTACAAAACAGGCGCCAGAATTTAAATACGGTAAATTCGCTAACACGAAGAATACCGACGAGCCCCGAGGCTCTATTGCATGAGTTCGACTATACTAGTCGCGTGGCGCTCTCCCACTCTTCGATTTCTCGAGTCTCTAACGCGATAAACCTACTGCTCCAATACTACCGCCGTTTGAGCGTTTTCTTTGAATCGATGATATTTTATTTATTTCACACAATTTTCGAGAACGATCTCTCGGCAGCGCTTTTGTGAGAATATCGGCTTTTTGCAATTCCGATGAGACGTACATTATCATTATTTCGTTGCTCTCGACTTTTT
Source organism: Perithous albicinctus (assembly GCA_964016905.1). Classification (NCBI taxonomy): domain Eukaryota; kingdom Metazoa; phylum Arthropoda; class Insecta; order Hymenoptera; family Ichneumonidae; genus Perithous; species Perithous albicinctus. The sequence goes on from OZ024697.1 coordinate 4,340,704, forward strand.
CGCGGATGTAGTGATAACGTATGTCGATGTGTTTGGTACGCTTGTGAAAAACTGGGTTGTTCACTAAGCGTATCGCGCTCTGATTATCTACATACAGCGTTAGCTTTCGCTCGCACGAATAGCCTAAATCGCTGACTAGCTTGCGCAGCCACACGGCCTCTTTGGTTGCGGTTGCCGCGGCCACGTACTCTGCTTCGGTCGTGCTTAGCACGACGAGTTTCTGCCTCTGCGATGACCACGATATTGGCCCGTTTGCCATGCAAAAGATATACCCGGTAGTTGACCTTCGCGTCTCGACGTCGTTTGCATAATCCGCGTCTGAAAACCCTACGAGGTTTTTTTCGCTACCGCCGCTTTTATATTCTAGTCCGTAGTCGCTCGTTCCTTTTAAGTACGCGAAAATTCGCTTGACTGCTCTCCAGTGCTCGACACTGTGATTGTTGACAAACCTGCTCATCGCGAATGCAATGTCCGGTTGAGATACGGCGGCTAAGAAGACTAGAGACCCGATTGCTTCGCGATACGGTACATTGCTCGACACCTCGTGACTATCTTCGCTCGGACACAACAGCACGTGCGGATCAACCAGCACGCAGACCGACTTCGCTTCGCGCATCCCGAATTTCTCGAGAATTTTTTCTGTGTACGCGCTTTGATGAATCGTAAGAGTTTTATCTTCGCGATTTCTCTCTATTTGCATTCCGATAAAACAGCTCGAATCCCCGACTTTGATTTTAAATGCTTCGCGCAATTTTTTTGTTATATAGTCTAGCGTTGACTTAGATTTCGCCGCGATAAGCCCGTCGTCTACAAAAATCGCTAAGTAAACAATTTCTCCGTTGACTTGCCCGACAAAAATGCACGGATCTGCTTGACTACACTCTAGATTGAATTGACTTAGAGTTTCAAGGAACTTTTTATTCCAGCAACGCGGCGATTGCTTGAGCCCGTATAGTGACTTATTTAGTTTACACACTATTTCTTCTTTCTTGCACTCTTCGACCCCCAGACCCTCCGGCACTTCCATAAGAATATTTTCTTCTAGGTTCCCGTAAAGAAATGCCGTCTGGACGTCGCATTGGAGTAGTTCGAGATCCTTCTCGGTTACGGCCGCTAGCAGTGCACGGAGGGAGTCGTAGCGCACTACCGGTGCGAACGTCTCCGTGTAGTCCACTCCGTGTCGCTGCTGGAATTCTCTCGCACACAGCCTTGCCTTGAACCGTTGAGTTCCCTTCGCGGGATCCTACTTGATACGAAAAACCCACTTTGAGTCAATTGTTTTGGCTCCCAGAGGTTTCGAGACAATCGTCCACGTTTTATTTTCGACGTGGGCTTGAAGCTCTTCGTCGATAGCGCGTGCCCACTGCGCGGCATCGGCGCTCTTTGTTGCCTCCTCGTATGAGTTAGGTAATACATACTCGGCAATATCGACTTCGTACCTCGCCGGCGGGCGAAGTGTTTCTCGCCTTCGCAGCATCCTTCCCTCTTGTTCGACCGGCTGTTGTTCTTCGACATTTTCTTCTCGTTGAGCTTCGCGCTCGTGTTGGACGTCGCGGCCTTTCTGTCCCCCCTCTTCTTGAATCTGCGGCTCTTCTTTCTTCGACCGAATCGTCACGGTCTCGATTTCGTCCTCGTCCTCGTCAAGTTCTACCTTGCCGACTTGTTCGTGAAACGTCACGTCTCGCGTCACGCTGACTCGCTTCGTTGTCGGATCGTAGACACGGTAATTCGTCGAATCACCCTCGTATCCGACCAAGATCATTTTTCGAGCCCGTAAATCGAACTTTTTGGTGAATTGTTTCGGCGTGTGTACGTACGCCGCCGAACCGAAGATCCTCAAGTGACTCATGAACGGCTTCTTACCGATCCACTTCTCGTACGGCGTTGAGATACCGCCTGATGATATCGTGCGGTTCAGCACGTAGATCGCGGTGTTGACTGCCTCAGCCCACAGCGACAGCGGCAAGCTTTTCGCGTGGATCATTGTCCGAGCGCTCTCCACGATCGTGCGATTTTCCCTCTCGGCCTTCGCATTTTGCTGAGGCGTGTACGGCGCCGTGTTCTCCTTCTTGATGCCACGCTCTTCGAGGTACGCGTCCATCCGCTCATTACGGAACTCTCTCCCGTTGTCCGATCGCAGGATTTTCACCGCGGTATCGAACTTGTTCGCGACTAACTTTTCGAATATTTTAAATTTCTCGAAGACGTCCGATTTATGGCGCAGAAAATAAACATGACGATAACGAGTCGCGTCGTCTACGAAAGTTAGGAAATATTTCGCGCCGCCGGGCGATTCGACAGAGAACGGTCCGCAGACATCTGTATGAAAAACTTCCCCCGGTTTTGTCGAAACTTTTTCGCGACTATTAAACGGCAACCGATGCGACTTCCCGAGTCTGCACATCTCGCACACGAAATCGGTTTTATCGTTGATCGAGACTCCCCGCACGAGCCCTTTTTTCGCGAGTTCGCGTATCGCACGCTTATCCACGTGGCCGAGTCTCTCGTGCCATACTCGTAGATTATACGCCGCCGCGTTTGCCTCTTCCGAGCTTGATTTCGCGACTCGAAAGTACATCTGATATATATCATTGTTTTGTCTCACTCCGGAAGCAACTACTTCGCCACCGCTCGTGATATTAACGAAGTTGTCTCGAAAGTTTACCTCGTACCCTTTTCGCGTGCACGCGCCGACGGAAAATAGATTTTTCTTTAAACCCGGAACGTAAAGAACGCCTTCTATTCGCGCGTCGCTCCATAGACCTCCGACAAGTTTCTTACACAGCACGACACCTCTCCCCACTACGCGACACTCGTCACCGTCCCCGAGCGACACCACGCCTCCGTTAGAGATGGCTTCGTAGTCAGTTAGCCAATCGCGCCGAAAAGTCATGTGCCTCGACGCACCACTGTCCGTTATCCACACGTCGTCTTTGCTTGTCCCGAGAAGCTTTCTCAGCTGATTGCCGCTTGGCGTTTCGGATTCACTCGTCTCACCCTTCGCACTTCGCGTACTGTCGGCAACGAACGCGCAGTCACGTGACTGGTCTTGACTTCCGGACCCCCCATTTTTCTTCGTCGGGCACTCGCTCGCGTAATGACCCATGTCGTTGCACGTGTAACACTTTACGCCACTTTTGTCCATCTTTTTCTTTTTCTTTCCTTTCCTTTTTTCTTTTTTATCTTTTTCGTTTTTCATCGCCGAGAATGCACTGTCGCCGTCCTCACTTTGATTCAGTCTAGCTTCCTCACGAATTAGCCTCCCCTGCAGGTTTTCGAGCGTTTGACGAGCTGGATCCACGCTGTCCCATGCCGTCTGTAGCGTACTGTACTTTGGCGACAGACTCCCCAGGATCTTGGCCATCACGGTCAAGTCCGACACGCGCTCTCCAACGTCCTCGATTTGCGCAGCTAAATTACGAATTTTCGCGATATGTTGGATCACTGAATCACTCGCCGACATTCGATATTCGTGAAATTTTTGCATTAGCAAAAGTTTATTTGCGGCCGAACGTTGCTCGTGTATCGCGCACAAACTGTCCCACATGTCCTTCGCGGACTCGCAAATGAGCAACGGCTCCATCTGAGCCGGCTCGAGCGCTGACGAGATAAGGAATTTCGCCTTCGCGTCGTCGCGCACCCACTGTTTCGCCTCAGGCGTCGTTCGATCACCCGGCGCAACACGTGTCCCGTCCACAATTTCGTCGATCTCGTTGGCCATAAATAACGCTCTGAGCTGAAATTTCCATTGTTGAAAATTCACTCCGTCGAATTTCTTTACGTGCCGAGCTGAGATGTCTTGCAACATTTCGGATTACGAATCACTCGCGCTCCGACTCACTCCACAGGTGTCCGACCACGCGCGTAATGGCTACCGCCCGCGCCACGTGTTCACGAGCTCCAAAAGAACTTTCCTCACAGCAGATACGCACTCACGCGTGATCTGGGCCCATAACCTGTTAGACCTTTTGATTAATAATCGCGAGGCTGGCTTGTGAGGAAAGGATTGGGCGAACAGCGATAATAAATTTCACAGTTATTTTAACACACTCCAATATATTTTCTAATTAAACTCCTTACAGCATGTGCGCAGCACCGTGATCGACGATAAAGAGAGTGCCAGAGACGTCGGTAGAGCGACGCTTCGCGAGACGCCGATACCCGAAAGAATACGAAGAATACCGACGAGCCCCGAGGCTCTATTGCATGAGTTCGACTATACTAGTCGCGTGGCGCTCTCCCACTCTTCGATTTCTCGAGTCTCTAACGCGATAAACCTACTGCTCCAATATACACGTTGAATATTGCCGAAAATCATTCGTATTTCGGCAATATTCGACAGTAAAAAATAATCTTCAATTTGCCTGTAAATTTTTTTATATTTGACGAAAACTTTATTTACTACAGATATAAATGTCTCGGCGGTGTCAGAATGTGCGACATTGTCAGGAACTGGGCCTTTTACCTTACGGACGCAACAACAACAAAAAATAACCGCGCGCCCGCCTTTTTTTTTTTTTTTGTAGAACTTAAATATTCTCGATCGATTGTTCTTAATTCACCTTAATTCCAATTCAATAAATGAAAACAAAAATGTTTGCCATAAAAAACAACGCAAATCAACACCGTTGAAAGTATTTCACGAAAAAATTACTAAACATGTGCAAGAGGCTCTTTTACAGAAACGGATATATTTCATTTACTATACGAGTATATCGTAAAATTAATGTACAGTCTGCTAAGTTCGTTACAAAAGTCTTGTTAATTATTGCACCTTGTTGTTTCGTATTTGCTAAATACAACATACGAGTCGTGTTTTTAATATGAGCTAACTTTAATTTTACAAGACGTACATACAATTTTCGTGTTTTTAGTATATTAAAGTAGGATAGAAATATCCTGTAGGATATGGGGTTGAGTAAATATAAGGTATATCATTCATATACAGTATATGAACTTTCCAAACATCTTTTTACAGTGAACCGTGCGAGGCCGTTATCGGGACACGCTGAAGGACGGAGTATACCAAAATGGCTGATGAGGATGGATGTTTCCACTTACACCATTCGTTCACCCGATTGCGGCAGTCGCGACAGCGTTGACACTAAACGGCATCTCTCGGCGAAAATAGTTACCTTTGAAACATGTGGATTTCTGCGTTACCGACCGATGGCACCTCCAACCGTCGGTGCATTCAGGTTATACTTTGGATGACAAACAGAAAAAATAGTTTTCCTTCAAAACAATTGACTGGCTGGAAGATCCAACGACTTTAATACAATTTCGTCAGATAGCATCGCTCTATAGGGACAATGAGACTTTTTACTGCTAGCATTTTAGCACTGTTGTCGAGTGTCGTTTAACGATTTGAAGCCGTGAATGTGTTTGGCATTGTACTCGGATAAGTTGATACGGAGGATATATTGATTGCAAGGATTATTTTTTGTTTTGTATGATCAATGTAGTTAAGCACCGTTGTGACTCATCATTTATTTTTTGTACTATGTTGGTCATGTAACCTACAGGATTTCGGCAACCTGTATGTCGACCTGAAAATCCAGCTTTACGATTACGTCACCGACGAAGCGGCTGCTACTAAATCTTGTAAACAAACTCTGACAGCTATTGTATACTAAAGTATTTATTAACCCCAAAACTAAGTAGCATTAAATCCAACGAATTATTTCGTATAGCTGGAGATAATGTCTCAGGAACTCATGGGTCAGTAATTTCATAATTAATTACATTATTTTTGGGTTAATTACATTGTCTATATCGGAAGCGTAGATATTTTGCTTTTGTGAGTTCATATTAAATCAATTGCTATTACAGTCGAGGTTGTAATAAAGGGTTTGTTTGGTTTAAAAATGTCTATTGCTTCCTCATAGCGGAAGATTTGTTTTTATGAAAAAAAATGTACCGTACATTTTCATGACAGAGTACGCAAAATCGTCTGAAACGTCGAGAAAAGTGGTTTAGAAAAATTATCGGATGTGTGTGTGTGTGTGTGACTGTATGTGTGATGAAAGGCCTGAAATTCATATTACAATAACCCGCGAACTATTCGACAAAATGAGCTGAAATTTTATTGCCACGCAGAATACTGACCAACCTTCACTTGGTATATAGTTTTTTTAAATCGCCTCACGAATTTCATTTTTATGAGATTTTTGAGATTTTGAAAAATATCTGTAAGCGCTCTAGCTCGAACAAATTTTTAACTAGCGGGCTGAACCTTTGTATTGAAATCAAACAAAGTGATGTGACCTTTGGTATTAAATTTGGGCGAAATCGGTAAAGCGGTCCAGATTTTATGGAATTTTGAAATTGAAAAAAATGTACGTTTTACACTAACTCGCATCAAATCTCAACAAACGAACAGAAATTGTCTAGAACCAAAAAAAAAAACCATCAGCACTGCCACGTATCAAATTTGGTGATGATCGGTAAAGTGATTCAGATTTTGAATCTTTAAAAAAACTAACGTTTTCGCTCTGGCTTTCGCAAAACTTAAGCAAGTAAACCAAAACTTTGTACCTAATCAAAATGTGATATAACCGTGTTTGTATCTGTGTTTCGTAGCAGTATGTAACGTCGCTTTTTTTTATTATACTTTTTAAATTTCTAATGCCCGTAAGTACCAATATTTAAGTGTGCATAACTCCCGAATGGCACGATGGTTCAAGCTGAAATTTTGCACACAAGTGGAGTATTAACTCCTCTTCAGTTACTGTGATTTCGTACAAAAAATACACACACACAAACACACAGATCTTATAGAAAGTTTAAGTTTTCAAAAAAAAAGTGTGTAAGCTCGCTTACATTTTTGTGTTGTTGCACACAAGTTACTACAGAAAATAGAGATATAACGAAATGAAAAAGAAAATGCTAATGTAAATTAAAAAAGGCTGTAAAGTAGAACCCTGCAAATTACTTCCTCAATATTTTGTATCTTTGTTAGCTTTTTTTTTACAAAGCTACCTCTACGAGAAAGTATGTTGATCTATTTTGACTACCTCATGGAGGAAGCTTTGTAAAAAAAAATTAAAAGTTCTCTAAATTATGAAGTCTTTGTTGAATGCTCGCCAAATTCAGTATCAAATAACGACTCATTCGATTAAAGTTTCATGCAAAATTTTGGATCAGCTGCTTGAACTATTCTCAAGTTAGAGCAGTTTAAAAAAAAATGAAAATTTCTATGAAATCTTAATTACTTTATCATTTTTTCCCCAAGTTCAGCATCAAACATTGACACACTCTAAGTTTTATGCAAAACTTCCTCTTAACGTCCGTTTAGTCACATACACACACATACATCCGGATGCCGACTAAAAATTGCAATTCTCGACGTTTTAGACTATATTAAGTATGTTGACATTAGTATCGGGAACATTTTTTTTTCACGAAAACAACTTACTCTATGAGGAAGCAAAATGATGCAAAGTAGAACTTTGCAAATTGATTCCTCATTAAATTTAATTTTTCACAAAGCTTCCTCTGCGAGAAAGCTAAAATTAATAAATAAACTTACTCATAGAGGTGGCTTTGTGAAAAATGAAATTTAATAAACAAACTCGCCTCGATAATTATTTATTTTTAAATATGTTATAATTATTTTTATATAGATTCTCTTTCGCACAATTTACGTACAATATCGGTCGAGAATATTGAGAGCAAGGATGTATGGAAGGGAAAGGGAGACGCAACATTCGACGAAATTATTGGCCACATAGAAGACCTTTTAATGGGTATTTAAAAAAATTATGACCAATATTGTTATTTTTTATTTTTTTTTCTCAGAGAATACCGCATTTTCATTTTGTATAAATTATATTAGAAGATGAGTTTCAACGGATTCAACAAGAATTTCTTGATAAATACTGGCAAGTTTTTGAGCCTGTGGAAGAAAATAAGTTGATTTACATGGACATCTTCGAAGAGTATGTGAGTTTATTTATAAATATTGTACTTAAACATATTGTACCTCAGTGTACTTTTTATTTTATGTGTAATATTGGCTTTTCGTTTTCAGAACAAAGCTATTGAATCCTACATAGATAACAGATTGAAAAAGGCTATTCCTATGTTTAAAATGGAAACACTTTTAAAACAGCTGAGGTAATCAAAGATTTTTTTGCACTGTAGTTTATTTAAGTATTTACTTTCTTTTTAAGTTCTCTTTACTTCAATGAAACACGTTTAAAAATGAAACTACGGGAGCAGGAAAAAAACTACCCTCGGATTTCAACTACTTAAAAAATTTATTCTAAATTAAAGAACACAAAAAGTGATACAACAAAAAAATGACATGTTCTAAAATTCTGGTTACAGCATTTTCTTCCTTGCAGAAAAATCTTTGCCTTTGTGAACATTTTTTTCTTGATGTCTGTGTCAATAATGTTGAGAATGTTTCAAGGTATCCAAAAATGTTTTACACACAGATAGAGGATTTAATTCTCACTGTTTCTTTGAATTTATTTTACGCGGTATTTGAATTTTTCTAAAATTTCTAATTGTTAATCTTTTTGATGTAAGAAAAAATTAAACGTGTACAATTTGTTATACTCGAAACTTAGAGGTTTTCTGTAACCTTAAAATGCTATTACCAATAACAAATAGCATGGAATTCTTAAAGCTACATTCTTTATAATAAACATTGTTAAAAAGGAGGATCGGTGACGGCTGCGCTAGTAGAATACGAGTTTATTTTGTACAACAATAATTTCATGTCGTATGTACGTCAATATCGCGTGCAAAAAGAATATGGGGTTTAAGTGCTAAGTTACGATTTATAGTTCCAAGTTCGAACTTAATTTTCAACTTAAATTCAAACTTAAGTTGGAATTTGAGTTCAATCTTGGGATCGTAAATTCGACCCTTAAACCCTATTCCCTTTAGACACGCGATATCACTCATATCTGGCGATATGGTAAACTCGTATACAACACTATCTGTCATGTGTTACACGTGAGAGTTTTGTTATGAAATGCGTCAACGCGTGAAATATCGAGTTGTCATGACTATGAAATAAAAAGTCTTTAGTATCTTAAAGGCCTCACATAATCACATTTCGACTTGACGCAACAAATCAGCTGATAGTATTTAAATCTGCGCAGGTATACGGCGTTGCTGAACGTTTAAGGTAATATGATCACGAACCTCCCAATCAGTGAAAAAAGTGATTTTTTATGTTATAGAAAAGGCCTAGAGAATGTCGTCTTAAATTTCAAAACCCGTTACCGACCATTTACAATAATAATTAATGCGCAAAATTGGGAGATTTAGTACGCGTTACATACGGAATTCGCCCAGATAAAACTTTGAGACCGAAATAATCATTCTTCAAAATCAGTCAACTCCCGACCTAAAAGCTCCAAATATCGAGAAAAATATCACGAATACGTACGTCCCTTAAAAAATATATATTACCGAATATTTGGAATAGATATCATCGATTAAATTGATGAGTTTTCGCGATCTCCGAGCTGGAGACCGAATGGTGGCGGGCAATTTAAATGCAATAAAAGGGTTGTTGCTCTAAAATTTTTATTCTGGATGATTATAACGCACACTGTGGCGCGCCATGTTAAACCATCTCTGCTTGTATCGTCGATCGTGAGCAAACTCGTAATACTCCAAAGCACTTCGCGTAACCGGCATCAAACCGTCGAAGAACAGCTGACTACAGCGTTGTCTCGCGTTTTTGTTGAATCGCGAAATGGCGGCCGGCTAGACAATTTGAGTCAAATGAGATTCCTATTTAAACTAGTACCGCTTTATAAATGTACATACATTATCACCACATACAATTCTTAATTTTTCTCTCTTTGCATTGTGATTTTTAATATAGCGAAATATGTGATACTTCGCTTTTTCCCCATAATTAAAAATATGGATTTTCTATTGACTGGGAACTCCGATCATACTACCTTAAGCAAGATAGCCGCCGTGATGTCACGACACGTCTCGCTCACAAAATATCTGAGGCTCGTCTCCTCTTTAACTGTACTTTTCTTTTTTATCATTGCGGTAACCCTTCCATTTTAAGTTTTTGTAATATTCAGAAAGATTCAACAAATGCAAATGTATATTTGCATTTCCTGACAAATCGTATATGTTTCATCCATAACACGTGTTAAATTTAGTAACTTTACTAATTAATATCTTAGAGACTATACGATAAAAAAATTAATTGGAACGACCTTGATCACCGAACCTCCTTAATCTCTTAAAAACGTAGCTATTGGTACTTGAAAAAAAGCGTGTCCCTACAATAAGGCTTCTTATCTTTGCATTTCTATTAATAAAAAAAATTCTGAAGTGAAAAAGGCCCTGAGTTGGAAGGTGAAGTTTTTGAAGTTTTATCAACATTCACGGATTTCCTGGCGTTCAAAGAAATGCTTTTGGACTACAGAGCTGTCAGTATTCTATTTTCATGCAAAATCGATTAACCGAAATAATCAATTTCTATTAAAATAATGACATATCTGCGTTTAGGTGAAAGAGGGAAAGGTTCAAGATCTCAGCAGTGGAATATCAATCACATCGGTAAAATGTGCGTATTCTGACAGCGACGATTCAACAGGATAATCGAAAATATGCGGCAATCAAACGAAACTCATCACCAAAACATTCCGTCCTTAAATATCATTAATGTAATCACAACATCGTCAAGAATAAAAGACTGGATATCGTGTCATTGATAATATTCGATGATGTTTCTTTTCTTAGAAATTATAAAAATAATCATCGTCGAGCCACTCGACTTTAAAAGTACTTCCTCCAAAGATTCTGACATGGATGAAAAAAAACTAGCTCGGTTGAATATTATTTGGCAATGCATTTGCAATTTTTAATTAACTTGAAAAAAAATATATATATCAGGAAAAGTTCTGAAACCGATTTACATTTGATTGAATTGATTTTTCATTGTTTCCCAAAGATCTTTATGTTTCAGAAGTTAAAGCTCCTTTTTATGAAACAAATAATTGAGCTTCTATTTCAGATTAATTAGAAAGATCTCGTGAATCATATGAACATTTTTCAAACAGCTGTGCTTTCATTTAAATATGCTTGACAAAAACAGAACGTATTGTAGTGTTTGAAAATTTACAAAAAAAAAAATAAATAAATATAAAAATCTCAGTGCATCAGAATCTCCATTTGTACGAGTCGACTGTTGGTTTCGTTGGGCATTCGATACGGCAGCGTTCCAGCGAAACTGGTCAGTGCTCTGGCCTGCTCTCTGAGATCGCGGAGCTGCTGCTCTCTGGCAATTTCGTCGCCGGGTTCGGATGAACGTAGCTTCTGATATTGCCTATATAATATAGTCATTGTGGCGAGAAGAACCTCGGACAAAGTACCAGCGACTTCCGGTGAAACACGTCTTAAGGCTGTAACTCGCTCGTCCACCTCCTTAACACGAAGAGGAAGCAGTTTCGAATCAGCAATCGTCTGGAATAAATAAAAATGTTATTTAAAAATATGTTTTTTAGGAAAAGAAACACCTCGTTAACCCCTTGAGCGGCATAGACGCCATCAGACCCACATTTTTAATGTCCCCGAGGCGGCATTGACGCCATATGGCGCACATCGATCTTTTTCGGGATTATCTCTAACGATTTTCACGAAATTTCGTACTCAAGAGCTTTTCGAGTCGCTGAGTATGAATTTGGAGAAAAATTTCGAAGTTTAAAATGGCCGATTCAATATGGCAGATCAAAATGCAAAAAAATAACTTAATTCCGATGGCAATTGATATACGAGCGTTTTCGAGGTCGCTGAATACGGATTTGCAGTCCAATTTTGGAAATTCAAAATGGCGGATCTAACATGGCGGACCAAAATGCAAAAAGTAATTTGATTTCAATAAAAATCGGTGCTCGAGAGTTTTTGACATCGCTAATTACGGATTTGACCACAAAATTTATAAAATTCAAAATAGCGGCTTCAATATCGTGGACCAAAATTCGAGACATAACGAAATTACGATGAAAATCGGTGCTCGGAGATTTTCGAGGTCATTCAACACGAATTTGTAGTAAACATTTTTTAATTCAATTTGGCGGACCAAACTGCAAAAAAAAACAAAAACTTGATTTGGACGAAAATCGGCACTTGGGAGTTTTTGACGTCGCTGATTAATGAATCTGAACACAAAATTTAGAAATTCAAAATGGCGGATCCAACATAGCGAACCAACATGCAAAGATTGAATTGAATCGGATGAGACTCGGAACACAGAGGTTTTTGAGGCCGCTGATTACGATGAAAAACTTATAAACGTACCAAATTTTTATTGAACTTCATATCCGACGGTTCTTCGAATATTAATTTCGAGTCAAAATTATGAAAAGATGCGATAGTCGATTCATTATGGTCTACAGTGACAAGCTATCCCCGATCGAAAAGTCAAAAGTTTTATAGTTACTCACAGCTCTTACTGCTCATTAATATTTAGTCTGTTTTGCACTTTGATCCATCATATTGGATCTGTCATTTTTAATTTCGAAATTATGACTTCAAAAACCTCCGAATGCCGATATTCATTCGAATTAAATTAACTTTGAATCTTAATCAGTCATTTTGAATTTGTAAATTTTTAAGGCAGATTTGTAATCAGAGACCCAAAAAATCCTTAGGTGTCATTAAAATCAAAAGAGTTTTTTTTCAGCGTGTTTGATGCACACACACAGTGAAATTTGTCTTGCCGCTCAAGGGGTTAAATAAAAAGCATTTTAATTAATGCGACTGAACTTTTGAAATACATGTCACCAAACCACCTCCTGCTATCGAATATTTGCATTTTAACTTAAAACAAAATTTCAAATTATATTATGACTAAAAAAAAGCTTTATAATTTTTTTTCCGTATTGCGAGAAAAGGTTTGAAGCGGAAAACCGCAATATCCAATAACCCAGAGTTAGCTTGCTTTTTGACGTATTTTCACATCCAGAACATCTTGAGTACCAAAATTATTTCATATCGGAAGAAAATTATAGCCTCAAGGATATCCGTACCAAAACTCGTCTTTATTCAGTTTCTATCCAATTTTGTGAGAAAATTTTTATCAAGTTTATAGAGAAAGGGGTCGATAAATCGATCGCCGTATTCTAAAATTATGTTGACGCTTTCGTTTTGAAGTAATTAATGCACAAAGTTAAGTATCTTAACATGTGTCAACCTGTCGGAAATTAGTCGATAAAATCAATTTCTCAGTCAATTTCTGTATCTAAATGAAAAGCTAACTTGATGTAAATTTAATTTTTCCGAACCTATTGGGCATAAAATATTGTAACGGAATCGGTATTTGTAATGTTCTTCTTTATCGATTTGCTCGTGAACGCAGCATTGAAATTGTGACTGTGACCTCGAAACAAACAGGCGTGTCATTGATATCCGATTGCTAACAAACTTCCGCCCTGATCATCCTTTTCTATAAATCGGAGTCTTCTTTTATTTGGCCACTCGTAACAATATAACTTGACGGTCGCATAATAAAATGAATTAGGGTTATTTAAACCGTTTAGGCTTTCAATCGTTATCATGGACAAGAATGCGGTAACGTCGCGTCTCCGTCGCGTACAATGTAATTGACACAGTATTCAAATTGGTCATAACGCTGTACTTCAGCATTTCCTCTGAAAGTAATTGTATGCAGTTACAAAAATTGTATTTATTGTAAAAAGAAATAGTAATTGATAAGGCTCTAAAACAAAACGCGGAAAGAAATAATAATAATTAGAGATATACAGCTGCTAAAAAAATAAACGTCAATTGCGACGCTGGCACCGATTTTTAGTTTTTTTTATGATCTTTATAAATTGGCAGTAATTTTCGTCAGTTTTTAACAAATGGACAACTATCCAGTTTTTTTTACAGTTAGACCGTTGTACCGGTTCACCTGTTTGTGCAATTAATTTTTTTCCGAGGCAGATTTTTTCAATTTACGATTATCTACTGACACCTGTTTTTATTTTTTGTTTGTTTTTTAATGGTCTTTAAATATTAGCAATCATTTTCATCACTTTATTTGCTGATGGACTAGATAATTGAAAAATGAAAAAATCAGCCTTAGGAAAAAATGAATTGCACGAACAGGTAAAACGGTCCAACTGTAAAAAAAAAAACTGGCGAAAATGACTGCCATTTTTTTAAAAACAATAACAAAAAAAGACTAAATTAATTGTCATTAGATAATCGAAAAGTGAAAAAATTTGTCTTGGAAAAAAATGAATTGCACGAACAGGTGAAACGGTACAACTGACCATCAGCAAAAAGTGACGAAAATGAATGCCAATTTTTAAAGATGACTTAAAAAACTAGAAATAGATGCAATTAGATAATCGAAAGCCGAAAAAAATTTCTTTGGAATAAAATGAATTACATGAACAGGTGAAACGGTACAACTGTCCAACTATAAAGAAAAACTGGCGAAAATGACTACCAATTTTTAAAGATCAACAAAAGAAAAAGAGAAATAAATGCCATTACATAATCGCAAAACGCAAAAATCTGCCTTGGAAAAGATATATTGACCGCAGGTTTACATAGTAACTGCTGGCCAAAGTATGAAATTGGCAGATGGAGAAAACATCAGGATCATTTAAAAAGCTCATAACTTGGAAACTATAAGTTCTAGCGACAAATATGTAACCACTTTTCGTCCTAAAAATCGCCTATATTTAAAAGAAAAAAAATGTGAGGTCCCTATAAAATGGTCCCCTGAGAATGCCGATGAACATTTGATAGGTCTTGCATTTATTTACGTGTTAATCAGATGAGAAATGAAAATGCCGGTTGAAGCACCTATACATTATATTTTTCGGGCTTCAAATTGTAACTGACATCGTTTGAGGTCCAACATAAAGGTTTGAGGTAAAAAAAAAGAAACGTTTAACAAAAAAAAACTTAAAGAATTTTTTTAGTTAAAGAAACCTTCCGTCGCCTAAGATCCCTTTCGTTTATGGTGAGGATATTCTTAAAATTAGTTAAACCCTATTATTTTTATTATATTCTTTTTCAAAGTCCTTCAAATGTAAATGCTAGGCCATCATCGCCTAATAACTAGTACCCTCACGAATTTGCAAGTCGAATTTTCACTGTATTTTATTTTTGGCTTTTTCATATGTTAGAAATTAAAATCACGTTAGCGTGAATGTTTTAGCAAATTTGTTTTGTTTTTTCCTCCACATCTCGTGTTGTTTTTTAGATGTATACGGACATAAAAAATCGAACATTTTGATGATCATGAATCATTTTTTAGTTCTATGTCTAAATAACTTCAGTAAAATAACTTTCAACAAAATAACTCGGACACAATGAGTAACGCAAAAATAACTTGGCGTAAAAAATAACTTGGAATTGAATGTAGGAAAAAGTGGCCGTTGGAAAAAAGGCTGCTTTAAAAAAAGATCGCGGGAATAAGAACGGTGGAAAAAGTATGATAAAAGAGATCGAATCGAATAAATAAGTAAATGCTTTGAATAAGTACTTAATTCTTATAGCTGAATTGCGTTATGAAATATTTACAGAACGATATAAATATTTCATAACTCAAACAAATAAGAACAAAACAAATATATCATTTCTTATTTAATAATAATTTCTACAAATTATATTACAAAAAATGTTGGGCCGTAGACGACCCACTCCGGTCCATATTCGTCACTGCTTTTCGTTCTTTTGCGTTACAGAATTGGGGCTGAGGAAGGACGTGTTGATATATAAACTTGTATCTAATTCAACCTACATAAATGTTGCTGTAGGCCTTTTTTCGGGTGCCTCCTTTCCCATCGGTTATTATTTTCCTACTTTCAATTGCAAGTTATTTTCGTGATAACTTATTTTGATGAAGTTATTTATGAAGTTCTTTCGCTCCGTCTTGTAGAAAATAAATTCTTATTGAATTTAGAAAGATCAGATACAAAAACGGTCGCCCATCCAAGTACTGACTTTTCTAAATCCGGGCTTGGGCCCGGAAAATAATATCAGGGGCATTCCATGACATCTGGATCAGGATCTGGCGATAATGTCTCAGATCGACTGCGTAATTTTTTATACGAATGTACTTGTTGAAAAACACGTGAACATTTTTTTTTTTAGATTTTTTAAACACTTTTCACCTAATATCATTTTCCGAAATTTTTTAAAACGTCAATTTCTTTTTACTTAAGAAAATGCAAAAAATTCTTATATATATATATATATTGTTATTTTAATATAGTCATCATACCGCCATTTTGATAATACCACTTTTTCGATCTATAATATAAGGAACTTTTTTTGTTCATTTTTATTCCAAAAATGCATTCTAATCTTTTATTTTATTTTTCAAATTTATCTTTGGCAGTTATGAATTCTCCATCTTCGCATAGGTCTCAAAAATTTTGTTATATTTTATAAGATTTTTCAGAATTTTTTCAGATTTTTAAAAACGTAGGTTTTTTTTAAATTTCAAAAAATTATATCTCAGATAAAAAGTGTTAAAAAAATCTAAAAAAAATTTGGTACGTGTTTTTCGACAAGTACTTTTGTATAAAAAATTACGGAGCCAATTTGTAAAGGTCATCGTCAGATCTTGATCGAGATGTCATTGAAGGCCCCATATCAAATTAATTATTTCATTTCTAGTTTTATTCGGATTCCAATGATCGAATTCACCGAATATTCTATTCGAACTTTAAATCGAATATTCGATATTTTCGAATATTCGCACACCCCTAATATACATACTTGCTAATAGCTTTGTAGAAAAATAAAAAATAATAAGGAAGCAATATGTAAAATTCTACTTCGCATCCTTGAATTTATACACTGGAAAAAGAACTCAATTAAGTATTGATCTTACCCTCAAGGCACTCTGGAAGTGTTCGTTATGAAATTGATCGAAGAAAACCATAAGATCCCTGAGTGTATAAAACGCAGCGACCAATTCGGCGGAAGCTTGAATAGCGATTCCCTGATATCTCCAGCGTATCTCGGTGGCGACGGTCTGCAAACGGGATCTGAGCGAGCCCGGTATGTCCTTCTGACTCACTACTTGCGCCAGCAGCATACACATAAGACTTAAAACTTTATCGTGATTGCCCGCGAGATCGTACATCGTGACGGCGTCTTCCAGCAAGCCTTTTCGGTAAAGAGTTTCGGCGCATATGTTTATCACATCTTCGGTATTAATCTGAAATTGATCCAAGATTCCCGGCAATCTTCCTTCTCTCTCGATTTTTCCCACCAAAAGCGTGCGATTCGCAGGCGATGCATCGACAACCATCTCCGCCGCTGACGAAGCGAACATGTTTCTGTCGTGAGGGTCTTTCATACATCTGCAAAAATTTGTGAAACATATCGGTGAAAAAAGAACATACATATATTTCGCTTTCCATAGTGATTTTCTTAGCACACTGAACGAGTTGGTTTGTAAAATATTATGGGGCGTCTACCAATTACAACTATCAATTTGTTCTGTTCGATATTTCTTATGACTCAATGAAAATCTCCTGGCTAATTAATAATGCAAGTCCATAAATAAACGATTAACGGGAGGGAATTTGATAAAAATCATCTATATTCATTGAAAAATGTATTATTTCTGTGACTGCTGGTATTATAAGAGCCTATAAACCATAAACCAACCAAATGATAATTGGAATTGAGAACTTTATAATTCGACAGTTAAAAATGTCTCACTTCATTATCTATTTCAACATCTCATTAGTTGTTTTTCTAATATTTTTTCTAATATGAAAAAAGAGCACAAGTTTTTCTTTAATATGAAAAAAAAGCTCCAGGAATATACGAAAATAATCTTGCTGTATGCATAAAATAGTTAGGCAACAACCGACCATGAACTGACATCTCGTATCATTTTTTTTTCGACTTTTTGATGGCTTCTTTTTTGGGAGAAATGACTTTAGAAAATTGGCGCAAACGTATGCCCACTTTGGATCAAAGCTCAAAAATGTTGATATCTAATACAGGATTTTTGAAAAAAATCATAAATTAAAAAATTGAAGCAAAAAAATATTAAATTTATAAAATTCATGAGAAAAAAAAGTTTCAGTAAAAAATCTAAAAAAAATTAAGTGTTTTTTCGAGCATATGGAATAGTATAACAAATTATGTTTACTCATATATATAGGTTTTGTTCCTTTTTTTTAATACAATTGGTGAAATTTAATGGACTTATGAAAATAATTTAAAGAATTAGTGTTCAAGTCTATGGCATTTCACCAACTTAAAGAAAAAACGTTTAAATTGCAATTAAATGATTATGTAATCAACAAAAATTGTCAGTAAATTTACAATTTTAGGAACAATGCTTTTGCTTTAAATTTAACAATATTAATGCACTTGCGTATGTGGCACTCCATGCCATTTCGACCTGGATCAGAGCCTCAACCTCTCGAGTTTCGTCCATGATTTTTTAAATTATTGTTTCACCTCTAACAACATACTCAGATTTACTTTTTAGATTTTTTTTCCTAAATTTGACATGGTTATGATTTTTTTAAACTAACATATTGTTAACCAGAATTGGAAAATCTGTAAAAAATTCTCAAAAATGCTGTACCAAATATCTGTACAAAAATTAAAAATATTATAAGATAAAGCTAGTTCTCCGTGGGTTATTGCTCGAACATTTATATAGATAACTCTGAACCTTTCACATTTTTTCAGAATTTTTCAGAGGTGATTAATTTTTTAAAAAGATCGCTTTTGGAAATTCTGAAAAGATTGTCAAAAATCACGCGTTATATATGAAAATGTTCAAATAACAGCCCATAGTTTATCTGCTAATTTTTTTATTCCTCTTAGAGGAATCTTTGTTTTCGTGAAATTTTTGTTTTGTTTCGAGATTTTCATGTCAGAGTACTTAGAATGGTCCAAAACATCGAGAAAAGGAATTTAGAAATGTCCATATGTATGTGTATGACTTCAAAATTTCAATCACCTATAACTCAAAAACAGTTCAACCGATTGAGCCCGATTGAGCCCGTCTCTGACTGTTGCAATTTTTGACAAAATGTATGCAGAAATGTAGATTTCATAGCTTTTTGAATTAAAAAAAAAGGGCGTTAATGGTCTAACTTTCGTAACATTTACAATATTTTTCTAAATAGTTCTTTATAAGCGTAGGTACATTTAATGTTGTTTGGCATTGAATTTGGTCGAAATCGGAAAAGCGGTCCAGATTTTATGGAGTTTTTAAATATTCGTAATTTTTTTTTGAAAATGTTAAAATTCGAGCACGGTTTAAGTAACAACTTTTAATTTTTGTATAAAACCTAAATAGAGTGTGTTAATGTTTAATACTAAATTTAGGCAAAATTGATAAAGTAGTTAAGATTTTATATAAATTTGCATTTTTTATATTTAATGACCGCAAGTATCAAAATTCAATTGCCCATAACTTCAGAGCGACACGATGGATATATATGAAATTTTGCACGCAAGTAGAGTAGAAACTAATATTTAATTATTGTGATTTCATTTTGTGTTGTTGCACCTCTATCTACCAAAAATATGGGGGTGACAAATTGAAAAAACTGCTAATTGAAAAAAAACGCTGCAAGGTAGAACAATTTTTACAAAGCTTCCTCTATGAGGAAGCCAACATTAAAAATAAAAATCCTCATAGAGGTAACTTTGTGAAAAATTAAATTTAATGAGGAATCAATGTGCAAAGTTTTACTTTGCAGCTTTTTTTCATTTTTTTTTTTTTTTTTTTTTTTTTTCGCTAACATATTGAAAAAAAGTAGAAACGAACGTTGGCCCACTCTGGGTCTAATCTTAAATTTTAAAATATTTGGCACAGGATTTTTGAGATTTTTTTTTTCAGATTTTTCAATTCTGGCTAACAATATGTTAGTTTTGAAAAATTCTATTAAGTGAATATTTGCGTAAAAAAGAATGTGAAATGTCTATCACGGGTCGAAATGGTATGGTTTGCCCCATATATAATTTTATGTGAATGAAAATGTTGTTACCTCAGCAAGAAAAGATAGTGCAGCGTTTCTTTTGGATCAGAAGACTCGAACCTCTTGACATAGAGAAGTATAAGTCTGGCGAGATTGAGTCGCTTTGCGGGAGGTTTGTCCTCAGGATCGACTGTTATCAGGGGTGCCAGAACACTTTGACTCGGAGCGAGCAAGCTGTGTTCATGCATAGCGGCAGCAAGATGAACTGCGTGAGGCAAAAGACGAGCACCCGCACCGCGGGCAAGAAACTCGATTGCCGCTTCGAATTGACCAGTCAGGAATAGCATCGAAAAATAAAGGAATGGTTGCTCGTGAGCGTGATAATACGATTCACCTGCAAATAAATATAAAATATTTATTACATCGTGTCTCAACATCAACAATTGTAACAGTTCCATTTCGTAAAAGCAAAACATAATTTTTAAAAAATTACATTGACAAAAATTATATTCTTAAATTAAACAAAAAATATTCGGTTGTTTACACATTCGGAATACCATTGCGAACAACAAATCGGGGAGATTACGTTTTCTCCGGCCCCTTGATTTAACGATGGTTTCCGATTGTATTTTGTGCTCGGAACAAACAATTATTTAAGGTCTATAGTGCTTACTACTTTAGCCACGAAAATATGGAGAGTTGAAGCCAAAAATAAATAATATGAATTTTATATTAAATGGTTTGATTCCCAAGCGCTAGTTAGTTAAATTGGCGGTTAATTTTGGTAACATCTTCAACTGATGGAAATACGGTACTTATGGACTTAAGTGCTCAATACGGTTGTCCTTACATGGGTTCTGAAAAAATGTTCGTGTTGGTGCCCGCCAAATCGGCTCCAAATGGTTAAAAAAGTCCTCTATTTTTTTTAGATTTTTGTTTCATTCCCTTCGTCTCCTTGCTTGAGCAGAAATTTTCAAATGATTCAAAAACATGCTCATTCGCCATATTTCGTACTCAATTGTATTTCATGGTTAATCGTAGGCAAAAAAATCCATATTCTCGAATATTCAGTGACATTTATCTTCTTATAAGTGACATTTTTTTTTAAATTCATAAATGGTGTATGCCAGTAGAATCGCGTGCTATATTAATTTTCATTTTTTTATTTTCAAAGTAATAAATCATGAAATGAAGTAGAAAAATCGCCTCTGTTTTTGCACGTCATCAACTTTGATGTTACATATCGCTGACATGTGTGTTACACCATTACAGTGCTGACTAAATGAAAGCCAATTTTTTTATTACATATTTCTTTGATTAGTTCATATACCAATGGAAAAACAATTTTTTTTTTGTCAAAGGTTAAGTATTTCGATCTTCTTGATACTGGTTATTTATTTAATTAACAGTACAATAATCAGTATTAAGAAGACTGGAATACTTAAGATGTTTGATGGGCTGTGGCAGATGATAAATAGAGTGGATGTTGAGCTGCGGCTGCAAACTGCCTGTGCGTCTTTTTTAATTAAATTAAGACATTTCTTTACGTTTCGACTCGGTTCTGAGTCATCTTCAGAATTTCTTTTATTTTTTCCTGTCGTGAGACCAGGTTCTCCAGTCAAAATATCTCGAGTGACGTTTGAGGTTATGTCTACCAGCGGTTATTGTTTTATAAGGCAGTTTGCAGCCGCAGCTCAACATCCACTCTGGAATACTTAAGCTCCGACAAAAACAAAATCATTTTTCCATTGGTATATGAACTTGTAACAGTCGGAAAGGACAGAGTATGGAAAGTGTGTGGTGTGCGGATGGTTTGACGAATTATCGAAGAAAGAAAATATATGGTGGTCACCGGCATTCGAACCCGGATTATTCTGGTACTGAGTAAGAGCACTAACCATTGCGCTAATGTCACCTGGTACATTTCTCTCATTCAAATCGTCTTTTTATATGCAATGTAGGGCCGTCACAAACTGAACAAAAACAAATTTAAGTAAAAAATTACACTTCGGGTTCATTTGAAAGGGTATTTGCAAAAAGGGTCACCGGAAAAAGGGTTAGAACAATAGATTTATTTGAACATGTTCAATTGCAGATTTTGATGATTCAACTATTTTTTTCTCAGTAACCAATTTTTTCTTATATATAGGAACGAAAATCAGTGACGAACACGTAGGGGTGCGATTTCAGGAGCGAAGCCCCACAGGGTCAAGGGGCTAATTATAATTATATATTTATATTGTACATCCTCCTGAAAATTCTTTCATAATGCAAGTCTTCACTTTACGGAGATCCTTTTTCTGGTAACCCAAATTCAATACCAAATTTCAATAAAATCTTAGGCAGAGAAGTCAGATGAAGATATCGTAAGTATACCAATAAAAAATCTTAAAAATTAAATATTTCGGAAAGTAAGACAGTTAGCACTTGTGACAGGAGAATTTAATTTAAGTATTTCCCTCGACGTCACACGCTAGATTTTTACCTCGAGGGCTAATCGCAGAATAAAACTGTTAAAATGCGTATTATATATAAGGAATGAGCCCTGCGATTATTATCCGCGCGTAACACCTGTCGATAGCGAATAATATTGTTCACCCTGTAAAAGAAGGAGACGAAGCATGCAATTGACGCATTAGCGAAACAAGGACAGCGATAGACCACCTCCAGTCACTAGTTCGACAAAGAGACCGACGCACGTTCTCGACCGTTAGAAAGACAAGGACGACGAGAATCATCGCGCATGCGTTAGACGATGGATTTCGGCTGTCGATCCAAGTACGAAAATCCCACTTTCGGAAAATGAGACTCGAGCAATAGACTCGGTCAGAGACAGACATTAGGTCTCGGTCAGGGATTGCCGAAAGACAGAGTAGCAAGAGGCTCTGCGATTTGTCTTCTCGCATATGGACGAGATTTTGTGAAGTTCTCGAGGTTTACTCACAGGAACGCCAGACGAGGGTCATTATAGGAGCTAGCGTGTCCTTGTCAAGTATACGCCGTTACGGTTTATTGTAACCGCATCAGAAGGAAATTTGTCAATTGAGAAATTTGTGGAATCGTGAAATTTGTCAAAAGGAATAAAGGAATTGCCATTGTAGTAGTGGAATTGTCGTATTTGGTATTATTGAAACTGTAAGTACGTTTGAATCATATTTCATTGCTTGGAATAGTTCTCTCTCTCTCTTTTGCTGCACAATTATTGACGGGTCCTTCCAATACCCCTCTTGTGTTGTCTATTGTGTCTGAGCTAGCCAAAACGTGTTTAGAGGAAATTTACAAGTTGTTAGGTCTTTAAAACTAACTGACGCCCAACTAATTATTTATTTGTTTATTTGGTAAATTCAGAGCCCCGGCAGCCCTTGGCCCAGACCGCGCCGGGTGAAAACTTACTCCTATAGAGTTTTGTCTCACGTGCTCTCGACGTGGGTCCATTGGAATAGAGTTTGTCTCACACTATAGATCTTATGTACTTTTTTGCTCCCTATTAGAAGTACCACCAGAAACAACCATCAAATGAAGGGCCGAAGAGATCCTAATCTTGCCACGGCTATAATATAATCTACCCAAATTTTTGGTATAATTTTATTTAGCGATTAAAGAGAAAAAACATGGTTGAAAAACTTACCGTACACTTCGAGAATGGTCGTCTGCAAATGATCTAGCGTTAATTTATTTTCCGAATCCGCTTGATCTCGAACTTGGCACAATTTCAACCATAGATAATCATCGGCCGTGGACATAACTTCGGAATGTAAATCATCGGGTTCGCACGGTACGAGAGCGCAGTACGCGGCTCTTTTGTAAGGATCCGTCGAGGATCTCACGTGTTTTCTGTAGTGAAGTTTCAATATCGATTCGCCACGACCGGAAGGTCGTTTTTGAGGATCTTCCGCAGCTTCCTCGAGAGCCTGACGAAATTCAAGAAAAGGTGCTCCACACTGATTGAGGCACTGCAGAGCAGCTTTAAAATCGCCGGCTCTCATACAATAATAAACAAGAGGCCAAAGTGGTTTATCCTCCAGCATTGCATCCTCCAAATCTCGATAATTGTGAACACGAACGCCAACGAAACTCTTAACAAGCGGCACAGTTCCGGGAATTCCGCCTCTCTTTGCTTGCGCCAAATTTTCACTAACGAAGGAATTCATAAATTCGCGATATCTGTTTTCGAGATATTTTCTTGCTTGCGCAACGATCTTCTGCTCGACTTCGAGACTGCTTCGCGATTTTATCTGATCACCACGCGGTGTCGGCGGAATGTCTACCATAAACCGAACCATCTGCCACATATCCTGAATCTTTTTGTCGTTGAAAGTCTCCACGGCTTTGTAAAATGCGAAAAAGAGATTCGGACGCGTTATTCCACGGAGAACGTGGTCGTTGTAATTTTGCAATACTTTGGCGTAAGCCTTTTCCACGTCTGAAAGCCCGCTCACCATCGAACCGGCGAGCTTTGTACGCTGTGGAGTACCTCGCAGATCAACAAGCTCACCCGATGGCGCAGTCATTGCGTTTATTATCTCGAAACGCATTTGCTTCCATTCGCCCAACATGTGCTCCATTTGTTGAACTCGGTTGAGTTCGAATGTCTGACAATCAAAAAATATTAAACGTCATTTTTTTTTCTGTCTCATACATAAAGTTTTGTTTTTATGAAAAATTCAATTCTGATATTTTTATTCCGAAACTACAAAACGTATAATTTTGATGACTACAAATAATATGATTTTTGTGGCTCGAAAAAAAATGTCCCTTCTAAATAGTTACGAGTACACACTGACAATTTACGACGATTTTTTTCATTGTTTGACATCGCTTTTTAAGATAGATGATCAAACACAGAAATCAGTAAGCCTTTTTAATAATTATTATTTTCCTCATAATCTATGCATGCATTCAGATTTTATACAGTGATTTTACAAATTGATTTTTATAAATGAAATAATTTATAAAATATTCAAGGTTGATAGCGCATTTGGGCAGAATCTATAGAGAGGTTCAGATTTTATACGTCTCGGTTGTTCAGAACAAAAAAGGCTTTCGCTAATATTTGTAAACTTGGATCATTGTATCTTAAGAATGACTTGAAAAATTGCTCCAAAATGTGTTATGGAAGTTATCCAGTCATTTCTCGTTATTGGCTTCAATTTTTGTTAAAATATGTTAAAGTAATGAAATTTTAAAGCACTTTCAACTGACATTATGTTAAACTTAAAATTCATGCAATTTTAAAAATCAAGTGTTCAAAGTACAAACATGCACATTACTTTCTCATTATTCTTCTTTTCTCACATTGACAAAATTTACAACTGATTAGAATATTTCCGCACCTCTATATGACCTTGTGAAAAATGAAAAATAATGAGGAAGAAATGTGTGCAAGATATTACTTTACATTCATAAAAAAAATATTGTTTTTGCTTTTCAACATTTTCTTATTAATTAGCGATCACAGGTACTCTTCAAATTTGGTATAATTTTCTAACTCTCAAATAAAAACATTCACTGTTAAATTTGGCTTCAGATGGGGCATTTCACCTGGTTTCCACATGAGTCTGACCCTTGACCCTTCTGATTGGGTCCGGAATTTTTTATATCATGACATTTTTCTTCAGTAAAAAGTTTATGGGCGTCCAACACTAGTAACTCTAAAAAGCACTAACTAAAAAAAAATTACGCATATTTAATTATCTATGATTTTTTTTTAACATATTATCGAACGCCACATCGGAAATTTCTTTTTCGAAAATAATTTTTTTTTTTTTGTTAGCCGCGCCGAAATGGGCCGGCCGATTCCTTCTGTTTTTTTCGACCTTTTTTCGACAATAAAAACAAAATTTTACTAAAGTAAATAGTAACTTTACGATGGGCAACAGCTGGAAAACTTTTGTATGCAATACATGTTTTTTGAGAATTTTTTCAGATTTTGCCAAGTAAATATTGAGATTTTTCTTAAATAGTTTCAAATTAGGTCTTTTTATTAATGGTTATTTAATGTTTATTACTTGTTGGAGCGGAACACCTTATATGCGATCAGTGAACGACGATCAGTGAGTCGACGAGCGTACTACGACATTCAAGTGTTCATGACTACGCTCATCAATTATTATAAACATTCGTTGTTATATTCTGTATTTTCTTGAAACGCATTCACGTCATTGAATAAACGTTCTTTCTCTAGAATTCTATCCCTGCTCTTTAATTACTGCGTTAACAGGTTATGGGCCCAGATTAACGAAAAGAGTAAATAGTTGTGGAGATTCGAAGGAAAATATTGAAAAGTCGAACGTAAAAAAAAAAAAAGAAAAAAAAAAGAAAAAAAAAAAAAAAAAATGTCAGGAACAGTGAGAATTGAGTCACTGAACAAGGAAAATTTCGACACCTGGAAAATACAAATGGAAGCTCTTCTCATCAAAAATGATTTATGGGGATACGTAAGCGGCGAAATCGAGAAACCCGCAGTTGGAGCCGGTAACGCGGCCGTGGTGAAATCATGGGAGACGAATGACATGAAAGCAAAATCGGACATTATCTTGTCAATTAATCCCTCAGAGCTCAAGCAGGTAAAAGGTTGTATTACTTCAAAGGCAGTGTGGGTGAAACTGCAAACTATTTATCAATCAAAGGGACCCGCACGAAAAGCGACACTTTTAAAACAGCTGACTCTACATCGAATGGATGACAGCGACGACGTACGAGAACATCTGCAAAAATTTTTTGATACTATCGATAAATTAAGTGAGATGGAAATTGAAATCAATAAGGATTTATTAACAATTATGCTCTTGTACAGTCTTCCACCTAGCTTTGAGAATTTTCGATGTGCGATCGAATCTCGAGATACATTACCAGAACCGGAAACTCTACGAGTAAAAATCGTTGAGGAATATGATGCGAGAACAAATGATACTCGTAACGCGGTACCAAACGCAATGATTGCGAGAAATCATCCTGGGAAGCGAGATAAAAGTTCGAGTAATAATAATGGAAGCGTGCAGAAAAGTGGAACTTTCAAATACAAATGTCATCGTTGTGGAAAGATAGGACATATGGCGAAAGATTGCACTGAAATGGTAAGACAGATCGACAAGGCAAATAACGCTGAGGAAAATGTAAGTTTCTACGTCTCAGACAACGAGTTGGAAAAACAGAAAGCATTCGGTGGAAATATGACATCTATACAACAAGATTGGTGTTTGGACAGCGGATGCACAACTCATTTGTGTAAGGACGCAACAGATTTTATAGAAATCGTGGATCAGCAGGCGGGAAAATTAAATCTCGCGAGTAGCGCTTCGACGAAGATTACAGCCAGAGGGACTGTGTCCATTACATCGGAACTGAATGGAAAACCGAAAAACATCAATCTTCGCGACGTATCTCACGTTCCTGATCTTCGGACGAATTTATTATCTGTCGGAAAAATTGCAGATCAGGGTTTTAAGGTCGTATTCGATCACAATTCGGCAACGATAAAAAACAAAGAAGGGAATACAGTTCTCCAAGCGGATCGTGTCAATGGATTATATTTTCTACGCGAAAAAAAGGATCAATATCACTCCGCCTCTAAAGCGGAAATCGAAGAGTTGAAACCAAGCACAATGGAGACGTGGCATCGTAAGATGGGCCACTTAAATATGAGAGATCTCATGGAAAGCAATAGAAAAGGGACCGTACACGGAATGGAATTGTTAGAATCTCGTGATAATTTCAATTGTGAAATTTGCATTCAGGGAAAAATGACGAAGACACCTTTTCCAAAGAAAACAGAACGATCTTCGGAATTGTTGGAGATAATTCACTCCGATGTTTGTGGACCAATGCGTACGGAATCTAACGGAAGGGCACGATATTTCGTGACATTTATTGACGACTTCTCAGGATGGTGTGTTGTTCGTTTCCTCAAAGAAAAGAATCAAGTTTTCAATGCTTTCAAGGACTTCAAAGTTTACGCTGAAAATTATACTGGGAAGAAAATCAAATTTCTACAATCCGATAATGGAAAGGAGTACGTAAATAATCTATTCGACGATTTCCTTAAGACAAACGGTATTGGACGAAGACTCACCGTCACTCATACTCCAGAACAAAACGGTGTCGCGGAAAGGAGAAATCGCACGTTGGTGGAAATGTCGCGATGTTTATTGATACAATCTGGGCTTCAAACATCGTTCTGGGGAGAGGCGATAAACACAGCGAATTACACACGGAACCGATGTCCTTCTAGGAGACTGAATGGAAAGACCGCTTTCGAAATGTGGACCGGCAAAGTACCAAATGTACAACACTTCCAGGAATTCGGTTGCGAAGTATTTACCTTAAATCGCGGACAGAATAAGGGAAAGTTCGAATCTCGCTCAAAGAAGGGTATTTTCATAGGATATTCAGATGAATCGAAGGCATACAGAATATGGATTCCCGCGGAAAGAAAGGTCGATATCGCTCGAGAAGTAAAATTTATACAGAAGTCTACAAATTCGTCAAGAAACGACTTTCAGAACTTTACGGAGAAAGGGGAAACATCCGAACGAAAAATGATTGATTTTCCGATTTCTCCTATCGTAAGTTTGGAAATGGCTCAACACGATCAAAACGAGGATTGGTTTGACGCCGAAGACAACAACGATGAAGACGAGAGAAACGTCGATCAACACGACGGAAATCACGACGAAGTTGAGAGGAATCAAGATCTCAACGCTAACGATCACGAAAATGCTCGAGAAATTGATGAATCAAAAAGAGGCAGAGGAAGACCTCGGAAGATAATGACCGGACTCAGGGGAAGACCGACAAAACAATATCAATTCATCAACGATGTCGAAACATTGGAAGAAATCGAGGAATTCGTAGGATTGGCAGAAATTCCCATTCACGAAGCCATAAAAGGACCGGACAGTGACGAATGGTTAGAAGCAATGGCCGCGGAATTAAAATCAATTATCAAAAATGATACTTGGACCTTAGTAAATCGTCCCGAAAATGAGCGAATTCTCGGTAGCCGTGTCGTTTTGAGAAACAAACACAACGCCGACGGTACTCTGGAGCGAAGAAAAGCCAGAATAGTTGCAAAAGGATTTTCTCAACGCCCCGGAATAGATTTCGACGAGACATTTGCGCCGGTAGCGCGAATCGGTACGATTCGCATGATTACATCTCTTGCAGCTCAATATGGGATGAAAATGAAGCAATTCGATGTGACGACTGCGTACCACAACGGAGTACTAGAAGAAAAAATTCTCATGCAGGTACCTGATTATACCGAAGAAACCATACAGAAAATAATCATGTCCGAACCAAAAACCAGCTTAATCAGAATAAAGGCCGAGAAGATGCTCCGAGAATTACAAGAAGGAAATAAAGTATGCCTCATGAAAAAGGCACTTTACGGATTACGTCAGGCTGGTCGTCGATGGCATTTCAAATTATGCGAAGAACTGAATAAATTTGGGATCAAACAGTCGATTTTTGACCCATGCGTCTTCTATTCGGGACGAGGGGAAGATGTTTTCCTTGTAGCAATCTATGTGGATGATATTCTGGCTATTTCGAGAGATGAGAAAAAGATTGAACAATTCGAACAATGTCTATCTAATATTTTTGAAATCAAGAGCTTAGGTGATGCGAAATATTGTCTCGGGATCGAATTTTCAAAGAACCAAAATGGTATCACTATGTGTCAAAAGGGATATGTAAACGATATCCTTGAACGATTTGGAATGACAGAGTCTAAATCAACTATTACACCTTTAGATTTGGGCACGAAATTGAAGAAGTGCGACAATAAATCTCAATCTGATAATACAAAGGATATGCCGTACAGAGAATTAATTGGAGCCCTCATGTACCTAGCCATCTGCACGAGACCCGATATTTCTCATGTAGTCAGCTACTTGAGTCAGTATAGTTCTTGTTACGATTCAACTCATTGGGCAGCTACGAAACAAGTTTTGAGGTATCTCAAGGGAACTGACAGCCTTGGAATTCAATTCAGAAAGACTTTAGAGCCACTGAAAGGATACGTCGACGCAGATTGGGCAAATTGCATCGATGATCGTAGATCTTACACCGGCTACGCTTTTGTTCTTGGTGGATCTCCGATCTCTTGGGAGTCAAGAAAACAACGATCAGTTGCTCTCTCATCTACCGAAGCAGAGTATATGGCTTTAACGGAAGCATCTAAGGAAGCTGTATACTTACGACGATTCCTGATAGAAATTGGATTTGATCCGTTAGCAAAAGTTGAGATTCTAAGCGACAATAACGGTGCGCAAAAATTAGCGAAAAATCCAATTTTTCATAACCGAACAAAACATATCGACATCAGACATCACTTCGTTCGAAACATCTTAAATAATGAAAAACATTTCAAGATCAGTTATATTTCGACCAACGACATGGCTGCCGACATTTTGACCAAGGGTTTGTCGGGACCGAAACACAAAAAATGTCTTGACTTGTTGGGCATTCGAGTTATTAATTAATAATGATTTTCATCGTCCACATCTCGAGGGGAAGTGTTGGAGCGGAACACCTTATATACGATCAGTGAACGACGATCAGTGAGTCGACGAGCGTACTACGACATTCAAGTGTTCATGACTACGCTCATCAATTATTATAAACATTCGTTGTTATATTCTGTATTTTCTTGAAACGCATTCACGTCATTCAATAAACGTTCTTTCTCTAGAATTCTATCCCTGCTCTTTAATTACTGCGTTAACATTACTAAATAAAATATACGTTGGAAAAATCTGAATTTTTCTTTTTTTAAATCATGTGTTGCATACAAAAACTTTTTAGCTGCTGCCCATCATAACGTTACTATTTTTTTCTAATTTTGTTGAAAAAAGGCTGAGAAAACAGAAGGAATCGCCGGTCCACTTCAGTTTGATTACCAAAAATTCTTATTTTCCAAAACAGGTTTTTCAAAATGTTTTCAGTTTCTTTTAAATTTGTCGTTCGGTAATTTGTTTAAAAAATCGTAGATAATTAAAAATGTGTAGATTTTTTTTCTTTTTTTAAATTAATGCTTTTTCTTCCTCATAGAGGAAGCTTTGTTTTCATGATTCTTTTTTTTTCGAGATTTTCATGTCAACATACTCAGAATCATCTAAAAGGTCGAGAAGAATGGTCTAGAAAAAATGTGTGTGCGTGAGTTCCAGACGCAGAAAATTCAATCGTCCATAACTCACAAACGGGCACCATGAATCGAGCTCAAATTTGGTACGCAGGTAGAGTAGTAACACCTCTTTAATTGATGTGATTTTTAACAAGATAGCCAGACCGGACGCGCTGCCGCGCGTCGCCATTTTTCTATGGGCGCTGCAGCGCTCTTTTAACTAAACGGACCCCGGCGCTGCAGCACCCGGGTCACACCTTCTGTCAGTTTTGACATTTGACATCACAAAAACAAAAAGATTCAATGTATAAACTTGGTCATGGTCCCGGTGTCTGACCACGACCAATCATAGCACGAATAAAACGGCTTCACATGAATGTAGCTGATTGCCACCAACTTTTTAAAAGAGGATATATATATATACATATATAATATATCCATATATACAGATTTCATAGAATTTTTAATATTTCGAAAAAATGTCGTGACCGCTCTAACTTTCATAAAAGTTCGACAATTTAACTAAATAGTTCTTCATAACTGAATCGAACCGGAAGCGGTTTGGAATTTTGAATTAAAAAAAAAACTAATTTTGCTATAATTCACGTTGAATTTCAAAAAATAAACTGAAATCTTTTCCAGACGAAAGATAACATACAGCTACGTACCAAATTTGGTGATGATCGGTAAAATCGATCGGATTTTACCGATTTTACGCCATTTTCAATTGTTGAAAAAATTTACATTTTCGCCCCAACTTCCGCAAAAGTTAAGCAGGTAAGCCAAAACGTTGTACATAATGAAAATATGATGCAACGGTATTTATTAGCGCATTTCGGAGCCGTGTGTTCTTTGTAGACTCCACATTTTTTATATTCAATAACCGCTAGTATTAAAAATCAATTGCCCATGTGATGTGATGTCATTTTGTGTTGTCGCACCTCTAACTACCAAAAATATGGAGGTAACACATTGAAAAAAACTGCTAATAGAAATAGAGAAAAAAGTTGGAAAGTAGAACTTTGCACATTGCTTCCTCATTAATTTCCATTTTCCAAAAAGCCACCTCTGAGGAAGCTTATTTATTACTTTTTGGCTTCCTCATAGAGGAAGTTGCAAAGTTCTACTATGCAAATTTTTTATTTCAATAAGCAGTTTTTTCAATGTGTTATCTCTATATCTTTGATAGTTACGGGTGCAACAATACAAAAAAGCAACAGCTGATGTTATTCGAGTTTTATGTAACATTTTGGATCAGTTGTTAAACCGTTTTCAAGTTACAGCAATTTTCAAAAAAAAAATGAAAATGTAAATTTCTATAAAATTTTAACTTTGTTTTTTTTTTTTCAAATTTAGCATCAAGTATTAACGTACTCTATTTAAGTTTTATGCAAAAATTTAGATCCATTGCATGAACCGTTCTTGAGCTATAGCATTTTCAAGAAAAATAACGAAAATGCAAAATTCTATAAAATTTTAACTACCTTATCGATTTCGCCTAAATTTAGTATAAAACAAACACTTTATTTAAGTTTTATGCAATATTTTAGATCAATTACTTGAACTGTTCTCGAGTTATAGTGTTTTTTTTTAATTTCAAAAAAAGCAAATATTCATAACTTTTGTATCCCTAAACTGATTGAAGGCAAATTTAATACCAAATAACCTTAGTGGAATTTCGACTCGTGTGCAAAGTTTCAGCTCGCTCGCCCAAAAATTGTGGCAGTTATCCTCTTAGCGTCCTTTTCGTCACACAGACACACAGACACAGACACAGACACACACTCAAACACATCCGGACGCTGGCAAAAAATTGCATTTCTCGACGTTTTAGACTATTGGAAGTATGTTGACATTAAAATCTCGAAAAAAAAAAATGTTTCACGAAAACACAGCTTCCTCTATATGGAAGCAAAAGTTGCAAGGTAGAACTTTGCACATTGCTTCCTCACATAGAATTTGTAAAAATGATAAAAGTTATAAATAAGGCTGAGTATTTTCATTTTTCAGAAAAGGGTCTCTTTGAGGAAGCCAAAATTGATAAATATTTTTTATACAAAAGTACTTGTCGAAAAACGCGTACCAAATTTTTTTTAGTTTTTTTTAACACTTTTTACCTGAGATATCATTCTTTGAATTTTTTTAAAAACCTACATTTTTAAAAATTTGAAAAAATTCTTAAAAATTAAAATATAACAAAATTTTTGAGCCCTATACGAAGATGGAGATTTCACAACTACCAAAGATAAATTTGAAAAATAATTTGAACAATAAAATAAAACATTAGAATGCATTTTTGGGGTAAAAATGAACAAAAAAAGTTCCTTATAATATAGATCACAAAAGTGATATTATCAAAATGGCGTTTTGATGACTATATTAAAATAATATCAGGGGCTTTCCATGACATATGGATCAGGATGTGGCGATGATGTCTCAGGTAATATATATAATTATTTTAATATTGTCATCATACTGCCATTTTGATAATATCACTTTTTCGATCTATATTATAAAGAACTTTTTTGTTCATTTTTATGCCAAAAATGCAGTCTAATCTGTTACTTAATTTTTCAAATTTATCTTTGGCAGTTATGAAATCTCCATCTTTGCATAGGACTCAAAAATGTTGTTATATTTTATAAGATTTTTCAAAATTTGTTCAGATTTAAAAAAACATAGATTTTTAAAAAATTTTTAAAAATTTCAAAAAATTATATCTCAGGTAAAACGTGATAAAAAAATCTTAAAAAAATGCAGTACATGTTTTTTGACAAGTACTTTTGTATAAAAAAATGACAGAGCCGATCTGCGGTGTCATCGTTAGATCTTGATCGAGATGTCATGGAATGCCCCATATCCCCTTTTAAAAAGTTGGTGGCAGTCAGCTATGTTCATGTGAAGCCGTTTTATTCGTGCTATGATTGGTCGTAGTCAGACACCGGGACTGTGATCAGCTTCATACATTCAATGTTTTTGTTTTTGTCAAATGTCAAAACTGACAGAAGGTGTGACTCGGGCGCAGCGCCCGGGCTGCAGCGCCCGGGTCTGTTTAGTTAAAAGTGCACTGCAGCGTAGCCATAGAAAAATGGTGACGCGTGGCAGCGCGTCCGGTCTGGCTAGTACAATAAAAAAAGCTTGTTTTGTAAATAAATAACTAGTAATCAATTGTTATACAGTGGAAACTTACATCTTTGTGTACTTGTTCGATGATAGACAAAATAGCATTTTCCTTCTCGTTTCTTAAGTAGCTCACAATATCTGTATCAGCAATAGGATCCAATGGTTCAAAAGTCCGCCTTGTGCTCAAAGAATTAAGTTTCTGTGATATGAGTGGCAAGTCGATTCCTCTTGTGCCCATCAAAAAGTTGCTGCAATTTATTAGCAATTACGACTAAATGAACATTTTATTTCCAATGGTAAGGTAAATGTATCAATCGCTGGACACTTAAGAGTGAGATTCAAATTTCTGGACAAAAACAGAAAATCGTATTTTCATCTCTCTTGCACGCATAATGCATCAAGACACAGGAACATGTCTATCCATTGGTATATTTATTGTAATTTCGTTGGAAATGAAAATATGTTTAAAAATGAAAAATTACGCCTGGACTTGGGTGTCCTGTGTGCCGGTTTGCGTGACCCGGGACCATAGTTCGTTCGCAGCTTCGGATATCTGTCGAAGATTTCTCTCAACCTGAGGAAGCTCAGCGGTACCCTCGACGGCGGCAGAAAGTTGTTCCGCCGATCTCAGCAACTCGTTGAAATCTGAGTCGCCCATTGTTGCTTCAATGTTTATTATTTATCGAACAAAAAACGACATGTGTACGACATAAACGTGTTCTACCGGCGCGATGATACACTGCCCGCCGTTAATCTTTGCTTCATAACCTATCTAACAAACCGCCAACTTATCTCCACCACAAGTCCACCCTCTAGCGGCCATTTATATGACACAAGGCGAAGGCGGGAAATAATATGAATCACGTGGGGAATGGGAATTGTATCTGTCAATACAACAGATAACGCCAACTAAGGCCCATGACCAACGTTTTCCTACGCAAAGTCCCCAGTCACAACGGTTCTCAACTACATTGAGTATATAACGAACAAAATTTCCGTGCTTAAATGAAATTATCGTATGAACTTGTCCGACTACAATGCTAAACACATTTACAGGATAAAATCGTGTAAATGTCACTCGGTAATGGTATTAAAATGCCAGCGAAAACATGTTTATTTATCTCTATACGGTAATCCATCCTGACGAAATTGTATTAAAGTCGGTGAATCTTTTAGCCAATCAAATTTTATAAAGAAAAATTATTTTTCTCAACTAGTCTCCACAGTATGGGATATATTGCCGACGGTTGCAAATGCGAGCGGTCGGTAATGCAGATTTCTACATGTCCAAAGGTTGCAGAATCCGCCGAAAGATGCCGCTTAGCGTCAACGCTTGTAACGGATTCTGATACGCGATCCACGAGCGCGACGTACGCGCGGCACCTCCTCGAGTTTGAGCGCGGTAAATTCAAATTAGAAATAGCAGAGAGAGACCAATAATAGTGACTTGGGCGAGCTGACTGATGATAAGCAATAAACAATTATTAATTGTATATATATTACTACGAACAATAATTATAACATGTATGAATATTTATAGATGTACGTCGTATATAAGTATTTCCACGTAAAGCGAACGGAAATATCATGCTGTGTAGAAGAATCTGCCTACACTCCTTGTACTGCAATAAATAAATGCACTAAAATCTGCTTTCCCAAAGTCGAGTTCTGACGAGTCAAGTGGCCAGCATGTAGGTCCAGATATACATTCTTGCAAAGAACGTTTTTCGGGAATCGCAGATAATAAATAAAGTTAAACTGTAGAAAGTCGAGACTCTTAGTTTTAACGTACAAAGGCGAGTCCTGGCGCCAGACACTCTTGAAAGGGCTAACCGTCCTTCGACGGTGGGCCATGTGGTGTCCAATTTGAAGTCAAGGGAACAATAGCAACTTTCTAACTCGGGACGACGCGGACGCTTAACGTAAGCGTCTCGCATGCTTCCCCGTGGGTGTGAGCGTTGGCGTCGAACCGAGGGATGATTGGCTAAGGGTGGGTCATCTGGGGCGTAACTCCGGGCCCACCAGCAGACCGCGAGTTTTGTTACTCGCTTGTTTGTTGTTATAGTTTTTACCTATTGCATCGGGATATTTTCTTATGTGTAAACTTATAACTTTAGAGATCAAAACCATTAATAAACGCCGGATCTAATTTTGACTTTAAATTCTGTGTTTTTCTCTTTAATCTTATTTTCTTCGATTAGCCCGGACGAGGCGAGCTTCAGCTCTTCAACGGGGAACGAACGTCGGTGGCAACCACACAATCGTGCTGCTCTTTAATTCTCCGTTTGAATTAGCGCGTCACTGCGAGTGAGAGCGTTACACGCTGTTACGAATGATGCAATTGAAAAAATCCATCCTGATCAGCTATTTTGGTATACTAAAAAAAGGCTTTAACAAAGCATTTTTTTAGTGCCTCTATGAGAAAGTATGTTGATCAATTTTGGCTTTCTCATGAACGAAGCTTTGTAAAAAAATGGCTGTAAAAAAGGCTTGTCGAAGATACTAAATAATAAGGAATCAATGTGCAAGGTTCTACTTTGCTGGTCTACACCTGGTAATGTGACCTGTTGACCCGGTAATATGACCCGTTGACCCGGTAATGTCACCAGGTGATCACGAGCTACGGTTTTTTCGTCTCGTCTGTCGAACCGTCGACTATCAAATGTTTTTATAAATGCACTCGTAACTATCAAACGATTTCGCATCGATTGAGCATTTAAAAACTTGATTCGGCAGAAAAAACAAATTCCGGCCAACTTCATGGTAAATTTTGATTTTTATTAAAAAAAAAAACTATTGAGTATCAGTCGTTAATATTAAACTATCAATTAATATCAATCGATTATCAAACGTTATAAAAAATGTTAAGAAGTCAAGGTTGGTCGATCGACTTCATGGAGATGAATGCTGGAGTAGACTTTCTCACCAACTACCGTCGGTAAAGATAAGCAATTTCGTACCTCGCCAGAGACCTTTTCATCTCTACTTACCCAATTCATCATTAAGGATGTGGATGTGTGACATTGGCGATCTACATACCTTAATTTTTTTTCATAAACAGAAACTATCAATAATAAAAAATATACAGGTGAAATTTGGAGTCAACTCATTAACGTATTTGCAAAGTTATAAAGATTGTAATCAGAGATGAGTAGACTGTTGTAACAGTTGTATTTTTAACGTACGCTCTTATCGGACAACGGAAAATTATCTCGACGGCATGTGACAACCAGTATGTTATCGACTGCATCAGTATTGCAAGCCCTTAAGGTGATGTGCTATACAGACTGAGTCACCATAAGTGCGAGAGCGATAGCTGAATCTTCCCGAAGCGTTTTTCTCGGACGCGGTTAATTATTCGCGTAAAAGAATTCTAAGACGCAGTGTGTCGTTCTCATCTTTTGTTCAAAAGATCAAGTGGGAATGAGAGCAACGCTTTACAATTTTTGTTACCGACCGAGCAGTAGCACATCACCTTAAGGTGATGTCGTCTTCGTGTGATGTGATCACCTTAACGGGATGTGCCACTGCTCGGTCGGTAACAAAACCTGTCGTTGAGGTTTCATATCACCTTAACGGGAAGTGAAACCCACTCAGTCGGTAACGAAAACTGTAAACAATAATTTTGAGACACCGTAGATGTTTCGGGAAAAAGAAATCTGTCACCGGAAGCCGAATTAAAGTCTGTATATCCGGTGACAGATTTCTTTTCCTCGAAAACGATCGGGTTTCGCAGTATTATTGTTCCGAAAATTATTTGCTATTTTTCTCGCACTCATGAAACTACTCGATTGGTAACGTAAAGTGTAATTCGAATCTCTAAACCTCAGTTAATCCATCTTTAAATAATTTCAGCCTAATAATCGTGAGTCAGTTTTATCTAAAATTGAAAGTTGTACCGATTCAAGTAACGTAAAACCATAAACACATTTTTTTCAATAGACCAATTGTGTCAATTTTTTGGACCGACTACCTCAATACAACCATCTAGTATTTGGCAGTGAATTTCGATATTCCACTCAGTATTTTATTTTCTGTAAGAAAAAAACTGATGCATAGTAGAACGTTGCACATTGCTTCCTCATTATTTCATTTTTCATAAAGCCACCTCTACGAAAGTTTTTAAAAATTAATTTTGGCTTCCTTATAAAGGAAGCTTTGTGAAAAATGAAATTTAACAAGCAACCAATGTGAAAAGTTCTACTTGGCATCATTTTTATTTTAATTAGTATTTCTTCCTTTTTCTTACCTTTATATTTTTGATATTTACTTGTGCAACAACACAAAAACATAAGCGTGCTCAAGCAATTTTTTTAACTCAAATTCTATGAAACCTATGTGTGCGCGTGTTTGCGTGCGTGTGTATTGTATTGTACGTGTTTGCGTGAGTGTGTGTGTGTGTGTATTTTTGTACAAAATCGCAGTAACTGTAGAGGACTTAATACTCCGCTTGTGTTCTAAATTTCAGCTCGATACATCGTGCCATTCGAGAGTTATGCGCATTTGAATATTGTTGGTGCTTACGGGCATTAGAAATGTAAAATGTAAAATCGAAAAAAAAAAAAAAATTAACGACGTTAATTAATTTATACATACAACTACGAAACACCGTTACAAACACGGTTGCATCATATTTTAGTTATGTAGTTTCATTTCTGTATGCAGATAAAAACTGCTCGATACGGTATTCGAGCCGATGAACATCCGCATCGATTTCGAGACACGGATCCCCGATTTCGTAATATCGAGCGTTTACGTTCATTCGGATGCTGAAAGCTCGCTTCCGATGCACGAATTTCGTATATTTCAGTGAAATTAACGTGCTCGACACCGTATTAGAGTAGCAGATTAGAAACAAAAACTGTAAAGCGTTGTTCTCATTCCCATGTGATCTTTTGAACAAAAGATAAGAACTTTTTTCTCGTCTTTTATCCGAAAAAAAATTAATCGTGGCCGAGAACAACGCTTCGGGAAGATTAAGCTATCTCTCTCGCACTTATGGGAATCTGAGAGGGACAGATGGCATGTAGCACATCATCTTAAGTTTTGAGAAAGCCATAGCGAAAATGTTAGTTTTTAGACAAATTTAAAGTCACGTAAAATCCGAACCGCTTTACTGATAATCACCGAATTTGTTACGTAGCGGCGCTGAATCTTATTTTTTGTCTGTTGAAATTTTCAGTTAATTTGTTGAGACTTCACGTGAGTTAGAGGAAACCGTAAATTTTTCGAAAAATTTAGAATCCCATAAAAACCGAACCACTTTACCGATTTCGCACAAGTTTAATACCAAAGCTCACATCACTTTGTTCAATTTTAATACTATAGCAACATTGCGCGCGCTTAATATTCCATTTTTTAAATAAAAATGGAATCCTAGTGGTGAATTTAATTTATACAATCATTCTCCCTACACATAAGTCTGCGATATTAATAAATTGAGACAATAATTAAACTTCAACAATCGTAGTTTTACATGCGGAATTTTTTGTTTATTTAATCTCGAAAAAGCTTTATATATAATGGTGAATTGGTTTTTCCACGACAGAATACATCCGCGGGAATATATATAGTGGACAACATTAATTTAATAAAATAAGCGACAGATCTATAAAATGTTATGAAGCTAATAAAAAAACTCGGGCTTTAAAACAAATCTTAACCGACGACATATAATCATTTGTAATTTTCACAGTGTACTGCTAGTGGAATGAATAAAATGGCATGCCGAGCGCATTTTTCAATTCATCCAACACATTTTCATGCTTCATTAGTGAAGACAATTTTTCTTTTTTATTTTCACGTTAAAATGATCATTTGATTAATTTAGACTTTGTTGAATGCCGCTATATCAACGCTCTGTACGTAAGCCTCGTTCTCCAGAATCGCCTCGGTCAACCAATCAACGGAGACCTTTTCATCCTCGACGACGCATGAAATTTGAAGTTTGTTGATTCCAAAAGCCAGTGGCACTAATTTAGCTACAATAACAAATTAGTCAGTTTATTGAAATTCTATTCATTATTTTTGTTTTTTTTTTTAATCTCACCTGCACCCCAAAGAAGACCGTCGCACACAATCTTTCGAACTTCGGTTTCCATAACTTTCATGTCAGTCTCATCGTCCCACGGTTTGACATCAAGAATGATGTTGGATTTTGCAATTAATACGGGTTCTATGAAACGTAAAACGTACGTAAAACAATGAACATTCAATATTTGAGATATGCAAGTCATTTTTGTACCTTCCTCAATATAATCATAAATAAAGTCTAACCGAACAAAACCTTAGAATCGTGAATTTTATTGATGAGACCTAAAATAACGAGCTTGAAGTAGTATCCAGAAGCAACGTATTGAGAGTCGCTCAAAGTGATTGTAATTTTCGTTTTCGG
The DNA here is from genome assembly GCA_964016905.1 of Perithous albicinctus. Classification (NCBI taxonomy): domain Eukaryota; kingdom Metazoa; phylum Arthropoda; class Insecta; order Hymenoptera; family Ichneumonidae; genus Perithous; species Perithous albicinctus. The sequence goes on from OZ024697.1 coordinate 4,381,265, forward strand.
TCAAAATCGAAATTTCTTGAATCGATAATTCGTTAATCCGACACTTTCATTTGAAAATTGTATCGAAACGAAGATCAGGTTCTAAAAAGTTGTATCGATATTTAGAAGTCGCTCAAGCTAGTCCTTGCGCTTCAGCCTTTGTGAACTTTGAGGGTTCAACATTTTTTGTATTATAGTTGATACCCTTCTAAATGCCAATGCAAAGTGTCAAGCTGGGTTATCGACTAATTTGCCGAAAAAAATATATATTAAAAAGGAGGTCTTATGCACGGGCTCTTATGGCAAAGTAACCAAATTCGTACTTCAGAACGAAAATTAACGTGTATAAACTGAACTTTTATACAATATGAAATGTAGTATGGATTCCTTAGAGTGTCATGATTCTGTATAAAATATGAAAAGAGGACATTGTCGAACTATTTTCGCGTAAATCTAACGTTAAACACATAATCGCCATCCGGAGGTTACGAATAACCGAATGTGTCTTCAACATTGAGTATAAAAACGTAAGTGTAGGTGGGGCCAACTCGACCAATGGCCGAACCTCGCCTTGTCCAATCTGGTTCGCGATTTTTTATGTTATTCTTCGACATAAAAAATGCACGTAGATCTTTTCAGATTTTTTTCAATTACGTTTTTTAATTATAAATATTTAAAGCTAAACAAAAAAACGCCTCAATTTAAAATTCCGAAAAAAATCTGAAATATACTACAATGAAAAACGAAATTTGCGGTCCACAAGCGAAAGTGGACCAAAAAATTCTTCTACCTTTTTTGTATTTTATGATTTTTTTGTAGGTACATCCTTACAAAATCGTAAATAGTATATTACGACCTTAGGCCAGAAAGTTGGAGTTCCTGGCGTATGTGATATAAACAAAGATGGCGAGCCTCGGCATTTATAAAAAAAACAAAGACGTGATATAAACAAAGATGTGATATAAATGCTGAGGCGAAGCCACGGCATTTATATCACATACGCTAGGGCATCCTACATTCTGACCGTGGGTCGTATACCATTTTTCTTTATCCCCAGCCGAAAATACGTTCGACAATTAATTTTAATTTATGAATCAACGGCAATATATATAATAAACAGGGCAATATATATAGGCTTTTAACTATGGCCTGCGTCAGCGCTCCCTCTTGGTCATCTCGTTAACTGTAACGCAGGCCGAGGCGAAGTCGAGGTTTTTGTCGGCAGAGGGAAGCCCGCCCGACTTTTGCAAAACCGAGGCGAAGCCGAGGTACGAGAACTACCAATGGTCGTGATTTCACATAAAGCTTTATTCGTATCCAATCACAAACCGAAAACCAAAAAAAACATAAATTATATATATTAAACTAATTGTTAAATAATTGTTTTTTTTTTTCAATATGACCTTTTTCACTCTTTTCTTTTTTTATTAAACTATTGCAGACGACAATAGAAGTTTCTGAAGAGAGTCAGACCCCTATGACCGAAACGTTAAACGAAGACTAAATTACGAACTTCTTTACTTCCTCAACACCTTGAAATTGGCCAATTCGTAGCTGCCTCTTTCTGCTGGATATTATCTCACAAATCACCATTTTCGCGAGAATCTTTTTTTCCCCTCCATACTCTTAATTTTACACTTTTGTAAATATTATGAAGAAACTCGTTTAAAAAAAAAATATTAACCCCGTTAATGACGTACTATAATCTTTATGTGAAAAGTACAATTTTAAACTTACTCTTGGATTTTTTGGCGGCGTAGGCGGCGAGACGTTCCTCTCGAATCTTGGCAGCTTCCGCGTCCTCACCCTAAGTAGTGGATCAAGTAACGAAAAAACGAAGAAAATTTGGTAAGGAGCGAAAACAAAAAAAAAGTAAAACGAGCCGGTGATAGTACGAAGCAGGCAATCGATAAATAAATAGAGTGTGCAGCAAAAGAATTTGTACAGTTCTCGTAAAATAACAATAATGACATTTAAATGATATTCGTGCATAATCCGTATTCTCGTACAGACTAATGTTGGGAATATCTGGTGTAAATCGATTGATAAATTTAACAGCAATTCGACAGCAATGACTCTTATACGTTTTCTTCAAATCCGTAATGATAAACTGAGAGCAACACGAAAATCCTTCGACGTCCAAGCGGCAAAGGACATTCCATAAAAGATGAAAATGATCGGCCTAATTTAGCGAGCATCGTCGATTTTTTTTCATATATTACTTTGATCACTTGCCTCGGAGTCGGAACCGAAGAGATCTACATCGTCATCACCGTCGTCGGCCGATGCCGCAGCTGCCGGAGCTGCGTCTGCCGGCTTAGCCGGGCAGATCTGTAATGAAGGCCACGAATTGTTGGCCAACTTTGTTTCCAATTGCTTTACAATTCCTTTCAGTTCCTCAACACCTGATAAAACAAATTCTTGATTATTATCGCTCTATATTATAAAATTCAATCAATTTTTATTATTCAAATTGTTCGGCATCACGAATAATTTCCGTTATTTATATTTACTACATAACGTAAATTCCGTATTGACTTTTTTCCATATGACGCACATTTTCTTTCTTATTGAATTTTTTATCTTGTAACGGCCCTCTTTAGTTCTCGCACATATAATTTCTCGGTACTAGCTGCGTCAGCGATCCCACGCTCGGGGATGACCACCGCGCAGCAACCAAGCGCGCGACGGCCGTCTTATCGCTGGCGCATTAATACTATAAAGCTCGAGACAATGGGACCAACTGCCACTCTGTAGCACTTCTTTATGTACCACCATCGAGCTCACACCGTATATTAATTATTACGATTAAAGTACATTGAATATTCTGGACCCCCGTCTAATAATTTACCATCGGCTATCCCGATTGTCACAATGAAAATTTTTATGCCTGACCGAAAATCTTCGTTCTTGGAAATTTTCAAATTCACGCGGCACAATACAAAAATCAGTCTGGATCAACGAAAATTGTAACGAAATAAAAGAAAGAATTTTTGAAAACATATTTTTGGAGATATCAGAGAAATAACTTGCAATCCGAATTTTTTAATAAAATTTTTTTTCTATATTTCAGTCTTTCGAAGTTAAATTTCAGTAATAATTCATTAGCCATTATCTTATATTCATGAACAAAAAATTTCCAACACTTCAATAAACGTTACTTTCCTCAATTATACAAATTTTAAGAATCTTTGTGAGAATTAAATATTGTAAATTGTATATAAAATAGATAAAATCGAAGGAACGAAAATTAGATAAGAAAAATGTAACTATGTCGGAGCGAGGCGGACAAAAATATAAAATTAAAAAGTTGTACTACGACGATACTTACTACTTCTGAGCTCTTGATTGTCCTTCTCGAGGGACGCGACTCGAGCCACGACATCTTGAAGTGATACGTCGGTACACGCTGCAATTCCGTTCATCTGAAATAAATTGCGAATTAGTAACTTCGAATAGAAATGTGCAAGTACAGGGTTGAAAGAAATATTTGGTCGCCACTCTGAGAAAAGAACCTCCCGTACATGTTCGGCAAAAATTCTTGCGGTTCAAAATTTTAAGTGATCTTTGCCGAACATGAACTGGAGATTCTTTCGTCAGAGTGGCGACCAAACATTTTTTTTCTATCCTGTATTATAAAAGTCTCACATCTTAAACTCAAAAGTTCAAACAAATAAACTCCATTCTACAAAAATGATAAAATAAACTTCTCAAATCTTGTAATTCACAAACTTCTCTTTTCAAGGCAACTGCCCTCACTAAAAGCATTTCGAATTCTTGGGATAAAAAAAAACAGACCAACATTGTAGACCAAAAATTCTACTCAATGGCAAAAAAAAAGATTGTTTTTTTCGGGATAATTTATACTTGAAATTCAAACAACGGGGGAAAAAAATCATGGCGTTAGAGACCGTTACAAATTTTTTGTCAACTGCTTATCCTGGATTTATCTTTAAGGACTCCGAGTAAAAAGCTTAAAAAAGCGTATTAGAAAATATTATTTGTCAATGATACTATTGTTTATTAAAAAAAATGACTTGTTAAAACGATATTCAACGCACGTCGGGCACTAAATATCTGAAATTTGGTACAGTTAAGATCAGAACAGGCTTAAAATGAAAATCCTTATACTCGGAACGTAAAGTACTTTTTCCCCAAACCAAATCGAGACTGAAATTGATCCACTGGTTTGATTTTTTTTTAAACTGCCGCAGTGAAGTTTTTAGTATTTATTTCCGCAGCATTAATTTGGCGGTACAAAATTACAGATTCATAATGATCGATGTGCATTTCATATGATTTAAAAATAAGCTTTTTAAAACCAATATTATAATGAATAAAAACTATTTTCTGATGCCACTTTATTTGGTTACTAAGTTCCCTTTTAAGAGATTACAAATAAAGTGATATATGAATGTGAAACGTGCGGACGAAAAGCGGTCGCGTATAGCAGAGGAAAGACGCGAAGAACAAATTTAAAAAAAATATATTGATTTGTATTTCGTTAAACATTGATTAAAACATTCAGTGATGTAATTTACAGTACTCACACACTGTAAAGATTTTTTTATGTGCTGTCGAGCCTTGGCGATCTCGTTGGCCAAACTTCCACTGGCAGGAATGATTGGGCAAATGGACTGTTGGCTTTCCTGCATCCACCGATATTAAAGATCAACGCACACCAAGCAATATTATTGCAACAGCCTTATGCCATATCTCCACTTTCAATGAGACTGACAGCCTCATTTTTTTTCAAGTTTTCGCTCAGCAATTTGCTTTTCCGTTAAATTCTCAAACTGACGTTAACATTCTGTGGTCATTCAGATTCAAACGATTTTATAGTTTTGTCTCTCGTGGATATAGGCATGGCAAATGCAACAAACTGCTATGATTGGAAAGAGAGTAATTGCTGATTTTTGTTTTATAAGCAGATAAACAGATATATTATTAGGATGGACCATTTTTAAATCGATATATATATATTTTTAAAAAAAATTTTTCGTTTGACACCCCCTGAGAGTCTTCACATTGACGAACGAAGGCAGGTGATTTTTTTTCATAATTATAAATATATATTAAGGGATGTTCCAAGGCCATTTATGGGAAAATGGTAATTTTACTTATTATTACGATTTGTCTTTCGCGAATTCGATTACAATCACGTAAGTTGTATTCTAAAGATTGTTACTTACTGCAAGCTCTTAGAAAATATCGACTTTTTATTGCAATTAGGACATTTTTGTCGGTGCTACAGTACAATAGAGTGGCCCAAAAAAAACTTTTTTTTTCGACTTCGCACACCATAAAACCGTAGTTTATATCATACTATTGACAACTGTAGGAGGAAAACGTGCGATTTTTTTTAGAGGTCGCGCAATGAGTTTTCGTATTTCCCATTTGATTAACACGTACATAGTCGTAGTCTCAAGTTTACACGGGATTGCCAATTTTCATACAAAATAGACGGGCATAAAAATAGTTACATCGAATAGTTTGTTCAATTTTCTTTAAATCGGCGTATTATAGAGCATTCTCTGCCACATAGTCTCCAAGATATTCAATATGAGAAATAAAAAATGCACATAATTTGCGTTTTTTGCGAATAACTCGGCTACAGTCAATCTTACAGCCGCAATTGTTATGATGAATCTTGAAGAGAATACGTTTATCTACAAAACTACAAAGGAATCATTCTGGTACGATCAAACTTGACGGAATTATAACTTATTAAAGTTTTACTGCAAAGTGTAAATCTTCGCAAAGTGATTATTCTTCGCCAATTTATTTACACAAATCGGTTGTATATACATAAGTCTCATAGTTTTTGGTACAGGTTAAAAAAATAGTGGTTGAACACTTTATAAAACCATAGTGTATACCATAACCATCGAAAAGGGTATTTTATTCAATGGAGTTGCCTTATGATTTCCTAAACGATACTCCTGACAATTGAGACTATCGTTGATGGGAATCTAGCGAATCTTTTACAGAACGCGGTGTAGCGCTCATTGAAGAATTTAATAATCGGCTGACAAAAAACGAGGTGCAAAAACAGTATCTACTGCAAGTAGTTAAGAATCACCGGGCAAGATTTTAAAACTGCCACAAGAAAACTTTTCTGAAGTCGAGCTACGATTATTTCGAAGATTCAAATCAAAATGAGATTGGAAATAATATTGACATTGTTGAGTTTACTTCCAAAAATGATGCTATGTATTTCTTTTATTTTCGACACGCATCATTTTTAAATTTTGTTTAAGTTTATATAGAAACCTTATTGAATAAATTGAATAAAATACCTGATTAACTAATGACTAATACGAAAAGGTATATGCAACTGATTTGTTTAATTAAATTAACCAGAAACGTGTTATATGGCGAAAAATAATCACTTTGCCACGATTTATACTTTGAAGTTAAACGTTAATAAATCATAACTCCGTCAAGTTCGATCGTACAAGAATGATTATTTTGCAGTTTTGTAGGTAAACGTATTCTATGGCCGTAAGATTGACTGTAGCCGAGTTACTCGCAAAAAAGCGTAAATTATGCGCATTTTTTGTATTTAAAGTTGAACATCTTGGAGACTATGTGGCAGAAAATGCTCTATATTACGCCGAATTAAAGAAAATTGAACAGACTATTCGATGTCACTATTTTTCTATCCGTTTATTTTGTAGGAAAATTAGCAATACCGTGTAAAGTCGAGACAACGACTGCTTACGTGTTAATCAAATGGGAAATACGAAAACCCATTGCGCGACCTCTAAAAAAAATCACACGATGTTTTCCTTCTAAAGTTGTCAATAGTATGGTATAAACTACGGTTTTATGGTGTGCGAAGTCGAAAAAAACGTTTTTTTTGGCCACTCTACTGTACAACTTACAACAAATATTGCATCTGATTTTCATTTTTGGTCATCAATCTATTGGATTCCTTGATCAATGCAACTTCTTTTTCAGCATCGTCATTTACGACCTGCAATCCCTTCACAAAGCTTAAATAGTCGTTTCTGGTAATCTACCCTCTGATCCCAAGTCACAGGTGTCGAGAAATTCTGTTTGAATTTCGAGTTGAGCACAGAATGTTTGCGTCGTCTTCGTGAAGAAATCTTCAAGATCTGTCGTACTTATTTATTGAAGATTTCCACTGTGCGGTGAAAAGCGTTTTGGTCGATTCAGCGAAACATCTCGATTTTTTGTAGCAAGGACCATTTTTCGTTTCGTCTCTATGTGAACCGTTTCATCAAAAAATCTCGTTGCTACCAACTCTTCGGTAAGATACCATAAATGCAAATTACAATAAATTTAGATGCTGTGGCTTTTGATATTGGTGCCATGGGCATCCTCAAACCTGTGCAGTCGTTTCAAAAGTGTGAAGTCGTTGTATGGCGCCGATACCGTCAATGGAGCAGTAAATCAAAAACAATTCGAACTTCGAACAGAATTTCTTGACCACAATACCGCGACTTGGGATTAGAGTCAAGATTACCAGAAGGACAAAGTATTGTGAAGGGGCTGTAGGTCGTAAACGGCGTTGCTGAAAAAGGAGTTGCATTAATCGGGGAGTACAATAGCTTGATGACCAAAAATGAAAGCCAGATGCAATATTTAATGTAAATTGTAAAGACTCTCAGGTGATACCAAACGAAAAAATATCGATCTAAAATGGACCACCCTACACATTATAAACATGCACGTGCAGGATGGGAATACGTAAATTGTTGGACAAGCAATTTCATCTAATAGTCTAAAGAAAAGAACTAAAAAAAGTCAACAGGAATTTCTAAAGCTTTTAGGAAGTTTGCAATACGATTTAAAAAATCTGAAACTAATCAACCATATTGAAGGACACTGAGCAGAGTTCAAATTATCCCATCACTTTTGGTCTTCTTTTTCTTTAAATGTATTCTTCAAATAATTTGATATTTTCAATTTCAAAAAAATATTATGTTGGTAAGAAAATGTATAGAAATTTCGTTCAAAATGAAAGATGTTCCACATACATTCCTTTAAAAATGTCAAAAATTAAAATAACGAATAATGGGGAAAATAATGATTATGATTTTTTCTGGCAGTTTTTAATAAATTTGTATGGAACAACTTCTTTATTCGTTTTTAATAAAACGTTTATACATTTTCTTATCATAGCAAGATATTCTAAATAAATGATGAATATCAAGTTATTTGTGGAGCAAATAAATAAAATGAGAGAGAGTTCAAAAGGAATGGAAGGGTTATAATTCTCATGCTGAAAAAATTGATTTTTTACAATACCAATGCCAAAAAGTTAATAGTAAATTAATTTTTTAAAAATTGTTTAACAAAATTTCAGAACACTTTTTTTTCGGCTTCTGAAATTGAATCACTGATTTTTCTAAATTAGATTTTTTTAAACAATCTAACTTTTCCTTTTTTTAATTTTCGATTTAAAAAATATCTTCAAGCTGTTTTTTATGAAATGATTCGAGCAATGAACAGAACTAAATTTGCAACTTTTCAATCATTTCTTTAAAAAAAGACATATAAAACGTTAGAAAATTTATTGAAAAGTCATTTCGAAAAAATCTGAAAATTTATTTCATATAAAAAAAGATTTCTGAAAATTAATTGAACTTCTTTTTTAATCATTTAAAAACTTTTTCATATTATATTACTCATCTAATCAATGTTCTTAGTATCTTCAAAGTCTAATTTTTTTCAACCTTTTGATTCTTACAAAGTACTGAAATTCTACTAAAATCAAACATTTGGATAAAAATGTATCCATGACATTTTATTCGCACAATAAAAATGTGTACCTTTAAAAAAAGATAAACTTAAATTAAACTCAATGTGTATTCTCATCTAATTAATAGACGATTATTAAAAAGAAAGAAAAAGAAGCTACGATTAAGAACACAGTGAAATAAAAAGTGCTAATATTTCATTCGATTGTTTTGAATTATTTATATACCTGCGTCGCCGTAATTAGTTCTTTCGTGTCGACGGCATCGCTCTTAGACTTTTTCATATTTCTGTGTCTTGTCGCTGCTTTCATACTCTTATCCTTAGATTTTTTCGACGAAGTCACGCTAGTTACGTAGCTCTTAGAATTAGGCTCATAATGTTGTCCCAGAATTTTATCAGCCACAACCTTTGCAAAGTAGCCCAAACTATAAAATTATTCGGTAGTCCCTCGACAAGAATTTTAGTATACATTATTTACAAAAAATAAAATAAAAAAAAATCGTTTGCCCATTGTGTGTAAAACTCGGAAGACACGAGACCTACAATTGCGTCGATTATTATTTGTTAGTATGTAGTGATGAGTTGTGCAAAATATACAAGTGATATATAGTTGATATAGTAAGAGAAACTGCATTGATAAACTATTAACTGTTAGTAACTATCATTAAATTACTTCAAGCTTTATATTTATCCAATTAATCACCAGATATTCCCCAAAGCAGATGTTCGTCAGTAGTAATAAATTAGTGACTGATTAACAATCAAAAAATGTATAGCAAAGTCTTAAAAAAAAAAAAAAAAGAAATGATCAGTTGTGGATGCTGGGGCCAAGAGGATTGGTTTTTATCGTCTTCCAAAGTATCTGTTTGTCAACATACATTTTTTCGTTATAATATAAAATATAATTTTGAAAAATTATTATTATTATAAAAGTATCCAATTAAATTGTTTTCAATGACGGTTATTATTATTTTCTTTTAATATGTTCAGAAACATTTACTTTAGAAATGAGTGTAAAGACGTGATTTCGTATAATAATTGTCGATAATCATTTAAGGATCTTGTCGAAGGACTATCTTACCTTTGCGAGACGTTCGAAGTGCAGGCGGGCTGCCTTATCATAGTAAGGCTTCTCGAACCATACTTTTTCCTGTGCCAATGCAGTAGCAGCCATATTTTATTATGATTTTGCGTTAAGCTGGAAACGAATTAGCATGTATATAACCAGTGTGTCAGATCTGCTTCTTTTCTCTTAAATTTATTTTAATGACATTGCCGATTTTTATTTCATAAACTTTATTTTATAACAATACAAATGAGACACAAGCGTATAAATATATCATCTTTTTTGTTGTTATTATACATAACAAGATAACAATACGAATAAAACTTTTCTTATGAATTTAAATTAATCAATCATTGATATATTGAGTGGTGACTTTAAAACATTATTTTACTTTCAAGTGGTTTCACCGAATTCAGGCGAAAATTAGTCATATTTTTCAAAGGTACAAAAATCTTAAGTTCCAATCGATTGATCGTCTTTTTTGTTACCATGTAAAAAAAGCACCAGTTCCAAATATAAAAAAAAATATAGTTCAATTAATTTTTGTTAAATAGGCAGTCTTAGTTAATTCAACCGTGTTTTGTCATATCAGATATTTCGAATAATTAGCCATATTTGAGAAATTAGAAAATGCTAAATGTGAATTTCTTTAGATGTATAAATTCAATATTTCGGTAGTTCCGTAGTTTTGTATCTGCTTTCCAATTAAATTTTACTGATAATATTATGGTCCTAATCAATAATATTATTTATATTATTTAATTGTAAATCTCATCTAAAACTACAACATTTATGGTGAGACACTTTTTTTCTACGATTTATAATGTATACGTTAGCTTGACTTGGAAGAAGAAGAAGGAGAAAAAAATAAAAGTACTTAAATTTAGTTAATTATGAAAAATATCTGAGATCACAAAAAAGGTGACTAAATTGACAAAAAATATCACATAATAACAACATTTTATTGAAGGAAATAAAACTCGGTAAATCGTTTATATTTGGAATCAGGCACTTTTTACGATTACGAGTTTATAATAAAATATGAGGTATTCCTGGCCAGCTCAGTGAGTGTTCAAGCCTGACCTCTTACAATTCCCTTCATAATGTTTTATACTATTCTATGTGGTCGAAAAAACACGTTTAATTTTTTTCTTAGATTTTTTTTACTGAAACTTTTTTTTCATGAATTTCTCATAATAATATTTTTTGCCTTAATTTAAGTTTGTTTAATTTTTCTCAAAAATGGTGTATTAGATAGCAACATTTTTGAGTTTTGACCTTGCGTGGCCAGAGGCTTGCATCAATTTTGTTAAACTTTTTTTTCGAAAATAAAGACATTAAGAAATGGATAAAAAATGAAACGAGATGTCAGTTTATGGTCGGCTGTTGTGTCAACATTTTATGTATAACACAAGATTATTTGCGAGTTTCTCTGAAACCGTTTTTTTATCGATATAAAAGAAAATTATGTATTAAATAATGAAATGTGGAAATAGAAAATGAAGTGAGACATTTGAACTCTCGTTTTGTAAATTTCTCAAATCCAATCATCAACTCCATCGAGTTTAGGATTATTTTGTCTTAATCAAACGCGTGTATGTGTGTGTGTGTGTGTTCACAAATTAGAGGGCCAACTCAAAAAGCGATTGAACGCTTTTTGAGTTGGCCAGGTATATCTCATATATTTTTCTAGCATAGCACAATTGAACTATATTTATTTTCAACAAGGATTCTCTTAATCTTTAGATTCGTCATTTTAGTAAAAATCTTAGACACTATTCCTTCAATTGACATTCACAGAGTTCCGAATCATCTCTACAAAGTTTTATGAAAAACTTATATTATACTTTTCAAATCACTTAAAACATAATGATTAACTATTGTAAGATTAAAAAATTCGTATTATCAGTCGCTGCTATCATCGCTAAAGTACCGCGATTCAAATCGCGATTTCATCGGTCTCTTATACTTAAGGGATTCTAGCTTGTCCGTCTTACTAGGTGAATACTCATGTTTAACAGCTTTTTTCGTCATTTCGTCCAACCGATCTTGAATAGAATCGACACATTTTTTCGGCTGTACGCATGCGAAAAATGTCGCAGTGTCAAAATACTCGATAAAAGCTTTAAGTTCATTGTACGACGAGTGCATCGACAAGCAGACGTAAAATCTTTTATCATTTTGTGAATCCCACTCAGAATAATTCGCAGACGAATCTCTGCCCTTCCATCTTAAAGCTGATGGCACTATAGTTAAAATATTCTCCAATTCGACAATTCGACAATCTAAATGTGCTTTCTGATTCTTGTTCATACAAGCGTGAATTGGCGTGCTATTTCCGTCGTTAGTGATACATCTTTCTAACTCGGGAATACGTGAGAAATCCTCATAAACGGAGGACTTAACGTGTATCCGTTTTTTCAAGGATTCCCTCAGCTCCATAAAGAGAAATTCGGAGCCATAAAGAGCGGAGCATTCCAGAATGACGACATTACTCTTGTCTCTATCGATCCAATCACCAGCGACTCGACTTATTTCCAAAAGACTCTCCTGTCTGCTTGGAAAATCTTTGTAATCCAAGCTCAAAAAAGTTGTGTCTATATAAATTTTGTCGAATTTTTTTGGTATCATAATTCCTCCCGCTTGATCATGTAGCGGTTTTAATCTTGGCAAATCTTTTGGATTTAATCGAAAATCACCGGTATACAAAACTAAAACGTTTTCACGCTCAAAAATAAACATAACCGAGCCAGGACAGTGTCCAGCGTTTACACTGTCTACAGTGATGCTTTCCTGCCGGCTTTTCACTACATAATCAATGATTATGGGCGAACAAGGAACGATAACTTTGATATTCTTGGACTGTGTTTCATTGAGACAATATCTTCTAATCAAAAACAGTTTGCTCAACAATGTACAGTAGATAAACTGTTTTTTGGCTATAAGATTATTGAAAAATCTTGTGTTCAGTCCTATCATGTGATCGGTGTGACAGTGACTTAGGAAAAACACGGAGGACTGAAGATTCATGTCGTCGAAGCGATCCACCGATATTCCGGGTATCTCCTCGACGATCCCGGCAAAAGTCGACATTCTGGTTTCTCTGTAAATGATAAATTAGAGCTTCGAATTTCTATTTTTTGCACGATTTTCAACCGCGAGGAAAAACTATTTTGTTCAAAGCTATAGATGAGGTATTTTATTCCAATTCTCCAGCTTACTGACTTTAATTAAATCATTTCTATGTGGTTTGGAGATTTTAAAAATATATATTTTCCTGAGTGAATGGAGTGCTTTCAATTTTTTATAGACTTTTTATGAGATTTTGTTGGGTAAAGTATTTTAATGTTTATTAGGGCGATTGAAAAATCAGCCCAACTAGCTGATTAAGAATCTACTTTGGTGCAAAAAAAAGAAAGCTCACTAAAGGAGGAGCTCTCTTTTGGTGAGCTTTCACCAAATAATGATATTTATAGGTGTCTCACGCATGAAAAAGAAAACGATTGAATTAATTGAGATTCAATTAATTCAATTAAACCGCCAGAGTACGGTCTGTCACCGATTTATTTTATTGAATCAATAAGTTATGGAATTGTTCGAATTCCATTAAACCAAGTACATATATGGTCGTAAATATTTGATTAAATCAACTGATGATTTCATTCAAGAGAAACCATAACAGTTGAATCGGACTCAATCATTAATTGAGTTGCGGTATTGTTGCTTAGAGTATTTCTTAAGAATTAATATAAAACAAAATTATATTGCACTTTTCATCATTCATTGTTATCAGCCTAGTCGTATTTATACTTTTAATACAATTTTTACAACTTAAAATTCTAAGAACAAAGTGAGCCTCGAACTAGCGCTTCCTATCGTAATGCCTAATTACCCTACGCTGCTACCGCTTATTGGTATATGCAAGTTTTTATCGGACATACAAGTTACCTCATTTTTTATCTTTATCAAATCCAATATAACTGTTACATGTGATTAATTCCCAACTGCTAGCCCGTTAAAATTCACAAGATTGAATTCGGTGAGATACATTTCTGTCAACGGCATGTATATCTAATTAAAGAAACTTGCGTGAAGCATGTATCGCAATAGGATAACTTATTGTCCTGACCAAGAAAATATTACATTGAACTGAAGGAGTTGTTCAATATTTGAAAAATGTTATTCAATGCTCGGTTTCATTTACTTCGTCGTCTTAGAATGGCCCTTAGTATATTTAATAGTAAATGTGAGATTCGGTGCAAAATATTTATTTGATCCAATCACGAGTGCAATTCCTTAAATTATTTATTTCTACATAGACGATAGATTCTTACGAGGAAGTTCAATCACTAGCATGTTTCTGTGAATCAATTTGATAAATAATTGATCCAATTACACACTGTCGATGATTCTAATTGCTGCATGATTAATCTAACCGAAAAAGTATTGATTCAATCGAATCCCCTTCAATCGCATGCATGCAATTGATTCAAGTCCTTTTCCGTGCGGAATTACTAATTTCCCACTTAACCCTTCGTGGTCACACGGGATACAATCGACCCGTCGATCAACTTTCGACATAAATATATAATAGGTTCCGACTCCGAATGGGACTGTATTCGCCATCTACCTCAAGTTTAAAGTTTACTTTTTTTAAACGAATATATACCATATTTTTGCATAATTCGACATTTTTTGCTACTCCAAAATGGACCCTCTTCACATGGCGGAATAAATACCTTTTTTGGAATCCGCACTATACTACTATTTTTTCCCCCCAAAAAGTAGCATATCTAAGGAGTATCACGTCCAAATTTTAGGTAAAAATATTGAAAATTCACGAATCTATGATTTTTTGAGCGAAAAAGTGTCTTCTTTTTTTCCGTTTTCACCTCTACACATTTTTTTTAATATGTCGCCATTTTATTTCTTATAAATAAATTTTTTGTACATCATCTAGAATGTTTAAACCATGTTCCGTAGTTTTTTTGAACCACTTCGGACAGATAGTTTGGTCACTATACCTTTTTGAAATCTGACTGGGTTGAATCTACCCAGTGTAACCATTACCGTGATTGAATTTGGAGGTGTGACCATAAAGGGTTAAATAACATGGGAAACACGTTTTTGCGTATTTAGATTTTTATACCCCCTTAATGACCACTGTTAATGAGTAATTTTACATCATGTATCTATAGAAAATGTAATTCTTTACAAAAAAAGGTTCTTTGCAAGAAATTCCTAAATCCAACCACTTGAAAGTTATTAACTTTTAAAGTAATACTAGGCTAATCACATGCGTTGGCGCGCGTGCCTGAAAATCTTTTGCGCTACAGCGCTCTTATAAAAGGTTACGGGGGCTGCCGCGACCGTCGTTTTATATCAAATTTGACATCAAACTGATTTTGTTTACAACGGACTTTCCTGGCAACCAATCACAGCTCGAATAGTTTGCTAATAATGCTTTACGTTACTGATGAATATTGGACTAGGCTAATTACACGCGCTGGCGCGCGAGCCTGGAGATCTTTTGCGCTGCTGCGCTCTTATAAAGCTTTAAAAGTTTAAGGGCGCTGCAGCAACCGCCCTCTTATGTCAAATTTGACACCAAACTGAACTTGTTTATTACAGACTTTCCCGGCAACCAATCACAGGACGAATAAAACGATGACAACGATTTCCGTTAATCATAAAATTTTTAAAAGAGGACTAAGGTTAGGCGGACCCGCGCGCTCCTTCTGTCATTTGACATTTGACATAACCAAAAAGATTCAATGTGTGACTTGGTTCCGGTCCCAGTCTGTCTGAGGACAGCAACGACCAATCACAGCACGAATAAAGAGGCAACAAAGCAAATATCAAATCTTCGATATTTTCGAGATATCTCGTGACCCACCAACTTTTTATGGAGAGACTAGCCTAATCTCACGCGCTGGCGCGCGTGTCTGAAAAACTTTTGCGCTGCTGCGCTCTTATAAAGCTTTAAAAGGTTACGGGCGCTGCAGTGCCCGTCCTCTTATGTCAAATTTGACACAAACTGAACTTCTCATGGACTTCCCTGCCAACCAATCACAGCACGAATAAAGAGGCAACAATGCAAATATCAAGTCTTCGATATTTTCGAGATATTTCGTGACCCACCAACTTTTTAGAGAGAGATTTATATATAATTTTATCGTTTTTCAACTATTACGGGAAAACTATTAGTTTTTCCAGAACATTTCTGAAATTTCTTTTTTTATAGAGCATTCAATTCTCAACAAATTGGCTCTTGACAGGAATTTACCAATGTCATAGTTTGGAAATTGTAGGCCAAGGAAAAATAAAACTTATTACATAAAAAATTATTCTACATACATTTTATATAATTTCGTAATCTAAAAAATAACAAGAAATATGTGAAAAAGTGAATTATTATATTCTGATATTTATTTATGATTGACTACATTTTTTACGTTGTTGCCAAGTATGGTATAATAATGATAGCTTTAAAGAATATTTGGAATTTTTTAGAATGCTAAAAATGACAAATGATGCTGCAGAACACAGCGTTTCATTATTAGATGAGTATAACGAATGCTTAACTAAATGCGAAGAGCAATTTCAGTATTAGTTACAAACTGTGTGAGAACATTGACAGTGCTATCCCGATTGCAATAAAAAAAAATCATGCAGTGATCAATAGTCGTTTTTGTAAATAAAATCCATTTAAAATGAATTTTTTGTAATGAATTTTTTTTTTTTTTTTCATAGACCTACAATTTCCATTCTGACATTGGTAAATTCATCTCATGAGTCGATTTGTAGAGAATTGAATGCTCTACAAAAAAAGTTTTAAGAAATTCTGTGGTAAAATTCATAGTTTTGCTGTAATAGTTGAATGACAGTAAAATTTTATATTATATTAAGTAGGTATAAAAGTCTAAATACGCAAAAGCGTATTTCCCATGTTATTTAAATGGGAAATTAGAAATTGTGTGAGTCACCTCTAAATATTATTATTTACAGCTCTCCTTTGGTGAACTTTCTTTGTTTGCACCAAAGTAACTTTTCAACCAGTTAGTTGGGCAAAAAAAATATAACCATATTTATTATTTTTTTTTTATCACCCCAATGTTTATATTTTCTAGGATGTAAAGCATATTGTGAGAATAAATATGTGAAAATCCTTCATCCTGAGATGTACTTTTGCGTGAGTATATTTTAAACATTCCATAACTCCTCTAAAGACCTTGCTTTTAACGTGGAACTGCAAAAATCTACTTTTCTAAAAGCGACAATTTAAAAAAATGCAAATTCTAAGATACAATTTACAAATGCTTTGAACACAGTCACAATGTGGAATAAATTTTAGTCTGTTTCTTATTTTTTCAATGAGTTGAAAGGGCCTCATTTTCTTTTTCTCTTTTAAACCATCCTCAAGTTATAGCATTTTCAGAAAACTTACAAAAATGCAAGATTTCTATAATATATTTCTAAGTATCATGCAGAAATGTAGATCAGTTGCTTGAACCACTTTCGAGTTACAGCATTAAAAAAAAAAAAATTAACTAATTTATCGAATATGCCTAAATTTAGTATTAAGCATTGACACACTCTATTTAAGTTCTATGCAAAATTTTAGATCAGTTCTTTAACCGTTCTCAAGTTATAGGATTTAAAAAAAATTATAAAATATTAAATACTGATAAGTTTTCAATGCCTCAACCCATTTGAGGCAAATTCAATATCAAACAACTTTAGTGGTAACTCAACCTGAGTGAAAAGGTTCAGCTCGATCATCCAAAAATAGTGGTAGTTACCTCTTAACATCCTTTTTGTCACACACACACACACACACACTCACGCACACACTCACACACACATCTGGATACTGGCTGAAAATTGTATTTCTGAATGTTTTAGACTACTTTATGTAAGTTAACATTCAAATTTGAAAAAAAAAATTCACGAAAACATAGCTCCGTCTATTAGGAAACAAAACCTGGATTCGTATCTTGGAAAGCCTCCGGTGATCGGCCCGCGTTAACCACAGTGAAAGAGGGACAGTGTCAGAAACTGACAATTTGACATGGAATACCTAATTTGTATATTAGCAGAACAGTTTTTTGTGAAAAAAGGCCAGTATAGGCTCACCTATAATCTCTCTCTGTTACTCCTGTAAAATCCTATTCTGCCTCGGGGAACCTTCCTCAGGAACGTTTATGCGAAATTCACGAGAACAGCTGTTTGTCAGACTGAAAGATCCAGATTCAGTTTGAGGTTATGTATAGCAACGATAAAGTGCAGCCGTTTAGCGACACAGAAATATATGTATATATGGATATATGTATGTGTCAAAAAATATATGCGGTGTGATTAAAAGTAGGGCAAAGACGACACAATACATTTATTGACGTTTAATTTGGTTAATGACATTATGAAAAGTTCGCAAAAATTGGAATTTAACCATGTGCCGTATCGATTGTTCGGCGACACGTTGACAAAAATTGTTTGTAACATTATTCAGTCAATCGATATCGACTGAAATATCATTGTTGAAGCTATAAAGTATAAAGAGAGAGAGATATATATATATGTGGATGTAGTTCTTAAAATACCTTTAAATGTCAAACGATTGGCAGTCACGTCCTTCGAGAAATGATCTAGCGGCTTTTCTCTAGAGCTGGCCGAAAAATCAAGCTACGCCGGATATGCGAATTGAGCGAAGAGTGGAGAGAGAGCGCGCAAAGAGAGATGAATTGAGGATTATTAATTTTGATTGGCGGAACCGAAGACTGGGGGGGGGGGGGGGGTGGTAACCTTAAATCTATATATAATAATAATAATAATAGTAATAAAGTAATAACGTGTTGAGGAAGACAAAAGTTGTGATGGCAAATAATTGAAAGTATAGGAAGGAGATTATTTGCAAGACAGGATTTTCAATGTTTTAGAAGAAAAAATCGAAAACGCTTTTTGGTAGCCGGCAATGGTAGCCACCTACATAAAGTTAACCGAAAATTTTTATGAATCTAATTTTCAATAATTGGTATCGATTGGTGGTCGATTGGTGGTCATTGGTAGCTTAATTAAAATATTTGGTGGTCAATCGTTCTTTTATAATCAATAAATCAAAATTTGCCCTGGAAGTTAGCCGAAAGATTTTTTTTTTTAACGAATATAGGCTAAAAGGGGCTTAATCGATAAGAAATCGATTGGTGGTCACGAATATCACAATTAGAAGATTTGGTGGTTCTTAATTTCTGAATTAATCAAAATAAATGAATTGGAGATCCGTACCCGTATAGCTGTGTATTATGTTCACAGAAGCGGAGGCTGTGATTGGTTGAAAATGGGTACAGCGGTATACCACGCACGTTCTGTCTGATAAAACGTACAATTCTTAACCGATTTTATTTTACAAGGTCGTAATCGAAGCGGAAGCGTTCGTTAATCATTGGTACTGTAATCAAAATATTTGGTGGCCCTTCATTAACATACACGATATCGTAAATCGTACTCGCGCGTTACAGCCGCCAGCGGAGGCTGTGATTGGTCGAAAATGGGTACAGCAGCATCCACGGACTTTCTGTCTGATAAAACGTACATTTCTTAACCGATTTTGCTTTACAAGGTCGTAATCGAAGCGGAAGCGTTCGTTAATCATTGGTACTGTAATCAAAATATTTGGTGGCCCTTCATTACCATACACGATATCGTAAATCGTACTCGCGCGTTACAGCCAGCAGCGGAGGCTGGGATTGGTCGAAAATGGGTACAGCAGCACCCACGCCCGTTTTGTCCGATAAAACCTACAATTCTTAACCGATTTTACTTTGCAAGGTCGTAATCGAAGCGGAAGCGTTCGTTAATCATTGGTACTGTAATCAAAATATTTGGTGGTCCTTCATGAACATATACGATATCGTAAATCGTACTCGCGCGTTACAGCCGACAGCGGAGGCTGTGATTGGTCGAAAATGGGTACAGCAGCATCCACGGACGTTCTGTCTGATAAAACGTACATTTCTTAACCGATTTTATTTTACAAGGTCGTAATCGAAGCGGAAGCGTTCGCTAATTATTGGTACTCCTATGAAAATATTTGGTGGCTCTTCATTACCATACACGATATCGTAAGTCGTACTCGCGCGTTACAGCCAGCAGCAGAGGCTGGGATTGGTCGAAAATGGGTACAGCAGCACCCACGCCCGTTTTGTCCGATAAAACCTACAATTCTTAACCGATTTTACTTTGCAAGGTCGTAATCAAAGCGGAAGTGTTTTATCAGACAGAACGTCCGTGGATACTGCTGTACCCATTTTCGACCAATCACAGCCTCCGCTGGCGGCTGTAACGCGCGAGTACGATTTACGATATCGTGTATGTTAATGAAGGGCCACCAAATATTTTGATTACAGTACCAATGATTAATGAACGGTTCCGCTTCGATTACGACCGTGTAAAATAAAATCGGTTAAGAATTGTACGTTTTATCAGACAGAACGTGCGTGGTATACCGCTGTACCCATTTTCAACCAATCACAGCCTCCGCTTCTGTGAACGTAATACACAGCTATACGGGTACGGATCTCCAATTCATTTATTTTGATTAATTCAGAAATTAAGAACCACCAAATCTTCTAATTGTGATATTCGTGACCACCAATCGATTTCCTATCGATTAAGCCCCTTTTAGCCTATATTCGTTAAAAAAAAAAATCTTTCGGCTAACTTCCAGGGCAAAATTTGATTTATTGATTATAAAAGAACGGTTGACCACCAAATATTTTAATTAAGCTACCAATGACCACCAATCGACCACCAATCGATACCAATTATTGAAAATTAGATTCATAACAATTTTCGGCTAACTTTATGTAGGTTAAATTCGAATATAGGTTGCTTGATGATTTATGTCGCCGTTGATAGTGGTAGAACTGAAATAGCGAATTTCTAATGTGGTTTTCCTTACTCCGTGTTTCTGCTCAGTCTCGAAATTTTGCAGCAAATCTTACTGATTCACAAGTGTCTTCCACTCGGATTCATTGGCGACGTTGGAAAGGTGCGGAGTTCCTCTCACGGGAAATCATGGCCACGATACATCGGCGATTGAACTCACAACATATTTGGTGCAACACTGCAATGAAACCTTTTCTTCGTGGCTTCCATGGCCTTTCGGGGCGCCGGGTTGGCCGGACCTCGACAATTTGCTTCTCAGGGGGATGGTCCAGCTCCAGGCTGATAAGTCGTATAGGAGGCGGGTGACTCGGTAATATCGTGGCCCATTTTCCAGCGCCCACATAGGCATCCAGCGTCCACGGACCCTGTTGTTCGGAGTCCGCCTGCAGCACTGTCTAGCAGTGCTAAATTCCTAAAACAGAGTTTTTGGAGCTCCTAGAGCTCTAATAAATGAAGAGAACTATTTATCCGAAGTAGCTCATAGGTGTGAGCACGAGAAACAATCTTGAAGGTAGCGAGGTATTATACATGAGCGGCAACGGGTGGTGTGGCAGGTAATGGTTCGTCGGCGGGGTGTAAATCCCGTGGTGGAAGATGGTAGTTGGGGTGAGACTCTGATGACGGGGAACAATACGGTCGTGAAATAAATATATTCTAATTTATCTAATTTTAGTGTTAATTTTAAAGATAGCCCTAATTCGAATTAAGATAGCATGGAGTTTCTTCGAGACATTTATCTAAAGATATCATAGGAGAAAAAAAAATTGAAGATAGCAAAAACAATAGAAACCAGATGTTTTTATGTTGCCAGTACCCCTGCCGGTGTCTAGAAGCGACCGAGCACCGCTCCAGTGTCGTAAATCCGACACTCCTCGCCGTTTACACTTCGCACGGGTGGCGTGGCCAAAAAGTCACGTCACAGTGTAGAGTATATTTTTTTTTATTCTTGCAAATTGGCTAAGAAAGTAATTTTTTTTTAAACTTGCTACTTAAGTCACATGTTGGAAATCTACGTCGGATGCCTTAAAAAATTAAATTTTGTCGAAAATTTGAAAAAATAAGACTTAATTAGCAAATTAGCGAAAAAAAAGTACTTCATAGCAATATCATTGTCACCATGATCAAAATCATGGCCTACTTCCTAAGTTGTGTGAGGAAGATCGTATTTCAAAAACTTATTGGCTGAACTTGTTATTCCTGGATAATAAATATTTTTCAGATAAATAATGTAGTGTAACGTAATAAAATAATAAAAATACATATTTACAGCATTATTTTTCATTTCAGAAGACAGCTCTTTCGAATTTTTAACAAGCTTCGGTTCAAAGTTTTAAAACAAATGCAATAACCGTTTGACATATATTTTAACGAAAATTGCAATACATAAGAACTTGTCACTGTTTTACTTGCATGCCAGATTTGAGCTGTTAATTAATTTAAATGTCTTTAATTTTTTTATACAACAGCAAAATATCGAGGCCCTGGGCGCGCGCTCGTACCCATACGCATATATTTTTTATACCACTTTTCCCGACGTTTTGGATAATTCTGAATGTCCTGACATGAAAACCTAAGAAAAAAAAACATTTCATGAACTCAAAGCTTCTCTGTGAGGAAGCAAAAATAATAATTATCCATTTATAGAAAAAATTAGTTAAGGTTGTTAATCACAAAACTCAGTTTGATGTCAGCTCTTTGAAATTGATACAGCACGTAGATTAATAGTTTCTGCATCGACTGGTAAAAGATCGAGACAACTAATAATCTTTATTTCCGAGATATTGAATTCTAAAGTTGACTCGAATTATCACTGAGATGCAACGGTTATATGGGGTGAGGCGATACCGGTCCCATTATTGACCCATATTTATGGCCAGATTGATGTCAGCCCTATAAAAAACACACCAGACATAGCCCAGGGTATGCAGATCACGATCATTTACGTTCGAGATATCATTATAAATGAAATAAGAGAGTAATCATCAAGAATATCAGGTAAAACGTCGAGAAAAT
The DNA here is from genome assembly GCA_964016905.1 of Perithous albicinctus. Lineage (NCBI taxonomy): Eukaryota > Metazoa > Arthropoda > Insecta > Hymenoptera > Ichneumonidae > Perithous > Perithous albicinctus. The sequence continues at coordinate 4,403,997 of OZ024697.1, forward strand.
GATGCGAAATCAAATAGCTCCCTGACAACATGGCAACGTCGCATCAGCTGTGAGCCGCGAAAACGAAGCGCGCGAAATTCAAACAGAACACGCATAGAGGATACGTACTTTTTTATTCTCCTGGAATATAAAAAATCTTTTCGGTTTTTCTTCGGACTCTCCGACATATCCTCACTGCTCGCCATTCTAACCTCGAACCGTGACAGGACGATCGACCGACGCGGTTACCAGATACGAATTCAGGCTCAGGCACCACGACCGCCAACCTCGAAACATTAACACTCGAAACTACAACGCGGCGTTGCCAGTTCTCGCACGCTTATATACGCGAACTGAAACACAATTATATTTCTAATTTATCAAAGGCAATGTAATCGTATATGATTTTTTTGTATAAATAATGATAACTAATCGTCCCAGTTATCCGAACAATTACGTAGTGCCGTGTTTCATATCACTAACATACAACATTACGAAGTTGGTAGTGATGACGTCACCCAATGTAAAATCATAGGAGCTTCCCCTCTCGCCTCTACCCCCGCGGGGATCGTGATCAACAACCTTAAGCTCACAATCGCACGATAATTCAAGCTTCACAGTTGTAGTTTTTAAAAATCCGATAACAACGTGCAGTATTTTTGTAACCGTTTCTGTACATCCGAATAATTAATGCATTAATTATTCGGATATTAAGTATAGGATTTGAAAAAGAAGGCAACTTACGTTTAAAATTTTTTTTTCAATGCTTGAAACATAATTTTAACTTATAAACTACGTGCCGCAATTTGGCCGGAAAAAGACCACCATTGGGAAAAGTAAAACTAGCGACTGCCTTTCAGGCATTAAAATGTCTATTAATTCTTTTGGTCTCAAAAATTGACGAATGCTTGATGCATAATTGCCATTAAAATTTTTTAAATTGGTAGCAATGACTCGTTAAAAAAAACGTTTTCGGCTTTATAATCATTCCTTTTCGTCTTGGACATTAACGAAGGCTTGAAACATTATAATCTCTTCCTCCAAGACTTTGAGATTTATTTTATCAATCGCTGGTATAAATAATGCCGAGCCGTGATTGAGAGTTTTCGATGGAGCAATTTCGGCTTTGCCAGATGTGATTAACAGGATATACTGGCGGTTGATCTTGGAATTAATAGAATATAAGTCGTATAATATGAGTCGTTTTTTTCTTTTCCCTCATAAAATATGAGAAGATATTCGAATATTTTATCAGGACATTTTTCTCTTGAATTACAGATCCGTTGAGGATAATCCTGTGTATAAAAAGAGTGCAAAGAGAACATAGCAGAACGTTAAAATGTCCGGATATATGCTTTAAAAGCGGTGACTTTTCTCGGAAATATTGTAAACAGGTAACGCATACGAGAAGTTAACTGATTTTGCTAAAAAGTTACTTAAACTACTAACGAAATAAAAAAAAAAGAGTAGATCGTGGAGCATAAGAAACAGAATTCATGATTTTTCTGTACAATAGGGCAAACCTGGCTTTCTACTTGAACCAGCGAAACACGCAATCACACCTTACCAGTCTGTGTATGAGAAAATAATTATCATTTATGATGTGCTTTTACGAAGGATGGCCTCACGTACTCACGTGCCTCACGTACTGAAGATCTTAGTGTTTTAACATTTCACCTTGATCAAGGCGGCCTCAGAACTTCTTCATTAATAAATATCTTCTTCTCCCTTTGCTGGCTGCCAAAAATTAATGTGGTTTATAATTTTTTGTGCGGTGTTTTCTTGCCATTGACCATACTTTCCAGTCCAGAAAATTGTCTTGATTCAATATTGTCTTGTTTGCCGAGCTTATTTTCGACAATCTGTGCGAAAATAGGTCTTGAGATGGATTTATATTAAATAAATAATTCCAAAAACAGAGTAGATATTGACATTTTTTTATTGATCGCCTCAACCTCTACGATTTCGCATTCTCATTCGCGCCTCGGCTCGCATCGCTTTGGACTCGTAATCGCTGTCGTCTGCGTTGAACACTGATGCTTAAAAGATTAATGTCGGCTTCACGATTGGTATCTGAAAAATAAAACAGGGTTTATATTACCGATCTCTATACAAGTGATTTATAAACATGAATGCCTACTGTACCAAAAAAAGAAAATAATAATGTTTTAAACACCAGAGAAGATACAGAAATGTTTGTGTCACACTCTGGACCACAGGTTGCCCAGAGTATGAAAAAAATATTCATGGAAATTGAAAATTTTCTGGACTTGGATAGATGCAATTAAGTTTAGAGAGGAAGTTTAGGGGCATAAACTGAAGAAAATATATACAGAATATACACACGGATAAAATGAATGTGGAAGAAATATATGCAACCCTTGATATATTTTTGCATACACGTAACATATTTTTATATATATACAAAATGTGTGAAAACAGAAAATATTCAATTAGATTTATCAAAAAAAAGACAGCTAAAGAATGTTTTTGGATATACTTGATCCTAGGGGTATACTCGACAAAGTGAGTACTCTAAGAGCGAATTGTTTTCTCTGTAAGCTGATTCCTTTAATGATGCGTACAAGACTTTCAAAATCGTTTGTATACATTTTCTAAAGGAAACTGGTATTAGAGCAGGTGTAACAAATTAGATGTATTGTCGTTTAAAGTAAAAAAATATGTTTAACAGTCAATTTCCAGAAAAATAACTCAGTTTATGCCAAGAACCCATGAGACATATTTTTCCGCAGCTTTTTAAAAGGCAAATTTATAATATTAATACAATTTTGTTAAATGATAGCTCATATTTTTTTTAAAACTGTACCTTTTTGGCAAGGTTCTACTTTGCAGGAAGTCCATACTGTCGTTGGGTGGTGTCGAGAAGCTGGTCTTGAATTAATTCAAATGCAGCAAGAGCGTCTTTGTCCTCTGCGAGTCCAGTGTCTCAACCAGCCAATATGCAGGAAAAACAGATTGCTTAGTAGTCTGTAAAATAATAAAAATAATAAAATATATCCAGAGTAACACATACTCTCACTTTAATTTTTACTAATTCTACTCACCATAAAGAATCAATGTTAATTTGCAGGCCTTATTTAATACACTCCGATACTCCGACTCCACCGCACGTCCCTATTTCATTATTAAAAACAATAAACAAACAATTTAATGCGTTTAATCACTTTTAAAAGAATAAGGTTATTTTAAAATTTCAGATTTGACAGATTTGCTGCTGTATCGTTAGCAGTGGTGCTCAATACCGATGAAAACTACACGTGCCACGGTAGCGACTGTAGCGTTAGCAACTATCGTAACGTTTTCGCACGGTACGCGCCACGGTAAGCCCAACGGTCAACTCGTAATCCCGCCCCGGGAGTATAGATCTTGTTACCGACTACGGTCGGTAAAAATAGGCAATTTCGTTCTTTGTCGCTCATATGTTTCACATATGCGGCAAATTATATAGGATTATAATATTAATGCAAACGCATTTGATTTGACAGTTGAAAAAGCTGAAAAAATACTTGACATTGTTTTTGATCGGGGGGGCTTCGTATTCGAAGTTGCTTACTACATAGTATACTTCCCTGTCGCCAAACCGACCAAACTCAAGTCAGCCTCATTGTTTTGTAGCAGACGTAAATCGTTTGAACATGGCGGCGCAAGGTTCACCAGCAAAAATCAAAGAGCTAAGTTTGCCGATGTCGCGGGTTAAAACGATAATGAAAAGTTCACCGCACGTGGACACTGTTGGCCAAGACGGATTATTCTTAGTCGCTAAAGCAACGGTGAGTAATTTTCACGCTTTCCACGATATTTTACACCGTGATTATGTAGCGACGCATGTTGGGGTCCATGCTTGTATTTTCGTGGGAAATCGAATGACGTACGCGCTTCATTCAATTGTAAACTGCGAGCTTTCACATTTGCGAAAAGTGCGAAATATTCATAATAATTTATGCAAAGTCAAATTATGTATTAACACTGATGAGTGATTTGTATTAAAGGGCGTGTTATTATTTGAGCGAAATTTTAATAGCGAGACTTTTGAGACAAAAAGCATTAATTTATTAATTCAAATTTTCATGGAGATGTTCTCGTTGAGCTTTTATTTTAATTCATAATCGGCAATTTTTTGTACCCATTTTAATATTGCAAAGTCCATTCCGTTTAGTGTTATTTTCTATACGAATATATCACGTAGGTTTTTTGGGCTCGCATACAAGTCCTCGAAAATACATGGCATAACACTGGTCGAAGCGGTTTTATATAAATCCCTCTCGCAGAGATTGATATTTGAGGATACTGCGAAATCCCAATAATATGCTCCCACTTGCTAGCGATATCGACGAAAGTCTACTCAGCAGGATTTATGAAACTTTTTCGAGTCAAATTATAGAATTCACATTTAACCAGATAGACAAAAAAACGCCAAAGAACAATTACTACTTTGATACCATTCTAGTTGGCGAATCGTCAGTATTTATATTTGCGGACTTTGACACTTTCTATTAGGGTCACAAAAGGAGAATGACAAACATCGGGTTGTCGATTTAATAGAATTCCGTTTTTGTCGACTTGATACTTGGACGGATAACGAAACAGCCAAATGCTTAAACGACAGAATTCCGATTTACTTAATTTACAGAACATGCGAAAGTACTATTATCGCTTTGGCTACACATCCAATTGTCGAATCCATCATATGTCGATTCATGCTTTTGGATGAAAACAAACTTCTAAAATTCGGCTCATTCACGGTCGGTAATCAATAAAAGATCGTTTTTGTCCCCGAAAGATGGCGCTAAGTATTAATTTTCAAATTACAGAGCACTGTTAAGCGAAATTCAGGGCCGTGCCAGCCGGCACAAAGTTTTTTTTTGAATATGCAGAAATCTTAAATCTCATCTTTTAAGTCCGTCTAGCAACGGCCCTGAAATTCGCTTAACAGTGCTCTGAAATTTCAAAATTGATACTTAGCGCCATCTTTCGGGGACAAAAACGATCGCTTGTTGATTACCGACCGTGAATGGGCCGAACTTTAGAAGTTTGTCAATTCTAAAAAGTTGAAAAAAGATAGTTTATACAAACGGGAAGGGTGTCAATGGCGGGGTATTGGAATCTGCGTTTTCATCCGAAAACATATATCGACATATGATGAATTGAACAATTGGATATGTAGCCAAAGCGATAATAGTACTTTCGCATGTTCTGTAAATTAAGTAAAAAGGAATTCTGTCATTTAAGCAGTTGGCTGTTTCGTTATCCGTTCAAGTATCAAGTCGACAAAAAAGGAATTCTATTAAATCGTCTTCGCGATGTCTGGCATTTTGCTTTTGTGACCCTAATAGAAAATGTCAAAGGCCGCAAATGTAAATACTGGCGATCCGCCAACTACAATGGTATCAAAATAGTAATTGCTCTTTGGCGTTTTTTTGTCTATCTGGTTAAATGTGAATTCTATAATTTAACGCGAAAAACTTTCACCAATCCTGCTGAGTAGACTTTCGTCGATATCGCTATAAAATGGGAGCATATTATTGGGATTTCGCAGTATCCTCAAATATCAATCTCCGTGAGTGGGAATTATATAAAACCGCTTCGACCAGTGTTATGTAATTTATTTTCGGGGACTTGTATGGGAGCCACCTTTGTTTGTAAGAATTAAAAAAAAAATTCGAAAATATATTCAAATTTTATTTAATGTCGTCTCGGTACAGCCCGGCTAAACGTGCGATTCTAAGAGAATTTCAAACACTTCTCAATGACATAAAAATCTGAAAAAAAATTAGGCTCATGGAAGGTGCTGCAAAGATTTGATTTTTCATTATAATAATATCAAAATGTTATTAACAAATGAATTAAAAAATGAATTGTTCAACAAATTAGCCAGCAGTCCAATTTTTTTAAATGAAAATGATTCATACATTTTTCTGAATACGTATGAATTTTTTCCGAATTTTGTCTAATTTTTTGCGGATTTCAAAGTTCATTTTGTCTAAAAAAAAAACGCAATTTCATTTCACGTCCGCATTTTAGGGCCCTCTCGTTTTGTTTCCTTTCTGTCAGTCGAATTTTTAAACGTAAAAAACCGATTATTGTTGTTAAGCCTCGACGTATCGACCTAATTTTTATGGATGGAATTTTTGACACGCGTTCTCGGGGTCTGAGATATCGGTGTCGAAGATTCTGATGTTATCGACACTCCTATACAGGAAAGTTTCAAACATATTTCGAATCCTTGAGTTTTTATTTAGTTCGTTTATTTAGTTCGTTTATTTAGTTTATTATATCTCAGACCCCGAGAACGCGTGTCAAAAATTCCATCCATAAAAATTAGGTCGATACGTCGAGGCTTAACAACAATAATGTTATAAAAACGACCAAAACCAATAACAAATTCGTAAAAAACCGATTTTATCATTTTACGCTCACGTTGAAAAGAGCAGCACTTCACACCCCGAATATCGAGGTGGAAAGTGCCGAGTGTCGAGGTGTGCGTATAATCGAATTATACGCACACTGTGTATACGCAAAATACGACTTTTCGTTAGAAAGACGAATTAGCACATTATGCAACAAGGGGCGAAAGTAGCAGATTTTTCCCTCAGGTGGGTTTACTGCCCGAACGAAAAGATTTTTTCCGAGGGTGCGTTTACTGCACGAGGGAAGCGAGGAAAAATTTCAGAGAACCTAAAATTTTTTTTTACAAAGCTTTCTCTATGGGGAAGCCAAAATTAATTTTTAAAAACCTTCCTCATAGAGGTGATTTTGTAAACAAAGTAAATTTATGAGGAAGCAATGTGCAAAGTTCGACTTTGCAACTTTTTTTTATTAACTATCATAATTTAAATGTCAATTCACAATATTTCTGTAGTTCATAGTAGCTACACTAAAATAAATAACCGATCATTTTATTAGTCAGCTCGTTTATTAAATTTAATGCAAAAGTAAAGTAAAATTATAAAAATGTAATTACATGTTTTTAGGAGATGTTTATTCATCATCTGACAGAAGAAGCATACGCCCAAACCAACAAAGGAAACAGCATGGATTACAAGCATCTTGCCGAAGTTGTACAAACTAACGAGACCCTAGAGTTCTTAAAAGAGATAATGCCGCGAAAAATAACAGTCAGGCAGTTCAAAGAATTAATGGCAGCGAAAGAATCGTCGCACAGTAGTTCTTCCGAGAGTTCGTCGGATTCCGACAGCGACAGTCAATCGGACAGCGATTCTTGTTCCGACAGTGACGAAAGAAAGGGCAATTCATCGGGCAGCGAAAGAGACAAGGCAAATGGGAAATCCAACTCCAGCAAGAGCTCAAATTCCAGTAGCAAGAGCGACACAGATGAGGATAATAAAAACTAGGATAAATATAATATTAATTAGTTTAAATCTTATCGCGAATAATTTATTTCTATAATTCCTGTACCATCTCTTGTAATATTGCATCGATACATGTTTTCTCAATGTAATTTTTATACCATATACATTTTTTATCACCAACTATCGACTTTTTTGTACATATTTAACACAAAGTACATAATTATTCCTGATGCAATTTGGAGTAAGAGCCAAATTCGTCCATATGAACTTCGTTCAATTTCTTGGCCAGGAAATAAATCTCAGCGAGAGCGATTACGAGAGCGCAGATCACGCCGAGGAGCAATCTAAAACCAAAATCTAAGTTCCCGACGATAAGCTCGATGCCGATAAAACCAAAGGCAAAACCAGCGATGATTGAAAAGACGAATTGCGCAACGGCTATTAATTGTCGATTTATTTCCTTCACTGAAAACGGAAGAGAATTGTATTAATTTCAGTTAGTATTTAATAAAAAATTTAGATTTAAATAAAATAAACAGTTTTGTTTGTGAATTAATACAGAGTTGTGACAATCCCCTTACTTTTGAACTCACCTTATTTATAATATAAATATTTTGATATTAATTAATTTTAGACTTCATGAAGGAAAACAAGCAGCATTGTTTTCATGCATTTTTTTACTATACATTTTCATGTCAGCATACTCAGAATCACCGAAAACCTCGAAAAAAGTAATTTAGAAAAAATGTTCGTGAGTGTGTGTGTTCGAACTCAACTTTTGCACGTAAGTGAAATACTAACTCCTCTTTAATTATTGTGACCTTTTTTACAAAATGTACGCGCAATTTAGGCCTGAACAAACAAGAAAAAATATTTTTTATTTTGTCTCTATCAACTTGAAACATTAGTATTGGATCTAATAATGACTGTCGACATTTAGGCTTTGCCGGATAATTTTCAGTGGTCGCTCATCGTGTCTCAATATTTGCTATTTGATTGAACACGTAAAAAACTACTTTTTACTGTTCAAAACTGATTTAAAAAATGCTATGAAGAATGCTATAGAAATGTTAGAATCATGTTTTTATAGTAAATATCTCTGAAACTAGTACGTTTAGAAAAAAAAAGTCATGTCTGTTTTTGTAGCTCATCGTAATTTCTCATAAAAATTATGAGATTTTTAATTATGCCCGATATCTCAAAAATTGTGAAAATAAAAACTGAATCACAAAAAAAATCCGGGAGCTAGAGTGCGCAGAGAGACATTTTTGATAAAATTCAAAATCGTATGGAAACAAAAAGTTTGCATGGATTTTGCCCGAAATCAACACCAATCCTCGGTCTATGATAGTCCAACTTCGTACCAATTTTTAGCCCGACATCTCAAAAATAGTGGGAGCTAGAGCGCGCAGACATTTTTGAAAAAATTCAAAATCGTGTGGAAAAAAGAGAACTGCATGGATTTGACCAAGCATAATTGACCGCCCAACGTGTGTGAGGGGTTAATTTCAGCTTGATATCTCAAGACGTTCTCAAGTTATGAACGTTAAATGATTGTCGCACACACACACATACAACCGCACATTTTTTCTACATATGTTTTGCGTATGTTTTGGAATATTCTGAACACGTTTGCATGAAAATCTGGAAAAAAAATTTCACGAAAGCAAAATTTCTTGGGGAAGCAAAACAGAAAAAAGGTTTTTACTTCACTGTAGAGTAAGCTTTGTTTTCATAAAAACAATTTTTCTCGGTTTCAATGTCAAAACACTAAAAATTGTGTATTAAGCCTCCAAAATATAAATGTTTATAACACTTATACTCTATCCATTCGTGCCGAATTGCATAGGTTTCGGCAGTTTTAATCTATCTTTTCGTGCATCTTCATTGCAGTTAAATATAATTGTGTTTCGTTATTCTATTATAAGTCGGCATATGCTTTTTGTAGATTTTGGTGAGATATTTTATGTGAAGGTTTCAATTTTAAAAATCGATACTTTGTCTCAAGCTCTTATTGAGATTTTGGATTTAAATTGCCATAGATGGTATTTAAAATAGATTATTGTAATTTTTGTTGCATTTTAAATAGTTTAAAGAAAAGTTTCTGCAGGCTCTGAGCTTATGGAAATTTTCAGCAATCGAGTTGAATTGATATTTTTAAGTAAAGTAGTATTAAAGGATATCTTTTTATTACATTTGTTCAGAATCTTCCAACAGGTTTGCATTTTATATTATTATTCGCATTTATTTGATATTAATTTTCTAAAAATGAATATCAAATTATTTATGAAATAAACAAAGTAGATGATCAGTTCAAATGTAACGGGCTGATTAAAACTACGAATAGCAAATTTTATTCACTTACTTTGAAATGCGATTGTGTCTTCCGGTAGATTTTTCCTTGCGGAATCAACACCTTTCGTCATCGCCTCGTATTCTCGAGCGTTTTGCTGGGCTGTTAATTTCTGAATTCTGGCTTCGAGCATAGGATCTCTAGGCGTTATTTTCGGAGTAGGTAAATTAATATCGACACCTTCGAGAAACTCGTGGATATACACTTTTTCATCCGAAGTCTTACGATATTCTTTCAGATAATCATCGAGCCACTTTACGTCTTCGAGATTCAGTAGAATCTGACCGCGTTTGCTTTTGGCCGATTTTTTCAGTGTCAAAATATTCGCTGGAGCTTTGTCGATCTTCATGCACTTTACCACAAATTCTATAAGTTTGGCTGTTGGCTTTATCTTTATGGAAGGATCCTCTATTGATTCGACAGGCATTTTTGCTCTATTTCCAGTTTTCTTACTATAAGTCGATACTCTAATTAAAGTAAAAGCACACGAAGAATGTTAAGTTGGATTTTAAATGTTACGGAAAATATTTAAGGCGCAATGTGCAATTTCTTTTCCAAGTCAATGTAGAATTCTTTGAGCTCCTCTTCTTTTTCTTGAAACGTTTGATCAACTCTCTGACACTTGTAACTCATATCATTTATGAAACCCTGCCAATCGGACTTTCTTTTCTCGCGGTTTTCTTGGAGTTTTGCGTCCTGTAAACAGAAGCGATGATGTATACAAAGATAAAACAATGCAAAAATTTAGATCAGTTGCTTGAACCATTCTCGAGTTATAGCATTTACAAAAAAAATACGAAAATTTAAAACTCCATGAAATCCACATTGCTCTACCGATCTTGCTGAAATTCAATACCGAACAATACTGAACGTATCTTAAGTTACAAAAAATTATTTTGCAAAATCGTCGAACTTTTACGAAAGTTAGAGCAACCACGCCCTTTTTTAAAAAAAATTGAAAATTACATAGGATTAAAATTGGTGTATACATTTTATTGAAAATTAGAACAATGAAAGCGGGGAAACAGCTTATTTGTGTGCCAAATTTCAGCTCAATCCTTCGAACGGTTCTTGAGATACAACCGATTGAATTTTTAAACCCCCTGCACATGTGTGTGTGTGTGTGTGTGTGTGCGCGCGCGCGTGTCGGGCCTCCAAAATTGAAACCCCTATAACTTGAGGATGATTAGACCGATCGGGCTGAAATTTGGCATACAAGTAGAGTGGTTGGGTCTTTATATTTAGGACAATTTACAAAATATTTACAAATATTGAGTTATGGGGCTAAAAAAAGATTCCAATCGTAGACAAACATCAAACGATGGACGAGTTCGAATATGGTGAGGATCGGTTGAAAAATACGATTTCTATGACGTTTTGAATTTTTTTAAATAAGTGTGTTTGTGTTATAGCTGCCACAAATTTCAAGGTGTCGGGTTGAAATTTCTCATACAAGTGGACTAACATTGAATAACTTTCAGAACCAAATTTGGTGAGAATCTGTCAACTGAAAAAATGTGTGTTTGCTCTTTAGCTTTTGCAAAGTTTGAGTTCTCGGGCTAAAAAGTTCTCCAGTAGTAGACTAACATAAAAAAAAGTATTATTTGGAATTTGGTGAGGATTGGTTGAAAAATCCCGTTTATACGACATTTTGACATCTTAAAAAAAAGTGTTTGCATTGCGCAGCTGGTTTATTATTTAGAGGAGTGAAGAAGCTATTCAATGATCAGTAAATGATCACGGACTATGAATGGTTCAGTCTTTGGAATGCTTTGATATAAAAGAAATTACTTGTTTTGCTTTCTCATAAAGGAAATTTTGTTGATATTTATAATTTCAAAGCTTCCTCTATGAGGAAGCCAAACACAAACCAATATACTTTGTTGAGCAATGCTCTATGGCCAATCTTGAATAATGAGGAAGCAAAATGCAAATTCATTTGCACCTTTTTATCCTTGTTTTTTTCTTGTTGCATGAAGAAAAATTAAGTTTTTTTTCTACTGAAATCATTGGAACAGAATTGAGTGTAGAGGGAGGAGAAAAAATGGGAACAAGAACTACATACACCATCAAATTCTTGTTCTCTTCTGAGTATCCTTTCGCACATGCTAAGTGCAACATCGGTGTTGACTTTTAGGCTTGGCAGATGACAGTCTCCCAATTGTTCAGCTCTATTCAACTGACTTTGTCCAAGTTCTGTTGAATATTCCAGTATTTTGAATAAACGTTCCACCTCTCGATCGGCCCTTCGTTCCTAATTGAGTCAAAAAATCTTTGGTTATAAACATCACAATTTTTACATAAAAAAAAAACAAAACGAATCTGAATGGTTTCTTTTTCACGAATACTAAAATTTATAATGATATTATTTTGATGTCGAGAGAGTTTGATTTTGTTTTTCGGACATTACCTCGAATTCACGTAAAAAGTAGGTGATTTCACCGTGAACGAATGGCCGGTGATCGAAGAGCCTGCTCCAAATTTCGCCAGTGTCTACGAGTACATTTCACGAACGAAGATCAATACGAGACAAAATGAAAAGAAAGAAATTTCATTGTTATACTTTCATCAATACGTTGAATAAATGCTTTTTGTTTTTTTTTACAAGTAGTACTTTATTGTCACACCTTTTATGACTGACGCCATGTGGACGGGGCAGGCGTAACTGGGCGCAACGCACTTGTCGTTTTAACACAGTTCAATACTGTACTTACGCCTGCGCACACTCTGTTTTACCTTTTTTACGCACATTCTGTGTGTACGATAGACAGCTGATTGCGGTCTGCTTGGGGAAACACGTGATTCATACTACGTGCATCTTATCATTATTATTATTATTATTGTTCTGGGCTCGCGTATTTTTTCATTTTTCGTAACAGTGAGCAATGAAAGATAATATAGTATAACCTGGTAACCTGGTGGAAACCCCACGATAATTGTATATTTTCCTTTCGAAGTTTTATCAATTTTGTAAATTTGGTCGATTCTTTAGATGGCGGTCTCAAAGGAGACTTCGAAAAAAAACAGGAGCTGTGAGGTTGGCCGTGTAATTTCGACTTTTTACATTTTTTATTGTGCCAAACGTTTCCTTTTCGTTTGTAGGATTGTTCGCTTAAGGTAATGTGCTACTGCTCGGTCGGTAACAAAAACTGTAAAGCGTTGTTCTCATTCCCATTTGATCTTTTGAACGAAAAATGAGAACGGTTCACTGCGTCTTAGAATTCTACAGTGAACCGTTCCCGTGTTTTTTGAAAACGCTTCGAAAAGATTCAACTATCTCTCTCGCACTTATGGGAATCTGAGAGAGACAGACGACATGTAGCACATCACCTTAAGGTGATGTGCTATACCTACTGAGTCACCGTAAGTGCGAGAGAAATAGCTGAATTTTCCCGAAGCGTTGTTCTTGGCTAAGGTTGATTTTTTGGGTAAAAGACCAGAACGGTTCACTGCAGAATTCTAAAACGCAGTGAACCGTTCTCATCTTTTGTTCCAAAGATCAAATGGGAACGAGAACAACGCTTAACAGTTTTTCTTACCGACCGAGCAGTAGCACAACACCTTAAGACGATGTGAAATTACTCGATCAGTAACGAAAACTTTAAACCGATTTTTGCCGTCCCGATTGATCTTTTCAATAAAAGATGAGAAAGTCCGCCTAATCCGTCTAACAATAGTGTAACTCGAGTTTCTCACTTTTTATCCAAAAGATTAACGATGACGCAAAAATTTGGGGTCGTAAGATTAGTTCTATCTCTCTCGCATTCGTTGAGGTTTCACGTCACCTTAAGGATGGCGACCAACTGCATCGTGATCAAATGACGATTCGTTTTTTCGCGTTACAACGGATTGCGACAAATATTTTAGACATTGCAAAAATCTTTCTACCAATAAAAATAAAATACGTAAATATTTCCTATTTACATTATTTATTAAAGATAAATTATTTCATGTTGCTGATTTGATCCGGTTTTCATTGACAGGCCTTGACAGCTGGCCAAAACCGGATCAAATCAGCAACATGAAATAATTTTTTATATAAGTAGGGAGTTATATAATTATAGAATATATTAAGTAGGGAGATGCACAGCGCTCGGGTTTTTCGCCATACCAATTCGATGGCGCTAAATCATAGCGGCTGTAACGGATTCTGATACGCGATCCGCGAGCGCGACGTACGCGCGGCACCTCCACCAGTTCGAGCGCGGTAAATTCAAATATAAACTAGCAAGAAAGAGAAACCAATAGTAGCAGCATGGGCGAGCTGACTTATAATAAATAAAAAGGCATGGCAATAATGAATATACTATAACATAATATCTTTAATACAAGAATACATATAGATATACTCTATACTTAAACGTCTTGGCATTTTTCGTATACCGAACGGAAATGCCACGCTGTGAGAAAACGTGCTATCCATAATAAAATCTGCCTACGCTCCTTCTACTGCCATAAATAAATACAATAAAGTCTGTTTTCCCAACGTCGAATCGTGACGATACAAGTGACCAACATGCAGGGTCCAAATGTACATTCTTTCAAAGAGCGCTTTTCGGAAACGCGGATAATAAATAAAGTTAACCAACCGTTCTTCGACGGTGGGTCATGTGATGTCCAACTCAAAGTCAAGAAACAATAGTAACTTGCTAACTCGAGACAATGCGGACGCTCGACACAAGCGTTTAGAACGCTCTCGCGTGAGTGTGAGCGTTGGCATCGAACTGAGGGATCTGTGTTTTTCTCTTTAATCTTATTTTCTTCGATTAACCCGGACGAGGCGAGCTTGAGCTCTTCAACGTGGAACGGACGTCGGTGGCAACCACACAATCGTGCTGCTCTTTAATTCTCCGTTTGAATTAGCGCGCCACTGCGAGCGAGAGCATTACACGGCGAGTTCGGAAGCTCGATTTTGTGATCATCACCTCTGGCGATATTACAGATTCCCGTGTAGTCGGGGTGAATGTGATCACCGTTCCGGCTGGTATTACAGGCTGGATAATCACGAACGACCAGCCTGATGGGGGGAAGAGTTCTTCTCCGCCTCTCGCTTCTTGTAAAGTCAGAGACCGGGCTTCTTTACCGCGGATGGATGTTATTTTTGCTTTTTTTTTATCCAGCAGCCTCCCGGAAAATCTGTGCTCACTGCAACGTGCACCTCATGCCAGAAAAATCGCCCAGATATTACGTAGATGCGAGGAAAATACTTGATCGGCAAGCGAGCAACTTTTGTACGACTTTCGTACATTGTATGTCAAAGCGAACGCTTGGCCGTAAATCACAAACGGATATCTCCCCCCACAATCTTTCTTATACCGTGACCCATGTGGAATCATTCAAAACTCTGACAACAACCCAATCCTTTATCACCGAAACGATCAAGAAAGGCTCAAGTTTTGTCTTGTAGCCTTTCTCGATCGTATCGGCGTTTTTTTTCGTCAGTATTCATATACGATAAGCATATGTTGCATAACCTTTGTTGTTATAAGGCTGCCCCGATTTGGAGCGATTTCTATGTTAAAAAAAACTCTGCAAATTCCCTTAGAAACTAATGTCCCTACATTGTAGTCAGTGTGTATAATTAGCTCAGGGGCGGGATTATGAGTTGACGGTAGGACATATATAGATATACACAGCAATGCTAAAATAACATACCGTGTCTAAAGTTACGGTGTTTTAGCATTGCTATGTATATCTATATATGTCCTACCGTCAACTTATAATCCTACCTAGAGATGTGCCGTGACGGTCATTTTTTGTGAGTGTCAATTCGCCAAACAATGACTGTCAATTGACCGTCACTCTTGCTTGTACAATATATCTGATGTGCCGTGACCGTCATTTTTACTGACGGTCACAAATATGGTCAGAACACCTATTTAGTTGGGATTTGACCGTCAATTTTTTTTTTGCTCACAAATTTGGTCATTTTTTAATGCAATAGGTCGTCTTCGAATGAATGTTTTGACTCATAAATCATAAACTCAATGGCGTTTTTATTCATTGTAATTGAAATCAATCAATTTGAACAAACATATAGTTATATTGAACACTTTTAAGAAATAATATAAATTTTCTTAAGTCTTTGGAAGAGATTTATAATGGAAGATGCAACACTTACGAATTATTATGCAGTACGCGTTTTTTAAAGCAGTTTGCGATGCACGCGATGCACGCGAAATAATCCACACCTTATACTGAAAAGCGATCAACACTTACCTTTATCACGTTAGTCCGAAATTAATAAATATGGTTGCATTGTGTTTGTGTATTGGGTTTTTGTGTTGAATCTTGCATGGTTTCGTAATCCCGGCAGGTGATGGCGCTGCATTCACGAAATGGTCACTTTTTTTGGTTGGTCAATTGACGGTCACGTGACGGTCAATTTACCAAAAAGTGACCGGTCACAAATTGGCGGCACATCTCTAATCCCAACTAAATAGGTGTTCTGACCATATTTTTGACCGTCAGCAAAAATGACGGTCACGGCACATCAGATATATTGTACAAGCAAGAGTGACGGTCAATTGACAGTCATTGTTTGGTCAATTGACACTCACAAAAAATGACCGTCATGGCACATCTCTAATCCTACCCCGAAACTTGTAGGTAAAAGAAAAAATAAAGATTATTCGCTCTCGAACCTTGAACCCTTCAGGCAAAAGGAAGTGCCGAAAGGCTCACGGCCAAACGTTCGCATTGACATACAATGTACGAAAGTCGTACAAAAGTTGCGCCCTCGCTTGTCGATCAAGTATTTTCCTCGCATCTACGTAATACCTTGGCGATTAATCTGGCATGAGGTGCACGTTGCAGTGGGCACAGATCCGGTAGGCTGCTGGATAAAAAAGAAAAGCAAAAATAACAACCATCCGCGGGAAAGAAGCCCGGTCTCTGACTTTACAAGAAGCGAGACCGTGTCGTCAAATAAAATATGTAAATTGTCGGTCCGTGGGTCAAATAAAATATGTAAATTACCATTGTAACACGGTCATATGACTGTTCCGCGTAAGATGTACCGAATATCGTTTTTAGCGTTTCTCTTTAAGATGATGTGCTACATGTCATCTGTCTCCCTCAGATTCCCATTAGTGCAAGAGAGATAGCTGAATCTTCCCGAAGCGTTGTTCTCGGCCACGGTTAATTTTTCGGATAAAAGAGGAGAACCGTTCACTGCAGAATTCTAAGACGCAGTGAACCGTTCTCATCTTTCGTTCAAAAGATCAAATGAACATGGAAAGAACGCTTTACAGTTTTTGTTACCGACCGAGTAGTACCACATCACCTTAAGGTGATGTTCTACACCGACTGAGTCACCGCAAGTGCGAGAGAGATAGCTGAATCTTCCCGAAGCGTTGTTCTTGGCTACGGTTGATTTTTCAGGTAAAAGATGAGAACGGTTGACTGCAGAATTCTAAGACGCAGTGAACCGTTCTCATCTTTTGTTGAAAATATCAAATGGGGACGAGAACAACGCTTTACAGTTTATGTTACCGACCGAGCAGTAGCACATCACCTTAAAGAAACTACGATCCGACAATGGTTCGGATTGATTAGTTCGGTACTTTTTATGTGGAACAGTCATATGACAGTGATAAGTTAGCCAAAAAATTCTCCCTAAAAAGGATTTCTGTTAAATTGCGGTTTAATCGATTCAAAATTGTTTGCTGATCTCGAATAATCTAGTTTAAACGTTTGTCGGTCCGTGTTTCGAATAAAATATGTAAATAACCATTGTATCACGGTCACATGACCGTTCCGCATAAAAGGTACCGAATTTCGTTTTTAGCTCTTTTTTTTCACAAAAAGGTGATCCGACAGTTCAGATCGATTAATTCAGAACCTACAAACGATTACAAATCAATTGAGCACCATTTGAATTCGGGTCCGTGAAAAGAAAAATCCGGCCAAATTAACGCCAAATTAGATTTTTGATCGTTTGGAAGACGGCTTATCCGACAAATGTTATATCTAAGCGATCAATCACCTACAAACGATAAAACAAACATTTGCCACGATAAAAAAAGTAAAAAGTCGAAATTAACCGGCCAACTTCACAAAGCACAAATTTCCACGTTACGAGAGTTTGATTGGTTTTGAGATAAGATAAGAAACGTGAAAAAAAACGCCTCATGAAAATGCGGAACCAATAATTGTAGCCCACACATATCGCGTAACATGTGCAGCCAATCGGGAATCCGCAATTCCATTTTGCTATTTATCAGAAAACTAACGGCGATTTGTGATTGGCCTTCCGCAAGTTACACGTACGGCAAACTACGCTCCACGTGACGGCACCCTAAGTGCACAATTTTATTAAATTAACTTTCTTCGATTATAACATACATCAATAATTCTATTTTTAGATGATTAGGCATGGATATAAATGATAATTGGCGGCATTTCCCAGTCGTCGAAATTCACTCAAACAATCCGAAGATATGAACTTATAGGTCCCTCAATCAACCGCGTTTTCAGAACATAACTTATCACAAGTAGGCTGCGCTTCGAGCAAATTCCCTTGTATCGTGAGGTTTTTATTGCGAAGTTATTTGTCTCATCGTTTCGAAGTAGTTTTTTTTTTTTAATAATTCCCATGCAGTTCGACGGGATCACGCTTAATGTTGTGACGAACACGCGAAGCATCTGTCAACCATGTAAATTAGTCTTTGATTAGGGCGGAAACGGTGAGGGACAACGAATTCGTATGAAAAACAAAAAATCTCCGGCGTCGAAGGACCATAAACAAGTAATTTCCAATGTTGAGCTCGTACTAAAGCTAATTTTAATTCGGTGTCAAACTGTCAGAAATGACAGTGAAATAACACGATTTTGTATCTTAGATAGAAATCACTTGAACCAAACATTTTAAAAGCACAACCTCTTTCCATTTATCAAGATTATGATAAATCTTTATCAAAATTATTATTAATCTTTAATTTGACATTCAACATTGTGGATTAATTCTATAAATCAGGATTAGTAAATGTAAAATACCATGTCTATGAATTTGTATCTTATTTTTAAACCTAATTAACCCTTTTGCTTCATAATTTATTTCTGTGAAAATTCAGTCTTTCATTTCCTTGCTATATAAATTGTCTCACACAAAATAATAATAATAATATTTATTGTGGATGCTGAAGTGAAATATACATCAGTTTGTTTTTTTTTGTCATTTTACAAAAATAATAATAGAAAATGGGATAATTTATTTTTTTATTTTGGGCTTTATCGATAACAAGTAATTTCTGAGATGGATGTTGTAGTAACTTTAATTATAATTCTATGTCAATATGAATTTAGTGAATTTAGTACAAAAAACAAAAGCATGTATTTTTTATTCTATTCTATATGCTTGAAAAAAAAGTTGAAATTTTTTTTACATGTTTTTACTTTCTCATCACATATAGAGTATGGAAAAAGGGAAAGTATTGTTTAATACAAGTTTTCGATTAAATGAATTTTTTAAATTTACATTTTTTGCTCCAATTTACAAAATTTGAAATTTTTCTCAAAAATCCTGTATTAAAAATTTATAATTTTGAGTTTGGCCTCAGAGTGGGCTGATGTTTAAATCAATTTTTTCTAAATAAAAAATGGAAAAAAAAATGCAACAAGATGTCAGTTTATAATTGACTGTTGCGTAAACATTTTATATATAATGCAAGATTATTTTGGAATTCATTTTAACATGTTATTTATCAAAACTTAAAAAAAATGGTTTTGAAAAAATTGACATAAACGTCTTTTGACTCAGCGTCAAAGCTCAACAATTTTGCTATCTAATACAGTATTTTTTAGAAAAATTTCAAATTTTTAAAAGTGGGAAAATATGTTTATTAAAAAAATTCATGAAAAAGAAAGTCTCAGTAAAAAAGGCCTAAAAAAAAAAAAAAAAAAGTATTTTCTCGAGCATGTAGAATAGTTTAAAAAATTATGGAGAAAATCGGAATAGGTCAGGGTTGTACGCTTACTGAATTGGCCAGGAATATAGCCTCATGTGCAAATTATTTTAATTGTCTTCTTCCTATTTTACTGGATTTATGCTCTTTGACCAAGTTCCACATTTTAAATGTAATTTGAAAAAAATGGAAGATTTTTATTTTGAAAGTACATTAAAAAACTAGAACTTTGGCTTTTCAACAGTTATTATATAGTTTAGGGTTGCCAATGTATCATCAATAAAAAAAACAATAATAACGATAATCACATGGTCTCGTGAATGGAAATACTTAAACCTTAGTACTTTTTTTGTGTGCTTACACAAAACTACATACTTCAAGGTCACAAAATTAAAGAATTTTCGGGGTGACTTTAAAAATTTGGGTGGTTGAGTTGGTGCAGAATGCCTCATATGAGGCATATTTCTATTTGCAGGAAGCTGTTTATCTTTTACAGAAGTTACAAGGAAATTGGTTAAAAAAATTACCCTGGGTGGAAAAAATTTATTACAAAAGTTTGCATATTTTATGTGGAAAATCATCAAATAATTATTTGTATGCTTGGGCTGAACAGTCTTCCTACAAAAAGTTTGCACTTGTAAAACCAATTTGATTCATCGCTGCAAATCTAAATTCTACGTCAAGTGCAAATTATAATAAATAATTGCATCAATGAGTTTAGCTACAACAGAAAAATCCACTTACAAAAATGTTTCATTTTTTTGTGCTGGCCCAGTAGTCATTTTTACCAAAGTAAAAAATGTTGATATGTGCAATTGCTTTGCCATTTAATTATCATAGTTTGTAGATGACTGGATCCCCTAAGGGAGTTTTTTTAAATAGGATTACTACTATTTTTTATTATACAAAAATAATTTCAGATATTTAGGAGCAAATATACCGAACTGCAGAAATGGCGCTCAGTGGACAACTCGCCATTGTTCAATCCAAATTCACATCTGGAGAAAATGTGATTATTGTATCCTTAAATATAAAAATTTTCTACTAGATGCATAGAATCTAGTATGTCTCTGTGTATATTACAATTTATATTAATCGTTGGGAGCAGGACGTTTCGACGCGACCGTATCGGCGCGACCGCTTCGACGTTTGTCACTTTGGCCCCGAGACGTTTCGGCGCAAGGGCTTTTTGGCGCGACCGTTTCGGCGCCATGACTTTTCAGCGCTAGGACTTTTCGGCGCCAGGATGTTTGGCGAATCCACACGACGAGTAGCACACGCCATAACAAAAGATAAGTAACATAGCCAAACTGTCTAACCGCCGAAACAGTCTGGCGTCAAAACATCTAAGCGCGGAAACAGCCTAGCGCCAAAACATCTGAGCGTCGAAAGAGCAGAGTGCCGAAACGGTCGCGTCGAAACGCCCTTGCGCCGAAATGTCTCGGCATCAAAATGGCTCGCGCCGAAACGTAGTTTACCCATTAATCGTTATGCAATAAGATAATCCATATTATTCACTTCTATACAAAACCTTGACAAAATGAAAGGCAATGGAAGCATCACTGATGCTAGGTCCTGTTAAATCAACAAGACTCCTGGCACTGGTGAACAAAGGAACTACAAATGCACTTGTTATTTTACTCACATCTAGAAATCCACCACAAGTTTACAGTGATCTGACTATTGAAAGAGTAATCCCAATAGATCAGGAGTTTAAATGTGACATAGGTTTGTTCAAACACACTTAATCACATATTGGATATTCAAAGAAAAAAAACGTTAAATACTTTTTTTATCTAACTAATAATAGTACATTTCGATACAAGTGCGAAAATACTCTTTCTGACGAGTGTGAGTTTGCAGCCCGAGCCGAAGGCGAGGGTTGCAACCACACGCGTTAGAAAAAGTGTTTCGCACGAGTATCGAACGATTTTTTATGTCACGATGTGAGAAAATGCAGTTTAACGCACGCGAAGCGTGCGTAAAATCGCACTTTACGCACAGAGTAGTATAAAATATCTTGTAACATTCATTCTAAAAGCCTACTATGATTTATCCACAATTATTGCAAAAGTGACAGAATCTTTATCGCTACATAATGAAGCGTAATTATTTAATTGAAAAAAGTAGAATGGACCATTTTATATCGATTTTTTTTTGTTTGGCACTCTTGTTGTTGAGTGTCATTAGCTTGATGAAAGAAGGGACCTGAATTTCTGTCAGAATTATGAAAATATGTTTAGAGTTCCAAGGCCATTTAAGATAAAAATGTCAATTTTATTTATTATTTATGTAAAATTTACACGAACTGCTCTTAGACACCCTGGTGAAAATATTTCTCTGAAAATATCTGAAAGTACCTCTTAATTTCTATAATTTTTCACACTTTTCAGAGAAAGTCATTATTTTCTCTGAAACTAAATATCCTTGATTGTTCTGAAAATCTCTGATTTCCGTGCCAAATTCTCTGAAAAGCTAAGTACTTCGTCGATATTTTATGACGGTTTCTCTTTTATATTTCTCAGTACATCTCAGAGAAAACTCGTAAATTTTCTGAAATTCTCTGAACTCACGTTATCCGAGAGTAGCAGAGTTCTTCAGAAAATAAGTCGTATTTTCTCTGAGAAAGTCTACTCTTCGTACGAGTTAGAGAAGAAGCAGATCATAGAGAAAACTCGTAAGTTCTGTAAATTTCTACGAACTCGCGTCATCCGAGAAAAGCAGAGATTTTCAGAAAATAACTCATACTTTCTCTGAGAAAGTCTACTCGGATTTTCTCTGAATACGCTTTATCCGAAAAAAATCAGAGTTTTCTACAATTCTTCAGAAAGCACTCTGAACTTCTCTGATGAATTGTAACCGCTGGAGTTTGTGCGGGGAAAATTAGAGATTTTCAGTAAATATCAGAGAAACTTTGAAAAAAATGTAGGAAAATCTCTGAAAGTCACTGAAACGCTCCGGTTAGAGTTTTTCAAACAAATTGTTAGAGAAATATTTTCACCAGCTTGAACGTTCAAATTGAGTGTCAAAGAACGTTTAGGTTTTCGGGACGCATGCATTTTTATAATTCGCAATTACCTGAAGTCGTGGTTTACCGCTTTGTCGGCGGTATCGGCGCCATACAACGATCTTAGACTATCGACGCGGCTGCACGAGTTTGAGAAAGTTCACGCTTCAATATCGAAAGCAACAGCTTCTAAATTTCGACAATATCTATGGTATTTTAGCGAACAGTTGGTAGCACTGGCATTTGCCGATGAAGCGGTTCACATAGAGACGAAAGGAATAGTTGTACTTGCTATAAATAAGATCGAGATGGTTCGTGGGATCCACAAAATCGCCTTGTCATCGCAGAAGAAATAAGTACGACAGATCTTGATGCGTTCGTAACGAAGACGACGCAAACATTCTGTGTCCAACTCGAACTTTGAATAGAATTTCTCGACCAGGGTCCTAAGACTTGGGATCAAAGATTACCAGAAAGGCCTAAGGATTGCGAGAGGATTGCAGATCGTAACCGACGTTGCTGAAAGCGGAGTTGCCATTGATCGAGGAGTATAATGGATTGACGACCGAAGATGAAAATCAGATGCAATATTTGTTGCGAGTTGTACCGCCAAAAATGTCCTAATTGCGATAAAAAAAAAACGCTGTTTTTTAAGAGCTTGCCGTAAGTAACAATCGTAGAGTGCAACTTACGTGATTGTAACTGAAGTCGTGAAAGACAAAATGTGGTAATAAATATAATTGACATTTTTACCTTAAATGGCCTTGGAACACCTCTAAATATGTTTTTATAATTCTGCTAAACAAAAATCAGGTCCCTTCTTTCATGAAAGTCAAGACTCTTATGAGTGCCAAACGAAAAAAAAAATTCATTTAAAATGATTCATTTAAAATATGGATCACCCTAGTGTATACTCGTGAAAATGTTGTGTGAACATATTTTCAGTAGTTTAGCTTCAGGATCGGGATCAGCATTTTTAGGGACACTGCCTTTTTTCACTTACATTCCAGAAGAGTTGTAACGTTTTTAAGGACACTTTTGCATTTCTTTTTCACTCAATTCCCACAAGAATTGTAACGTTTTTTAGGACATTTCGCGTTTTTCACTCAATTTCTAGAAGTAACACCTTTTGAGGATGTTCGCATTTAAGAGCCTCACTAAAGATGTTTCCACATAAAGATAAAATAATGTTGTCAATTTCTTATTTCAATGGCGCTCTTTTCTCCTTTACTGTATTCTCAATTAGCTATTTAAGACACTAATTTCATCTGTAAACTCTCACAGAAACAGCCACCGAACAACAGGATGGTCTGGACGTTCACTTGAGTGTTTCTTCAAGAAAACTTCGTCTAATCTTTGAAATGCGTCCTGGAGTTGCGACCGGCGCTATTGTGTCGGAAATATTCCGTGCAATCGAAGGTAAGTTTAATGACGTTAATTTTTTGTCAGAAACAATTCTTTATTTACTTTATTCTTTATTTACGAGTGCTTACGAATTTTTATTTACGAGTGTTCTGATCGTATTCGTTTATCCCGGAAGCTCACCGTCCAACATGGCCCACCAAGGTCCGTTTGGTGGGTCGTGTTTCAACAGCGAGCACTTTCTGTTCCATACGTTTAGTCATCAGTAGTCAAGCAATGCAGAACGGAATAAAAAAATATTCATTTTTATTCCATTCAGCATTAGTTTTTGCTGGTACGACGCACTTGACTACTCGCTGCTAAAACCCGACCCGACAGAGGGAGCTATAATGCTTCCGGGATAAACGAACACAATCAGGGCTGCGCTCCGAATGCGTGCAACTTTTCTCTTTTTTATTGCGGATGAAAGAAAGAGAGAACAGTTGCTGGGCGCTTCATTCAGAACGTACTCCAGACCACTCGGAGCTTCTCTGACCGTGCAAACGAATAGACCTTATGGCCGGGCACTGTCTGGTACACTGTATCACCGAGAGAAGGCGCTCCCCGAAGCACCTTTGGTAGTCGTGCTCTGAGTTTACCCGCATTGCCACCAGGGGACTTAGGTACGCACCAGCTGTATCGGTAAAGGTTTTCCGCAATTTTTCTGTACCCTCGACAAATGTGATACGGTGGAGAAAGTCGGCTGTGGCGGCACACAGGTAGGCAAGGGATAATCTGTCTCGCTCTCTCGTGTAGAGTTCTCTCCGTTATGGAATTAAAACGGCGAGATGGCGAGAGAGGCAGACGGCCATAAAAATCCGAAAAGGGTATAAGGAAACGGAAAGAAAAAACAATAATACCCTGTTGAGGGGAATAAGCTTTACTTTAGATAGAAAAATTACTTACGTCTCTGTAATCGTAAAATTCAGCAATTGTTAATCTGTCAATTGACACGGAATCTCTTTTTTTAGTGTAACTCGAAATAAATTAGTTTGTTAATGCTCACTGTTAAATGTAATCTATAGTATGTCACACAATATGAGATGATTGCGAGTAAATCCACAAAAAAGAAATTAAATTCAGTCCGAGTCAATTTAATTTAGTCGTGTTCAAGAATATAATTTCTTTAAATATGTTATTACATTTATTTATTTCAACATATTCCCATGAAATAACGTGAATGTTGAGGAAAACCAGATGAAAAAAATTCGGGTAATTTATCATGAGGAAATTGTAGAGCAAAAATACGGACAATTTGTCATGAAAAAACGCAGAATTAGTTTGTATATTTCTATGAACTGTAATATTTTTTATTCCCAACCACGCTATAGAGTCCATATTCCATACCTGCGAGGACGGTGGAACGTGGTCAATTATCATCCAGCGGGACGTAATTAACTCAGCGGCCATTGCCCGGCGGGCGATAAAGTAGCACTTTATTTCCCGCTGCATTACTTTATGTCCCAAAACATTACTTTGCGTTTCATTAAATAAATTTTGTTAACGTACTCCGACTCAGACCTTTTCGCCGTCACAGGTATGGAATGTACACTTTATAGCGAGGCCGGAAATAAAATAACGTATGCTACTCGGGAGGAACGTGTTTTTCACTTTCCTCCCTTGTAGCATAATGTACTAATTTAACGCTTTCAATAATCACAGCAAATCCTATATAGTCGGAGTTATTGTAATAGCTATAAAGACAAATATAATAGCACACGTTATAATTGTTGAAATAAGATTTTTTAAAAAGAAAGATATAGTCATTCAAAACAAGCACATACAAAGGTTCATTTTACTTTAAAGACAAACACAGAATTGATAAGATGAAAATAGTCTCATAGACTCATTAGTCTTTGCTTTCTCATAAGTAATTTTATGAGTAAATTATTTTTCCAAGAATATCTTTATTTTTCTCGTTTCCTTCTCGATAGTAAGACGCTTATTTTCATTGTTTTTCACCGTTTTGTTAATAATCATTACAAATTGTGATTATTAATTTTATCAAAATTTCAAATGTCTAATATTTTTATGACTTCAACTTTTAATGCTGTATAATTGTGTACAGCTGAACGAGTCAATTTTCTGGTTATGAAATTTCCTAAAAGCTTAATTATGAAAAATCGCTTTATGAAAAAATTCTTTCATACTAGATTTACAAAGTGTTAGGGTGATATTGTAACTTAAAATCGAAAAATCGAAAAAAAAATTATAACGTTATGAAATTCACATGGATTTAGTACTTTGATTGTTCTTACAATTTCGGATGAATTATATTACATTGTTGTATGTAATTTTCACCCAAAATTTAAACTTTAAAGACACGCTGGAAAACTTCAACTTCACCATCAAAAGTTTCCATGATTCTTTCTTTTGCATGACAAACAATCGTAAACTGATCTGTTTTCGGATATTTCTTTGTAGGCAGTAAAAAAAAATTATTTTTGTTCAAACATATACAGTGAAAAAAGAATGAATCTTAATGTTACGTTAAAGAAATAAATTAAATACAAACAGAGAGTCGGGCATTAGGGGCTAAAATTAAGGTAGACTCTGATCGAGATTTTTTCTTGTTACAAAGAACGGATTTACCCAAAAATTAAAATATTGTACTGTTGCCGTGACGCAACAATATGGGAAAACCACAACTCTAAAAAAATGTTTGGAATTAATGCGACAGTAAGAATTATAATTAAAAAAAAAAACTAAAAATAGGTGCCATTTTAGATAATCGCAAAACGCAACAATCTGCCTTGGGAGAAATTTATTGACCGCCGGGTTACATAGTAATGGCTGGTCAAAGTGTGAAATTCGCAGATGCAGAAAACTTGAGGTTCATTAAAAAAATGCATGAATTGCAAACTATAAGCCCTAGCGATAAATATGTAACCACTATTTCTCTTCAAAATTATCTATATTTGAAGGTAAAGAAAATAGGTAGCCGGCATTCATATCGCTTAACAAAATACCCGCAGATAAAATCTCCCGGATACAAAGTCTTTGGACAATATTTCCTCAACACAAAATCCCCTTGTACAGAATTTGTCCCCGTGAAAAATCTCCTTAGACCGGCAGCGAGGGGGGTTGGGGTTTGTGGGAGCACAGCCCCCGGCGGGTCGAAGGGAGAAGCCTCTCGTCAGGGGGGAGGGCCGAACCCCCTTATCTTCGACCCAACATTTTTAATTGCATTTATAGATTCAAATGTTCCCGACAAAACATCCTCGAGAGAGAATATCTCGCGACAAAATATCCTACAAAATGATGTGACAATATCTCGGTCGAAATAAAATATTAATTATGTTTGCGACAAAATATCGAAATAACAGTATGTACTGTCGTATTTTGCGTTTTGGTAATAGTTTATCATGAAATATTGTTTTATAATCGGCGCTTTTGTATGTTTATTATTAATATGATTCTGCAATGGAATATTGGTAGGTGTAGAGAAAAGGGCAGTAAGGGGTTCAAATACTTCAGTTAATAAGCACAAATTTCTTTAATGACTGCAACGTAACTCTTTACAACTTATAGGATTATCTTGTGAGAAAAAAAAATGTTTAGTGCGATTAAAAAAAATGTTTATTTTCAAACGCACCCTAATATACAGTGAAAAATAGTGAACCTTAATATTGCGTTAAATTTAAAAGAATGTCTTCTATGACAATTACCAATGTTGAACTTTTTACATCTTGCTATTTTTATGAAACACAGTGTATCAAAAGAACAAAAGCTCAGCAACAGATTATTTCTGGATAAAAAAGCTCACAGGAAGCACGCGAACTTTGGATTCCGCAGCCGGCGATGTCCGCGATACTTCCGATCCTGTGAGTATTTTACTACATTTTTTCGGTAAATCGTGTACTCAACATTTTTCAATAAAAACCAACGTAACAATCGTTATATTAGCTCGTGGAGCTGGAGAGTCCCGATTTGGTGGTTCCGCGTCGTAATATTGCAAGCGGAAAAACACCGGTTGCAGCCAGAGAATCCGTAGTCCGTTATCATATGGCATGTAAAGAAGATGACTACACGTATACGGAAAAATTAAGGTTGTCATTCTGCGTACATAGAATAAATTAGAATTTCTCCGTCCATCGGATGGATATTTTTAATTCTTATGTTTTGTTACTTTAGAATATTCGTTGGCACATGGAACGTTAATGGACAACCGCCTAATGGAATTACCGTTGAAGAATGGCTGAGCAGCGATCAAGAGCCTCCCGATTTATATGCCGTTGGATTTCAGGAATTAGACTTGAGCAAAGAAGCTTTTCTATTTAACGACACACCCCGCGAAGAGGAATGGCGGTAATTATTCATTCATTCCGAATAAATATTCCAAATTAAAGACATTATTTTGAACAACATTTTTTTTAAATTTCTAGTCTTTGAAAATTTCGTTTTAGTCAAACAACGTGAAAAATTTAACCTTGTGTAAAATAATGAAATTAGTATAATCAGACTTTTCTTTTTGCAAATTTGTACCTTAAATTTCGTTTGAATGACAATCAAACAATTCAAGTGAAATGGCTTGAGTTAGCATTTAATTCCAACATTTTCACCTAAAGTTTTATATCGGGGATTCTACATCAATTCGATCTGAGTCTGACGCTCGACCTCTCGAATTTCATCCGCGATTTTTTGTGATATTGAAAATTTCTGCCGCAATTTTTGGGCAATCGAGCTGAAAATTTGCACGCGAATCAAGTTACCACTAAGGTTGTTTGGTATTGAATTTGCCTCGAATCGGTTGAGGGATACAAATGTTATGAATAACTACTTTTTTTGAAATTTCTTTGAAAATACTATATATCGAGAATGGTTCAAATAACTGATCTAAAATTTTGCGTAAAACTTAAATAGCGTTTTATACTAAATTTAGGCGAAATCGATAAATCGTTATTTTTTTTTAAATAACTGTAACTCGAGGACGGTTTAAGCAACTGATCCAAAATCTTGCATAAAACTTGAATAACATACGATGTTGTTTTTTCTTTGTGTTGTTGCGCCCTTGTCTACCAAAGATATAAAAATGACGCATTGAAAAAAGTGCTTATTCAAATAAAAAAACGTTGCGAAGTAGCACTTTGCACATTGCTTCCTCATTAATTTCTATTTTTCAAACAGCTTTTTATTCTGAGGAAGGCAAAAATAACAAATAAACTTCCTCATAGAGGTAACTTTGTGAAAAAATGGAAGCAATGTGCAAAGTTCTACTTCGAATCGTTAAAAAAAAATTAATTACGATTTTTATATAAAAAAATATTGTTAGCCCAAATTGAAAAATCTGAAAAAGTTCTCAAAAATAGCGTAGCAGATATAAACATTTTTAAGCCTAGACTCAGAGTGCGCTCATTTGCTAAGACATTTGCTTCTATTTTTTTCAGAGTTTTTCTCGAAAAAAAAAAAATCATATAACTTTTTTTTAAAATATGATAAGACATTTAAAGATATAAAAACTGAAAATAATTCAATGTCAGCTGGGGCTACAACATTTTCATATGTATCATAGATTTTTTGGGAATACTACCATAAAATCAACATTAAATAGAAACGAACGAAAGTCAATTAAAGAATTTCATATTGTTTTCATTAATTCTATGCCCGACATTAGTTTTGGTTTCTCATAAGAAAGTTATGTTTTTGCAAAAAACAGTAAAAAAATATATGCGAGATTTCAGGGTCAGTTTATATTATTCAAATGGTCGGAAAATGTAATATTTTCGCTCGTGCCCGCATGGGTGTAAAACATAATTTTCTTATGAGAAACCGGAACTAATATCGTGCATAGAATTAATGAAAATAATATGAAATTCTTTAATTGTCTTTCGTCCATATTTTTATTTAACATTGATTTTTTGGTGGTATAAAAAAACGGCGAAAAAAAATCGGACAATTCTCAAAACACCTGTGATACAGTTTTCATATCTTGAAATGTCTTTTTATATTTTTAAAAGTTTGTTCATATAAAAAAATAATTGATTTTTTTGCGAGAAGAACTCCGAAAAGAAAATAGAAACATATGTCAGTCCACAGTGGGTCTAGGCTTAACAGGATTTTTGAGAATTCTTTCAGATTTTTCAATTCGGGCTAACAATATTTTCATATAAAAAATCGTATTTAATAAGAAAAAAATGGAATTATTTTCAGTGTTCCGTAGAATTGGGAGAATATCACAAAAAATCGCAGACGAAATCCGAGAGGGTCGGAATCAGGTCAACTCGGTGTAAAATCCCCTATATGTAAGCTTGCTAACGGACAATAACATAAAATAGAGGACAGGGAGGGGGTACAAATTAATGTTATCTTAATTCATTCCGTTGAATGACCATTTAATGTTAATATTTTTTCTTGAAATTTGATACACCAATAATATATCAGAAAAACAAAATCAGGGAATAAACTAAAAAAGTCGGTTCGAAATGCGAAAAAAAAAAAGAATTTTATTATTATTTAACTAGAAACAAACAAAAATGGTCAATTCCGATTATTTTATATTTTAGTTTAAAAAGTTTGTCTCTCTACGCACACATCATAATAATCAGATGTTCTGATAATTTATGCTTTATTCTCTTCAAATATATCGTGTTCTCATTGGAAGTTTTAACAATATCCAAGTTAAATATTTCGCCAGGTTCATTGGCCAAAAAAAGTAGGATCTTGTAAATTATTTCTACATTTTCTGTTATCCATTACACAGCCATTAAAAAAAAAATACGTTACTAAATTTAGGCTACCTTTTATTGCTCCACGAGGATGCAAACGGGATAACATACTTTTCAGGGTTAGACTCTCAAAGAAAATACGAAAAAAAACGGAGGTCAAAATATCATAATTTTGATATGAAGAAATAAAAAAAGTGTTATCTTTAATTTATTAAAAATGAATACGCAAATTTATTTAATTCATACAGACAAGTGGTAAAGAAATCGCTGCATCCAAAGGGTACTTATCAACAAGTGGCGATCGTAAGATTAGTAGGCATGATGCTTATCATATTTGCTGAGGAGGCACATCTGTCTTTTATCAAGACTGTTTCAATCGACACAGTGGGAACGGGCATTATGGGGAAAATGGTAAATATAAATTGTTACTTCAAAGTGTACATTTAAAATAAAAACAAAGTATTGTTACTGCTGATAATAATGATAAAAATCTCTTATCAGGGTAATAAAGGAGGAGTTGCTGTAAGCATGACTGTACACAATACGTCGATATGCTTCGTTAATGCTCATTTAGCGGCACATTGCGAAGAATACGAGAGGCGAAATCAGGACTATGCTGATATATGCGCCAGACTATCCTTTGCGAAATACATGCCCCCAAAGTATTTTAAGGATCACGAGTATGTTCTCTCTGCACTACCATATTTTAAAAGTATTTTTGCCAAATTTCATAAAAACAGAAGGCATTAGGGTTAAAATTATGATAAACGGCTGGTCGCGGGTTTTTCTTGCCATAAAAAACAGGTTTATGCAAAAGAATATGCCTTTAAAAAGAATGTTCTGTGGCCGCGATGCAAAAATATGACAAAATCCACATTTTTCTTTTCAATTCTTAAATTGAGGCGATATAATAAGAATTACTTTTCGGACTGGGCCACGGAAATAATATGTACAAAGTAACAACATATTTTTTGGTGCAGTAGCTAAAAATTTGGCGTGTTAGCAAAAAATGTGTTGGTATAGCTAATGATTTGGTACCACTCTCAAATTATTTTTCACAATACCTTTTTGCCCCCTTGAGCGGCAAGAAAAATGTCACTGTTTATGTCCTAAACGCGACCTAAATTTGAGGTAAAAAATTCAGAACTGTAAAATGGTGGGTCAAAATTCAAAATTGATTTAATTCGAATGAAAATCGGCATTGTTGGTTTTCGAAGTCATTGATTACGAATCCATCCCCAAAATTTAGAAACTCAAAATGGCAGATCAAAATTCAAAATTGATTTAATTTGTATGAAAATCGGCACTCGGTACGATTTATACTAAATGCTAAACCACTACTACTAAATCTATACTAGTACCTATATCAGTAATACTAAACTAGAAAAAATACTTTATGTTTAATTTTGGCATTGTGGTCGGCCATTTTGAATTTCTAAATTTTGACGACAGATTCGGAATTAGCGACCTCGAATTCCTCCGAGGGCAGCTTTTTATTCGAATTAGATCAATTTTGAATTTTGACCCGCCATTTTTTATTTCTAAATTTTGAGGATTCGATGTGTACCCTAAGGCGTTTAATGCCGCTTCGAGCACTAAAAAAATGTGCGCCATATGGCGTCAATGCCGCTCAAAGGGTTAAAGTTGAAACCTGAATTAGAAGTCTAAAAGGGAGTAATTTTGGCATTTTTTTTTACTCATGATGAATTTTTTTTTTAACTTTTTAGGTGTTTTATTACGTATTTTGACAAACTGAAAAAAACGTTTCATTCCAAAAAATCGAGTGGTTTTGAAAAATCATCAAAATCACGCTCTTTCTTGGCGTTCTAATTCGAGTTCTCCTCTTAATTCTGTTTTCTTGTAACAAGGAACAAAAGTCTCGATGAGCACCTTAACGAAAAATACAAAACTATTTAAAAGTGATTACAGATATATCTGTGATAAAATAACACGATTATTATACTTACGAAATATTATTATTCACAGTAACAGAATAATTACTCTCAATTATTAATAATTTTTAGAAAAGCGTGCTTATTCCTATTCAATAATTAGAGATTTATTTATAAAACGATCTGAGTTTTGCTATTTTACTGAATAGATCTCACTCGTAGCTGTGTCTGTTAATTTACTAATTAAATTATTCTCTTTTGTCAGTCAAATTTATTGGCTGGGTGATTTAAACTATCGGATAACCGAAATGGATGCGACGATTGCGAAAAATCATATTATGGCAGGAAATTACGAGCCTGTATTGATGCTCGATCAATTATGCCAACAGCGTAAGATTGGAAGAGTTCTTCAAGGTTTTCACGAAGCAAAAATTAATTTTAAACCTACATACAAGTACGATCCCGGCACGGACAATTGGGATTCCAGGTTTGTAGAATCCTACATTATACAACAAGTCTTCATTTAAAAAAGAAGAGAAAGGTGATTTATACTTTTATCATTTAGTGAAAAAGGAAGAGCTCCTGCTTGGTGCGATCGTGTCCTGTGGAAAGGCGACGCAATTGCGTCTGTCGATTATAGAAGTCATCCCGTACTCAAGATTTCCGATCACAAACCTGTCAGTGCCATATTCAATTCGCAAGTAAGAATTCATTCTAATTGTTAAAAAAAGCTTGCAAAACTTGCAAATTGCTTCCTCATTACTTTGTATCTTTGACAAAGCCATTTCTATGAGGAAGCGTGTTGATAAATTTTGGCTTCCTCATAGAGAAAGCTTTGTCAAAGATACAAAATAATGAGGAAGCAATTTGCAAGGTTCTACTTTGCATACTTGTTTATATACTGTGTACATCAGCTGCACTTAAAAAGCCAAAAAAAATTAACAAATGTATTTAATTATTATTTTTGAACATTTCGTATTAAATACTAAATATGAACGCTTTGTTGGATTCTCGCCAGATTCAGTATCAAAGAATCCAACAAAGAGTTCATATTTCAGAGAATTTTTTTTTTTCGTACGAAGTTTCCTCTATGAGGAAGCCAAAATCGACCAAAATACTTTTTTGTAGAGGTATCTTTGTAAAAATTAAAAAATAATGAGGACGTAATGTGCAAAGATCTACTTTGCGGCCTTTTTTCCTTTAAGAAAAGGAAAACCATTTAAAACTTTTTAGCTGGCAGTATTTCATGCGGAAAATATTTTAATCACGATAAACGATTAGCTACTTTGTGTTTAAATAGAAAACATACGGTTTAAACTATAAGTAACGTAGGATTTTCTGTAAAAAAAAACATTCTTAGCAAAGTAGTGGTCACTTCCATACGATTTCGCATGATTTACATTTTTATTTTTTACTCCGAAACGTCGTTCAGTTTCAATCCATGAAATGAAAGCTCTGTACATCGAGAGAAAAAAATATCAAAACAACAACAAAGTACGATTTATTTTCAGGTAAGAGTCATAGACGTAACAAAGTATCGTAAAATTCACGAAGAAGTAATGAAGAAGCTCGACAAATTGGAGAACGAATTTTTACCTCAAGTTATGGTAGATACGACTGAGATTATATTTGATGTGCTGAAATTCTTGGAGCCCAGTAGCAAAGAACTCATTATCGCAAATACCGGACAGGTTAGTAAATTTACTCTAATCATTTTTATTTCACACGAATATTACATTTTTATCATTAGATGTTACAAACTTTCTTTTTTTTAATCAGACAATTTTGATGGTCGTTTTAATTGTCGGTCACGCCTTTTTATTGATAATCAAAATTGAACAAAAAAATTAATAATGTTGTGCACGGAAAAAAGATTACATAAGAAAAAAAACCACTACAACAGTATTAACTTTAATAATGTTCCTTTTAACATTATTGAACATTTTTTTATTAGACGTAAACTATAAATTTCAGGTACCGGTTCAGTTTGAATTTATAAAGAAATTAGATGACACGAGTTACTGTAAAGACTGGCTTCACATAGAACCATACACTGGTTTCATAAAACCAGGTAAATGTCGCTAATGCAATCTTATATCGCGTGTCTAAAGGCTAAAGGTATTTAAGTGTCAAAAAGTCGAGTTTAGTGGCAAAAAGGAGTATAAGTATATGGCTGTACGTTAATAGTATTTTTCGTTATAAGGACGAAATAGTATATTGTACAACAAGTGCATAAAGTATGTTATTTTCGCACGAGCTGCGATCGCTCGCACGAGTGGAAAATAACATACTCGCACGAGTTCAACATACAATTTTTTGTAATGCCTGCGAGAAAATTGAGTTTTTTCGGAGAGTTTAAGCGGGGCTAACGTGCGAGTTTTCCTGGGCAAAGAAGAACCGACACGAGGGGTTCCAGGGGCAAAGCCTCCGGTGGGTTCCGGGGCGAAGCTCCGGCTGGGGTTTGGGAGGCGAAGCCCCCCCACTAACACAAAAAATACTAACTTTAACTGACATAAAAATACTGACTTTTACTTAATACATTAACAATTTCGTTCGCTTTTTCTCAACGAAAAGATAATGTACATTTATATAAATTTCACCACTTGTCAACAAAAAATAGTCTTCTTTAGTAAAAAGAGATCTTTAGCTTTATCGCTGGTCACCAACAAAAATAATGTACATTTGTATGAATTCTTCCGTTAAACAAAAAAAAAGTAATGTACATACATAATAAGTATTTCACTTCACAAAGAGACGAAGGAAAATTAATGGAATTGAATACAGCAATAAACAATGAGGAAACAACAAGTCTTTTCGGAATCACAGTGAAAAATGAAATAAAAATGCATGACAATTCTAAAGCGCACGTGTACTCTTCAATGAACATTTGTTTTTACAGTCTTATTAATAAACTATTCATTCACTCATGGCCGTTTTACATATACTAGCCAGACCAGACGCGCTGCCGCACGTCACCATTTTTCTATGGGCGCTGCAGCGCTCTTTTAACTAAACGGTCCCGGGCGCTGCAGCGCCCGGGTCACATCTTCTGTCAGTTTTGACATTTGATAAAAACAAAAAGACTCAATGTATGAACTTGATCACGGTCTCTAACCACGACCAATCACAACACGAATAAAACGGCTTCACACGAACTTAGCTGACTGCCACCAACTTTTTAAAAGGGGATTCTTTTGCAAAGAAGAATCAATCATTGAGATTTTGAGTTTGGTATTTTAAAAAAATCCTTATCGTGCACTCTTATGGTGCTCTTATGCATTTTAATGATTTCTTCAATGAAAAAAAATCGTAATTCGAAAAAGGCGTATATTCATGAAATCACCTGAGCCCGAAAATAATGGCCATAGCCAAACGCCGTATATAACAGGAGATACTTCTCTTAAGTTTTAACCGCATTGACTTCGTTATATACGGAGTTGTATACAGATACGCCCTTATAGATTTTTTGATTCATAAAAGTTGTAGCTTGGCACTTAAACCCTATAGCCTTTAGACACGCGATATTATAAGATTTAAGACACTGTATTTACATATGCAATCTTTCTTCGGATTAGGGGAAAAATGCGACATCAAACTAGAAGTATATGTTGACAAAAGGTCAGCGTGCAAATTAAATTCAGGCGAGGATAAACTCTATGATATTCTGGTTCTACATCTCGAAGGCGGCAAAGATATCTTTATAACGGTCACAGGTACGATCTATCAAATTGTCAATTGTGACTAATAACTTTATTCTTTATATACATTTTCAACTGTATCAAATAAATTAATGCATATTCCTCAAAGGTACTTATGAAAGAAGTTGCTTCGGATCTTCTATGGAAGCTTTGGTGCATATTCCAGTTCCGATTAGAGAAATTCCGGTCGGCAGAATCATTGAACTCGTGAGTATTTTTACGAATTAGATCACAGATAAAGCTTCGTTTGCATTTGAAACTGGGATTTAAAAAAAGAAAATTCGGTAATTTATATGGATTTGTGACTTCAAAGCTTTTTTCGAAAACAATGGTATGTTGTCTTCAAAATGTTGTATTTTCTTTTGTATTTCATTTTTAAGTTGAAGAATCATACGCGTGAAAATTGTAATCGAGATTTTTTTTTATTTTCACGGTTTTTGACAAGTTTAAAAAATTATTATGCTTTAAATATGTGTATGGAGGATTCTACACCGTATCGACCATTGTGTCCGCGATTTTTTTGTAATACTTTCTCAACTCTACGGAGCAGTCAATTTTTAAAAAAATTAAGTACGATTTCTTTTATATGAAATAATTGTTAGCTCGAATTGAAAAATCTGAAAAAAAGAGATCTAAAATGCCGTATCAGATATAAACATTTTTATTCCTAGAGTCAAAGTGGATTGACGCTTCAATTTTTTTTCGGAATTTTTCTCGAAAAACAAAATGAAAATACTTTTTTTTATACCTGAAAAGCTTTTAAAAATATGAAAAGACATTTAAAAATAAAACTCAGTCTCAGTCTCAGTCAAATTATAAAAACTCAAAATATAAACATTCAGTACCAGCTGTAACTAAAACATTATCATATGAATGACAGGTTTTTTGAGAATATTCCCGATTTTTTTTGTCGTTTTTTTGTACTAAACAAAAAATCAAAGTTAAATAAAAATGAACGGAAACCGCTAATCAAAGGATTACATATTATGTTCATTAATTCTATGCCCGATATTGGTTCCGATTTCTCATAAGAAAAAATATATATGCGAGATTCCAGGCTCAGTTTATACACATATATTTTATATGTGACTTTTTAGCTCGAGTTCAGATGGATGAAATAATAAAGATAGATGACATAACTTTCTTATGAAAAACCGGAACTAATATCGGCCATAGAATTAATGAAAAAAATATGAAATGCTGTAATTGGCGGTTTTCGTTCATTTTCATTTAACGTTGATTTATTGCTAGTATAAAAAAAGGACTAAAAAATCGGAAAAATTCTCAAAAAATCTGTGATATAGTTTTTCTATCTTTAAATGTCTTTTTATATTTTAAAAATATTTTTCATATATACTTTTTTTTTATTATTCCTTTTCTACCGTATACCCTGTTGGGTCTTTACGCCCGTCTCCCTCTCTCGCCATCTCCAGTGGGGAGAACTCCACACGAGAGAGAGAGACAGAAATTCGGGCCTCTTATCCGTCTCACTCTCACGCCATTTCCGGGTAGCAAGGAGAACTCCACACGAGAGAGTGAGACAGACCCCCCCCCCCCCCCCCCGTGCGGGCGCAGCCGACTTCCCCCATCGTATGGCATTCACCAAGGGCTCAGGGAAACTGCGGAAAATCTGAGCCGATACAGCCAGCGCATCTCTAAGTCCCTCATTGACAATGCGAGTAAACTCAAGCACGGTCACCGGTGGCGCTTAGAGCGACACCTCCCCTTAGCGATGTTCCTGCTCGGCCCGGAGGACACCATCCGCCAGATAAGAATCCGCGGGAGTCACTCCGAGCCGAACACGAACATCACTGCTGGGTGTTTTTGGGCACATATTTATCAAAGGTGGGAACCCAGCCACCAGGATCACAAAAAAAACCCTTGGAAAAAATGTCCAGCGATGTCGGCCGGGAATCGAACCCGGGCCCACTGCGTGCGAACCCGAGCCCTTCTTTTTTTTTTTTTTTTTTTAACACGTTTATTTTTTTAATGCATACAATATTGTGGTACAGGTAAAATACAAACAGTTTAAAAAAAATAACCTTAGACTATTCTTACTTGGCTCTTGCCCTTGCGCATAAGGGTTCTCGTCGCCATACTTTAATTTTCGATGTATATAGTTATTATAAATTTAGTAGAAAAGGAATATGCTCCTTATAATAATGGCACACCCAGGTTTGTGCACTGGGAAGATATGGGGAAAAAACCTTTGGTTAAAAAAAAACCCCTATAACACTATCATGCGAACCCGAGCCCTCATCCACTAGACCACTGCTCTCCTTTAATATTTATCATATATTCTAAAAAATTGACTTTTTGGCAAGAGGAATTCCGAAAAAAAATAAAAGCAAATGTCAGTCCACTCTAAGCTTAAAAATGTTTATATATGATACGGGATTTCTGAGAATTTCTTCAGATCTTTCAAATCGGGTTAATAATATTTTCATTTTAAAAAATCGTAATTGATTTAAAAAAAAAGAATCGAATTTTTGTTTGTTTCGTCTGTAGAGTTGGGAGAAAACCACAAAAAATCGCGGATGAAATCCGAGAAATTCAGATTCAGACACAGTTCGAATCGGTGTGGAATCCCCGAATGTGTATATATATATTTTTTTTTAATTTTTGCGGTAAAAATAGAAGATCCAGACTCAACAATTTTTTTCCACTACTTTTGGTGAATCTTCTAAATATGAACGTTTATTTTTTTTCAATCTTCAAACATGAAAATTGTTTAGAAGTCGCTGACCTTTATAATTACCAAAAAGGATTTCTAAAACTATGTTCTACAAAGTTTGATTTAACTTTTTAAATTTTTGAACATCCCGTTTCGACATCGATGGAAATGTGAAAAATCCTCCAGATTCGATTCCTCTTGAAAAGTTATTTGTGTACTGAAATATCTTACGTTGACAATTTTAGGAAAACAACAAAAATCCGGCACAAGAACCGTATTCAGTTCCGAAAGAAATTTGGTTTTTGGTTGATCGTCTATATCGACACGGTATAAAAACAGCCGGGTTGTTTGAAACTCCAGGCTTACACGGTGAAATTATAGCCATACGAGATTGGCTCGACACCGGTAGCCTCGAACCAATGCGTATCCTTTGAATGTTTTTTCAATAGTCATTTTTTTTTTTTTCTATTGTAATATTTAATTTTACTGTAGCGACGAGTAAGATTTTTTCCTTAACAAGCGTCGTTTAGCCGGTGGTGTACATTCCGTAGCAGAATCGTTACTTCTGCTTCTGGAATCAACGTCGGAACCTTTAGTACCTTACAATCTTCACAATGTTTGTCTATCTGCAGCTACGAATTATCTCCAATGTAAACAGGTAAACCAATTTACTATGTACTTAAGGTTGACTCGATCACCACCGCTGTAATCAAATATGCAACTATAATTAAAAATTTCCAATCTATGACATTGGTAAATTTTTCTCAAGAGTCGATTTGTTGAGAATTGAATGTTCTACAAAAAAAAAAGGTTTAAGAAATATTATGGTGAAACTACTTGTTGTACCGTGATACTACAAAAACGGTAAAATTTTATAAAAACATAACTTTGAAAGTTAATAACTTTCAAATGGTTGGATTTAGGAATTTTTTGGAAAGGGCCTTTTTTGTAGAGCGTTAAATTTTCTATAGAAACATAACTGTAAAATTAATCATTACAATTTTCGCTTTCATTTTTCGCACGAAAGTAACTTTTCAACCGGTTAGTTGGGTAATAAAAAATATAACGTTTTTTTTTAATCACGCTAATATATTTACATGGATAAAAATATGTTTATGAAAGTAATAGTGACCCAGTTGATGATTCACATATTTGCAATTAATATATAAAAATCCGTAGAAAAAGAAAAATATATATATATATATTAGGGTGGTCCTCAACAAAAATTTATCCCTGGCACCTCTTACGTTTATTTATTTCACCGAAAAAACACCCCAGAATTTTTTC
This sequence comes from Perithous albicinctus, assembly GCA_964016905.1. Lineage (NCBI taxonomy): Eukaryota > Metazoa > Arthropoda > Insecta > Hymenoptera > Ichneumonidae > Perithous > Perithous albicinctus. The sequence continues at coordinate 4,444,189 of OZ024697.1, forward strand.
AGATTTTAAAAAGTATATTTAGGAAGTGCCCACAGCCTGTAAAGGCACGAAATTAAGTCAAAATCTCATATATTTGACATTGGGGAGGTCTTCCGACAAAATCATCCCTGTCATCCCTTACGTTTGTTCATTTAACCAAAAAAGCACCTCAGAATTTTTTCAGATTTATAAATTTGTATTTAGGATTTACCCAAGTCCACGGATTTATAAGGGCAGGTGTCCATCGATTTTTCTAGCTATATGAAATGAACACTGGAAAAAATCGGTAATTTTTTTTATGTGCATTTTTATGTTTAAAAAAGGATGCCATACAGTCGGAATCGAAATTTAAAAACTTAAGCGGGTCCAGTTTTCCAAATCAATCAGAATAATTTAAGTTTAAAAACTGGCACGCTTGATTGTTGGAAGCTACAAAACTTAAATGGATACCAATTTTCAGTAAAAGATATTTAAAAACCTAGGAGTTATTCGACTATAAAAATATCAATATCGCGAACAATCATATTATGAAAGATGTTTTATCGTTGCTTATTCATTGTTTAGTTAAGAATGGAAGATAAACTGTTCCGATAAAGTTTTCTTTGGAAGCTATTGAAAATTATTGGTTCTATGGAATTTCCCTACTATTTGAATTTGAAAATATTCCACGACAACTGGAAAAAAAATAACTCTTTCTGTGTGGGACGGATCACGTCGATTACTTCCATTAAGTATAAAGAAATGTAATCGTATTTTCATTTATCATGAAATTAAAAAAAGAAACAAATTATGATACTAAAACATGGGTTAGGAATTAGAAAATAAAGATACTGCTGAACTGGTCTCCAAATACCGCATATTTTACTTGATTGGGCCCAACTACGGCACTGGAAAAAAAAAAATTGTTTGGAAAATGAATAACCGACGAAAAACAACTTTCGTAATATGAATTTTCGTGATATCGAAAATCGGAACCTCCCTAATTTATATATATTTTCTCTTTATTACAATAATTGCAATTCAATATATAAAAAATGCAGTAATGTAATGATTTTTAATAGATTGTGATGCAGCTACCAGAAATTAGAAGGAACGTGTTCCTGTATATTTGCGCATTCCTTCAAGAGCTGTTGAATCATGCCCAAGATAATGGATTGGATGCAAAGACGCTAGGTGCGTTACGATTTTATCTTTTGCTTAAAAAAAATTCAACACTATTGAAAAATATTAGTTGGTTCAATTTTAAAAAAATTAATAATTGCAATATTTTAGCGACTCTCTCCGGATCTATATTTCTACGAGATCCGCCGCGAAGCAGAGAAGAACGAAGTCAGAGAAGTCGTGCGATCCAAGCGACCTTCGACAGAAAGAAAGCCGCTTTTGTCTATCATTTTTTGGTCAACGATCAGAGCGACTTTCTTGGCCGATAGGGTCGCGCAGCTTTAGTATTAATTTGTTGTCAGATGGGACGATGCGACATTGAAGAAGGGGATCGTCTCTATGACGATCATGTAGCTTATTTGCGTTCCCGAGTACACTCTTCAAGTAAGCGTTGACATTTTTTCAACCTAAACTGCCCAAAATATAATAGGCGTAGCCGTAAGTAGAGAAAATCAAGCAAATAATCTCGTCGTATAATAACAAAAAATTGCGCTTATTGAATAAACAAGGGTACAAAAGAATATGCTGGATTAGATCGAAATCGCGCTTACACGAGGCAAAACACTTGTTGACATAACATTTTTCTTTTTCTTCTCAAAGATGTTTCATTGTTGGAATTAAAAGAAAAGTTGTAGTTCAGTATTTTGCAGCGCTTTCAAAATAAAGTAATGACGCACGTAAAACTACGAAATTTATCTGGGGTATTCCTGGTCAACTCAGTAAGCGTTCAACCCTGACCCCTTCTAATTCGTTCCCTAATTTTTTATACTATTCTATATGCTCGAATAAATATCTTTAATCTTCTTTACATTTTTTTTTACTGAAACTTCTTTCTTTCATGAATTCTTTAAAATTACATTTGTTGCTCCAATTTAAGAATTTGACATTTGTCTCAAAAATCCTGTATTTGATATCAAAATTTTTGTGTTAACACTTAATGCCGAAGTTCAGAAAAATCGATAGAGTAATTAAGATTTTATAGAAATTTGCATATTCGTAATTTTTTTGAAAACGCTCTAACTCAAGAAGTATTTAAGCAACCAAAATCTTGCATAAAACTTAAATAACATCAGCTGTTGTTTTTTTGTGTTGTTGTTTTTCAATTTAAAAGTGTTGCAAAGTAGAACTTTGTAGATTGCCTCCTCATTAATTTCCGTTTTTTACCTCTATAAGGAAGCCAAAAATAATAAATAAGTTTGCTCATAGAAGTGGCTTTGTGAAAAATGGAAATTAATGAGGAAGCAATGTGCAATGTTCTACAAAAGCCACCCATTGCTGTTCTCAGGTCAGAGTTGGAATTAGGATTATTTCATCTTATTCAATCATAAACCAACGTTTCATCATGGTCAAGAACGGTTAATTGGAGGTTAGATGTGAGAAATTTACAAGTCCAAATTTACACATAAAATGTTTACGCAACAACCGATCACGAACTAACATGTTGTTTAATTTTTTTTCATTTTTTAATGGCTTTTTTTCGAAAAAAAAACTTTAAAAAATCGTCTTGTATTGATATCTAATATAGGTTTTTTGGGGAAAATTTCAAATTTTTAAATGGGGACAAAAAAAAATTTAATTTAAATAATTCATGAGAAAAAACATTTCAGTAAATAAAATCTAAAGAAAATTAAAAGAATTTTTTCGATCATATAGAATAGTATAAACAATTTTGGAGCGAATTGTAAGAGGTCTCGGTTGAACGCTTACTGATTGTGAGTTGACCAGGAACACCTCATCTACACATCACTACTATCGTACTAGATCGGTTAAAAAAACGCTTCATTTTTTCGTTTGTTGTCATTTAAAAAAGTAAGCTTAGGCAAAAAGACCGGCCTTTTTTTGCTAAATTTTATATACATTTTTACCGTAAATATTAATATAATTTATATCTGGATCACTGTGGCAATTATCGAACTGAAAGTGAAATTTTTAATTTACCTGAAAATTTTACAGGACGTTCAATATGATAAAAAATGACGATCTGGGAAATATTAGATCTGGCAATTAAAAATAAATATTATGAATCAATTGATTCGATATTCGTTCAATCATTGATGTTCCATATATATATATATTTTTTTTTTTTTAAGAATACGGTAGAACATATCTTTTTTTTTTACTTTTTCATGCACAAACATCTAAGCTTATTCTAAAAAAGTTAGTTATTGTATAGAATGTTTTTTTTTTACCTCTGAAAAACTTGTTTTTAAGTGTTTCCATTTTGTTATTGACGTCAACACAGATATTCGTCGTTCCAGTCCTTAAATAATAGATAAATTTCATATTTGAGGCATTCCGCACCAATGCAGCTAACCGAATATTCACAGTGCTCTGAAAATGCAGTTATTATATGATATTTGAGTACTATATACTCACAAAAAAAGTACTAACTTTTATGAGCTTCAGTGTATCCATTCACGAGATAAATACTATTATTATTATTTTTTTTAAATCTATGATATATCGGCAATCCTAAACTGTATCATAACTTAAAAACGCTAAAATTCGAGTTTCTTAACGTACTTTCAAAATAAAAATTGACCGTATTTTAAAAATTACACCTAAAAAATTAACACATATTCTTTCCTTTCAGTTGACCTTTTCTCAAAGAAGGCCAACCCCTTTTGAACTAACATTTATGCTCCCATATTGGTTGATCCATGATTAAGAAATTTGCCGAAGTGCATTATGGGACGAGCAATTTGTATTCGGGGCAGACATTTTTTTGTATTTGACTTTTGGAAAACGTCAATCTTTTTTAAATGCAACATTTTGTATTTTAAACATTTTCTGTTTTGAAATCTGAAATAAGCAGCCTCAAAAAACTTCGAGTACCAAATGTCATCGTAGTCAAATAAGTTTTAGATGTTTTGGGCCAGTTATTCGATCCAGCATTTTTTACTCCGCGATTCGAGTATAGATCTGTATATTCCTAGCGCCCACGTAACTTCTCTATGCAATGAAAGGTCCATTCAAAAGCCTTGATGCACCGCTTAGATTTTAGTCTCCTGAATCCAAAAACGTTGTTTATTTTTTCAACAAAATGGTAGAACACATTGTTATTAACAATTTAATTGTTTAAATTACAGTATCTGGAAAACTATCAGAGATAACAAAAAATGTCCAAACGATAAATTGATCCTCTCTTCAAGATGAACAAAAGTTGTCATTATGTTTTTTTCCGGGTTCACATAACTTTTCGACTCATTGACGTTCTCTATAAATTGGGCTTTATCCAAAATATTGATCTGTACGAAGAAAACGATTAAACAATTGACATTGCCGAAAATGATTCAATGTCCTGACATTGAAAAGCGGATTTTTTTTAAATTTTAAAGTGCTGTAACCTATGAATACTTGATTTTTCCATAAATCAAAAAATACTCAAAATTTGACATTCACTTATAGAATTTGAGGCAATTTTTCTGATGACGATATCTGACGTCCAAACCGTAAAAAAAAGTTCGTTGGCTTTGCCGTAAAATGTTGCCTGAAATTATCCAATTCTGAATATTTTTGTGGGCCATGAAAAAGCGTAGATTTTCGTTTTTAGAGTTGTCGTCCTGAAAATATTACAGATAAAATAGAAAATGAAAAAATTGGTGTACTCGGGTAGGAGTTTTTTTTCTTTAATTCGAAATTTGGAGTATTTATTGGAACGGAATGCCTCATATACTCATATTGAAATATTTTGAATGAAATATCTCCAAAGGCCGTCTTTTGCTGAATCCTGGATCTGACCCGAAATGCTCCAAATGAGGTATTCTTGGTCAACTCAGTAAGCGTTAATAATTTTTTATACTATTCTATATGCTCAAAAAAACACCTTTAATTTTTTTTACTCAACCATTTTTTCATCAATTTTTTCAATTGGAATTTTTCGCCCGAATTTAAAAGTTTGAAATTTTTCTCGAAAATCCTGTTTTAGATACAAAAAATATAGAGCTTTGGCTCATAGTGGGCAGACGTTTGCGTCGATTTTTTTAAGCCTTTAAAAAAAAACCATTTAAGAATGGAAAAAAATGAAACGAGAAGTCAATTCATGATTGGTTATTGCGTAAACATTTCATATATAATGCAAGATTATTTTTGATTTTTTCTGAAGTCTTCTTTAACCGATATAAAAGAAAATCATGTATTAAATAATGAGATATTGATATAGGAAATAAAGTCAGACATTTTTGACTCTCGATTTGTAAGTTTCTCAAATCCAACCATCAACCAACCATTTTTCGCCATGATGAATTGTTGGTTTACGGTTGAATAAGATGAAATAATCCTAATTCTAACTCTGAGCTGACAACAGCGATAGTTGGCTTTTTAGCCGATTATTCAAAACCGACCATAGACTAACGTTTCATTATGGCCAAGATCGGTTGGTTGATAGTTCGGATTCGGGAAATTTACAAATCGAGAGTCAAAAATGTGTCACTTTCCTATTTCAACATCTCATTATTTAATACATAATTTTCTTTCATATCGATAAATAAAAGCTTCAGGAAAATTCGAAAATAATCGTGCGTTATGTATAAAATGTTTACGCAACAACCGATCATGAACTGACACCACGTTTCATTTTTTTTCTATTTTTTAATGGCTTTTTTCGAAAAAAATGACTCAAAACAGATCGACGCAATCGTCTGCCCAGTCTGAGTCAAAGCTCAATATTTTTTATATCTAATACAGGATTTTTGAGAAAAAATTCAAATTTTATAATACGGGCGAAAAATTCCAATTAAAAAAATTGATGAAGAAAAATTTCAGTAAAAAAAAATAAAGGTGTTTTTTCGAGCATACAGAATGGTACAAAAAATTATGGAGCTAATTCGAAGGGGTCAGGCTTGAACGCTTACTGAGTTGGCCAGGAATACCTCATATGCAGTCAAATAGGTAAAGATTATTTTTTTTTATTCTCGAAATAGTATTGAGTGTGTTTTTTTAACCGGCCTAATCCTACATTGGCAAAACAGTTGATTGCGCAAAAACTAGCGCGGCTTCCAGTTTCATTTTTGGAGATACAGATTGTACCATTACGTATATTCTATCTATGTTATTTAAAAACGCGATAATCGCGAGGTATCTAAGAAATATACTCGTTCAAGTCCTAGTTATATTTATGACATTCGAAAAGGCTTTCGATAGTTTTCATGAATACAAATCGAAGAAAGATGTTGAAGTCGTAAACTTTGATTTTTATTCACAAGAGCCATTGGACTAGTTAAAAAAAAAGATAATACGCTTCATGCAATATTGATAATGTATCTAATGTCGAATCGGACACCTGCTTTTAAAGGCCGTTTCATTGTATAGTCTAATAATTGAGTTTGGCTGATTCACCAAAATAGAAATTATTAGAATAATCTTGATAATTTTTTTCCGAGCGTAACAAGTTTTTTTGTTTTTCTAATTCTCAACGAGGTAGAGATGACGGTTCTAAATTTCAATTGTATATTTATGAAAAAAAAAACGAAAGAAAACGGATCTTACAATTCGCGGATAAATTTAATGCTAAAATTTCTTGTTCTGTATTTTCATAGATTTTTTTTAAGTGGCAATAAACAGGCTTAAAAAAACAATGCAAATTCTTCACATTCAAATAACGCCGTAACGGAATTACTGAAGTTTTGTTTCGAAAAAAAAACTCTGGATAATAATTGGCATAATATTCAGTCAATAATTTAAATAATGCAAGTATCCTGATTAATTTATAAAATCCGATGCTATTTTTCGGGATAAATATGAAATATATTTTTCTCATTCTTTCGTGAATATCTGCAAGCCAATTTTAAAGGAATCAAAATGTTTGACTCTTGGCCGTTGTTGTAAAGCAAATGTTCTTAAATCGAGCGAGTTTCATCTCCCAAAAAGCTTGCTTTCTTGTATTTACAATATTTTTGATTCTCGTGGCGCAGTATTTACCGAGTAACATAATAAGACACAATCCAACAATTGCCGTACAGGCAATTTGACATTGTAAAAAAAAAAATCAGATTATTTTCGCTCGAAAAACTTATATTTTTATAATTTTATACGAGTGAAAAAAAAAACAAAAACTTTCCATGTTATTCGTAGACGACGATAAAAATGTAATATTTCTTTTTCTCTAGGATAGATTCAGTGTGAATATTTCAAGTACAATTTGTAACTATTAATGGTAACGTTTGTAGTATTATCTTGTGCGTAGCTCCGATAATACTTAATAAGTTAATTCACTCATGAAATAATGGCTTTCCGTTAGTTCATTACGAAGTGAAAATCATGACGAGTTTTCGAACTCAGAGCAAATAGGGTGAATGCAACAGTAATTGATCAGTCACCAGTGAATGAACAAAATGGACAACAAAAACAACAGTTTTTTTTGAGAGTTCATAAGAAATTTTTTGACGACTTAGCTCAACATAGATTTTGAATTTGTTTTTTTTTTGTCTATCTACTGTAATTATTTTGTTGCTGAAGCCTATTTTCGATAAAAGTGTTGGTTACAGTGACCCGTTCATTTACTGGTGTTTTTGAATTTTTTGCGTTTAGTATTTATTTTTATATACTTTGCGATGAAAATACGATATTTTTAAAAATTGCATCACGTATAATTTAACATTCTGCGTATCTGTTAAAATTTTCATAGTCGGTCTGGAAATATCACATTTTATAAAAACCCATGATTAACAAATCGTTCTGCTTAACTGTTCATTTACTAGTGACTCAACTCTACGAGTTTAATTGCTGGAGAGGACAAAAAATAATAGATCTTAGAGAGGAATATTCTTATCGCTAGTCATTCAATCGATATGAAAATTACACTTGATGGATTATTGATCTATAAGCACGGATGATATGTTTTACTTGGAAGCGAGAAGACTCGCGAATTAAAATTCACGGAATTGATAAACCTGTAAGGCATTCTGTACGTAATGGCGCGAATTTTAAAACAAGTCAAACAAAATAAAACGATGATTTTATTATTCGCTCTATATTAGAAATTAAGTTTATATTAGCCTAAAATACAGATGGATCATTCTTCCGAAACTCGACGCACGCTTGTGGATCCTCATAGTCTTCGATCGCCTTATAACTTCGACATTCGTTTAGATAAATCACAGCAGAGGACACTCAAATTTTTTCAGATTTTTCAATTGACATTTCTGTCTCTACTTATCGATTTTTGTCAATTCTTCGAAATTTTATTAATAATTGCATTTTTTTCAGTATGTGAACGTTGATAAAAAAAATTCCGGATACAATACTTTTTTCGTGGAAGATTGTCAGCGTTCCAAGGGAAATATTGCCGATATAATACGTCTTCAGAAAAACGCTGAAAAACGCGAAAAATATTCAAAAGCCGTTTTTCGTGGTTAACCTACATTTTCAGACTGGCAAAAATATTTTTTTCAGATTCTTTCATTGTTTTACCTACAAGGTTTTTGTTTAAAAACGGAAGTTAAAAAAATAATCACGCGATTTTATGATTCTTAAAAACGAAAGTTAAAAAAAAAAGAATCACAAGATTTTATCTTTAAAATATCTTTATTGTGTGATTAAAAAAAAATTATTTAGTTAGTGATGTGTACTTATACACATTACAGACAAATAAACATATTTTAAAGATAAAAAGGAGTGATTTTTTTTTACTTCGTTTTTAAACGAAAACTATAGACCACCCCAGACTAAAAACGTCATCTGTTACGTAAAACACAGCAAGGAATCCGAAAAAAAGATTGAAATTATAGGCTCACCACGAAAAACGAGTTTTTAATATTTTTCCGCGTTTTTCAAGTGCTTTCGTAAAGACGAATTGGATCGGCAATATTTCCATTGAAAAGTTGAGAATTTTTTACGAAAAAACGCTATTCTATCCGACATTTTTTCAATCAACGCTGAACAAAATTGATTTGTTAATCAAATTTTGAAGAATTGACAAAAATCAATTAGCAGACAGAAATGTTAATATTTAAATCTGAAAAAGAAATTGAATACCCTCTGTTTGGCAGATCTAAACGAATGTCTAACTTACAAGGCGATCGAAGACTACGAGGATGTTCGTTTTATGAAAGATTTTCATAAAACAAACATGTTCAGACGCCACAAAGCTAACGAATTTCTTAACTTCAGTCAAAATCAGTATTTTTAAATCGACATATCGGTGAAGGTTACATTTTTATTTTAAAGTTTGATTTAAATGAAATTCAGGGCTCAAAAATCAACGCGATATATGCGACATTTCATATGCAGTCCAACTACTACAAAAAAATCTAAAAGATATAATTTCAACAGAAACCAAATTTCAAATAAAAAAAAGGTTGAATAGACTTTTGAATTTGACTTAACTATTTGAAATATGTGTTTTATTATTGCCTGAAACGATTTTACGAATATTTATTTTGGCTAAAAATTTAAAAAATCCTTTTAATACGTTTAAAAAAAAAATGTTTCGAATTCTTATTTTAGACGTGAACGAAATTTTTTACGAAGAGCGAACAAATATCGTCGTTTATTTTGCACCTTCCTATGCGTGATAGATTGATTCGACAACCGAAAAAAAATCGATAATTTAGTATCAATGGATTTTTAGAATTTCGTTAATACGTAGTAGATATAAAAACAAAGAGCTTGAAGAGATTTCGTTCAAGCTACTTTCTCTCTGTATTTATTACCGATGAATATTGTTGACCCGTACACAGAATTAATGTTAATAGGCTAACATTTATAGTAGTGTACAACGTATGTTTGATAACGTAGTTATTTATTACACAAATGTGCAAACGTTTCGAAACAAATAAATAAAAAAAGAAACATCACATTGACAACGATTAAACCAAATGAAATAACAAACGCTTTACTCGGCTTTATATCAAAACTTTTATTAGGCAATAGAAAAATATTAAGCTTTTTGGAATACAGAAATTTGTAGAGCTATATAAATCCGATAAAAAATATGTGTATCGATCTTTTAACCAAAGATATCGACCACGAATAAAAATTACTCATTATCACGGTGCAGAGGATTAAATTATTTAAAAAAAAATTACTTCAATTCCTAGTGTCAACAAAAAAGATCTACGGTTTTAAAGATAAATCATAAGTTGTTTTTCTGTTTTTATAGAAGAAAATCATCGTCGACATCGATTTGTCCGAAACGCCGTTTACGCATAATTGTAAGGGGAAAAAAACGACAAAAGCACCGGCATACGAAAAAAAACGTTTAAAACGGCAAGTTAACAAAATCGGTTTAGCTGAGAGCTTTCTTCGTTTTTTTTTCTAAATATCAAACGCCTTTGTAAAACTATTACAGTTGCTCTTTTTTTTTCAAATTTTGTTAAATGACATATTTTGCGGAGTCTTGTAGAAATAAATTGCGATGATTTCAATGACTTTTTCGATTCATCGGCGATAAAGAAAATAAATTCGAACGAGGAGTATTACGCACTAATGATAGGTACATGGAAAAAAATGCAATCATACGAATCGGATGTTAACTGAAAGAAAGGAAGTTCACATTTTCGATCAATCCGAATAGGATTGTAATCGTAATTAATGGCAATTTTGTTGGGAATCCATTTAGAAATCGAAGCCTTCTTGTGGTGCATTTTGTGCCACTTGGAAATCCAACTGACCGTTCACGGTGGCTGGTCCCATGTCCGGATTTTCGCCATCCTGCAAGAAAAAAAAACGTTATTTTAATACAATAATTTACCTCGACAAAATTTCCCGGACAGTCATTCTTTGGACAATATTTTCGTAGTTTAAAATCTCCCCGTACAAAATACCCCGGGACCACAGACCCCGGCGGGGTCGAGAGGAGATCTACGACAGTGGGTAGGGGGAGGGAGGGGGCGAAGCACTCCCACCTTTGAGACAATTTTTTAAATTGTGTGTTATAAATGTAATTTGATTCGGCATTTTGTAGTCGGTATGTTGATTTGTCGATGTTTTAATTAGTCAGTATTTTGATTGTCGGTATAACCTTAAGGATCCATTCTAAAGATAAATTCAAGTCAATCAAGCACTATGATTTGAATACATTTTTAAACACGTTTTGAAGAAGGAACTAGCGTAAATTATGTTGGATTTAGATGAAAGAGTTCCCGCTTAAGGTGATGTGCTACTGCTCGGTCGGCAACAAGAACTGTAAAGTGTTGTCCCCGTTCCTATTTGATCTTTAGAACAAAAGATGAGGACGGTTCACTGCGTTTTAGAAGTCTGCAGTGAACCGTTCTCAACCGTAGCCAAGAACAATGCTTCGGAAAGTTTCAGCTATCTCTCTCGCACTTACGGTGAGTCAGTCGATGTAGCACATCACCTTAGAAAAAGAATTATAACAACGAATTTTTTAATAATTATATTTATAAGAATTTATAAAAAAAAAAAAGCTAGATTAACCAAACTTAAAAAAACCCCCCACGAGCTATCACTTGTTAAGATTGAAATAAAATTATAAATTGACTTTTAAAGAAAATCTGGGTTCAAACCGGTATTTCGTCACCAATCCGCGGTAACGTCGTTTTTCTTTTAATTATTTAAAAAAATTTTTTTTTTAATTTTCTCACATTCTGTTACGCAGAATATATCCACACAGAATAAATGGGAAGATAAACATCCAAGAACTATGTTTTTTCAACATAAAGAAAGTAGATAAGAAGTTTTTGAACTTCAAAATATGAAAATAAGTAGTACGTCGCTTAACCCCTCCTCGTCCAATGCTCAATAACATTTTGAATGGAGTTATATCGCTCTTTCGCCAAATATATCAAGAGTCGCGGGAGTGAATCGAAAAGAAAATTAGTTTAAACGAAAAAGTCTGTTTACATGATCATTTTTACCGTCAGTTTCAACTGAATAGCCTCTTAAAGAAAAACAAAAAAAAAATCGACCGTAAACTGCTATAACATTTCGAAGATCGTGTTCTCTATGCATCAGGCTTTATCGAAAATAAAATGCTCTGTACGGGGAATACGATAAAACAATTGATATTGTCTTGATGTGTGTGCGCGTGTGTGTGTGGCTGGCATGCGAAATTCAAACCTTCATATCTCAAGAACCGCTTTAACAAGAGCTGAAATTTGGCACATATATGTTCAAATTTTATTCAAATTTGCATTTTACGAAAAATGTCTGTACGCGCTCTAGTTGTCGTAACTTTTTAGCTATTGAGCTAAGTAATTTTTTACATATAAAGCTATGTCAAAAAACGACTGGTATTCAATTTGCGATAAATCGGCAAATAAGTTCATTTTTTAAGGGTTTTTGAATTTTTCGAATAATGTTCATTTTGTTCTAACTCACGTCAAATTTGACGAAATGAACTGAAATTTTCAACAGACGAAAAATAATACTCTGCACTTTTATGTACCAAATTTGGTGATTATCGGTAAAGGGGTTTGGATTTTATGGTATTTTGAATTTATTAAAAAATAATTAACAATGTTTCAGGTCAACTGAAACTAAATCAATTCAAATGTAAAAAGAGAGCAACATATGATATATAATAGTATATTGTGCAATAAGGGTCGAAAGTTAGTGATTGCGACGAGTGTGAGGTTTCACACTCGACGCAAATCACACGAGTCGCAATTACCAATTCGACCCTCGTTGCACATCATATTTTCTGTAACGAGCGCATGAATAGTGGTTCCTCGATTAGACACGGGAATTCGTGTAAAATCTCACCTTTACAATTTTACATAATAAAACTATAAGGTTGATCTGATTGAAATTTTTACGTTGTGTACCATGTAGTTTTGTATCTTGGAAAGTTTCCCCGTGATCGGCCCACTTTAAAACGGTTAAAAGCATTTTTTTTTTAAATCTTCAGACTCGATTGACATTACTATAAAGACACTTACTTAATTGGATTAACATATCTGGAACACACATCCGTGTAATATAATATATTGTTTCTTACCCCGTCGGAGAAGAATGTATCGATAATCGCCATAGCCTTTTGATAAACTTGTGCGTTTTCGTGATGTTGAAGTGCCTCAAATTTGTCGAGGCCGCCGGCCTCTTCGATCATTATTCCGACCCGCTCAACTTCGTTTAACTTTTCAGCAGCGTTCAGTATATTTGTCAAGCCATCGAGCACAACAATAACGGTTTTCCAATCTTTTGCGTCGAGGAGATTGCAGAATGGCGGCAAAACTCCAAGTTGAACGAGTTGCGCGAGCTGCTGAACCGTTCCACCTGATGTTAAATTTGTTACCGCCCAGGCTGCCTCTTTTTGAGATTTGAAGTCGCCCTATTAAAAAAAAATGGTTACAAAATATTATTAAGTCACTTGGTACAGCTACTGGTTAAATTAATAAGTTTTAAACATTAATTTTCTTCAATTGGGTTTCAAATGAAACTTGATTTTCTTATTATTATTTCTTTGTTTACCGATTGAAGAATTTTTATCAAAGGCGGCAGCAAATCAGCGTTGATAACTTGCTGAATCTGATCGCTATTTCCGGCGGTAATGTTGCTGATTGTCCATGAAGCTTCCTTGACGATATTCGCACGTTTGTGCTCGAGTAGACCTCGAAGATTTGTAAGACCGCCGCAGCTGATTATCGCGTCGGTTTGATGATCGTTGCCAGTTACGATATTTCCAACTGCTCGAAGAGCCGGCGTTAGTACCAAAACTTCATCAGAGCGAAGAAGCGCCACCAGTTTTGGAACTACGCCGGACTCAACGACAGCTTGAATTTTCTCGTTACTCCCGTCAGTCAGATACGATAGAGCCCAGCAAGCATCAGCTACACAAAATATTCACTTAAGTTGAGAAATAATTTCAATTGCGTGTTATAATTCGACATACATTTTCTCTCTAATAATAATGCCTAATTGTTTATTAAGAGGCAGTGTTACTCTACCCCCCCCCCCCCCCCCCCCTCCACTTTAAACATTTTGAAATCTATTTTCTCCGAAATGACTCGACAAGTTGGGCTCAAATTTTGAAAGAATACGTGGAATTATAGTAGAAATGGGCTAAGCTTCTGGTTCCGCGATACTCAAAGTCATTTTTTCAGTAGTACCGAAAAACCAAGGCCAAGGTTCGATGTGAGATAGTCAGCTTTATAGGCGTTTAACATTGGACAAAGAAATTCCCAATGTAAAACACCCAAAAAATTGTGTCACTGCTTCTTAAGGTGATGTGACACATGTTCATCGGTATCGAAAACTGTAATCATATTTACTCAGAACCGGTTAATATTCCAGACAAAAGCAAATTAGCTTTTGAGAGTAAGAGGAGGCGAAACCTCCGCGAGGTTTCGCCTCCTCTTACTCTCACTCATGTCTCTCACTCATCTCTCACTCTCACTCTCCTCTTTATCTCACTCGTTTGGTACGAGTGAGATACCAAATCATTTTCGGAACAATAACATGGTGTTCAGCAAAATATCCGTAATAAATTCAAAGACATTCCAGGACATTTCCAAGTTGTTTAAGGGCATTATGGAAATTTGAAAATACACAAAAATGTGAAGAAATAATATGTTTTAGTTTGAGCATTGCATTTTTTTTATCAAATATAATTTCGTATCTTTTTCAAATGCACATAGAAGAAAAGGTTTCACATAAGTTTGAATCAACAATAAAAAAATCGGCCTATTTCTTTCGTTTTGTTTACTATACGAGATTTTTTGGAAAAGAAAAGAGTTATTTATGGGGTATTTAGAGGATATTAAGAGAAAAAAAATGTTGGAAAGGCGAATAATACGAGGTTTTTTTTTAAATGAAGCAGGATTCAATATTTTAGAAAAAGAACCTCAAAAAAAAAGATGTTCGTATTTTTTGCTGTATTGATTCAACGTATTTTAAGACTGGAAAAGACTTGAACATTTTGAGAAAAAACAAATTCGAAGGACTTTAATAATACAAGGCTTTTCGAAAGTTGTATTGATCATCTTGAAAAACAAAAAGAACAGATTTTAATCACATTTTTTTCTGTGACAGTTCCATGTTTTTTGAAAGTGGAAAAAGGTTAAAACATTTAAGAATTATGTAGTCGGAAGAGGAACATTCAAATATTATTGTAAAAAAGAAAGTATAAGAATGAAAAATTCCAGAACAAAAGGTAAAAATGAAGGATATTCCAGAACTTTTCAATGACTGCCTAACTTTAATGGCATTTCCAGGACATCAAGGATTTCCAGTGCCACTGGACACTATGTTGTTAGAGGGAGGACAACCTTCTCATCTTTTAGGCAAAAGATCAATCCTGGGGGATGAAAAACGGATTACAGTCTTCGTACCTATCGGATAGTTTCACATTGTTTTAAAACCATGTTAAACATTCGGACTCACAGGGATAACCAAAAACTGTACTCAACTTTTCTCACAGGCTTTAACGTGTACGGTAAAAAAAAGTTTGAAGCTAATAGCATCTCGCCTGTATTAGATATCAATATTTTTTAAATATTTTAAACATCCTAAGAACATTTTAAAAATCCTGTATTAGATATTGAAATTTTAGAGCTTTGACCCAGAGTGGGCAGACATTTGTGTCGATTTTTTAAGCCATATCTTTGAAAAAAAAAAGCCATTTAAAAGTGGATAAAAAACGAAACGAGGTGTTTATATCCCTTCATGATCGGTTGTTGCGTAAACATTTTAGACATAACGCAAGATTATTTTCGAATTTCCCTGAAGCTTTTTTTTATTGATATAGCCAGACCGGACGCGCTGCCGCGCGTCACCATTTTTCTATAGGCGCTGCAGCGCACCTTTAACTAAACGGATCCGGGCGCTGCAGCGCCCGAGTCACACCTTCTGTCAATTTTGACATTTGACAAAAACAAAAAGATTCAATGTATGAAGTTGATCATGGTCCCGGTGTCTGACCACGACTAATCATAGCGCGAATAAAACGGCTTCACATGAACATAGCTGACTGTCACCAACTTTTTAAAAGGGGATAAAAGAAAATCATGTATTAAATAATGAGACGTTCAAATAAAAAATGAACTGAGACATTTATAACTCTCAATATGTAAACTTCGCACCACTTTTTCAAAAATTGTGTATACCATTTTTCCGTCAATTTTAGATCGCGTTACTTGAAATTTGGGGGGGGGGGGGGGGAGGGTGTCCCCTCTCAGGCACGTTCTTTATCGAAGTAGAGATTTCGCAAAATTCGAAAACTTAAAAAAATTATTAACAATTTCATGCAAAACAATTTCCCTAAAACTGATTTTTTTTGTTTGCAAATCAATATTTGTACTTCGCTTTGAGAGGAAAAAAGTCGTTTTACAGAAGAACCTGAATGCCGCCGTTTGTTCACCCGCAGTACGAGCAACTTTTTTTATAAACATTGAGAGTTGTATAATAAGTCCGTCAAAACAGATTTTCAATAGAGTTATTTATTTACGTGCAAGAAAATCGTCCAAAAGTACATCATAAAAAGTCCCAAGTCTTTCTTCTCCCCCTTAATTACGTTTTCAAATTATTATTCAAAAACAATTTTTTTTTTTTTTTTTAGATTTATCGCCTCAGAATACTAAAATTCTAATCAAAGCGATTGAGAATAAATACTTACCAAGAATGTCGGCATCGTCGCTGGTCAAAAGACGATTCAATACTGGCAAAGCGCACTTTACCGTTTGGAATGGTGGTGGTGGATTCTTGTTGCGGCACAAGTTTGATATTGTCCAAACGATATTTCTCGTGAATGTTACCTTTGGGAAAAAAAAAAATTCAAGTCGGACGTCCAGATTCCATAATATTCACATTGTTTTGTTACTGAATTATTTCTCTAGTTAGTAATTCTATTTCTAAATAATCACATAGATTAGAGATTAAAATAGGTACTTTTTTAATTTAAAGAAACGATATATGTAGATTAGGGTGTATCACTAATTTTTTAAAATTCAACAAAAAATGTTGTTAAAAAGGAATAAAAAAATAAAATTTCATCTCCCACCCCCAAGTATGATTATAAGTAACTAACCACTACTTTCTACAAATAGAGGACTCTGGCGACCAACATTAAAGGGTACCTAATTCAAATAAAGTCAATTTTACGTTTTTTTAATTTAGGCACCCCTTAAATTTGCTCCCCAGAGCCCACTATTAAATCATTAATTATTTATATATTACTCTATTAAATAGCTAATTAAATAATTAATATTTAGAACGGGGTTCTTAGAAGCTTTGTTTTCGTGAACATTTTTTTTTTTTCGAGATTTTCATGTCAGCATGCTCAGAATAGTCCAAAACGTCGAGAAAAGTGATTTGTACGTGAAGTGTGTGTGTGTGTGTGTGTGTGTGTGTGTGTGCGTGCGTGCGTGCGTGCGCGTGTGTGTGTGCAAATTGCCTTGTTATTTGGTACGCAGTGGGCTATCATACAACAACTTTTGGAATTGCAGTTGACGCGAATCGGTTGAAAAATTCAAATTTTACAGCATTTTGAACATTTTGAAAAAATTGTTTTCACGCTATAACTTTTGTAAATAACGATATATCAGGCTGAAATTTTGAACACGAACGAACTTACAGTGAACCATGATTGGTGCCACGTTTGGCGAAAATCGATAGAGTGGTTCAAATTTGATTGTAATTTTAATTTTTTGTAAATGTCCGTAAACACTTCTACTTTTCTAAATTTTGGGATAACCGACTGCAATTTACCACGTGATTTCACAATTATTGAGTATCGAAGATGAATTTATTTTAAGAAACGGTCGCTATATTGATAAATTTCGATTTTATTTAAAAAAAAAAACAAAACATTGCTGTCGCGAAAAAAATAATTTCGAGTTTTTAAGACAGATTTCGATAAAATTTGGCACACATGTGGATTCTCCTAGAACTAGGTCTGGGAATAAATTTTACTTAAATCGGTTGAGCGGTTCAAATTTTATAACATTTTTTAACTTTTGAAAAATCTCGTTCGAGCATTCACTCGCGCAAATTGCGATATATCGAGCTTAAATTTATTTTACTTCTAGACTATGAGAAAACAAAGTTTTAATTCAAATTTGGCACAAATCGGTCGAGTAGTTCGAATTTAATAACATTTCTTATTTTTCGAAAAATCTCGATTGCGCACTGGCGTGCACAAATTAAAAGATACCGGCTTCAAATTTATTTCACGTATTGAGCACCGTGAAGCAAGGTTTGAGGCAAGTCATGTCTTTCATGCACAAACAAGCCAGCAAAGTAGAACCTTGCAAATCGCTCCTCATTTATTTATATTTTTAAAAAATGTTTATATGATTGTGAAGTAGCACTTTGCAAATTGTTTTCTGTACAAAGCTTCCTCTATGAGGAAGCCAAAGTAGATAAACGTACTGTCTTATAGTGGAAGCTTTATAGAGAAAACAATTTGCAAAGTTCTACTTACGAGAAAATTTTGAAAAATCGCTTTCTTTTAGACATACCGTTGTATCAGGCTTGATCAAATCTATCAAAAGTGGCATACAGCCATAATTGAGAACGAGATCTCGTGCTGCAGGTCCATCACCTGCGATGTTACCCAAAGCCCATACAGCTTGCTCAGCGACGTTTACCGCCGGCGATTTGAGCAATTCGACCAATTTCGGTACTGCTCCATTTTGCACGACAACGTTCGTTTGCTCAGAGGTTCCCGAGGCTACGTTAGTCAGTGCCCATGAAGCTTCGAACTGCAGAGCTGGGCTGTAATTCAAACACGAAATTGTTTATTAATTAAATTCGCGAAGGATTTTCATATAAAACGAGTTTATATGAAGAAATATATTCAATATAGCATTGAAGCTCGTAAAAGAAAGTAATGTTAATACGATAATGCTATAAACAATCATTTTC
The DNA here is from genome assembly GCA_964016905.1 of Perithous albicinctus. Classification (NCBI taxonomy): domain Eukaryota; kingdom Metazoa; phylum Arthropoda; class Insecta; order Hymenoptera; family Ichneumonidae; genus Perithous; species Perithous albicinctus. Next base: position 4,463,092 of record OZ024697.1, read on the forward strand.
TTACGCCCGTAGTTGAAATAACATTTTTTTCGACATTCTAATAAATATGGGGGTTTCTACACCGATTTAGAGAGCACTAAAAAAAATTTCAATTTAAAAAAAATTAATTACGATTTTTAGTATTAATATATAGTTAGTTCGAATTGGAAAATCTGAAAAAATTCGCTAAAATCCCGTATCAGATATAAACATTTTTAAGCCTAAACCCAGACTAGGCTGACATATGCTTCTACCTTTTTTTGAGTTTTTCTCGTAATATAAAATATCAATTTTTTTAAATATGAGAAAACGATTAAAAATGTAAAAAGATATTTATAGATATAAAAACTATACCACAGGTTGTTTTGTTGAGAAGATTTTGGAATTTTTTTAGTCGTTTTTTTTATACTAACAAAAAATCAATGTTTAATCAAAATGAACGAAAAACGCCAATTACAAAATGTCGTATTATCTTCATTAATTCTATGCCCGATATCAGTTCCGGTTTCTCATAAGAAAGTTATGTTTTTCGCCCTTTCATGCACGAGCTAAAAAATCATATTCCGCATCACGTTTTCACATTTCCGACCATTTCGACAATGTAAACTGACCCTAAAATCTCGCATATATATATATATATATATATTTATTGTTCTTTGGAAAAACATAACTTTCTTACGAAAAACGAGATCTAATATCGGGAATAGAATTAATGAAAATAATACGAAATTATTTAATTGCGCGGTTTTCGTTCATTTTTATTTAACACTGATTATTTGTTAGCATAACAAATCGGAAAAATTCTTTAAAAAACCTTTTATACATATGAAAATATTCTAGCCACAACTGACAGTGAATTATTATCAGTTTCATATCTTTAAATGCATTCGGATATTTAAAAAAAAGTATTGAGATCTTTTTTTTTTCGAGAAAAATGCAGAAACATCAGTTAACTCTGCGTCTAGATTTAAAAATGTTTATATCTGATACGGAATTTTTGAGTTTTTTCAGGTTTTTCAATTCGGGCTAACAATATTTTCATATAAAAAAAATCGTAATTAAAAAAAAAATCAAATTTGTTGAATGCTCCATAGAGTTGGGAGAATATCAGAAAAAATCACGCACAAAATTCGAAAGGTCAAGGGTCAGACCCAGGTCGAATCGGTGTAGAATCCCCCATATGTAAGACAAACAGTAATAATAATAGTAATGAACTGGGGAATTTATGAAAATCCTTCAAGTTACCTCGTAGAAAATTCACACGGTGTTTCCTCTTAACAACATTTAATTTTATGGTATAAACAATAGTTTTCGGACGCGCGTATTTAAAAAAAAGAATTTTTCGAAATTCCAATAAGTATAAAATAAGGCAGATAATAAGAATCATCAGAAATGTGGCTAAATCGTACTAAATATAATTTACAGTTGTTCCACCATGAAATTTGGCAATTCGTCTTAACCGTTTGAAAAGATAAAAAGCAACTTTTTACGGCAATTAGTATATCTTAGATACCATGGGGTCTAAAATGTTCCAAGTTACGCTGAAAGCTATCAAACGCTACCATACAGAGTACGGTCCATTATGTAATTTTTTTATATATTCATACAAATCGAAAATACGATTTTTACGTGTTGATTGTGTCATCTCTCATTTTTTTTCGGACAATTCAATAAGCAATACTTCAATGAAAACGTATAACACAAAAAATATTTTATTCGAATAATAGTGATTAATTTTCGCGAAAAAAACTATTAATTTATACTTCAATAAAGAATAGTAATTTTTGAATTCTTGAGAAACAATAATTTGAGATGATTAATCTTAAAAAAAAAAGAAATAATTAAATGCATTCGAATGTTTTTAATCATTTGTGCAAGTTATTCGAAATCAATACTATTTCGCGGGAATTAATGAGAAATAGAAGAGGTGTCATACTTGTGATGGTAGCTCAGAAACTCTACGCAACGAGGGACAATCCCCTGTTTCACCATATTGTCGATAGGCGGATTTTTCTCTTGGCTAAGCATTTTTCTACAGCCCTGTGTTGCCCGTAGTTGAATCGTCTCGTCCGGGGATGACATTCCCAACACTATCTCCTCCATGGACATGGAGATCGGCGACTTTTGATTTTCCGGTGATTTTACAAGTTCATCGTCTATGTTCAAATTTCGTCTCTTCAAAAGTTGATCGTCCCTGCGAGCCTTTCGCAGCTCGACAGAAACTTCGTTTCTCCTTCTACGAGCATCCTGCAAAATAATTCCTTTATTTTTTACATTTGCTCCTCCTTACTATTTTATTCTAATTGATGTAAAAAAATGCGTTCATTTATTTATTTTTTTTTAATTTTATAAATCTTTCTTTTCAGCTTTGAAAAAATTATTGTACCTTATAGAAATTAAGTTTTTTCTTTTATCAATTCCATTTTCTCTTAACTAGACAACAAGTGTTGAAAACGATACTCAGAAAAATATATTTCAAGACATTGAATTTTTTACAATAAAAATATTTAGCATAGGTCGAAAATTCAAATGTTTCCTGATTTTTAAATCTGAGACAACTAATAAATCAAAATCGAAAATTATAAACCATAAATTGAGTGTTAATTAACAAATATTTTAAGCCTATGTAGAAAATAAGCAGAGACCATTTTTATCAACTTCAGATAGGTTTCAAATTTTTCTTTCAATTTTCATGAATGCTTTAACTTTAACTCCAAGTTAACGCTTAACAAATGTTTTTTAGTCCGATCGTCCGAGAATAGTTAAAAGCATAAAAGCATTTAAAGTGGTACTGATTACATTTTTTTGACGCATCAAACTTTTCTCAATTTTGGAGCCTAATATTGGAACTTTTCTAAAAATTATAAGTAACTCATATACTGACATCGTTGATGACTGCTAGAAATGGATAAAGGAGGACTAAGGATGGTAGCAGGAGTGCTCACAGGACACTGCCACCTGAGGAGTCGGGCAATCACGTGATATGTGATTGCCCAGCCTTGGTTGGGCAACGACTTAAGAGCCTGGGTAAACACTTTCTAGAGCCTAGGGATATAACTGATTTCCCTCCAAGAAGCCTGGTGTCCTTTATCAAGGGTGTAGGGCTCGGTTGAGGAGGTAGTGCGTGCAGTGCATTAATTGCCCCCTAATTTTACCAATACCAATACCAATACTCACATCGTGCTTCATGGTATTCTTGAATTTTGCCATACGGCTGTTATGAACTGTTTCCGGTGCAGGCATGTTTGCTGAAATAAAAAATAAAAAATAGCAAAAATTATACAAAAAAACCAAAAAGTTACAAGTGATAATCATTAAATTAAAACAGATTAACACTACAATTCTTTGTTTTTTCTTTTTATCCTTTCAGATCTGTTTCATAATTGGCCATGTAGTACTACTAAACATACTTTCTTGTGAATTTTTTCAAATTTTTGAATTCACTCATTTTCGAAAATCACTTTTTCCAAATCTGTATATTATGAAAGATTATGGTTGGGCAAAACAAAATGTAAAAACAAAAAAGCTATGTTTTTCCATGAACTATTTAGTGCAATAATACATGTTATATTTTTGATAGCATAAAAAAGGCTGTTTTTGGCTTATAAAAAATTGGAAAATTTTTGTTTATTCTTTTAATGTGACACCTTTAATTTGACTTCAGATTTTACAGGGTACTTGGCAGCGTGTTAAGAGCATATGAAAAAATGGGCATCATGGAAATGGACATTCTTGCTGAGTAAAAAAAGAAATATTTTATAGAGCACATTAAGGTACATCTGAGTTCTTCTTTTGCATGAATTATTTGACGCAATGTATGTTATAATTTGATGCCATAAGAAATATAACATAAATTTGTTTTACTTGGCAAGAATGTTGGGATCCACAATGCTAATTTTTTAATATGCTCTTGTATGCTGCCAAATACTTTGTGAATTCTAAGCAAAAATTAAAGGTGTTGCTTTGAAAGAAAAAACAAATTTTCCATTTTTTTCCCACTAAACATAGCCTTTTTGATTCCACCAAAAATATAACGTATACTGCACTAAATAGTTTATGGAAAGACATACATTTTTTGTTTTTACATTTTTTTATTAGCCAACCACAATTTTCCATTATAAACTGGTTTGGGGGAAAAAAGCATTTCCGAAACAAGTGAATTAAAAATTCTGAAAAAATTTCCAAAAAAAAAAAATATTATTATTATTATTATTTATTTATTATTTGCAGAGACTACCTTTAAATAGTACTGCTATATGGCTAATTATGGAAACAACCCGAGAAGGTGAATAAAAAAAAATAGCAGAGTTGGTGAAGAATGATGAGAGAAAAATATGGGGCATTCCACCTGGTTTTCACCAGAGTCTGACCCTTGACCCTTCCCAATTGGGTCTAGAATTTGTTGTACAATTGACATAACTCTAAAAAGCACTTAAAAAAAAAAAAAAAATTTACCCATTTTTCATTATCTATGATTTTTTAAAACAAATTATCAAATCATATATTTTAATAATCTGAAAAAATTCTGAAAAACCTTTTTTCGAAAATAAAGATTTTTGGTAACGCAGCCAAAGCGGGCCAGCAGTTCCTTATATTTTTTTCAGCCTTCTTCCAAAAAGAAAATTTTTCAAAATGTAGAAAAAATAGTAACTTTACAATGGGCAGCAGCTGGAAAATTGTTGTACGCGATGCATGATTTTTAGTATTTTTTTTTTCTGAATTTATTCCAATGTATATAGATTTTATTTCATAATGAATATTAAATAAACATTAATAAAGTGGCCTAATTTGAGATTATTTAAGCAAAATCTCAACATTCATTTGGAAAAATCTGTACAAATTTTAAAAAATCATATGTCGTATACCAAGATTTCGTAGCTATTGCTCATGGTAAAGTTACTATTTTTCCTATTTTTGGCAATCGCCTGTCCATTTTAGCTGAAATACCAAAATTTTTTATTTTCAAAAAAAGGTTTTTCAGAATTTTTTCAGATTTTTAAGATGTGTCATTCAATAATTAATTATAAAAAAAAAACATTGATAATAAAAAATATGTAAATTTTTTTTTTTTTTTTTTTAATTAGCAATTTCTAGAGTTATGTCAATCGTATAAAACATTGAGGACTCATTCAGAAGGGTCAAGGGGCAGAGTCATGTTGAAACCAGGTGGAATGCCCCATATACACTCACATACATGTGTGATCAAGCTTATCATGGGCCAAGGACTCTTATTTTGTAGTTATAGATCCTTTTAGCTACTGGATGGTCAAGAGAACATAGCTTAGGTACAGTCTCGTTACAACACTTTGAATCATTTTTTTTTTTAAATATCATTAATGTATATTATGTCATCTTAATCATTTATTTTATGCTAATGTACAGGAGCATCCATATAAATATATTATTATTATAACTAAATATCTTGTGAGACTCCTAAAGGCATTTACACCAACAGAAAGTCAAAGCAATGTCAAATTTTGTACACAAACTGCTCAGTCTTGGAAGAAAATAAAGAAAGAAATGCTCATCACTGATAGACAATAATGAATATTCACAGAAAACTCCCATTACGAAACTCGTGTTCTAGAATAATCCAAGCTTTAAACGCAAACACGACACAATTGTCTGTATACATCGATAAACAATTGTTTCTCTTTTCGTCCTCATACGCAATTATTTAGTGTATTGACAAAAGAAAAAAATATCCTTAAAATGTAAGCGCGTTTTGTCTTTTAACAAAAACCGCTGTAATCGTAAATTACGAGTAGCTTCGATAAACCGTGTCGAAAAAAAGAAGCCGTCGATTTATCTTTGCTCGTGATGTTCAAAATGCCGTAACGGTTAAAATCGGTTGTGCGAATTTGGTGAAAAATCGAAGAGAATCAGATGAGATTTTTACATGTAAACTGAAGATTGTTAAAGTAACGAAATAGAAATGAGATTATATGGAATAGAAAGAGATTTTTGCTTACCGCTGATTTGTTGAATAAATAAATTCGGTGTAAGTGGATAAAACGGCGAATCGCGGCCTGCGCGACAATGGCTGGCAGTACGATAAATTCTTTGTGGGACTGCACTTCTACTCTCTCCTCGACGAATGGTTTCTCCCCTCTTATTCCACCCGGTGATCTTTATTTTTGACCTTCGCAACTTGTTGATCGAGCAAAAAAACACTGCGTCAAAGGCTTGCCATCCAATCACACTTGGAGAAATATTCTATATTGATTGTCTAGCGGCTTGTTATTGGTTCGCGAGCGCCGCGAGTTCCATCATTGGTCAATGCGGGTTCAACGACTGACTTTTTGAAATTTCAAAATTGATTATTGTGTTTCTGGTGCTTTTATGGTTTGGTATTTATAGGTTATCGTTATCTAGTAATTTCGATGCTTCATCAAAGATATGAATAATTATAAGATAATAAGTAATTTGGTTAATAGTGTTACTTTTTTTTTTGTTTCAGGAGAGAAGGAAATGTCGTGAGTGAAATACGTAGTAGTTCGATATATCGATACTATATTGAACGTTTTTTTCACGTGGAAAGTTCAATTTCTTTCTTTTTTTTTCGTGTTATTAGAAATCTGATTACAGTTTGTAAAAAGAATCTACAATAATATGCAATTGTTTATTTCATAATATGGAACCTCGTGAATTCTACGAGAAAATTTTTAGAGAGATGGAGTGAAAAATATACCTAAAAGGTACCCAAAGGACGTCCAGAAAATGTTGCAGATGACTTTTCTCTTGGCAAAATCGATATGCTATCATTTTAACTGCCGACTGGGGAAAAAGACGGGAGTTATTTTTATATTATTGTTATTATATATGCGTTTCACCGCGATCAGATGATTTTAGTGATTTCTCATTTTTCTGATATCTTCTCGAAAACGGTGAAAAATTACTTAACCAAATTTTATACGTTGTTTCTATGACTACTCCCCAATGTCTTTTTCCATAAATTGAGGTGATAAATTGTTGATTCGTATCGATAAATGAATTTTGGAAATAGCCTATTTGAACATATCAAAATATCGCAAGATGGCTGACATTGATGCGTATTATGCAACTAACTTCATAGCACTGTTTGAATTAGCTTTTTTCGAGATTTGTTTGTCATTGCGTGAATAAATCTTCTGACTATGATGATATGTCAATGGTTATTGGAGTGTTTCACAATTTTTTATTTACCCAATTTATTGATTAATTAAGGTGATGTGAGACACGTATAAGTGCGAGAGAGATAAAACTAGGCTTTTATTGAAAAATCAGCCGCGACTGAGAAAATCGGATTACAGTTCCTGTTACCGACCGAGTAATTTCACATCGTCTTAAACTTCTTTTTCACCCGGGAGTTTTTTAATTTTTGTAAAATGATTTTTTGTATCACATATGATAACATTATTCAATTAATCTTCGTCGATTTCGATCTTTTTCAGTTAGGTGGAATTGTTGACACGTCATACTCGGGTTTGAGATATCTGTGGCGAAGATTCTGCTATTATCGACATTCCCATATTGGAAAGTTTCAAACAATTTTCGAATCCCCATTTTTCTTTGGTTCACACTCTATTAGTTATATCGCCTTTGGATGGTAACTTATTGCTATCCAAAAGATATAACTATAAGGAAGTCATGAATGTTACCAAAATGCTAACAAATGGTCATTGGTTATGTCAGTATTGGCTGTCAGTATGAAGACATAAACCAGAGATCTTCTCATCTCTGCATAAAGTTATCAAATTTCTACATCCAAAAGATATCGTTTTAAAGTTTAATTCAACAATAATTATATCCAATTATGTACATCGAAAAGACATCTAGAATGTATCCTTAATCCCATCCTATAAGCCTATAAGCCCATCATCTTAAGGTGATGTGAAACCTCAACGAGTGCGAGAGAGATATAACTAATCTTACGACCCCAAATTTTACCGTCATCGTTAATCTTTTGGATAAAAAGTGAGAAACTCGACATGCACAATCGTTAGACGGATGTCGACTTTCTCATATTTTATTCATAAGATAAATCGGGATGGAAAAAATCGGTTTACAGTTTTCGTTACCGATCGAGTAATTTCACATCGTCTTAAGACGATGTGCTCCATTTTTCCGTCGTTCTCTCTCGCTCCAATGTGGCCACCAGTGATGTTGTCTCTCTCGCACTTACGGTGACTCAGTCAGTGTAGCACATCACCCTGAGGTGATGAATCTTCTGAATCTCTGAATCTTCCCGAAGCGTCATTCTTGACTACGGTTGATTTTTCGGGTAAAAGACGATTCACTGCGGAATTGTAAGACGCAGTGAACCGTTCTCATCTTTTACCCGAAGTGGCCCATCATCTTAAGGTGATGTGACACATGTTCAAAAACTGCAATCGGTATCAAAAACTGTAATCAATTCTACTCAGAGCCGGTTAATATTTCAGACAAAAACAAATTAGTTTTCACTTCGTCTATCTACGACAGAGTGAAACCTAATTTACTTTTGTCTAGAATATTAATCATCTCTGAGTAGATTTGATTACAGTTTTCGATACCGATTGCAGTTTCCCAGCAGTTTTCGAACATGTGTCGCATGACGTTAATGGCATCGAAAGATATCTTTGGAATTTATGGAGATGCTAGGATAGATAGAAATGTATATATATTAATATGTCTCTCTTACACCTCTTAAAAAAGACGCGGCCTAAATATTTCGAAACTATCGAAAACATGAAACCAGTTTATATGAATCTGTTGATTGGTTGGTATGTCGCGGAGCCAACTTCAGTCGGCTCGAATACAAGTCCCCGAAAATAAATGGCATAACACTGTGTCGAAGCGGTTTTATATAATTTCGACTCACGGAGATTGATATTTGAGGATAATGCAAAACCCTAATAATATGCCCTCATTTGATAGCAATCTCGACGAAAGCCTACTCAGCAATATCGATGAAACATGTTCGAGTCAAATTATAGAATTCACATTTAACCAGATAAATAAAAAACGCCAAAGAACAATTACTAATTTGATACCATTCTAGTTGGCAAATCGTCAGTATTTATATTTGCGGACTTTGACATTATCTATTAGGGTCACAAAAGCAGAATGCTAAACATCGTGAAGTCGATTTAATAGAATTCCTATTTTATCGACTTGATACTTGAACGGATAACGAAACAGCCAAATGCTACTCCGTCGAAATTGATAAACCATTTTAGGGCTAAACGACAGAATTCCTATTTACATAATTTACAGAACATGCGAATGTACTTCGCTTTGGCTTCACATCCAATTGTCGAATCCATCATATGTCGATACATACTTTTGGAAGAAAACGCAGATTTCAATACCGCGCTACTGACGCCCCTCCCGTTTGTATAAAATATCTTTTTCCATATTTTCAGAATTGACAAACTTCTAAAGTCCGGACCATTCACGGTCGGTAATCAACAAGCGATTGTTTTTGTCCCCGAAAGATGGCGCTAAGTATCAATTTTGAAATTACCGAGCACTATTGGGTGAGATTCAGGGCCGTAGCTAGACGGACTTAAAAGATGAGGTTTAAGATTTCTGTATATTCGAAAAGAACTTTGCCAAGCTATAACTATCAAATTATGATATAAAAAAAACCGGTAAGTTGCAAATGTTCGTTAACACACTATTTGTTTGATGATTTTTATTTTTTTTAAATTTTATATCCGAAATTAAGGGAGTTGTTCTTACATAAATATCGTAGCGAGCCATAACTTTTAAGTTATTAAAGCTCCGCGGAAAAAACTGAAAAGACGTATATGTTCGTTGTCGTATTCTCTGATGGACGATTTAAATTTTTTTTTAAGTCCAAAATTAAGGGAGTTATTCTTATATGTGACATAACAAGTTGTAGCAAGCTATAACTTTTAAGTTACAGCTCCGCAGAAGAAACGAAAATGGAGCAGATAGAAAATCCAAAAGGATCTCCAATCTTGGAATATGTGAATACATTAGAGAGCTTTCGAAAAGGTGATTTACAGCTATCGATACATATATGTATATATATATATTAGATATATCTGAGATCTGCACCTTACATATCCACTTATTATGACTATTATATTCTATGTCTTGTTTCTCGCTTCAGTCCTTGACCTGATGGCCACCTTTTGAAAAGGTCTCTAATGTATTCACATAATTCCAAGATTGGAGATCCTTTTGGATTTTCTATCTACTCCATTTTCGTTTCTTCCGCGGAGCTTAAACTTAAAAGTTATATATAGCTTGCTACAGTATTTATATAAAAACAACTCCCTTAATTTTGGACTTAATATTTTTTTTAAATCGTCCATAGGAGAATACAACAACGGAAAGATACTCTTTATCAGTACTGTTCACGAAGTCGTAGTTTGAGAGTTATAGCTTTTTACAGTATTTATACAATAACAACTCCCTTAATTTTGAACTTTGAATAAAAAAAAAAATCGTCCATCATCAGAATATAACAACGAAGAGATACTCAATTTCAGTTTCTTCCGCGAAGCTTTAACTTAAAAGCAATAATAGCTAACTACAACTTCTTATGTCATATATAAGAATAAATCCCTTAATTTCGGACATAAAATTTAAAAAAAATTACAAACAGATAATGTGTTAATGAACATTTGCCACTTACCGGTTTTTTTTTATATCATAATTCGATAGTTATAGCTTGACAAAGTTTTTTTTCGAATATATAGAAATGTTAAACCTCATCTTTTAAGTCCGTCTAGCCACGGTAATTTCAAAATTGATACTTAGCGCCATCTTTCGGAGATGAAAGCAATCGCTTGTTGATTACCGACCGTGAATGGTCCGAACTTTAGAAGTTTGTCAATTCTGAAAATATGGAAAAAGATATTTTATACAAACGGGAGGGGCGTCAGTAGCGCGGTATTAAAATCTGCGTTTTCTTCCAAAAGTATGTATCGACATATGATGGATTCGACAATTGGATGTGAAGCCAAAGCGATAATAGTACATTCGCATGTTCTGTAAATTAAGTAAATAGGAATTCTGTCGTTTAACCATAAAATTGTTTATCAATTTCGACGGAGTAGCATTTGGCTGTTTCGTTATCCGATTAAGTATCAAGTCGATAAAATAGGAATTCTATTAAAAAATAGGAATCTCCGTGAGTGGGAATTATATAAAACCGCTCCGACCAGTGTTATGCCATTTATTTTCGGGGACTTATATGCGAGCCCTTCAGTCGTCTCGTTGTCTGCCATGGACAGCGCTGCCGAACCGTGGATCGCGCGTGCGCAGCGCGTTTGCATCTAAGGCGGCCAAATTAAATCGCATATCTTTTGCCGTGTACAATTGTTTTCTTTTAGTATAACAAATATTTTAACAATACAATAACATGCGGATATTTTTAATTATCTACGATTTATATAAACAAATTATCGAACGATATGTTTTAAAAATCTGAAAAAATTCAGATAAATCTTTTTTTAGAAATCAACATTTTTGGTAACTGTGCCGAAGTGAGCTAGCGATTCCTTCTATTTTTTCGGCCTTTTTTCAACAACAAAAAGAAATGAAAATTTTTTTAAAAAAATAGTAACTTTTGGATGGACAGTAGCTAGAAAATGTTTGTATTCAATAACACATGATTTTTAGATTTTTTTTCAGATGTATCCAATGTATATATATTTTATTTCATAGTGAACATTAAATAACCATTAATAAAAAAAAGCCTAATTTAAGATTATTTAAGCAAAATCTCAACGATCGTTTGGAAAATTCTGAAAAAATTCCCAAAAATCATGTGTCGAATACAAAAAATGTCTAGCTGCTGCCCATCGAAAAGTTACTGTTTTTTCTAATTTTTTTCATTTCTTTTCTTAAAAAAAGGCTCGGTTGCTAAAAAATGTCGACTCAGGTGAAAACCAGATGAAATGTCCCATATACAGTTTCAATCAACTTTTCGCCCCACCGACGCCCCCTGTTGGAGAATTTTTTCGTAGCCATAAAAACATCATTATCAGAGAAAAAGATTCAAAAAGACAACAAAATGCTTCCCCCGAAATTTCGGCTTGCACTACGTAAAGGATTCGTAAAGGACTTCCAATACTTTGCAACACGATCCTTTGTAAGTTAAATAAAGCATTTATCAAATTGTTGTATCTTTGTCATACCAGTCTGTAACCTCATTATTAAAGGAATGCAAGAATCTAATTAAAAGAAAAAAAAATAAAATGATTTAGCTTCCACATAAGCAAAAAAAATGTTGGCCTAGATTATTCACATGCTTTAATTTACTATTATCTGTTCTGTTCACAGTCTGAACTATCGACTCCCAGAAGAGCTCTGTTATACGTACCTGCAAGTGATGCTCGAAAAGTGAAGAAAGCATCAACTATAGATGCTGATTTTTTAGTTTTTGATTGTGAGGATGGAGTTGCAATTAATCAGAAAGTAATGACTTTTACAATTATATAATGATTATTGATTACCATGAATTTTTTAAATTACAGACATCATTTCCATGAAATACTTTCTCTTTTGTTTTTAATAAAGCACTTGAATATCTTTGTTTTATTGTGCAAAACATTTAAAAATAAAAACATGAAAATATTTTTTTAAACAATTAAAGAAATATAGTATAAGTTGAATAGTAATAGCAGAGTTTCAAATGTGATTTTTAGTATAAATTATAGTTATCTTAGATCAAATATATTCATCAAGTTATAATTATAATATAAGTTAATGAACATATTTAACCTAAGGATTGGTTTATAATTTATACTCCAATTCAGATTTACAATTCTGCAATTAGTAAAAAAATCCACTCTATTTGCATATTTGTTTTCCGAAATATTTTAGAATTTTCTTCTTAAATGCTGTACATTGAAATTAAAATACCTAAGTATTGTATTGAGAATAAAAGAAGAACTTTTTATGTGAAAGTAGATTTTAAAAAATTATGCAAAGTTGAACTTTGCACATTGCTTTCTCATTGAATTTAGTTTTTCACAAAGTCACCTCTGTTGGGAAATTTATTAATTTTGGCAACGTCATACAAGAAGCTTTGTGAAAAATGAAATTTAATGAAGCAATTTGCAAAGTTCTACTTTACATTATTTTTAATTTTCATTCGAGTTTTTTCATTTTGTTACCACTATATTGTTGGTAGTTATTTGTGCAACAACACAAAAACGTGAGCCTTCTCACACGCTTTTTCTGAAAACTTAAAAATTCTATGAAATCTGTGTGTATCTGTACGAAATACAGATACTTATTAATCACAGTAATTGAAGAGGTTAACACTCCAGTTACGTGCAAAATTTCAGTTCAGTACATTGCGCCGTTCGAGAGTTATGCGCAATTGAATATTGGTATATGGCGGACAAATTTCTGGAAAAATTTCGACAACTTTCTACGCCGTTTCTACAACAAATTACGAATTTCTACAATTTCTTCATTTCGTAAAAAGTTGTAGTTTCTTGTAGAAAAATTCTACAACTTAATGCAACAAAGAAGTAGTTAATTGTAGTTAGTTGTAGAAATAACAACTTTCTATGACAAAGTATTACTTTCTACATCTGCATGAAACTTAACAAAAAAATGAAAAGTAATACGAGTAGTTTTTCGTAGTTTCTCGTAGTTTCTCATAGAAACTACAACTTTTTACAACTAACTACAACTTAATACTACAAAAAAGTAGATAGTTGTAGTTAGTTGTAGAAGTAACAACTTTCTATGAGAAAGTATTACTTTCTACATCCGCATGAAACTTAACATATAATGAAATGTAATAGAAGTAGTTTCTCGTACTTTCTCATAGTGTCTCATAGAAACTACAACTTTTTACAACTAACTACAATTTAATACAACCAAGAAGTAGTTTGTTCTAGTTTGTCATAAAAATAACAACTTTCTATGAAAAAGTATTCCATTCTACATCTGGATTAAACTTTAATGAAAACTGACAATTTATAGGAGTAGTAGTCAAAGGATCACAACGCCGTCGATTGTTATTTAAAGAAGTTCCTTTTTGTAACTAAAAGTTCCTTTTATCACATATTAAAAAGACATTTTATTTTATCCTATTATATTATGTAATATAATGTATTAATATATATATAATATCGTGTACATGCTTTCACAACCTACCTATATGTAAACGATAGGGGCCAAAACTGTTGTAGTTGTAGTTACTACAACTTTTTTGCGAAATGTACAGCCGTTTTGGCCCTTTTTTACGAAACGTACAGCTTATTAGGGAAATCTACAATCGATAGGGGCTACAACGGCGGTAGATTTTCGTTAAAAAGTTGAATTTATTACATCTTTTATAAAAATCTACAAGCATGTTAAAATTTCTTTTAAATCTCGTACTCTTGTGTAGAAAGTTGAAGATCGCAATCGTATAGATTTTTATCCGTTGTAGATTTCCGTCATATGTTGTAGAAAATTATAGTAACTACAACTTGTTACTAAAATTTACAACCGTTTTGCCCGCTATCGGTTCAAAATTTCCGTGATAAGTTGTAGTTAGTTGTAGAAAATTCGACAAGTTTGTAAATTTTCATAGAAAGCTGTAGTTTTTCAAGCCCGAAATTGGAGTAAAACGTAGTAGAAACTACAGATATCTACAAGCATGTTCCAAATCTCGCACTTTGTCATAGAAAGTTGTAGAAGTAGCGCAGTTTTGGCGTAGAAAGTTGTAGAAATTTTTCCAACAGGGCATATGGCTACGAAATACGGTCGTATTCCATTTTGATTAAGTACGAAGTATTGGCTTGCTTGCTTAAGTTTTGTGAAAGCCAGAGCGAAAACGTTAGTTTTTTTTCAATTCAAAATCACGTAAATCCCGATCCGCTTTACCGATCATCATCAAATTTGGCAATTAGCAGTGCTGAATGTTATTTTTCGTCAGTTGAAAGTTTCAAAAAATTGATTTGTTGAGATTTTATGCGATTTATAGCAGGACGTCATTTTTTTTAAATTCAAAATCCCATATGAACCAAACCGCTTTACCGATTTCGCCCAAAGTTAATATCAAAGGTCACATCATTGTTCAATTTCAATACGAAGTTTTAGCCCGTCAGCTAAACATTTTTTCGAGCATTTTTTAGACCTTTTACGGACATTTTTCAAAGTATTAAAAGTCTCATAAATATCATGAGATGATTAAAGAATCAATAATATGAATCTTTAGACCTTTCACACGCGCACACACATAAAAAAAATGTCTGAACCCTTTTTTTTCTGACCCTTGGCCCTTCCGATTGGGTCTGAATTTTTTTTTATGATAGACGTAACTTTAAATAACATAATAGAAAATATTTAAAACCCTTTTTCGGAAAATAAACATTTTTGGTAACCGAGCTGTAGTGGGTCTGCGATACTTTCTATTTTTTTTTCGGTCTTTTTTCAACAACAAAAATTTAAAATATTCGAAAAAATATGATAAAAACTTTTGTATGCAACACATCATTATTCGATTTTTTTTTCAAATTTTTCTAATGTATATATTTTTAATTTAACTATGAAATAATAATTAAAAGTCCTAATTTTAGATTATTTAAGCAAAATCTCGATATTTATTTGGAAAAATCTAAAAAAATTCTCAAAGACCATGTGTTGCATACAACAATTTTCTACCTGCTGCCCATCGGTAAGTTACTATTTTTTCAGTTTCTTTTTGTTGAAAAAAGGCAAGAAAAAAACAGATAAAATCGCCGGCCACTTCGACTCGGATACCAAAAATGTTTATTCTCGAAAAAAGGTTTGTCAGAATTTGTTCCGATTTTTAAAATGTATCATTCGATTATTAGTTTTAAAAAATCGTAGATAATTAAAACATTGTTTTTCCACAAGTGCTTTTTAGAGTTACGTCAATCATGTATAAAATTGCGGACCTAATTGGAAGGGTCAAGGGACAGACCCAGTTCGAAACCAGATGAAATTAGAAAAAAATTCTTCATAATTTAATAAAATGAATAAATAAGTAGATTACATTGAAAATAACAGTTGGAATTCTGTTGCAACTATATCAGACATACTCCTTATTTTATGGGCTAAATTCCAATTAAAATCAGGAATCAGCGAGAAAAACGATTGCCGAGATGTTGAACAAAAGTGCATTTCCATCTAGCAAACCCCAATGGGGTGTCAGAGTGAATTCTATGAATTCAGGACTATGTGAACAGGACCTAAATATAATTCTTGAAGCAGCCAATAAACCACCTTGCATTTTACTACCAAAAGTGGAAAACATTGACGAGATTTTACAGGTAAAATTCGATATTTCTTTTTGCTATCCAAGAAAACATCAAGCTGCATTATTTATGAGAACTTTTAAGTTTACAGCGGCTGTGAAGAAATTGAATCATCAGAAAATGCAGATGGATATGATTATATACAGTGAAACTGCAGCTAGTATGATGAAATTACCAGAGATAACTCAAGCTGCGGTCAATGCCGGGAAAGAAGCTACATTAAAGTTGGTTGCTCTTGTAATAGGCAGTGACGACTACGTCGCAAATATCGGTGATTTATGAGTTTCCCTTAAATATACCTGATTTGCGTTTGTTACCACTTTTTTTTTTTACTTACATTAAACAACTTTTAGGAGCAACAAGAACAAAGAAATGCATGGAAATATTGTATGCAAGGCAAAGACTTGTAATGATTGCTAAAGCTTTTGAATTACAAGCTATTGATATGGTTCATATTGATATCAAAGGTAATAATTTCTACATTTAAGTGAATACGTTAAGGGGTTACACCACCCTGACGGTCGGAAAAATCGGTTAAAAAATGATTTTTTTTTCTGCCGCAGATATGAAATTTATAAAAAAACTTTTATTTCGCATACATAAAGTACATATTTAAGGACAATTAAAAAAACAAAAAAATTGAAAAAATTACAAAATGGCGGAGGTATGATCATCCATTAGCCCCCTCTTTTCAAGATCCTCGTTGATGGTGTACAAAATTTCTCAATCGGGCATCGTCAGAAAAATACAAAAAAAATGTTTTCTTATTTAAGAAGGTAGTAGCTATGGCGCTACGTAGGGAATTAAAAAAAAAATTATTTGTAAAAATGGCAGTAGTTTGAAGAAAACGACATGAATTTCATGAAAAATGTTAGTTAATTTTTTAAGTTATAAATTTATATAACTTAAAAACGGAGCATCGAGTCAAAAAATCTCTACGTAGCGCTATAAAGAATGTTGTAAAGAATTTGTGGTCAAAATGTTAGGTAAATCGGTCGGGTAGACCTTGAGATATCGTGTACATCAGTTTGAAAAAGGTCGTTTCGAGAAAAACGCAAAAGAAAAAGAACGTGCCGCGACAGCAGCTTCGTACCGGTACGTACGTACCACACCGTTCTGCTTACCGGTCCGAGCGCTACCTGAGTTTCGGTGCTCTCTGCCACTCCCATTACTAACGGCTGTAACTCCTGAAGTACTTTGAATTTCGGAATGACGAAGCGCTTAAACTATTGTCAAAAGTATGTTGAATTTTTTAATCGAAAAAAAAAATTCGATTTTTTTCAGGTTGGTGTAAGCCCTTAAATTATATTGAGAAGAATGGACCTCTTTATATAAGTCAAATCATTGCTAAATATCATTTTAACTCTTAGCTTTAAGGCTTAACTGACAAAACAGAAAGATTATTTTTATATCTGAGTTTATCTATAATATCTATAATGTAATTTTATTCTTTTTTTTTTTTTAATTTTTTGTTTTAACTTGCAAAAGTGTGGGTCTTGACCCTCTGATATGCACCTTTTCACATAGAATCCGCTGACAAAATTTGTTCAGATGTCGTTTACCGGATGTATATCGCTAAAACTAGATGTCGATTGAGCTACCTCTAAGGATAATTTCCCCGTGCCTATTTTTTGCACAGGTGATTATGTGATCACCACCTCGAGTTTAAGCCCTGAAGAGTAGGAAAAACTGCAGTATTGAAAATAAGTTGCAAAGTAGAACTTTGCACATTGTTTCCTCATTAATTTCCAATTTTCACAAAGCCAACTCTATGAAGAAGCTGTGTAAAACGTGGAAATTAATGAAGAAGCAATATGCAAAGTTCTACTTTGCAACTTTTTTATTTGAATAAACAATTTTTTCAACGCGTTATCTCTACATCTTTGATAATTACGGGACCAATAATACAAAAAAAAAAACAACAGCTGGCGTTATTCAAGTTCTATGCAAAATTTTGAATCAGTTGCTTAAACCATTCTCGAGTTACAGCGTTTTTAAAAATTACGAAAATGCATATTTCTATAAAATTTTAACTATTTGATCGATTTTTCTCAAGTTCAGCATCAAGTATTAACACACTCTATTTAAGATATATGGACAAATTTAGATCAGATGCTTGAACCCTTCTAAAGCTATAGCATTTAAACAAAAAATGACGAAAATGCAAATTTCCATAAAATTATAACTACTTTATCGATATCGCTTAAATTTAGTATAAAACATTAGCACACTCTAGATAAGTTTTATGCAAAATTTTAGATCAGTTACTTGAACCGTTCTCGAGTTGTAGTATTTTCAACAAAATTTCAAAAGAAGGAAATATTCCTAACTTTGGAATCTCTCAACCGATTCGAGGCAAATTCAATGCCAAACAACCTTAGTGGTAACTCGACCCGCGTGCAAAGTTTCAGCTCGATGGTCCAATAATTGCGGCAGTTATCCTTTAACATCCTTTTTGTCACACACACAACACACACACACACACACACACACACACACACACACACACACACACACACACACACACACAGGAGCACACACACACACACACACAGGCACACACACGCACACGCACACAACATTTTTTCACTAAAGCATAGCTTCCTCTATGGGGAAGCAAAATACTTAAATAATATTTCGGTCTTGATATGTTTTAGTTAAGTTAGCTCGGTTTGGTTAGCAGGGTCGACCCGTCAAGTATCTGATTTTTCGAACTGCTGGTTTACTTATTATTGGTTTATAAATGATTAAATTAAAAGCATGACTTTTTTATTTGTTCTCACATCTGGCTTAAATCGCTGTCAATTTCATATCGAACTTTGCAAATACGTTGAGATATACAAGAAAAGTCTTTCGAGTAGTCTGAATATATAAACTAGGGTCAAAGAAAAAAAATCAATTTTTAATGATTTTTTTTAAATTTGAAATTTATTTTAACAAAAAGATCTCGATTGAGTCACATCTAAATTTTATTTGTCAGCGAATTCCTTTGGTACAGTCGATTGTTAGGTCAGCCCCTCGAGCTTAAGCCATGAAGACCAAAAAAAAGTGCGATAATCATGCGGAAATTGTGGAAAAAAATCGTAACTTTTCGGGTAACTAACCGGATTCGGGTAACCAGAGAGGAATGAACAGAACCAAAGACATTATGCAACAACATATATTCTAGTTGCAGCTAGAAAATACGTAGAATGTATTGAGTATACAAAGTTACATGTTTAATTTGTCAAATTATGTTTTTTGTATCGCTCAGAATGTGGTCCAAAACACCGAGAAAAGTGGTTTAAAAAAAGTGTTTGTGTGTCTGTGTGTGCTCATTTTCTTGTTAAGAATAACTTTCATAAATTACGCGATATCAGGCTGGAATTTTGTGCACAAATGGACTAACATTAAAGCATATGGTCGGTGCCAAATTTGGCGAGATTCGATAGAGTGGTTATAATGTTATTGCAATTTCAATTTTTTTAAATGTCTGCAATCACTTCAACTCCTGTAAATTCTGGAAAATCCGGCTGCAATTTTCGACGTTATTTCACGATTATTGATTATCAAAGATGAATTTGGTACAAGGAACGGTCGCTGTGTTTGTAATTTTTGGTTTTGCTCCAAAAAAAACCAAAACATTGCTGTCGCGAAAAAAAAAATACAAAATTTTTTAGCAAATTTACAACAAATTTCGTACACATGTGGATTATTTTAGAACAAGGTTTTGGTACGATTTCAACGCGACTCGGTCGAGCGGTTCAAAATTTATAACATTTTTTGAAAAATGTCTTTCGTACATTAACTTGTACAAATTACGAGATATCGTATCCGAATTTGGTTCACATATGGACTACCATGGAACAAGGTTTGACTCAATATTTGACGCAAATCGATCGAACGGTTCTAATGTTATGGTATTTTGCAATTTTTTTTAAGGTCTTTAGGACTCAAACAAGCCTGCAAAGTAGTGCCTTGAAAATTGCTTTCTCATTATTTAATATCTTTGACAAAACCTTTTTTTACAAAGCGGCCTCTAGGAGGAAGTCAAAGTAGATCAACGTACTTTCTCTTAGGGGTAGCTTTGTTAAAAACGGCTTTGTCAAAGATTCTAAACAATGAGGAAGCAATTTTCAAGGCACTACTTTGCAGGATTTTTGCTTCCTCATGAGGGAAGCTATATTTTCGTGAAAAAATTGCGCGCGTGTGTGTGTATGTGTATGTGACGAAAAGGACGTTAAGAGGATAGATCGACGGATTCAAAATACTATAACTCGAGAACTGTTGAAGAACTGTTCTAAAATGTTGCCTATAAAACTTAAATAAAGTGTGTCAATGTTTGATGTAGAAGTTGGAAAAAAAGGATAAAGTATAGTTAAGATTATATAGAAATTACCATTTTCATAATTTTTTTTAAATGCTTTAACTTGAGAACGGTTTAAGCAACTGATCCAAAATTTTGTATAAAACTTGAAAAGATTAGATCGTTGTTTGATACTGAATTTGGTGAGCATCCAACAAAGAGTTCATCATTCAGAGAAAATATCATTTCTTTTTTAGAAAACTTTCTCTACGAGGAAGCCAAAATTGACCAACATACTTTCTCGTAGAGGTAGTTTTATAAAAAAAAGATTTTGTCAAAGATACTAAATAATGAGGAAGCAATTTGCAAAGTTTTACTTTGCAGGCTTTTTAACGTATACTTTCTAGTGTACCTTATTCATTTCCGCTTGTTGTCGAGGTGCGCGTGTGGTAGTGGTCTCCAGGTTGTACGTAACCATCGGAAACAGCACCTAGACACGAAAAAAACTACTGGAGATCCCAATAAAATATGTTGATGGAAATAATCTTTGGTTTTTTTCACCTTTCTCTCGGTAACACGCCGATAAATAAAGATGTTTTTTCTCAACTTGCGCTTTTACTGCTTATTATCTCACATTTTTTTGGTCGTCATGGCTTAAGCTCAAGAGGTTGACCTAACAATCGACTGTACAAAAGGAATTCGCTAACAAATAATATTAGAGGTGGCTAAATCGAGATCTTTGTGTTTCAACAAATTTCAAATAAATGAAAAAATCATACAAAATTAATTTTTTTAACACAGCCTAGTCTATATATCCAGACTGCTCGAAATCGATATGAAATTGACAGCGATTTAAGCCAGATGCGAGAACAAATAAATAAAAGACATGCTTTAAATCATTTATAAATCAATAATACATTAGCCAGTAATTCGAAAAATCAGATACTTGACGAGTTATCCCTGGGAGGAAAATCGAGCTAACTTAGAGGAAAAATATCAAATGGCAGATTCTGTTTCTTAAAAGATACTCTATAAATTGTTCGTCAAAAAATATAATAATGGGAACCAATTGATAATGTTTTTGCTGGGTTATTAACAGGCTGTAATTTTTTAAAAGCTTAACGCTCTTTAAACGAGCAGAGTCAACCGTTTTCGTATCAAAAACGATAAAAAAAATTACGGATTGTTATTGGATTAAAACTCAACCAAAACTGCCAGAAATTGAGCTTGAAAACTAACGTTAATCACTTGTATTTGGTGATATGTAAATATTAACGTTTCTGTGAATTAAGGACACATACAGAAATACAAGTTTCCCCATTATTCTTATTTAAATGCAAAATATTTCGCAGAAATGGTTACTAAAATTCAATACGTGTTTGACCAGTGCGTGTGGTTTATTGTCCTAAAAAAATGATGAAATAAGCGCATCGTTTTAGATTTGGACGGACTGCGTGAAACATCGTTCGAAAGTGCTACTTGGGGATTTACCGGTCGTCAAGTAATACATCCGTCGCATGTCCCGATTGTGCAGAACGCTTATTCTCCCGCAGAATCACGAATCGTTTGGGCCTGTGAATTGGTGAAAGCTTTCAATGTTCATCAAGAATTGGGAAAGGTAGAAACTGTACAATACAATGATGACTTTCAGCAATAGTTCGTTTTCTAAGGCGCCATATTTTCACGAATACCAAACTGAACTGACCAAAATCTCTCCAAACCTGTAAGGACCTAATAGAAAAATCTTTCGTGGATTTTAATTCATTACCGAATTACATAGATGACCTTTAAAATTTCTACATCTACACTTATAAATCTATGGACAATGATAACAACGAAACCATAACTCTGAGACGACAATTTCAGAGGCACTTTTTCCATTTTACGATGATCTAAATGTGGATTTTTTTTTAATTTTGAGATTTAATTTTAAGGCCTTTAATAATGATTTAATACTTTGGCTCGTCGTAGCTTCTAGACTATTGTTCCTTTTTAAATTATTTAAATGCGGGAAAAAAAAAATTCGAATTAATGTTAACCCCTTGAGCGGCATTGACGGCATATGGCGGACATTTTTTTTATGGCCCAGAGCCTCAATGACGCCATAGGGCGCAGGTCGAATATTTTGTGATAGACTCGAACGACTTTCGCGAAATTTGGTACTCGGGGATTTTCGAAGTCGCTGATTACGAATCTGTCCTCAAAATTCAGTAATTGAAGATGGTGGACCACAATGCAAAAATTAAATGTAAAGTATTAGTTCTAGTTTAGTACTTCTAGTTTAATACTGGTATAAGTACGGGTATAGTTTTATTAGTGTTAGTTTAGCATTTATTGAATCCGTCATTTTGAATTACTGAATTTTTTACCTCAAATTCGTAATAAACGACCCAAAAAACCCTTAGGTGCCATATGCTTCATTAAATTCGAAATACTTTTTTTTCCGTGTTTGGAGAACAAGCAGTGAAAACAGGTGAGGTCAAATGTACGGATATTCAAAGATTAATATGTGTCCGCTAGTATTATTCGGAACAAAAAATGGAATATTAAAAGTAAAGAATTTTTCGCCAGGTAGCCTAAACATGCGGGTAATTCGGATCACATACAATAATCTTTTTTCCGTTTTCACACTCTGCACACTTTTAAAAGAAAACCAGTATGCCAAATATTCTCAAATATTTCTCAATTGTGCTTGAGATTAGTATTTTCGGCATGAGTGCAGTGATTTGAGATAGAGGTAAATATTGAAGCAATCTCGTAGATTTCAATGTTTATTTAAAAAATAATTTTTTTAAATAAATAATAATGTACACGAAAAAAGTTCCACTCATGACATAAAGATTTACCTCAAGCTTAACTGAGAATTATTTGAGTATATTTGGCCAACTAGTTCTTTTTTAAAAGTGTGCGGAATGTAAAAACGAAAAAAAAAGTTGGTGACGCAAATTACTCATTTACTTTTGCTACCTGCAAGAAAATTCTTTCATAATACTTTTTTCCCAATAATACTAGCGACCACCAAACGAGATATTGTCTTTGGCGTTAACAAATGTCTTAAAATTTAAATCAAATTTTTTTGGAGGAAATTCGCATTTAGATAATCGAAAAAGGTGTAAAATGCTAATTACAAAATTTCTCTCGTCGCAATAGTTTAGAAACTACTGCTAGCTATCAATTAATTAAAAGGGCCTTAAAATTAGATACCAAATTACCAAATTATCCAATCGGAAGGATCAAGGGTCAAACTCAGGTCGAAACCAGTTGAAATGCCCCATATATTAGATATATTCAAAATATATTAGAAAAAAAAAACGGTCAAAATCTGCCACTTCGTAAATCGTACCTTGTTTACTCCAAAATGTTTGAAAACTTACGTATATTCGCAGGGTGCATTCGTTTTTGAGAACCAAATGATTGACATGCCAACTCTACGACAAGCGCAGAACGTGGTGAGCTTGATGAAATTATCGAGACCGAAAAGTTCGTAAATTATTGTTTAATATCGATTAATTATACGAGCCCTTGATCAACATTGACGAGGACCTTCTTAGACAGAGTTTAATATCTTGCATGTAAGTACTGTACAAACGTGTAAATAATGAATATCGCCTAAAAGCTAATAATAATACAAAACTGCGATGAATTGGATAATAATATAGAATATCTCTAGTATGTAATATTAATGCAATGTACTTCAGTCAGCATTAACTATTATTAATGTTTTGTTAAACAAAATTGTCTGTTTAAAAATCAGCTGACATATGTAAATCCTGCATTAAAAACAAGAAATGCACAATATCTGATTTTTTCATCTACTTACAAAAATCATAATCCCGCCTTTTAAAAAAAAATAAGTAGCAATCAATTCCGTTTTTAGATTCTACAACACGATGCAAGTGCAAAATTAGTATATATTTTTTTTTAAGTCCAGAGAAAAAAAATGATATTTTTCATCGATTCTGGGGTTCCCGGTTCGATCCCGGACCGTAGCGATATTTTTTTACGATTAATTTTAATTGTAAAAAAATCGTCCATTCGGATTGCTTCATCAATTTTTAACGAAGTGATGAAGCAATTAGAGTGACCAAATTAGGTTCTCGAATTGTTTGAGATTTTTCCCGGTCGGAAGGTCGATAACGTTAGAATCTTCGGCATCCTTGTCTCACGATGCCGAAGTACAACTTGTAAAAAATGCCATCTAACTATAAAAAGTTCGGTCGAACGACAAAGCTCAATTAATAATCTTTTTTTTCATCAATTATATAAAATAGTGGGGTCCCTATTGCGTTGCCGAATGCTCTTTTTCCCCTTTTTTGTTTAGTGCCTAATCCAATACAGATTAACAAGAAAGAAGTAAAAATTCATTGAAAACATTCGGCAGACACATAACCAATCGACTAGAGATTTGTATAATAAAGACGAATGCGATGCCACGCGGCGATGAATGGATAAATAACTCTTCGTCTATAAACCTGGGTCTTTCGTGTCCGAGCCAAAATGGTTTCGATTAATAAGTTGCTACATTTATTTAACAAAAAGTATATGAAAAAATTTATCTTTCTACAATTTTATGATTGGAATATCAAGTTGAAGGTTTCGAGTAGCATGATTTTTTTAAAAAAATGTTTCTTCACGGCCGGACGTGAAGAGACCCAGGTTTATAGACGAGAGGTGCCGAAAAAACCTTTACAAAGAGATAACATGGAAACCCGCGTTAAATCCCACAATGTTCCGTTCTAGAAATGTTTGGTTTGCGTTCGATTGAGAAGCGTCGTTTGAAAATCACATCAAAATCCCATTGCATCCGCGATTGAAGAACCACTAGAAGCGGAGCGTTGGCGAACTATCGCATCTGTTGTTTGGCCAATAGCGTTGCTCGGAAATGGCGCTAAGTTTAAATCAACCATTCATGTGGCAGAAATTAGTTTGCGATAAGTTCGCCAACGCTAGGCATTTCTAGTGGCTTCAGTCGTGGATGCAATGGGATTTTTATGTGATTTTTAAACGACGCTTTTAAATTGAACGCAAACCGAAAATTCCTAGAACGGAACAGTGTGGAATTTAATGGCGGTTATAATGTTATTTATCCTTTCATCGCCGCGTGGCTTCGCATTCGTCTTTTTCTATACAAATCTCTATTCGCCTGGTTATATGTCTACCGAATGTTCATCCGTTTTCACTTCTTTCTTGTCATTCTGTATTGGATTAGGAACTAAATAAAAATGGGGAATATGGCTATTGCGTTGTCCCACTCGGCAACGCGATAGGGACCCAAATAGTGAAACGGGGATTTTTGTGTAAAATAGAAAAAAAAAATTACACATGTTCCTTACGTGTAAGGCACTGCTATTCGTTTTACACAGTAAATTCCGTTCATTTGGCACACTCGATCGTGTCTCATGTGCAGGACAACGATATTTACATTGTTTCTATCATATTTTCTTTCGTACATTCAACTCCGATCAGATCATGTGTGCAAATTCTATTCGTTCCTTTTTCTCTTCTTTTTCAAACGTTCCACATCTGAGAATATAGTAAAATACGAAAATGTTCCATATTGCAGAAAATATAAATTGTCAGACGTAATTATGATATTCCGACAATATTTTTCGTTTTTCTATGTAATACTTAATCGCAATTTTTGTTGTGTGCATTTTTTGAAATATTGTAAAATACTTATTTATGGTGTGTGAAAGCTGTAGCCCGATGTTTCGCCGCGGATTTTTAATCTCGGTTACAAAAATTCGTGTAAACAAAAGGTTTATTGTCTGTAATTAGTACGTTTGATACCGATAGATCTTTTTTTTCCGAAGTGTTCTTCAACTCGCTCAGCGGTCAATTCACGATAAACATGATTCTACCGTTTTCTTGACAGCGTCACGAGCGTACGGAATATACGATAACGAGTACCACGTCATTGCCAGTGATTGGATTATTATGAAGAGTAGAGCCAAACCCGCTTTGTGTAACTGTAACAAATAATTTAAAGTATTACATTTATTATGAATATCACAATGAGAGAATTAAGATGACTCCACTAATTTCAGGCAAAATAAAGTTGTAACATTGAACTTTGCTTTTATATCATGTTATTATATTTGTTAGGTATGCGTAATGGATAGTAAAAAATAAATTAAACTCCATACTACAGCATCGTCTGTGAAAACGTAAGTTACTCATTTTGGTATTCTCATAGAGGAAGGACTTTACTGCTCATATTTTTTAGATCACAGTAAAGTAAAAAAAAAATATGAGGAATCATATTTTTTATGATTCACAGAATCACCCCAAATCGTCGACAAAAATGGTTTAGAAAAATTGTTCGTCTGAAATTGGAGGAGCCTTCAAAGTATTTGAAATAGTTGCGCGATGAGAATATCAAACGGATTAACTTAGAGTATTAGTAATTTTCTTTAAAAGTATAGTTAATGTCGTCTCAAAAGTTCTATAGTGATGCTACTTATAATCTGTGAACTCTGATATAATTTCTTTGTAAATTTAGGCAATCGTCTATACAAGTAACTGTATATGGGGCATTCCACCTAGTTTCGACATGGGTCTGGTCACTGACCCTTCCAATTAGGTCCGCAATTTTTTAATATGATTGACATAACTCTAAAAAGCCTTAATTTTTTTTCATTTTCTTTTACACATTCTTAAAATCTGAAAAACTTGTTCTGGAAAATAAAATTTTCAGATGCCGAAGTGGGCCGGCTAACTTCTATTTTTATCGGCCTTTTCTCAACAACAAAAAATTGAAAAAATTAGAAAAAACAGTAACTTTACGATCGCTAGCAGCTAGAAAATTTTGGTATGCAACACGTGGTTTTTAGATTTTTCTGTTCAGATCTTTCCAATGTATATATATTTTATTCCATAATGAACGTTAAATAACCATTCATAAAAAGGCGTAATTTGAGGTTATTTAAGCAAAATCTTAACATTTATCTGAAATGAAGTTCGTGGAGCTGCGGTTTGAGGCGGCCCCATTAAGAGAAATTTGTGTTCTTTTACGTTTCGACTCGGGTCTGAGTCATCTTCAGAATTTATTGGTTTTAGGAGGATTTACACTGTAAATATTTTTGTTTGCTTACAAAAATAATGATAATAATAATTTTCTAAATAGTTATCCTGATTATCGGTTTGTTCGGACATTAGGTGAGTCACAATAAACAAAAACACACTCACGATAACTATTTAGTAAATTATTATTATCATTATTTTTGTAAACAAAAAGAAATCTTTACAGTGTAAATTCTCCTAAAACCAATAAATTCTGAAGATGACTGAGACCCGAGTCGAAATGTACAAGAACATAAATTTCTCTCGAAAAATAAATTTCGTCTCAAGCCGCAGCTCCGCGAACTTCATTTATCATCATCGGCCACAGCCCATTCAACATCGTTTATCTGGAATGTTTTTTTTTAATTATATATTTCATACAACATTTTTCTAGCTGTTGCACATCGTAACGTTACTATTTTTTCTAATTTTTT
This sequence comes from Perithous albicinctus, assembly GCA_964016905.1. NCBI lineage: Eukaryota > Metazoa > Arthropoda > Insecta > Hymenoptera > Ichneumonidae > Perithous > Perithous albicinctus. The sequence continues at coordinate 4,491,078 of OZ024697.1, forward strand.
TCATTGTTTTTTGTAGCTGTTGAAAGAAGATAAAAAAAAATAGATGGACTCGCTGGCCGACTTCGGCTCGGTTGCCAAAAATTGTTAAACCCGAAAAAAGGTTTTTCAGGTTTTTTAAATGTGTGTTTCAATAATTTGTTTAAAAAAGATCGTAGATAATTAAAAATGTGTAAAATTTATTTCTTACTTAGTGCTTTTTAGCGTTGTGCCCATCATATGAATAATTGCGAACCCAATTGGAAGGGTCAACGATCAGACCCTGGTTGACACCAGATGGAATGCCCCATATTTAAACATAGAAAAAAATATTCGGTGCTATTTTTGTAGATTCTTACCTTTAATAAAGGTTTGGAAAGAAAAAATGTAGGTATTGATTAAATAGTAAAAAAAAACAGTTAATAATACGAAGTACAATATATTTTGCAGTTTTTAATATTTTGGTTATTGTACAAAATGGAATTTCGCAATCAATTATTTTACTTATTTTGCAAAAAAAGAAAAAAAAATCACGTGTATTGTCAGTACTTTTACTGTGTAAATTGTATTATCCGTGATAACTCTTACCTGTAGATCTTTTTAACTTGGTGAATCAGAGTTTTATTGTAAATAAAAATGCGCTGAAATATGAGATTTGAAAGCCTTTTTTCCTTACCCCTATAGCTGCCCATAATGTCAATGCCAAAGAAACTAAAACTACAATAGTAGCTATTATTCTGGTGGACGCAAACATTTTCTTAATTTGATTGACTGGTCCCATTAAGAAACACGTGCTGTAATTAATAATCCAATAAAAGATCGTTAAAAAATTTGTAATAAGTGACTTTAACATTGTAAAAATTGTATTCTAACCTTGCTAAGGATAAAAGATTTCCAATTGTATAAAATACAGCGAATACCGTAAGTCCTTTATTTAGAAACAGGGCAAAGGAACCCAGGAAGGAACAAAGTATACCAATGACAAAGCAAATGGCAAATCCTTTTATCCTTGTTGACCAGCTTAAGGAATTTTCATCCAGTACCTACAAAAAAATATAATACAGATTTGTGCATTAGCCATGAAAACGCTCACTGAAAATAACGCAAATAACCAGAAGATTTGGTTCCCTGGGTCAAAAAAGTTATAATAACGGGAAATGGTGCCAGAAAGATATAGAATTTTATTGTTAAATACGGGTTTTGTTCAAATGCGGAAGATGAGGCTTACCACAAAATCCACTTCAGGCTAGCAGCATAAAATATAATATATTTCAATATTGTGCACAATGCAATCGTAGAATTTATGGAAACATTTGTTGTGCAAGTAATGAAAATGATTTTATGATTAGACCATACAGAGACTGTATTCAAATTTTTACTCAGAGACTGAAAATATTGTTGGATAAAAAACAAGTTCAGTTTCGCGTTGTTCGTCTAATCTGTAGTAGATAGAAATTTATGAAAATAATGAAAATATTACGTGTCGGTTGTATATATAAAATCTTGTAATATTATATAAAAAAAACCAATTGACAAGCACAAAAATATTGAACATTTTCATATTTGAAATTTTTTTTTTTGCGATTGGTCGAAATAGTTGTTCGATTTTCAACTTGTTGTAGAGTTCAGGTTGCACTGATTGACAGCATTAAGCAATTGTCTCTAAAAAAAATAGTCGGAAACAAAGTTAAAAAAATGTAAGCAGCTTACCAATAGTAGCGAATAATAAAAGAACTGTATTTAATGTATTTATTTCAGAGCTGGGCAGTACTCGGTACTTTGGAAGTACTTGAAGTACCCACAATCACAAAAGTATTTTTAATTTATTTCAAATTTTTAATTTTCAAGTATCAGAAAAGTACTTGTAGTAATTGTACTTAATTTTTTCAAGTACTGTTTTTGTCGCATCAAGTACGAAGTACTTGTATAAAATAAGAAACTCTGAAAAAATATCGCCCGTATTGGAGTCAGGGATGGGCACCATTGAATGAAAATTGTCCTTTTGATTGGTTTTTCATTCAACAATGTATTTAAATCGTGCTTCTAAATCATTTTTCGAATGGCAAACCATTAAAAAGTGTAGTTTTCATTCAATGGTGCCTATCCCTGATTAGAATTACTAGGGACAGATTTTGAATAATAATAATGTCGAAAGTTATTGAAGATTAAATTGCTTCATGGAGAAGCTTTGTGTTTGTGGAAAAAAAAGTGTTCTCGACATTTTAGTGAAAACGTGTTCAGCATGTTCAAAATGTCGAAGAAACACATTTAAAAAGATTATTCGGTGTATCCGTGTGTGCGGAAGACAAAAGTACGTTAAAAGGATAACAGTCGCACATTTTGAACGACCGGTTCAACAATTTTATATCGGTTCGTTTAAGATCATGCAAATTTTCAAATTATAAGACTGAAATTTTAAAAAAATATATATACTTTAGCTACAATTGATTCAAGTATTTTTCATAACGAAACGTTTTCGCTGTACTTGTGAATCCTTTCAATTAATTATCCATATAGTTCTTGAAGGTAATAATAAAAAAATTCGATAATGAGATGTATAAATCTGAAAAAATTCATACGTATTCGGGTGAATGACGAATCAGTTTTGGATAAAAAATATTCCGAGACGACACGCTCTATCGGACAGCAACTTTGAATGACTTGTTCTTTTGAAAAGCTTTTCCAAGACGGACACTAGGAGCATCTGTAGGCGATCTGTCTTATATTTTCTTTGTCACATTTGTTATACACAATGATAAATATTGATAAGGAAGTCCTATGTTATTCTTCAATTTTTTAGCTATATAATTCTTAATAATGAATACTCAACGTTCTCTGCGGATGTTGCGTATGTAATTTTTACCCGCATAACCTTCTTACGATGCATCAAGACGAATTATGAAGGGTACTTGAAAAACTACTCGAGACAATAAGTACGAGTACTTGAAGTACCGAAAGTACTTGAGACAACAAGTACGAATACTTGAAGTACCGAAAGTACTTGGGACAACAAGTACGAATACTTGAAGTACCGAAAGTACTTGGGACAACAAGTACGAATACTTGAAGTACCGAAAAGTACTTGAGACAACAAGTACGAGTACTTGAAGTACCGAAAAGTACTCGAGACAACAAGTACGAGTACTTGAAGTACCGAAAAGTACTTGAGACAACAAGTACGAGTATTTGGAGTACCGAAAAGTACTTGAGACAACAAGTACGAGTATTTGGAGTACCGATAAGTACTTGAGATAACAAGTACGAGTACTTGGAGTACCGAAAAGTACTTGAGATAACAAGTACGAGTACTTGGAGTACCGAAAAGTACTTGAGATAACAAGTACGAGTACTTGAAGTGCCGTGAGGTATTTGAGCAGAGAACAAGTACTCATGTACTTAGATTACTTACGGTATTTTGTACTTGAAGTACTTCTTGGTAGTTTGCCCAGGTCTGATTTATTTTTAAATTAAGCAGCTCAGAGTTACGAAATTAAATGTTTATATAGAGATGTTATATTTATTAGATTTAATTTTAATTTTAAGTTAATAAGTAAGGTTTGGAGAACGCGAACAAGTTCATAAGGGCTTATACGATCTGATCACAGGTGCTCACAATTAAGGAAATTGAACATATCTATATATTATTATTATATATTATTGTATTAAATAAATTGAGGAATTATAAATTCAAAGTTTCAAAATTTCATTGACCAATTGATCTAATTTAAATTTTAGATCAATTGTTCAAATTATTTATGAGTTACAGCCCTAATGAAAATATTTCTCTGACAATTTGTTTGAAAAACTGTAACCGGACCTCTTCAGTGACCTTCAGAGATTTTCCTACTTTGTTTTTCAAAGTTTCTCTGATATTTGCTGAAAATTTCTGCAGTTTTCTCCGCACAAACTCAAAAAGTTACAACTTATCAGAGAAATTCAGAGTGTTTTCTGAAAAAGTGTAGAAAACTCGGATTTTTCCGTCCTCATAAAGCTATGTTTTCGTGAAATTTTGTTTTTTCGAGATTTTCATGTCACTACACTCAGAATCGTCCAAAACGTCGAGAAAAGTGATTTGTACGAAATGTGTGTGTGTGTGTGTGTGTGTGTGTGTGTGTGTGTGTGTGTGTGTGTGTGTGTGTGTGTGTGTGTGTGTGTGTGTGTGTGTGTGTGTGTGTGTGTGTGTGTGGGTTACCGTGTGTGTGTGTGCGTGCGTGCGTGCGTGCGTGCGAGTGTGCGTGCGCGTGCAACGATAAATTTAGCACGATAAATGTCGTAATTTTAGACGTATCTTCTTCAAATTTGGCAAGCAACTGGGCTGTCATACAAAAACGTTTGGGACTGTAGTTGACGGTAACGGTTGGAAAATTCAAATTTTACAGCATTCTCAATATATTGAAAATAACGTTTTCACTCTATAACTTTCGCAAATTAAGAGATGTCGCGCTAACATTTCGTACGTAAATGGACTACCATCAAACCATGATCTGTACCAAATTTAGCGAGAATCGATAGAGTGGTTCTAATTTTATTGCAATTTCATTTCTTTTTTAGATGTCTACAAAAACTTCAACTCCTGTAAAATCTGGTTGTCGGTAAATTTCGACTTTGGTGAATAAAAAAGAAAAAAATGCTGTCACAAAAAAAAATGTATTTTTTTTTGCAGATTTGGTTTAAATCTGGATCCCATATGGACTACCATTCAACAAGGTTTGAGTACAAATTTGACGCAAATCAATCAAGCGGTTTGAATTTTATCGTATTATGAATTTTTTTGAATATCAAAAAATCTCGTTTGCACACTAGTTTGCACAAATTACGAGATACCGGCTTCAAATTTGATTCATATATGGACTATCACGGAACAGAGTTTGAGTGAAAATTTGACTCAAATCGGTCGAGCGGTTTAAATTTTATGACATTTTGCACTTTTTTGAAAAATGTCTTTCGAGCTCAAACAAGCCTGCAAAGTAGAACCTTGCAAATTGCTTCCTCACAATTTTCTATCTTTGACAAAACTTTTTTTTTACAAAGCTTCCTCTATGAGGAAGCCTAAATTGATCAACATAGTTTCTCATAGAGATAGCTTTGTAAAAAAAAGCTTTGCCAAAGATAGAAAATTGTGAGGAAGCAATTTGCAAGTTTTTACATTGCAGGATTGTTTCGGTTAGAGTATGTTCAGAGTAAATCCGAGTAGACTTTCCCGGAGAAAATACGAGTTATTTTCTGAAAAACTCTGCTTCCCATGGAAAACGCGAGTTCGTAGAATATCACAGAACTTACGAGATTTCTCTAAAATCTGCTCATTCTGTTAGTCGTACGAATGGTTTCTAAATATAAAAGAGAAACCGGTTGAGAAAAGTGATTTGTACGAAATGTCAATTTGCACACATACGAAATCTATGTGTGCAAATTGTCTTGTTAGCACGATAACTGCTGCAATTTTTCATGTATTTTCCTTAAATTTGGTACACAAGTGGGCTATCGTACAACAACTTATGAGATTGCAGTTGACGCGAATCGGTTGAAAAATTCAAATTGTACAGCATTTTGAAAATTTTGAAAAATCGTTTTCACGCTATAGCTTTTGTAAATTACGATGTATCAGGCTGACATTTTTAACACAAACGAATTTACAGTGAACCATGATTGGTGCCAAGTTTGGCGAGAGTCGATAAAGTGGTTCAAATTTTATTGCAATTTCAATTTTTTTTTTTAAATGTCCGTAAACACTTCTGTTTTTCTAAATTCTCGGATGTCCGGCTGCAATTTACCACGTGATTTCACAATTGTTGAGTATCGAAGATGAATTTATTTTAAGGAACGGTCGCTATGTTGATAAATTTCGATTTTATTCCAAAAAAAGCAAAACATTGCTGTCGCGGAAAAATAAAATTCGACTTTTTTTAGACAGATTTCAATGAAATTTGGCACACGTGTGGATTGTCCTAGAACTAAGCCTGGGTATAAATTTTACGCAAATCGGTCGGGCGGTTCAAATTTTATAACGTTTTTTAACTTTTGAAAAATGTCGTTTGCGCACTAGCTTGCACAAATGAAAAGATACCAGCTTCAAAGTTATTTCACGTATTGAGCACCGTGAAGCAAGGTTTGAGTACAAATTTGAAGAAAATCGGTTGAGAGGTGTAAATTTTATGACGATTTAAAAATGTTAAATAGCTTTTGAATGCGATTTTGTGATGAAAATTTCGTGACTCGGTAAAAATGTCGATAAAAATGCCTTTCATGCACAAACAAGCCTGCAAAGTACAACCTTGCAAATTGTTTTGTCTACAAAGCTTTCTCTATCAGGAAGCCAAACTAGATAAACGCACTTCGTCATAGTAGAAGCCTTGTAGAGAAAACAATTAACAAAGTTCTACTGTGAATACATGTAAACATTTTTAAAAAATGTAAAATAATGAAGAAGGATTTTGCAAGGTTCTACTTTGTTTTGATACATTTTGAACTCATTAACATTGATAATTTAAAAAAAATTCTGATGGTAGCTGCCGGATGGAAAGATAAATCTTGTTCCCTTTGCAATGCCTTGAATCTCTATTTTTTGGTAAACCAGTAGAAAAAAATGCTGTCCGTCAAAAAAACAAAGTAAACATTTTTTAGTAAATAATTTTAAAAAATGTTGTCAGGCCAAACAAGTCAAGTTAATAACTCAAGAAGTGCAACTGAAACGTCGTATATAATAACTATATAATCAATATATAATCAATAAGTGGTGTTAAGAATATTCAGAAGTTTCTAAAATGTTATAGAAATGTATGAAATGGTCTAGAATATTCCAAAGGCCTTCTGAAAAATTCACAAAAACCTGTGGTGGCCATTATCTTTTTTTCTATGTTTTTTTTTTCATTAAAAAACTTTGAATTTTGATTCTTGTTTAGTAGATTTAGCGAAATCTACATATAAATGATGCAAAGTAGAACTTTGAATATTGCTTCCTCATTAAATTTCATTTCACAAAAATTCCTCTATGAGAAAGCCAAAATTAATAAATAAACTTCAAGCAATGAAGCAATTGTAAAGTTTTACCTCGCATCATTTTTTTTTATGTTACATAGAAATATTTGATATTTTTGTCATTGTCAAGTAATCTTCTTTTGCTCAGTTGAAATGTGCCACACATTTAATTATAAAAATTTAGTTTCTATGCTATACACGTACATCTTAAGAAAAAAAGTCTTTACCTGTGTTATGATACCACTTTCCTCATCGCATTGTTCATTACCACTCAGCGCCCTTCTCAACTTGTCCATGTTCTATGGTTCACTAATGTCTGGAGTGCTTAACACTGTTCCAAATCAATCGCCGACTCTCTGTCTACATAGAGAAACAGTAAATAGTAATCAGTAATAGTTAATAGCGTTTTACTTGTTTTAAGCCCAAGTAAAATTTTCATTTAAAAAAGCAAGTTCTAAGGACCAAAAACAACAACAGTAGAAATTTACTTTTGGGGTGCTAAAAACATTTTTTTATAAATACAATTGTTATTCTGGTTGCTTCATTAAAAAGAGCACATATTTACAGTTACAAAGCAGTGATCAGCTTTTGGTTTTGTGCAATCAACAATAGTACATTATGCAACAAGGAGCAAAAGTAGCAGATATTTCCTGGGGGTGGGTTTACTGTTCGTACGAGAAGATTGTTTCGCGAGGGAAAAATCTGCTTTCTTCTCGTGCTGCATATAGTATTTTATTCCACTCTCGACCATGGCCACTTTTTGATTCTATATTTATTATAAAACGAATCGTATTCTAAAAAAAAATTTTTAATTAAAAAAAAAATCATTTTTATAATTTTTTTCCCGCTAATTTTACTTTTGTCCCATTGATTTTACTTTCACCTCGCTGATTTTACTTTCGCCCCGCTGATTTTATGTTCGCCCCGCTAATTTTACTTTCGCCCCGATAGTTCACTTTCGTCCCGCTAATTTTACTATCGCCCCGCAAATGCGATTTGCGGGAAAAATATGCTATTTTTGCTCTGATGTTCGGGGGCAAAAAGTGACCATTTCGGTCGGGTGCGGAATAAAAATTAATTAATGGTGTTAGTTGGGAAACTAAAAGAATTTTTTTTTTTCATTAGAATAAAAATTTTTAAAAATCGTGAAAAAATCTTTATTAATTTCTTTTATAACAGCTGTGATTATCAGTTGCATCAGTAAAATGACTTATCTGTACAAAATCCTTGAATTATAAATATGAAGTTTTAAAAAAGAAATAAAATAATAATGTTTGGGTCATTCGACAAAGTGGGCGAAGTGGACAAAGTGCGAACAGGAGTGTTTCAAATTGTCTAAAACAAAGATCATAATTTTCTTGTCAGTGATTTAGAGAATCTACAATAAGATTTTTTAATCCTATATTTCAGCCACAGTTATATACCGACTTTATATTTTTGTGTTTTTTTTTTCGATTCGCTGTACATAAAAATCAATCCATTATATAATTGAATGTAGTTTCCACTGAAAACTTTTCCATATTTGTGTGCATTATAAATTTTATGCATTTTTAAGACAAAGAAAGTTAAAAAAAAAAAAAAAATTGTTGAGATGGACCACTTTGATTTTACTCCAAAATTTAGAAATTTTTCATTACTATGTGTACAAACTACAAGAAAAATTAACACGGCGGCAAATTTATATCTTCGACAGGTTTAGTTGAATTAAGTTCTAAAAAAATTAAATCAATCTAATAATAATGATTATAAAAATACCTCTCTGCAATGCATGTAGTTAAGACTGACCGAATATCTTAACTGGAGCCTTTCTTCTCTTTTCTAAAGCCCAATGACCTTTTTTTACATTTTTCTTAACTTTCTTTTTTTTGCATTCTAAACATTTTTTGTAGATCTCTCTTTTTAAATTCTTTTTCATCTTCATTTACAGTTTTTTAAACATCTATATTAAATTTTGTTAAAATGTCAGGTTTTTAATCTGCTTTTTAATAAGATTTGTTTGATACCCGCTCTGATTTAGAGCAGCATCAACAAAAAAATGCATATAACTGGTTCTGAGTGATTATAAAAACTTTTTAAACTAAAAAGTACAGAAAAAAAGTTTGAGATCTTAAGAAAATCTAGTATACATGTTAAAAGAAGTATCATTAATGTAAATGAAGATGAAAAAACATTTAAAAAGAGAATCTAAAAATAATGTTTAGAATGAAAAAAATAAAAGTAAAAAGAAAATTGAAAAAAGGTAATGGGGGTTTAGAAGAAAGAAGAAAGGCTTCAGTTAAGACATTCTCTCAGTTTTAACTACGTGTAATGCAGAGAGGTATTTTTATAATCATTATTATTTGGTAAATTTAATGTTTTTAGCACTTAATCAAACTAAACCTGTCCAAGATATAAATTGGCCACCGTATCAATTTTCCTTGTAGTTTGTATACTTAACAAGAAAAATTTTCTCAATTTTGAAGTAAAATCAAAATGGTCCCTCTCAACAATATCTTTTTCTTAAACTTACTTCCTCTTAAAAGCACATGAAATTTATCCTGCACAAATGTTCATATTTTTCAGTGGACACTACATTCAAAGATCTCCATATTATAACATTTTGTTTACACAATGGACTGATTTGTATATACAGCGAATAAAAAAAAAAAAAATCGGAAATTATTTGTACTTATTCTAGGTACTCTAAACCAATTATGAACACAAGAAAATTGGGAACTTTCTTTTTTAGAGAATTTGAAACAGGAATGACCCACTTGGTGTGGAATGACCTGTATATGTAAATCTGTAAAAGATGATTCATTTAACCTGCTTTTATATTTACTGGGGAGATGATGCGTTCCAGGTATAAGATTCGTCATAAATTGATGAGTAGAATTGACTCACGCTATGAAACCTATAATTGTTCAAAGGTTATGTTGTTTCTTCGATATTCTCGTATTACGCCAAGTACACAAAATCATTGCAATCCACAGCACACAAAGGTTATCGAAGGTCAGCCTCGATGCAACAATTCTATCACAGAATTCTTTCTCGAATGTGGGATTTTCTCGTAGATAAATTTCTTCGCACTATCTGATGGTTCGCTGTATTGGGCACAACATTCTGTGCAATATATGTGTGTATATATATATAGATAATAAACTGTGTGGCATGAATATACAGCACCGCCCCCGTAATTTTCGTACCATCGTGTACGAGTTTTTTACGAATCAGCTGTGGTGGTTGGAAATTGAGAATCTTACTCGCTGATTGGCTCAGGTGGTGTGCACCGCGGATTGGTTCTCGTTGCCGCGCTTTATTTCAAATATTGATATATTTTTATTAAATTTATTAATGGATTTCTCATGTTACATCAATTGTAGTTTTTAATATTGAGTGAGAATTTTAAAAAATTGTGGTTATAAAAAAAAAAAAGATATGTATAGAAAGTATTTATGCATAAAACTGCACATAAAATCAAAAGATGTGGTAACGAACCGACGCAACATATATAACAAGACATCATTTGTTTGAATTAAATTTAATATACAATTTTGAAGCAATTAAAGAAAAAACGGCGGTGATATTTGCGATTACACACCGATCGGACCAACTTTTACCATCACCATTGTTGATGATATAGATGATTGTTTTTCTAGTCATTCACCCCAATGGATGGAGCATGCGCCATTTTTTTTTCAAATTTTTCATCGCATCTTTCGCGCACTTGTGAATTCCTAAAAATTGCATTTCAAGACTTTCAAATGCACGTATCTTCTTGGATATAAGTTGTATCGTAAAAAACCTACATAAAAGTTTTTCATTTTGAAGTATACGTCAATGTAAATTTATCTTAAAAATTCTTTAACTCGTCCGAAGCATTCATTTTTTTATTAATACACATAAAAATCGATTTTCCAAAAACTTCGACATTTTTTATTTTTTCGGAAAAATCTCTAAAATACTAAACACAAAGACGAACATTTTAAGCATAGACGGGAAGTGGGTCAATCTTTTTTTCAATTCTTTATGTGAGTATAAAAATTAAATAAAAAAATTAAAACTCTCATTAAAAATCGGAAAAAATTGTCCCACTTTGGGACAAAAACTTGGGAGTAGGATATATTTTTTAAACGTTTTGTAATGAGAGTTTGAAAAATCAGAAAAAAATTAAAATTCTCGTAAAAAAAAACATTTAAAAAATCTCCCACTCCTAATTTTTCGTCCCAGAGTGGGACAATTTTTTCCCGACATTTTATGAGAGTTATCATTTTTATTTATTTTTTAAACTCCGAAAAAAATAAAAATTCGAAAAAAACGATGGACCCACTTTCCGTCGAAAAGTGTGTCTAACATCCGAAAAACATAATCTCGCGGTTATTTGTAATTCAAATAACGCGCCAAAAATGGCAACCGCGCTATATGTTTCCGGCGCCGCTGTTGTACACTTCCGCAACAAAGTATCTAGTGAGGAAAAAAAGGTAGAACAAAAATGTATTAGTGATACTTGTGATTCGCATTGAAACCGATGAGTGATCACCGAGAAATTGAGACGTGCTTTTGAAAAATATCGTCGATACGACGTGAACGTGTGAATTTTCCAGCTGTGTTAAGCGCGCGTTCGAATGTAAGAAATCAGACTGACAAAGGCTCTCTTCTCGATGTTCGGTACACACGAGTAATAAACGAGATGATATGGTAAACTACGACGTTTGACAGTAGTAGCAGCAGTGCCTTGGGGAATCGCGAAAACGGAAATCTCGTGTGTGCGTGTCTGTGTGTGTGTGTGTGTGTGTGTGTGTGGCGACGAACCCGATTTTTTAACTTCCTGTCTTAAACGTTTTTTTTTTTCTCACTTTTATCAGATTTTTTGCTTTAGATTCTCGCAATTTTTATAGTTTTTTCTTTTTTTCCTTTTTTTTTTTGTTATAACCTCACCGATTGGTGAGACGCAGTTGGCGAAAAAACTCTTTTTCATTACTGTACGTACGAATATGTTATACATACATATATAGATATATATATATATATATATATACGTTTAATATTGTGTATCTGTAACAGAGAGTAAGATAAATGTTGACGCATAGGGTATTCGTGCACAGATTGTATTTGTACATCGGCAACGTGAGTGTATTGAGGGAAATGACAGTGAGATGATTTTATTAGTCGTATCGTTATTAAGTATAACTAGTTACATGCCTTTATTGTCTTCTTTATAGTCTCTTTCTATCTGATGACCCATATATCTTGTTTCTTTGCGTTCTCGTGTCGTCAATTAAGTAATTACCACTTTTTAAAGGCGCAGAGTTAAAATTCAAACGTACTTTGAACTTGGATAGACAATAGAAGGAAACAAATGTGAGCATTTTTTTTTTTCATCAGTATCGTGCAATTTGCAGGAAAGCTCAGATTAAAAAATTGATGCGTAGGGCAGTAAAATGCTGCTATCAAATTAGACACTTTTTTGTTTTCTTTAAGGTTGGTGGATCACCCTTTACACGATTCAAATCTGGATTTGAAATATGTTATAGATCTGCTTCAAGCTGACTGATATGTCAAATTTGAATGAGACCAAGCGTACAGTTTTTAAGAAAGAAAATCATAAAGTTGGGACTCTTTATGCAATTTCACATTGATGAATTCAGAAATGGGCCTAAAATCTTACGTGTAGACATTGTTAGATGCCCAAAATTCAAGATAGAAGTTCCAAAAACAAAAATTTATATGTTTTCAAAGTTTCTGGGGAAGACATTTTTTTAAAAAGACAGCAATTGGTATTGTGACATTGGTTTCTTGCTGTTATCTTTTGCTTCCACATAGAGGAAGCTTTGTTTTCGTACATTTTTTTTTTTTTTTTCTATATTTGCATATCAGGATACTCGGAATGGTCAAAAAACATTGAGAAAAGTGATTTGTACGAAACGTGTGAGTGTGTGTGTGTGTGCGATCGCGCACAGATTTCCTTATAACCACAATAACTATTGTAATTTTAGATGTATCTTCTTCAAATTTGGTATGCAAGTGGTCTGTCATGCAGCAACGTTTGGGATTGTAATTGATGCATATTGGTTAGAAAATTCAAATTTTATAGCATTTTGAAAATTTTGAAAAAATCTGAAATTTTGTACGTAAATGGACTACCATCGAACCATGATGTTAACCAAATTTGGCGAGAACTGATAGAATGGTTCTAATTCTATTGGAATTTCAATTTTTTTTCTTAAATGGCTGCAAAGACTTCAACACCTGTAAATTCTGAGATATACAGTGGCAATTTTCGACATGATTTCATGACTATTGATTATCATGGATGAATTTAGTCAAAGGAACTGTCGACATGTCGGTAAATTTCCACGTCTGTTAATAAAAAGATTGAATTTTTTTGAAAAATCTCGTTCGCGCACTACCTTGCACAAGTTGCAAGATACAGGCTTTTGTTCACATAAGAACTATCATAGAACAGGGTTTTAGTGAAAATTTGACACAAGTCGGCCGAGCGGTTCAAATTTATGACATTGGCATTTTTTTTTTTTTTAAGATTTTCGAGCTCAAACAAGCCTGCAAAGTAGAACCTTGCAAATTGCTTCCTCACAATTTTCTATCTTTGACAAATCTTTTTTTTACAAAGCTTCCTCTATGAGGAAGCCAAAATTGATCAATATACTTTCTCATAAAGGTAGCTTTATAAAAAAAGCTTTGTCAAGGACAGGAAATTGTGCAGAAGCAATTTGCAATGTTCTACCTTGCAGACTTTTTTAAATTAGTTCTCTTTAGAGTTATATCAATCGTATAAAAAACTCTTGCAATTTTGCTTCCTCATAGAGGAAGCTTTGTTTTCATGAATTTTTTGTTTTTCAAGTCAGGACACTCAGAATGGTCCAAAACGTCAAGAAAAGTGATTTGTACAAAATGTCTGTATGTGTGTATGTATGTGTGTATGTGCAGATTTTCTTGTAAACATGATAACTGTCGTAATTTACGATGTACATTCTTCACATTTGGCACGCAAGTGGGTTAATATACAACAACGTTTAGGATTCTAGTTGACGCGAATCGGTTGAAAATTTTTTATTTTACAGCATTTTGAAATTTTTGAAATAATCGTTTTTACGCTATAACTTTCGCACATTAAGAGATGTCGGGCTGAAATTTTGCAAATGTCAATTCTTTTTAAATGTCTGCAAATACTTCTACTTCTGTAAATTCTGAGATATCCGGTTGCAACTTTCGACATGATTTCACGATTATGGATTATCAATAATGAATTTAGTCAAATGAACTGTCGACATGTCGGTAAATTTCGATTTTGGTGAACAAAAATGAAAAAAAAATTCCGTCACGAAAATTTGGTTTTTTTTTTTTAGAAATTTTCGATAAAGATAAGATAAATCTGTGTTATCTTAAATTTTGTACACATACGGACTATCATCTAAAAAGATTTGAGTACAAATTTGACGCAGAACTGTCAAGCGGTTCAAATTTTATGGCATTTTGAATTTTTTGAAAAATCTTGTCTGCGCGCTCACTTGTGCAAATATCGAGATACCGAGCTCAAATTAAGTTTATATGTGGACTACCATTAAACAATGGTTCAGTAAAAAGTTAACCCAAATCGCTCAAGCGGTAAAAATTTTACGACACATTGAATTTTTAGAAAAGTGTCTTTCAAGAATAAACAAGCCTGCAAAGTAGAACCTTGCAAATTGCTTTCTCATTATTTTTTGCTTTTTACAAAGTTTCCTCTATCAGGAAGCCAAAATCGATCAACATACTTTTTCATAGAGGTAGCTTTGTAAAAAGCAAAAAATAATGAGGAAGCAATTTGCAAGGTTCTTCCAGGCTTTTTTAATATACATCTATTTTTTATAACCTCCCCGTTTGTGAGATGCAATTAGTGAAAAACTCTTCTTACTGTATATACGAATATGTTATACGCATACGTTAACTTTGTACATCTGTAAGAGTGTAACATTAATGTTGACACATAGCATGTCATACACAGATTGTGTTTGTATCAGTAATGTGAGTGTACTCAGAGAAACGAGAGTGAGATGATTTTATTTGTCGTATTGTTATTAAGCGTGTATAATAGTATGCCTTTATTGTCCTCTTCAGTCTTTTTATCTGATGACCTATATATCTCGTTTCCAGTGTTCTCGTGTCATCAATTAAGTAATTACCACTTTTCAAGATGATTTCTGCATCTACACTTATGAAACTTCAGACAACGATAACAACCAAAACATATCTCTGGGACGATATTTTCTAAGGCACTTTTTTCCAATTTTCGATGATCTAAATTTCGAATTTTTTTCAAAAAGAACTTCGGATCTATAATTTTAAGGCCCTTGTTAATGAATTAATACTTTGACTTGCCGTAGCTTTTAGACTATTGCTCGAAGCAAAAAATCTGTAATAAGGAATTTTGCTTCTTTTTCAATTATCTAAATTGCGAATTTGAACAAAAGTTCAGACAAATTTTAATAAATTTGTCAATTAATTAATATTTCGGTTCGCCGTAACTTCTAGAATATAGCTCGGAGAGAAATGTTGTAATGAGCAATCTGTTCCTTTTTTGATTATCTAAATGTGGATGTTCCCCAAAAAGAAATGTTGATTTAAATTTCAAGGCATTTGCTAAGGGGAGGGTGTTAGATCGAATGTATGGATATTCAAATGGTAATATTTGACTTACATGGTGATTAGTACTATTGAAAAAAAAGATATACTATTGACTTTTCAAAGAAATAATTTATTGCCAGTTAATAAAAGTATGCGGATTATTCGGGTAACCTGTAATAATTTTGCTTCCTCATAGAGAAAGCAAAATTGTGTCATGATAAATTTGTGAAACATCGCGAAAAGTGGTTTAGAAACATTTTTGTCCGGATGTGTGCGTGCGTGTGTGGCGTGAAAGGTCTGCAATTCATATTACCATAACTCGTGAACTATTCGACAGAATTAACTCCAACTTTAATGGCATGTAGATTACTGGTCAATCTTCTCTTGGTAGAAATTTTATAAAAATCGCTTCATGCATTTCATTTTTATGAATTTTTTGAGATTTTGAAAAGTGTCCGTAAACGCTCTAATTCGAAGACATTTTTAGCTAGCGGGCTGAACTCATATTAAAATTGAACAAAGTGTCACCTTTGGTATTAAATTTGGGCGAAATCGGTAGAGCGGTTTTTATGAGATTTTTAATTTAAAAAAAAATCTATTTTTTACTCTAACTCACGTCAAGTCTCAACAAAACAACTGAAACTTTCTACAGACGAAACATAACATTCAGAGCTACTACGTACCAAATTTGATGATAATCGGTAAAGCGGTTTGGATTTTACGTGCTTTTGAATTTTTTTAAAAATGTATGTTTTTGTTCTGACTTTCGCAGAACTTAAGCAAGTAAGCCAAAACTTTCTACCTAATCAAAATGTGATGCAACTGTATATGTTCCGTAGCCGCATGTAACGGCGCTTTTTTTTGGATTATAGATTTTTCATTATCATTGCCCGTAAGTACCAATTTTCAATTGCGCATAACTTTCGAATGACACAATGTATTGAGCTGAAGTTTTGTACACAAGTGGAGTATTAACTGCCCTTCAGTTACTGTGATTTCGTACAAAACACAGACGCAGACACAGACGCGCACGCACAGAGGTTTCATAGAATTTTCGAGTTTTCATAAAAGCGCGTGAGCGCGCTTACATTTTTGTGTTGTTGCATAAGTAATTACCAAAAATATAGAAGTAACGAAATGAAAGAAAATGCTAATTAAAATGAAAAATTATTCCGCTATGAGGAAGCGAGAATTGAAATTTAATGAGGAAGCAACGTGAAAAGTTGTCTATGGACAAAGTAAAGTATGATCCTAAGACAATACAATCTTTCTTATATTGTTACCATAATTTCATGTACATCAAATTATCGTTGTCGAAAAAGAGATATGCAAACAGTAGAGCATTGTGTATCGAGTACGTAAGTAGGTTAGTTTCGGACGAGATGTAAAATCACCCGCGCGAGTCGCTGGTTTGCCGATGACGAGAGCTAGCGATTATACGAGTCCAAAATAATCTTATGCACGAGTTACACATACAATTTTTTGTAACGCCTGTGAGAAAATTGAGTTTTTTCGGGGAGGTTTGGTGGGGCTATGGTGCGAGTTTTTCCGGACAAAAATATCACTATCTGTGTGTGTGTGTGTGTGTGAAGAATTGAAACAAAAAAGGTCCAGGGGGAGCAGCCCCCGGTGGGGCACGGCGGAGACCTGGGCAAGGAGCCCGAGGCTGAGCACCTCCATTAATATAATAGCAATTTCGTTCGTTTTTTCTCAACAAAAACAGTCTACATTTATATAAATTTCATCACTTGTCAACAAAAAACTGTTTTCTTTTGTATTAGATCTTTAGCTTGATCACTGGTCACGAACAAAAATAGTGTAAATGTAAAAGGCCGAGCACAAAGTGATTACGTACGGGGTTCGGAAAACGAGCACTTGGTCCCACAGCCCCCCCCCCCCCCTCCCAAGCTCACTTTTCGAGCGACTATTACAAAATACTACATTATGCTACTAGGGCGGAAAGTGCTTGATTTTCAGCGAGTCCGAGGTTTCCTGCCTGAGTCAAGCGAATGTGTGACATATGATACTTTTTTCCGACTATGATGTAATTGACCATACGGAGGGAGGGAGGGAGGGGAGGGAGAGGGAGAGAGAGAGAGTAGTAATTATTTGTTTCCAGGCGGCTCCTTTCACATAAGCTTCTCTGTTGAGGCAAAGTAAATCAATTGTGATGAACAACACAATAAAAGAATTACTGCTCGGACTTATCCGGGTACTCGCGGATACCCGATATGCGAAAACAAAATATCTCCCAGTTCTGATGCATCAAGTTACCATTACCAGATAATCCCAAAATTTCCGGATGTTTGGATTTGGATTCGCGGATTTCAAGCGTTGCGTTAGCCAGATTCAAGCAAGTCGGATTTCGGGTACCCCGATAACTTCGAAACTCCAATAAAATGAAGCCTATTTTTTAACTGTTTTAGTCTCTCTTAGCGGGATGAAATTTAATATGTTCGTTGAAGCATTAATCCTCATTGTTCTAATCATTAAAGAAATGATAGTGGAATGTTTTTATTTATAAATTAATAAAAATTTAAAACATTGCAAAAATTTTAGATCCCATTGAAAATCCATATATCTCTAGCAAAAAATTCTATTTTTTCCAATGACAATGAAGAAAAAGAGAACCCAAAACTTGCAGAAGACATTTACAATCACATTTTGAAACTTTAAATTTAACCATAAATACACCATGGTGTTTCAATGTTATTGTTCGCAGAGTTTTTTGTTACTGAAATCATTTTATTCGTGCTGTGATTCATCGTGATCAGACACCGAGACCAGGGCAATGTTCGTGCTTTCAAAACGAAATATTGACAGTATGTTATCTCGTTTTGAAGGTTTAGTAAAAGAGCGCTGCAGCGCCCATTGGAAAATGGTGACATGCAGCGGCGCGTCTGGTCTGGCCAGTTGTATTTAAAAAATGTTATTATATCTTCTGTAATATTATTTAAAAAGTTTTATCTTTTTAACTTGATAATTTGATAGGCAAATAAAAAATAAAATGGAGCATCGAACAAATCTGCTACAATTCAAGTAGTCTCAGTAAAAGGAGTGCATATGATGCACAAAAGTACAACTCAATCAAGGAGTTTAAAGTACAGGTGCTGGTTAATATTTGGTGGAATGATCTCTATGTAGGAATAATAAGTTTGTTAAAACTTAATAGTATTATTATATTTTTTAAAAATGATATATTTTCAACTAATGTAAACTCAACTTTTTTTTTCCATAACAAATTATTAATTAAATCGTAAACATTCAAGTTGACAATGATCCGTAAAAGAGCTATTTTACAGCAATTTGAATTTCAATTTGTTATCGCTGCTGCTGTTGCTTTTAGGGTATTTGACAAAATGAACTAAAGCTTTATGAACTTAATTAATAATGATCAGGGATACTTGGTAACAATTTTGGTGAAGATTCATAGAAATGTTTGACTTTTGAGCAAGTCATTTTTCATATTTACAATTGTTATAGTTTGTAAAACAAAACGGTCGAAATTTCGTAAATTATTTCAGCAATAGATGAAAAATTTGTCACACCAATAAAACTTTATTTTTCGTATTTTTGAATATTTCTTTTTTTAATTTTTCAACGCGAAGGTAAAAATGACATACAATCATTTATATCGATTGAAAAAAAATGTGAAAAACAAAAAAAAATAGATCGAAAAATACAAAAAAATGAAACACATAAAGCAAGCAAATTTCAATTCAATTCCTCAAACAAAAAAAATTGATGTTAAACTGCTATAAAATTTCGAAGTTTGAATTCTATAAATCGGGCTTTATCCAAAATATTGGTCTGTTCGGAGAAAACGACGAAAAAATAGATATTGCCGATAATGCCGAATGTCCGGACATTGAAAACGGATTTTTTTAAAATTTCAAACTTCCGTAACCTATGGAAACTTGATTTTCTCATAAATAAAAAAATACTCAAAGTTCGGCATTCACTTACAGAATTTGAGGCTATTTTTCATTGGGACTAACGAATCTGATTTTTAGACATTTATTGAACATTTTTCTTTTCTTTAGGCGTCTGAAATGATATGGAATGCCTCATAAATATCACTGTTGCAGGTGAACATCAATGTAAATTTCCTCATGGGACGTGACAGCAGCCACCACCTAGTAAATCCCCCAACCTGTGATGAATCGTAGGATGAGAGTCCTTACGGATCTACAAAGTTGAATATTTTGGGCGAGCCGGAAGATCCATCGTGTGACCAAAGAAAAGAGGAAGTTGTTCTTTTTTTCTAAAATGCCAGACTGTTGTATAAGTAACAGGAACCAAATATGGCTTGCTTTTTTGACCGTCTGCGTATCTTACGCTGGCGCGGATATTCTTGTCTTCTCGGCCGCATCTAGACACCAAATCGAAGAGGAATTCAGAGATGCGCCAGCGAGATTTGGCGGTCTTATACCTTCGGAAGGAATTAAGGTTTGCTCAGAATTACAAGAAATAAAAGTGATCCTTTTTTTTTTAAATAAAAATAATTTAATTACAGGGAATGGTTGCATACGCTGATCCACCAACGGCATGTCATGCGATAGCTGGCCCACCTAACGACACAAATTATGTAGGCACTTGGATTGTATTGATAGCACGATTCAATTGTAGCTTTCAGGTGAAAATTCGTATGGCTGAACAGGCCGGTTATGATGCCGCGATTGTCCACAACGTGAACGATAGTGAATTAAGTAAGCAGAAGTCGCTTGTTCTTAATTATTTTTAAATAAAATTATGGACTAATGACAGTAGAGGGTGGTGATTTCTAGTGGGTCATTCCTAAAAATTAAGAAAATAAAAAAACGAAGTTTTAAAACTAGGTCCAGAATATGTTAATTAGGATGTATTAAAAAAAAACTTTTTTTTTTAATCCGCACTAACATCAAACGTTCATGTTGGACCTCAAACGATGTCAGTTAAAATTTGAGGCCCGAAAAAAAATAATGTACTTGTGCCTCAACCAACTTTTTTATTTCCCATGTGATTAACACGTAAATCAATGCGAGACTTATCAATGATCGTATTTTTTTCCTTCAAATATAGGCAATTTTGAAGAGAAATAGTGGTTACATATTTATCGCTAGGGTTTATAGTTTTCCAGTTATGAATTGTTTAAATGACCCTGAAGTTTCCTGAATCTACAAATTCACACTTTGGGCAGTCGTTACTTAAGAATTGAGAGTCATTTTCGGCAGTTTTTTTTACAGATGGACAGTTTTACCGTTTCACCTGTTCGTGCAATTAATTTTTTTCCAAAGCACATTTTTTCGGTTTTCGATTATCTAATGGTACCTATTTTTAATGTTTATTTTTGTTATTATCTTTAAAAATTGGCAGTCATATTTGTTATTTTTTGGTGACAATCAGCTGTAGTGTTTCACCTGTTCGGGCGATACATTTTTTTCCAGGCCAGATATTTGTGTTTTGCGATTATCTATTGGCACCTTTTTTAGTTTTTTTTTTCACCTTTAAAAATTGGCAGTCATTTTCGTCATTTTTTTTTGTTGATGGACAGGTGCACTGTTTCACCTGTTCGTGTAATTAACTTTTTTCCAAGGTAGGTTTTTTCATTTTTCAATTATCTAGTCCATCAGCAAAAAAAATGTCAAAAATGATTGCCAATTTTTAATGACCATCAAAAAACAAAAAATAGGTGCCATTAAATAATCGAAAAAAGAAAAATCTGTCTTGGAAAACATTTATTGACCGTAGGGTTACATAGTAATGGCTGGCCAAAGTGTGAAATTTGCAGATGCAGAAAACTTGAACGTCATTTAAAAAATTCATAACTCGGAAGCTATAAGCCCTAGCGAATAAGTATTTAATAACTTTTTCTCTTCAAAATGACCTATGTTTGAAGGAAAAAATATGAGATCTCTGTTAAATAGTCCCCTAAGAATGCCAACGACCATTTGATAAGTCTTGCATTCATTTACGTGTTAATCGAATGGGAATAAAAAAAAGGCGGCTGAGGCACTTCTCATTATTTTTTTCGGGCCTAAAATTTTAACTGACATCGTTTGAGATCCAATATGAACGTGTGATGTTAGTGCGGATTAAAAAAAACTGCGTCACTCCCTAATGTTAACGACGTGAATTTTGTGAAGTTTTATTCAGATTTTGAAACCTTATTTGTGTAGTTTTTTCGTTTCTTAAAAAAATCTTAGCTTTCTAATTAATATGTTGGCAATTTCATTGATTTGAAATCAATATGGCAATACAAATCTGTAAAAACATTTTAGAAGACTTGTTTTCTTGTACTTTTCTTGAGATTTTTTTTGTTTTTTTGAATTTCCATTAAATCGGCTATATTAGGAATCTGAAGCTACTTCATAGAAAAATGTATACTTTCTTATTTTTTTCAGGGGACTTTTAATATATATACGGCTGTTTTTATTAAAATTCGAGAAATCAATGAAAATCCATTTTTTACTTCTTTCCAATAACACGTATAAATATATTTTTCCCAACATAAGTTCGTAGAATCTTTCTTTCGTAATTTTTAAATATTTTGTTTGTTAATTTTAATTAGGAGGGCAGTTCATCTTTACAGAAACAGAAAATGAGCCATGTCGCATTAAAATTGTCCACGCATTTCGAAATATCATTTTTTTAAAAACTGAAACCTCTTCAATAATTGGCATTAAAAAGTGAAAAGAGGATTTAAAAACTAGCACTGATTTGAATAATAAAACGCTCCAACCTCTTTGAACCATTTGTGTTTTCTTATTAGAAAGACAATTTTTATAAAGTACCCGTTTTCATTATAGTACCAATGTCGGCCAAGGATCCCATGGGAATAACAATTCCGTCAGTATTCGTCAGCGAAATAACAGGACTGATAATCAAAGAAAATTATTTGTATGACCACCTCTACTTTGTTTTGATCAATGACGATCTGCCTTTTAACATCAACACACATTTATTATTGCCGTTCGCTATAGTAGTCGGCATATGTTTCCTAGTCATGGTTGTTTTCATGGTAAGAAAATATGTCTCCGGTATCTGTCATTAATTCGCTAGTTTAAAATTCTTTATCACCGCAGGAAACATTCTCTATTGTTCTACAGGTTGTCAGATGCATTAAGGATAGAAGACGGCAACGTAGGCACCGATTGCCGAATTCGAGTTTGAAAAAAATACCAACGCACAAGTACACAAAGGGTGATCCGTATGAAACGTGTGCTATTTGTCTTGATGATTACGTCGAGGGTGAAAAGCTCAGGGTGTTACCGTGCGCACACGGTAAGTAATCGCGTAATCGCGTTGTCTTCTATATTTCTCATATGAGAGAAAAAGATAAGTTGAAGAACCGGCTTTTAGGGGTGCAGGCGAAACCCCGTTGGGATTTTGAGTGGAGGTAAAAATTACGAATGATCATAGCGCGTGTCTAAAGACTATAGGGAGCAAAAAGGCGTATAAGTCTATGGCCGTACGTTGAAATAAATCAAACGGCTTAAAAGCATAAAGGCGTATGTCTTGGATAATACGCCCGTATGCCTTTAGTTCCAATGGTCCAAATTACACCGCTTAATGGCTAAACGGTGTATACTGTTTAGCAAATTTGTACACATAACGCGTGTCTAAAGGCTATACAGCTTAAGTACTAAGTTACGATCTTTACGACTTTAAAAAAACCCAAAACAGCGAAATTTTATCAAAATTTGGATTTTAAAAATAAATTACTTATTGATTAATATTAATTTTAATATGATATAAAATTATACATGAACATATTAATTGATTTTTAACAAAATTGAAGCTATAATTGGGAAACATTAAATTTACAGTTTAATTCTTAATTAATTAACCAATTACAATTATATTTTTTCCAAGTTCAAAAAGATAATCAGCTATATCATCAACAATGGTCATGGTAAAAGGTGGTCCGATCGGTGTATAATGTCCGATATTCATGAAATCACCTGAGCTCGAAAAAAACGATAATAGCCATAGGGCGTATGTATTAGGAGATACGTCTTTTCAGCATTAACAGTATTGACTCCGTTATCTATGAAGTTGTATACACATGTGGCCTTATGGGTTTTTTAATTCCTGAAAGTCGTAACTTGGCACTTAAGCGTTTAGACACGCGATATGTCTGAACTTGAATAGCGGAAAACTTAAAAAAATATTGAGAATAGTTCTTTTTTCTCCAATTTTAGCGTTCTGACACTTTCATTTTGCCTAAAAATAAATTGAGTAGTCAATAAGAATACAATTTAGAGGGAGGCTAATAAATATAGATTGGAAATATATTTTTTCACTTAGATGATATTCCTACGTTTTTTTTTTTAAATAAAAAAAACACAACTAACAATTTCCGATGTTTTTAAAAAGCTTCATTAACTCGTTTCTATCTAGAACTTAAATTAAATATTAAAAAAGTGATAAAACATAAAAAATATATTCTTGAATGTTTTCAAATAAACTTGAAATATGAGAAAAGAATTACTGAATAATTATCAAATTAACTTTAAAATTCATTATTTATTTAGCATCAGATGTATGTTGCACAAAGTAACGTCTAAATATAGCCTTTGTCAAAGATAAAAATTGTGCCATAACTTAAAAAAAAGTGAAAAGCTTCCTCTTTTCGCAGCGAGGAAAATTAATTTTGAAAGAAGACTAACAGTTGGTGTGATTTTTTTTTTTATTGTCCTAAATTATAATAAAAGCGGCGGGGGGGGGGGGGGGGGGGGGGCAAACAAAAAATACGTAAGTTACGATTCGGCTTGAACTGACCCGTGTTTATATGTTTTGGCTACTATTTGTATATCCTCCTTTATTGCAGCTTACCATACAAAGTGCATAGATCCTTGGCTGACAAAGAACAGACGAGTTTGTCCGGTATGCAAACGCAAGGTTTTCGCTGCTGATGAAAGAGTCGTTACGGACAGTGAGAGCGACAGTGATGCCGATGATTCGACGCCACTAATTCGCGACGGTCATCAAGGTGAAATTAATATATTATTTTATACTCCTAAAATGCATTATAGGGTGTCTGAAAACCCCGCCTTTTTTTTTTTTTTTTTCAAAATCCGCACTAACATCAAATGTTCATGTTCAAACTCAACCGATGTCAGTTAAGGAAGGTCGAGCGCTGTAAGAAGGTCAAGAAAAACATGCTGATTTTTTTACGCATAGATATGAACGTTCTAAGATAAACCACAAAGTTTTAATGAGTTAGTGGTTCACCGTTTTCGCTCTTTTTTTTTTTTTTATTTGCGTAATTTAACATTGTTTCTTATGGCAGATCGTGAATGAACGATTTACTCTAACGTTTCCGTGAATAGTTAATGTGGAAATGCTGCAAACAAAATATTAAAAACGGTAAAGAATATTTTCAGGATGCTATCAGCGATGCTTTCCGAGATTTAGTGTCGTTCACTGTCACTTAGCAATTAACAATTATGAGGATTAAGTAGCCGGTTTTTCGTTGCGAACAACGGCCATGATAGATGAGAGGGGCAACACGGTACACGGCAGTATTGGCACGTGACTCAAATATTGCCGCGTGCACGTATTTATATACATATTCGCCCGTAAAAAGCTATAAAAAATGACTACCCCTATAAAAAAAAGCTCAGGGGAGTTAGCGTTAAGTGACAAACGAATGCAGATATACAAATCCGACGGTATAACATGCACAATGCACCGCGCACAACACCCAACTGCTGAAAACAAAAATGTTAACGTAGCACTGTTGCCACGACTTGCGTCCAATTTCGGATAATGTCAAACAGTGGAAGAATACTTCGATAATATTTAAAGATTCATATAATTAATTCGAAATTGTCAAAATCAATATGAAAAAGCCATCTAAAATTGGCATGGAACTATAAAAGTCTTAAAATGTTAGATATCATGGGTCAAAGTTTTCACTTTACAGAGTTGGCCACATTTACAAACGCCCGTGTGTGAGCATAGGCTTTCCTCACCCGCTCCTCACCTTCGGACCCACATTAAAATTTGAGGCCTTAAAAAATGTAGAGGTGCCTCAACCGCCTTGTTTATTTCCCATTTACGTAAAACCTAAAAGAATGCAAGACTTATCCAATGGTCGCCGACATTCTTAGGGGACTATTTTATAGGGATCTCATATTTTTTTCCTTCTAATATAGATACTTTTGAAGAGAAAAAGTGGTTATACATTTATCGCTAGGACTTACAGTTTCCAAGTTATGAATTTTTTAAATGTCCCTGATGTTTTCTGCATCTGCAAATTTCACACTTTGGTCAGCCGTTATTATGTAACCTTGCGGTCAATAAATTTTTACCACGGCAGATTTTTGTTTTTTTCGATTATCTAGTGAAACCTTTTTTTATTTTTTTTTTAATTTACTTACAAAAAACTATAAATAGGTTCCATTAGAGATACAACATGACCGTTTGATGTTAGTGGGGAATAAAAAAAAATATTTTTTCAGACACAGCTTAATACATAGTTTACGTTTGTTTCCAGCCGAACATTTTATCGTACTAATACACTAATTATGTTTAAAAAAAAGGTACACAAGGAGGAACTTTTGAATATCAACGTGAAAATCCTTTTGCGAGAAGCGAAAGAACAAGAAGAAATAGACGAGGTTCCAACGCATCCAGTAGCAGCAGCAGCGATTTGTCGGCGACTGCTGACTGGCTTTTCGAAAGCGGAAGCTCACACGCCGGTGAACCATCCGGTACAACGGTTTTCCTTATATCCGACAGTCACAGCATAAATGGTAAGAGGGCATTTAATTAATTATTTTCTTTTTGATTTGAAAATTCATCAAATTTAGTTTGCTTTGAAGTTTTCCTCTGATAAATTTTTCGTGATAGTTTTTATAAATATTTAATCTGCGAGTGGCGGTGAAATTTAACTTTGCACAAGGATCAATTTAATTTTTTTTAAATCGATCTAGAACAATTTACATATGAATATAGCAATGAAATAGAGCAACGAAGAAGACAGTCAAATGACGCATTAGTTTGGCGTCTGATACAATTGGAACTGATGCAACTGAATGCTTTTTGTAGTACATGCAACATGATATAAAATAACAGATTCTTTCTATATCGATATATAAAAGAAAGTTCATCTTTGTGGCAAAATTTATAGAAATTCAGGTAATTATAGTTTAGTTTTGGTAAATTATCACGGTTGTTTTTATAAATACTTATTGCCTGTGGTTGAGACGTTAAACATATAAAAATCTATTTGTTCTCAGGGATGATTAACATTTGAGGCATTCCATACCAATTCAGCCACCCAAAATATTTTTTTTATTAAAAATATACATATATATATATATTTTTTTTTTTAAATTTTTCTCAATCAATGTATATGACTATCTAATTTTTACCTTACACAACGTTGTGTTAAAAAAAAAATAATAATAAAAACTCAAAAACCCGAAAAAAATAAAATAAAATATGAAACATTTAAAAAAAAAAAAAACATAATGAAAACAGATAAAAAACGGTTAAACTTTAAAATATGAAAATATGTAAAACGTCTAAGTCCTCCTCGTCACATATTCAATAATATTTTGAACGTAGTTACAAAAAATCGCTCTTTTACCAAATATCATTTTTTTGCCTTCAATTTCAACTCTATTTTTTTTCAAACTGAAAAAAAAATCGACGATAAACCGCTATAATATTCCGAAGATTGATTTATAAACCGAACTTTATCCAGAATATAGAGAATACTATGAAACAATTGATATTACCGACAATGACAAATGTACTGACATTGAAAAACGGATTTTTAAAAAATTTCATACTCCTGTAACCCATGAACTAAATACTAAAAATTCGGCATTAACTTACAGAATTTAAGGCAATTTTTTCAATGATGATAACTGACGTCCAAATCGTAAAAAAGTTCGTTTGTTTCCCCGTATAATGTTGCCTGAAATTACCCAATTAATTCTGAATATCTTTTCTTGTGGGCCATGAAAATAACGCACATTTTCGTTTTTTAAAGATGTCGATACAATTAATCGTTCTTAAGATATTGCAGATTAAATAGAAAAATGAAAAATTTGCTTATTCTGGCAGGAATTATTTTTTATTTGTAATTTTATGTATCTGTTGAAGTTAATAAACTCGATTTTTAGACATTTTTTGAGAATCATTATTTTTTTTGATCGCTGAATTGGTATGGAAACTTTATTTGTAGTTTGATGTAAGTCAATAAAAATAAGGTGACGTTTTCAAATATAAATAATAACAAAACAAAATAATTTCAACAGTACATTTAATTTTTTGAGTATTTTAATGTTATTGTACATTTGGAAAAGAAGATTATTATTTTGTTACAAAATAATTGTTATATTTGTAATTATAACGATAATTAAAAAACAAAACAAAGGTTAAGATGTTTTGTTCTTATCATAAGATTGCACTTTCACTGAACCAGGTTATTAAAAGAATGTTTCAAATTAAGAAAATCGAATATTTAACGTACTTGTGCTTCACGAAAATTTGAAAGAGGTCTTTTTAAGGAAAATCACCTTTTAACAAAAAAAATTAGACATTTTTATATGATTAACTCATGATTTCTACGTAAAAATACAAAAAAAAAATGCAAAAAAAAAACTTGACGCAGCTTTTAACATTTTTTTAGAGCATCAAAATTTTGAACAAATTACTGTTTCATTAAGTGCTGATACATTTTTTTACTATTTACTTACATTATCATCGAAAAATAGAAAAAAAATCGAAATGTCGCTTGAGCACTATTTAAAAAAATTTGTAGACCACCCAAATTTTGCAAAAATTACTATTTCACAATCTATTAACATTGTTTTTAACCACTAATGTATTGTATGTGGTGTATTCCAGGTCAATTCGACCAGGGTCTGACCCTCACCTTTTCCGACTTCAATTCTAAAAGCAGGAAGTGTTTCTTCCTGCTCAATTAGTGTCTCTATTTTTTTCGATTTTTACCGACCTCCTTTCCTCCCTTTGAACCTTCCTTCAAAATTTGATGGTATTGAGGAAAATATGAATTTCGACATTTTTTTAAATTTTGGAGAAAAAATACATAAATTCCTTACCCAGAAATAAAAATATCCCAAGAAATACTATAGTGGGCACGCCAAATCTAGTATTTAAGAAAATATATTTTAATAAATTTAAACTAATAAAATGTAAAAATTACAATTTTAACGTTTTATTTTTTTGATTTTTTTTTAAGGATCCCAGTAGATTTGTATAGTTAGAGACGCAGCCGACACTGATGGTTGTATGGTCAGTGTGCGGCTCCGGCGGTCCCCCGAGTAAAGCAGCATTTCGTGCTGCCAATACTTGGATGGGTGACCGCTTAGCCGTGCATCGACTGACACATCAACAAGTGAGCGGGAAGCATTTTTTCTGAGCCTTTGGTGTTTACACTTAAGTAACATTGTTATTTTCGTGTATACACCGAAGGATCAGAGAAATATGGTGCCGTCTGTACCGGCACGGGTTTTCCGCAGTTTCCCCGTACCCACGGCGAATGCGGTACAGTGTAGTTAAAGCGGCTGCGGACGCATCGGAAGTTAGGTTAGGTTAGCGAAGTGCGGGTAGGGAGAAGTGATAGGAGTGATAGGAGAAAGGGTGGGAAGGGTCGCAGAAACCCGAAAGGTTGCGCGCTCGTAAACGGAAAATAACAAAACTAAAAATCTAGTTATGGACACTACTACTAGTGGCGCACACTTTTGTATTCCTTTTACCACAGCGTGCGACATCGGCGCCGGTGTTCGTCACTTTACAAACTTGTTGATTGGCAGCTGGGGCGAGATTATGAGTTGCCGGTAGGACATATATATATATATATATATATACACAGCAATGCTAAAACACTGTAACTAGAGTAACTAGAGTAACTAGAGTAACTAGAGTAACTAGAGCACTAGTTGAAAGGGCAGGGTAACGGAAAAATGATTCGTTGACGAAAAAAATGTAGATAAAAAAATTGACTGCGAAATTTTAATGACTTTACAGCTAATTGTTATACTTTAAAAGATATATTATTTCGAAATATTTTGTTAAGCTTCAGTGAAATTTAAGACAGTTATTGTGTCGTAGAATGATACATGATATGCTGATTTTTACAATAAAACATTAATATAATTATTTTTACATTTTATTAGTTTAAATTTATTAAAATATATTTTTTTACATACTAGATTTAGCCTGCTTGCTGTAATTCTTCTTGGGATATTCTTAGTTTTGGTTGAGGAACTTGTGTAGTTTTATCTAAAATTTAAAAAAATGTAAAAATTCATATTTTCCTCAATATTATCAAATCTGAAGGTTCGAAGGGGTGAAGGGAGGCCGGTAATAATCTAGAGAAGAATTGAGTCACTAATTGAGCAGGAAGAAACACTTCCTACTTCTAGAAATAAAATTGGAAAGGGTGAGAGTCAGACCCTGGTCAAAATGATCTGGAATGCCCCATATCAAGAGTCGTAGCGACTCGACGCTAATATATATAACGTCGATTTAAAAAGGAAAAAAAAAATCGAAATTTCGAAACTTTCAAAGGTATATAAAACATTTAAAAATCTAAATAGTCGTGTGCACGAAAACAAAATTATACAATAAATTGTGAAATTGAGTTTAATTGTGGTATTTAAGGTGAACCACCGGAGCTCGAACAGTCGGCGAGCGGCGAGGAGGAATATCCGGCGGCAATTGTTCACGTAACGCCAACGCGTAATACAGGAGATTCTGTGAATACATCGGTACCGGAGTATTTGCCCGCAACATCGACTCTACCGTCAGCTGACGTAAAAGACAACGACTTGGTTGTTTAGTCGTCACAAACAATCCACCCGAGAAGCGTTGTTGATAATTCCAAACTATAAGGTACCTCGAAGGGTTTGCCAAGGAGGAGATAAAAATCCTCTATGTTGTCCCAAAAATCATCGTCATCGTCGTCGTCGTCGTCGTCGTTGGATAAACAAGGCGTTTCGCAACTTTGCTATGAGATTTTATCTTGGCTATTTGCGCGATATAAAGTAAAGTACGCTTCGAATATTATACAATATTTGACCCGCCCGAAAGTACCATGGATTGGTAATAACCGAACATATTAAAGATATGACAAACATTCGATTTTTAATGATTCAGTGCTGAAAGACGTGGGCTCCAGTAATTTTTTTTTGTTAAGACGATATCGTTTAAAGAAGAGTCGATCTACCAATAGACCATTGATCATTGCATTTTTTTAATTTCTTCTAGAAGACTCTTTGCAACGATTCAGTTGAGAAATTGGCAGTATCTATTTTTATAATAATTTTATTGAAAAAAAAACTTGAATTGAACTTTATAAATCGGTCATTCTTGTCTTTAACAACTCATTCGTGGATTTCGAATGAATTGTAACTTCACGACATGTTAGTGAGATTTGTGATTTTTGTCTTGACTTTTTTTTTTTATAATACAAAAATTCTGTAAATAAAATTGTTTAAAAATCGATTTTTTTGCATAAAAAATAGGAAAAATATAAATTTTTACGTGAAATAGTCTCAGTTATGTAATAAATATATTGCTGATTTTATGACGGTTCATGAAAGCAATAATAAGGTACATTTTTTGTTCAATGTTCTTATGCATTTACATTGACAAAAATATCTGTAACCGCCTTATTCTTTCCGTTACTTGTGCGACTTTTTTTTTACTTGGGACTCTTTGAGTCTATATATATATATATATATAGTCTATATATCTAGTCTATATATTAAAATTTTAAGAAAGAAATAGAGATAAATAAAGAAATTAAGAAAAAATGTGCTTGAAAATGTCCTCATGTATACTTTTCACATTTCGGTTGCATGGAAAAAAAACACGTTTTTTACTGTGTAAATGTGCATTTCATTTTATTATATACGGGGCATTACACACCGATCGAACCACCTTTTACCATGACCATCGTCAATATAGTTGATTATTTTTCTAGTCATTCCCCTAGTGGATGGAGTATGCTCAATTTTTTTCAATTTTGGCATTGCACATTTCGCGCACTTGTGAATTTCTAAAAGTTGCGTTTACAATCTTTCGAATGCACGTATCTTCTTGGATATAAGTCGTATCGTAAAAAAAACCTACATAAAAGTTTTTCATTTGAAGTATACTTTAATGTAATCTTATTTTTTAAATTCTTTAGCTCGTCAGAAGCTTTGATTTTTAATTAATAAATATAAAAATCGATTTTCCAAAAAATTAGACATTTTTTACTTTTTCTGAAGAAATCTCTAAAATACTACTCATAAAGACGAATATTGTAAGCATAGACGAGAAGTGGGACAATCTTTTTTTCGATTCTTTATAAGAGTTTAAAAATTATATAAAAAAATTTAACTCATAAAAAATCAGAAAGAATCGGTCCATTTTGGGACAAAATATTAGGAGTAGGATATATATATATTTTTTATTTTTAATGAGAGTTTGAAAAATTAGAAGAAAACTAAAATTCTCGTTAAAAAAACTATGAAAAAATCTTCCACCTCCAACATTTTGTCCCAAAGTGGGAACATTTTTTTTCGACATTTTATGAGAGTTTTCATTTCTTATTTATTTTTTAAACTCATAAAAATTCGAAAAAAGATGGTCCCACTTCCCGTCTAGGCTTAAAATGTTCGACTTTATTAGTAGTATTTTAGAGATTTCATCGGAAAAAATAAAAAATGTCCAAGTTTTTGTAAAAACGATTTTTATGTTTATTAATTAAAAATGACTGCTTCGGAGGAGTTGGAGAATTTAAAAAAAAAATTTGCATAAAAGTATACTTTCAAAATGAGAAATTTGTATATACGTTTTTTTACGATACGGTTATATCGAAGAAGATACGTACATTCGAAAGTTTTTAAACGCAATTATCAGAAAAACACAAGTATGCGAAATACGCGACGAAGAATTTGAAAAAAATGGAACATGCTCCATCTATTGGAGTGAATGATTAAAAAAAGAATCACTATACCGAAGATAGTCATGGTAAAAGGTGGTCCGATCGGTGTATAATGCCTCATACCCACTCTGAAAACAAAAATGCCCAATAAAACGTGTAAAGATATTTTTGTCAATGTTAATGCAAAGCAATATTTTGAAAAAAAAAACAACTATTCATTCGTACTTTCCTTACATTTTTAGTGATTTCTTGTATTTCAAACATATCGCCAGTATCAGACAGCTCGGAGTTTTTTACATAAAATTGTATATTTTTCCTATTTCATTTACGTAATAAAATTAATTATTTCGAAAATTATATCCAAACAATGATTTCAAATTTATCAGAGTTTTGGAGGAAATCTAGTTATATATATTATGTAAAAGAAAATGTTAAATATAGTTCATAAATCATAATGTAAAATACACTAAAATATCATGGAGTTACAAAATCCGATAAGAAACCATTCACGAGCGTCTCGGATCTTTTTTTCGAAAAGAAAATGAGCCAAATTATTGCAATATCTCGTTATCCGCACTGACGCTGATCCAATATTATTTCCTTTTTTTCTTCTTTTTTGCTTAAGAAGCTATGTAAGTCGCATCAACGACGGTTGTAAATAGTTGGTAATTGTTTTGAAATAATATTTCGTAGGTTGTATCGATCGATTACTAATCAATTTGTTTATAGAAACATATATAATGCGTAGATATTATCATTATTGGAAATCTCTTCGATCTGCTCTGTCGAATTTCGACATTTCGTTTAATTTTTTTTTATTCAACGAAACGAATGTGAAGAAAAAAAATTATAGTAACAGAGGGGCACTGGTGCTTTGAATTTCGTACGATTTGACTTCGTAAAGTGTCAAAAACCCGTCGCTATTCAATTTTCGTTAAGTTCAATAATTATTTTTTAATAAAAGCTTATCGACTTAAAATGCTTTGCTCTGAGTATATTAATATACACAACCATAAATACACACACACACACACACGCAAAATAAGAGCACCTATGATACGTTATAAAACAATTATGACTTTGTTGGCACTCTAGCCTGTGATACAGAAATGTAAATAATATTTGTTGATACATGAATTTAAAGACCAAATGTAAGGATTCCTTTTAATGCAGGACATAGAATATAATATGATTAAATAAAGTCTTCAAAGTTCAGAATATATACATACTATATAGGGTGAATGCACCAGTAATTGAACAGTCACCAGTGAATAAAAAAACAGCTTTTTGAGGGTTCATAAAAAATTTTGCCGACTGAGTTCAACATTAGATTTTGAATTTGTTTATTTTTCAGCTGTATACTGCAATTACGTTATTGCTGAAGCCTATTTTCGATAAAAAGTCTATGTTAGATTGGCCTGTTCATTTACTGGTGTTTTTTAATTTCTTGCGTTTGGTAATTATTTTTATATACTTTGCGATGGAAATACGATATTTAAAAAAATTATATCACATAATTCAACATTGTGGGTATCTGTTTCAATTTTCACAGACGGTCTGGAAATATTACATTTTATATAAACCCATGATTCACAAATCGTTCTGCTTAACTGTTTATTTACTGGTGACTCTACCCTATTTATATTTATACGGAAGTTTGTATCTTCTAATCGATCTACCGGAATACCAGACCTGCTCCAAACTTCCTCGAACTTCAAGATATTTATCACTTAATTAAGTGTTAGACTTTTTTCCTGACTGATCGAACGTACATTTAGGTAGAAACTTTTAGCACTCGTTGAAAATGTAGCAAGCCGTTTTTAATACTTACACGATAATTCGGAAAAGATTATTACGGCGGCCAATAAAAATATATGAAAAACGCACGAATATGGGACATTCAACCTGGTTTCGACCTGGGTTTGACCCTTTACCCTTCCGATTGGATTTGCAATTTTTTATATGATTGACATAACTCTAACAAGCACCAATTAAAAGAAAAATTTACAAATTTTATAATTATCTACGATTTTTAAAACAAATTATCGAACGACACATTTTTTAAATCTGCAAAAATTCAGAAAAACCTTTTTTCGACAATAAATCTTTTTGGTAACCAAGCTGAAGTGGGCCAGCGGCACCATCTATTTTTTTTTGTCTTTTTGCAACAACAAAAATGGACCAAATTAGAAAAAATAGTAACTTTACGATGGGCAGCAGCTAGAAAATGTTTGTATGCAACACATGATTTTTGAGAATTCGTTCAGATTTTTCTAAATAAATCTTGAGATTTTGTTGAAGTAATCTCGAGTTAGGCCTATTTATTAATGTTTATTTAACGTTCATTATGAAATAAAATATACAGATTGGAATAATCTGAAAAAAATTCTCATAAATCATGTGTTTTATTCAAGTTTGCCACATAGATGCAGTAATGAAGCTCTTAAGGGCTTATGCGACCTGCTCACAGGTGCTTACAATTAAGGAAATTGGATATATCTAAATATTATTATATACTAGTGGGGCTACGAACCCTGCGCGAAAATCCAGGCCCGTATTTTCTAAGTCCCCCCTATGAGCCATAGAATTCTAGCCTCCAGGCTAGAATTCTTCCAAGTCCCATAATACCTCCCTTACGCCAGGAATTTTCTAAGTTCCATAATATCCTGCTTCTCCAGGCCAGGATTATTCTAAGTTCTAATCAACGTCCCAGGATTTTTCTAAATACCGTCTATGAGTCGCCCTCCACGTCAGATTTTTCTAAGTCCCACAATATCGCCTCCGCCAGGACAGGATTTTTCTAAGTACTCTGTATGGGCATTCCTTCAGGCCAGGATTTATGTAAGTCCGGTGACACTCTCCCCTCGGGGCGAAGAATTTTTTGAGTACCAGGATTTTTCTGAATCTTCTAGTTTTCTAAGTCTCCCTATATCTCCTAAAGGCCAGGACTTTTCTAATTACTCTCGAATATGAGTCCCTTGAGGGATTTAGAAAAATTCGGCCCAAGTCCCTTGGGAGACTTAGGAAAATTCAGCCCAAGTCCCTTGGGGGACTTTGAAAAATTCAGCCCAATACTCGATTATCCTGCGCGGCGGCGGCGGCGGCGGCGAGATATTTTTATTATATAGAGAGATTATTATTTTTGTAAAAAGAAAAAACAAACTGATGTATATATCGTGCACTTACGCATCAACAATAAATATTATTATTATTATCTTTTTTTTATTTCACAAAAGTGCCTGACCGAACCTGCAAGGCTCCGACACACTTACAGGACGGGCGGTCTACTAAATGTTGCTCTGCCTGACTGCTCCTCCAACACGGACGTAAGCAGTCAGGTCAGTCCAGAATCGTATGACCTAAGCAGACGGAGCGAACCCGGAATGACCGCCTTCTGCATTTGACCCGCTAGTGAGTCGGCATCCTGATGACAGGCGGGAATGTTCTTGAGGTTCGTGACGAACGACGGTTTTATTTCGCCGAGAACGCCGATTATGAGGACCACTAGCTTGACCGTAAACCCTCGGTACAGCCCGTGAAACTCAGAAAGGAGATGTTCAACGGCGATATTGGACTCGCCGGGAGCCGAGAACTCCATGACGTATATCGCATTATTCTCAAGGTCGAAGACGACAATGTCAGGCTTGTTGGCTGTTATTTGCCTGACAGTGGGAAATAGTTCCAGTAAATCCAGCACTTCTCATTTCCCACGACGGACTCAATATCTCCAGGGGCGTAGGGCAGCAGTGGCGTCTACCCCGTAAGAGTGCCGAAGGTGGTAATACAACACTTATTATTATTATTATTATTATTATTATTATATACTAAACTTTTTTAGCTGCTACCCATTGTAAAGTTATAATTTAAAAAAAAATCCAGATTGTTTAACGATAAAAGACCGAAAAAACTGAACGTATCGCCGGCTCATTTCGGCTCCGTTACCAAAAAGGTTTTTCAGAATTCTTTCAGATATTTCAAATGTGTCGTTTGATAATTTATTTAAAAAATCGTAGATATTTAAAAATGTGTAAAAAAATAAAATAATAAATTAATACTTTTTGGAGTTAGTTGGATATAGTTCGAGAGTGGACCGAGAATAATTTCTGTTTTTTTCTTAACTAAAAAAAAAAAAAAAATTCCAAATATTGAAAATTAAAAGTTTCAATGATGGTTTCTTGTAGGAAAAGAAAAGAAAAATCAAAAATGTGGTAAAAGTTGCTTTTTACATATTTTGGGAGTAATACGTTTAAAGTTCGACCAACAATTAAAATAAAATCGAAAAAAGCCATTTCAATTGGAACAAAAAATAGGGGGGAAAAAATCTTAAAATAAAAAAAATATATAAATTATTTTCGGCCCATTTTTGAACTATGATGGAAATACTTCTTTTTCTCCTAGATTTTATGTAAGAAAATTCAAAAATTTAAACCTGGTCGAAATTCATTGTTACTCAAACGTTATGGAAAAAATATTATTTTATAGGGCAACAGAAATGATAAAAATCTGAAAAATAAACTTGTTTTGGACCAAAATATGCCCAAAAAAAAATTTCATCAGTTAATCCCGAGGGAGTCAGGCCGATAACCAAGTGAGTTGACTTGGAATGCCCCATATATATATTATATATATTTAACCTTGAATTTCCAGGCACTGATTTGATCATTTTGAGTCTCTTTAGATATAATTTACATTCACGCGGTAATATCCAAATTAACAATTAATCCGTTGATGATCCCAAGCAACAATAGTATCAAATCGACACATAAGATAGCCTTTATAAGTTGCCTTTCAGATATGTCCGAAAGGTAACTATAATGTGTCTTTAAATGTCTGTCCATATGGACGTTGACTTAATGGTTCCATTTTTTATTTACCGTAAATATTCTCAATATAAGTCGTCCGAAAGCCATCGTATAACTTTGTCGGATGGATATCCATTACAGGGCATCAAAAAGTTGTCCAAATATCGGTAACAAATATAGATACAAAATACGTTGTCGTAGAGACGTCGTTTTTGTGTAATTTTGAAGAGCCTCCTTAAAAGTTGTCCAAAAGCGATCGTTTCACTTTGATCGATGGGTAACAACTACAGGGCACCAAATAGTTATCTATTCATTGATATCAAATAGTGATATTAAATAAGATATCTTATTTAATACCGAATAGTTATCTATTTATCGATATCAAATAAATAACTATTCGGTGCCCTGTAATTGATAACCATCGAACAAATATAACCCCGGGAATATGTTGTCCACAAGTCGTCTTTTTGTGTACATATCACCGGAAAGATGACTTACAGACAACGTTGTCTATAAGGTATCTTTTTTATTCCGTAGCGGGAATAACATGCGGTTATCCGAAAGGTATCGTATCGACGTCTTTTGGTTTTTACTTGTTCAGCCCTGCCCGCGACGATCGCCGGCGCATATCGAAGAGATTTTTATCAGGAGTATTTATCAAGAAAATAGAAAAGAAAATAGTTGTTCATCATCATCACTGGGAGAATTTTGGCAAGTACACTGATACATAGATTGTTTTTTTTTTTTATTATTTCACGTGGTGCAATAATGACTACGCTCGTATATAACCCCTCGCTTCAATTTTTAATAATATTTTTTTGGTTTAGGTTGCTCCAAGCTGTCAGAAAGCTGTACTGGTGGGAGGAAATAAGCACATTGGCAAATTCCTGTATATCGAAGGTAAATATTAATTTATAATAAATGATAACTTAATTAAATCATGGTGCCACCGCTTAAGCCCTTTAATGAACTTTGTACGCGACAAAAAAGGAGGCGGATAACTCAGTCCATACAACAACATTGCACGATTCATCCAATGGAACCGATTGTTAACAACAATAATATAGAAACCGTAAATGCTGTAACATCTTCCCCCAGTACATTTTTTTTAACCGAACGCAATGTTGAAGTCATCGTTTTTTTTCATAATGTTCACAGAAATGGTACGGGCTTTGCATCACGACGTGAAGATTAAATTTGTTCAGGAGAAGATAGCGGAGTGGCTTCATTGCGGAGGCGATCGCATAAAAGCGTCAATGACGGCGACTACGAAGAAACGCCGTGAACAGGAGGATCGCGAAGTCGATCAATAAGAAAGTATTAAACAACAAAGAAAGTCTCGAAGCTGTATACCTAAGAAAAAAATAAATTTTCATTTTCTATTTTCCATAATACATGGACTTAATTATTTGAAACCACCCGATTATACATATAAATTGACAACCATTAATATATGTATATATCGGTGGCAGTCCTCTGGAAAATGTACAGTAATAAACGTATATTTTAATTGTTAGTTCATACGCCTAATTTTATATTTCATTATCTTTGTCTATTGATACCATGAGAACTTTTAATTGTGACTAATAATTGAAAGTGCAACGGTAACAACTGATGCGAGAAAGGTATTGTTAATATAAAAATATGCGTATGGACTAACAATTAAAATAGTTTGTCACTATACATTTTCCAGGGTCTACCACCGATATGTAAATGTGAAAAAGGATATCCTTTAGATTCGTCAAGTGGATATCATTAAAAAGGTGCCATTACGTCGCCGTTTATATGTCGTCTATAAGTAACCATTAAGGTAACTAACAGCATCCTTTTGCCGACAAATAATGGTTGGCAACATGACATCATTGCGATATCAATTATCCGTTAACAAAAAGTTAACATTTTGACTACCACAAAGTTGTGTCCTGTATGTAACATTTTTAATGATGTCGGTCAGATATGCCCGTAAGATGACAGTAAATTGCCTTTTCGGTCACCGATAACAGTTCGAAATATGATGCCATTTTGACAACAGTTTTACGTCATCAAAAAGTCATATTTCCGTTACGCCACTATTACCTTTCTGGCGGACATAAGTAATACTATTTGGTATACAAAAAGACGCCTTTTCATTGAGAAAAATAGTTATCCATAACTGTTGTGTGTCATCATTTCGATGCCTTTCGGATAACTGAATGTTGATTGGGGATACTAAAGCTCGAGAATGCAATTAATTCCGATATTGCTGGTAAATGACATGAAATAACATAGCATTTTTTGTTGTCCGTATTATTAGAAAAAAAAAGTACCTCCAACGTCGTCAGAATTTATTCTTTAGCTATGTCGTGAAATGTTGATTTTCCACAAGTAAAGTTGTTCATCGGTTTTCGATTAATTTAAACATTAAAAACAAAAATTGAGCCCATTGAAAACTATTTGAATTTGTATAAAGCCATGTAAATATATATGGGCAATTCTGTTGTCAACTGGCAGAGAAATATATTTGATTTGTATTCGATTATTGAATGTGGTATAAAAAAAGATATAAATAATTTACATTATAATCCATTCGCGAATGTTATTACAGTTACTGCTCTTATTATACTGCTTATCTATAGTTATTATATTCCGAAATAGAATATAATTGTGTAAATGACTTTCGAAATATGCATGCGTGTCTTGAATTTGAATCTGTGTTTCTTTTTTTTTCTAGTTTGTGACACCTTTCGAGAATTTTCTTTTTTTTTTGAGTAACGAATATGCACTTTTTAAAATAGTTTTTTTTCAATCTCAAAGCAAGACCACAGTCATATTTAACCAGTTTAATTATTTTTGTTTAATTATATTGTTCCTGACAAAATATCCATCTTATTTACTATGTGCTGAGACGCCCATATTTTTGTTTTGTTTTTAACAATTATATCTCCTTTATAGAAATTAGTTTTTAACCAAAGTTTTTTTTTAATCTATCGTTATTCTCAAGTGGAATGAGCAGTATAATACGTATAGGGCATTCCACCTGGTTTCAATCTGGGTTTGAGCGTTGTCCCTTCCAATTGAGTCCGTTATTATTTATGTTATTGACATAATTATAAAAAGCACTAATATAAAAAAATGTATGCTTGTTTAATTATCTACGATTTTTTAAAACATATTAACGAATGACACATTTTAAAAATTTGAAAAAATTCAGAAAAACCATTTTTGGAAAGTAAACATTTTTGGTTACCGAGCTGAAGTTAGCGATTCCTTTGATGTTTTCCGATCTTTTTCAACAAAAAAATGGGAAAAAGATGAAAAAAATATTAACTTTACGATGGGCAGCAGACAGCAAATTTTTGTGTAACACATGACTTTTAGCTTTTTTTCAGACTTTTTCAATGTATATTTTATTACATAATCAACGTTAACTGACCATTAATAAAAAGACTTAATTTGAGATTATGTAAACAAAATCTCAACATTTATTTGGAAAAATCTGAAAAAGTTCTGAAAAAATATGTGTTGCATACAAAGATTTTCTAGCTGGTGCTCATAGTAAAGTTACTATGTTGTCTAATTTTTTTCCATTTTTGTTGTTGTTGAAAAATGGCCGAAAAAATAGATGGAATCGTCGGCTCACTTCGGCTCGGTTACCACAAATATATATTTTCGAAAAAAGGTTTTTCAGCATTTTTTCAGATTTTTAAAATGTGTCCTTCGTTAATTTGTTTTAAAAAACCGTAGATTATTTTAAAAAGTGCTTTTTAGAGTTATGTCGAGCATATACAAAATTGCGGACCCAATCGGAAGGGTCAAGGGTCAGAACCAGGTCGAAACCACGTGCAATGCCCCGTATATTATAATACTTATATATTATAATTATGATAATTCATATAAGATCTTATAGCAAAATCATTGTTGCTGAATTTTTTTTCCCTCCTTGCGCTTTCATTTCATATGAATTGGGTCATTAATTAATTTAAGAAATTTTTGGCATCATATCTAGATATCTCAGCAAGTATAATTCATAAAATGCTTTAAAATTTTTTAGCGTTTTAAAGAGCAAGCGACCTGAAAA
Source organism: Perithous albicinctus (assembly GCA_964016905.1). Taxonomy (NCBI): domain Eukaryota; kingdom Metazoa; phylum Arthropoda; class Insecta; order Hymenoptera; family Ichneumonidae; genus Perithous; species Perithous albicinctus. The sequence continues at coordinate 4,532,392 of OZ024697.1, forward strand.
AATATGCAATTTTGTAAGAATATTCTTGAAAATAGAATTATCAAAAGTCACTACTGTTTCTCAATAAAGGGTGTAACATTTTGAATAGAGTCGATATTTATTTTTGTTATTCTCGCATCGGTCTATGTTTTCTGCTTATTTTTAGTCTAGTTTTATTTTAATCAAATAATTCAAGTTAGGCTAAGACTGATTTTTTCATCGATGAAATAGGAGACAAAACAGTTAAATATAGGAATAGAAAAAAGTCACGATATAGAAAAAGGACTTTTGGGTTTTTGTCTTTTCCTGTTTCTACCAGACGTTCCAAGATGAGCATTTTTAGGAGCAAAGAAAATTATGCGGACCAGGACTTTAATAAGTGCCGTAAGTTTCAATTTTCTGTTTTACTATTTTTAAATACATAGAAATTCAATAACTGTATACATTTTTAAACTGTATTAATGTGTATTTTATTTTATTATCATGCAACTCAAGGAGATTTTAATCTACAAAAATGTACACATGATGTACAAAAAAAATTAACGAGACGAATATGAGCGATTTCACCGGTAAACTACCGAGAACTGACCTAGTATTTTTTTAATCGAATGAAACTTTTTTTTCTAATTGCATTTAATTATTCATGCAATTCTGTATTAGGATTTACCATTTTTTTCACGATGGAGTCTTGATGGACTCTATTTTTTATTAATTTTTTTAGATATCGATTCGCCCGGCTCGCGTTCTTCGACGTCGACTGTGCAGAGCAGCGAGTTGGAAAAATTAATTCTAAGAAATTGTAAACTTATTTCCACAATTTCTTGAAAAGAGTCCATCAAGACTGTTGGAGTAATTGATTTTATCGATCTGCGTAAAACATCTGACTACTCATGAAGGACTACAGATTCTGTTTCTTTTCTCGTTTGTCTTTTATCTGTGACTTTTCCTCTGACAGCGAATGTACGCGGATAAAATGTTCCCGAATAAATCGTTTTATTAATCACACATCCCACGTGGAATTTCATCTGGATTTATAAAACTCAACAGACTCCTTCGCGAAAAAAAATGGTAAATGTTACAGAATTGTATGAACAATTTAATGGAATTAAAAAAAATATATTAAAAATACCGAACTTTGTAAAAAAAATTGTTTAAATTTTCAATTGTTTATAGCAATAGTAGTCTGCCATTTCATAGCTATTGGAAAAATATGTCATCAAGTTAATAAAGCATTTTATTTTATTTTTTTCGGAAGTGATGGGTTATGACATTTTTCGGAAAATAGACGCGAATTCTCGTTCAGAAATTAATGTCTCTGATGAAAAGAACATTGTGAAATGTTCCCCAAATCCCATTTTTTTCGGGATTGTGGACAGTTTCCCAAGGAAGTCGTTTCATAGGGAGATGGAAAGAAGTTAATGAAGCGGCAAAAGCGTGTTCTTTTCATCAGAGATATTAATTTCTGAACGAGAATTCGCGTCTATTTTCCGAAAAAATGTGATAACCCATCTTTTTCGAAAAAAAAAAAAAAAAAAAAAAAATTCGCCGAACAAAAAATACGGGTCTCCTCTTTTCATGTATAGATAACGTAGAAAAAGTTTCAACCTTTCAAGAAGAACGTCTCTATATAGATATTTTTGTCGGTATTCCGAAAAATCGGCCGCTGGATAAATCGGTCGTGGAAAAATCGGCCGGTGGAAAATTCGGCTGATGAAAAATCGGTCGATGGAAAAAGTAGCCTATCTACCTAAGAGACGGCCTGAAAGAAGAATACAAATAGAAATGTTTTAAGTATTTTTTCTATTATATTTTGTATTTCTAAATAACCGGAACCCCCCCCCGTGCAATATTTTCGATGTAAACGAATACATCGAAAATACTGCCCCCGGCGGGGATGGGGGTGGAGCCCTTCGCCAGGGGGTTGGGGGGCGGAGCCCCCCTATTCTACTACACAATTTTTTAAATTGTTACAAAATATTAATGTACGGACAAATAATATACAGTTATACATCCGGATGCATTTTTTTAATCGATTTTTTCGTATTATCCGGATGAGTTATTATTTCGTATTATCCGGACGAGAGTATTATTATGATGTCGTGAACTCTTTTCTTTAGAAGGGTATAGCCGTCTTCGCATGCAAAACACGGTAGAGGCCGAAAAGACGCGGTAGACACGTAATTGATTCTTGAAAAGACGTTTATTTGAAAAAATACAGAACGAGCAGCGTAACAGCGTCGCAGAGTATTTGGAAATTACTAACTAACTAGCCTACGTTGGAGGTGGTTCTTATAGGCAGAGATGGGGTGGAATCTTGGGAGCAGATCGTAGGTGGGGAAAGAATTTGGGAGTCGAAAAGTTGTGGGAACGGGATTGTGGACAGTTTCTCAAGGAAGTCGATTCATAGGGAGATGGAAAGAAGTCAATGAAGCGGGCCATGGATTTGGTTATTTTATGATAGTAGCGTCCTGGAGGCACTCTACAGGAGCTTAGGATTTTATGGGAAAAGTGGGAATGTAAGTGTTTATGCCGATGGACAATGTGACTAGGCTAGTGTTAAGCAGCGGTTGGAAAAGAATCGGCGAATCATGAGTCTTAAGGAGGTATCAGTGGGAAAAAGGTAATAAAAAGAGCTATAGAGAAGGAATTTGGGAAACAGGAACGATTAGTATGCGTAAGAAGGGATTGAGATGTAGTCTATGATAGCTGTGGTTTGGCAAAGTCAAGGGACCGAATGGACGGGTCGCAACTAAATGTGAGGCAAGGAAGCAATAAATTATGGTGCGAGCGTGCTAGCTAGTGGTACAGGGAGTTTGTAGGAAAGCAAAAAATACGGGATAGAAAGGTTCTTGTTACAGTATATTGTTCGGCCGGGTACGTATTCAACGATACTCGAGAAGGCTTTATGTATTCAAAATGTTCTAAAATCGTACTGCATCAATATATTTTACTGAACATTGTCGTCAATCACGAAATCGGACGATTATTCCATAGGCCGATTTTTCCTTCGGCCGAATTTTCCATCGGCCGATTTTTCCTCGGCCGATTTGTCCGGGATTCATTTTTGTTGCTGTAAATGCATGGATATATTTATCTAAATTATAATTTTTCTAAAACTTTAATTGCTCTCCTGAATTTTAACAATATTGGCAATGTTTTTGCTGAAGTACTGAGACTTTTTTCTCTTAAGAACGTATTCTTTTCCAATTTTATTTTGCGTAATTAAATAAACTAAAAACTTTTTTAAATGTAATATTGCAATTTTTTGGAGTCATATCGTGCACCAAGATGCTCTAAGATAAAATTGCAAAATAATAGGGTTTGATGTAAATTGTGGTAAAAATTCCACCTTTTTAAAATTAATCCCTCCAGCGGCATTGACGCAATAGTGCGCACATCGATTATTTTGCGATCGACTCGATCGATTTTCGCGAAATTTCGTACTAAACATTTTATCCGCCATATTAAATTTATGAGTTTTCAGCTCAGATTCGTCATTAGCGACTCAAAAAATTCCCTAGTATAAAATTTCATCCCAATCTGGTAACTTTTTGCATTGTGGTCCGCCATATTGGATCCGTCATTTTGAATTTCTGAATTTTGAGCTCAGATTCGTAATTAGCGGCCAAAAAACCCTTCGGTGCCATGTTTTATTGAAATCGGAATATTTTTTTTTCCCGCGTTTTGGGCACACAGCAAAATTTGTTATGCCGCTCAAGGGGTTAATAGCTTACCAGAAAAACATAAAAAGTTTTATGGCTTTGTTTTTAGTTGTCTCAGTTGATCTGAAATTGGAAGGCCCTTTGGAAAAAAGCTATTTATACCTGAATCAAATAAGAGTTGTCACAAAACCCATTCCTCGTAAATTTTCGCTACGGACTTTCTTTGTTTCATAAATAATTAGTTATTAATATTTTTCGTTCTAAAAAAAATATTCACATAAAATTATTTGTGGAACAAATAACTAAATAGAGTAAATTCGAAATTAATGGATGGCTACAAATCTGAGTCAAATTAAATATCATCATAGTGAAGCGAGAATATATATGAGCGATTCCACCAGAAATTACCCAACCAAAAAATTACTTTATCTGAACATTTTTCTACATGTCGAGTCGACTCCAAAGTGCTTTTTTCGCTATATTACGTGGATTCTTTCATTTTACTTTAAACAGAGATATCTTGGCAACGGCGTAATGTATAAAATTGTGAATTTTCCTTTTAGAGTTTTGTAAATTTTGTAAATTTCATCTATTCTTTAGAGGGGCCTTACATTCAATTCATAGCGGACTTGCATAAATGAATATTCCACAATATCTCCCTCCTCCAGGATTTTACGGACAAAAAAACATTTCCAAGTGTCCCACCCCGATTCTAACAATTTTTATATATGTTGTAAAACTCGAAAATCTAAGGGACACCTCTACTTTTTTTATCGGCCGAGATTGATGTCTAGGAGGTGAAACAGCCCCTCAAAGTTTGGCAAAAATCCGTGTCGGTCGGTATCGTTTTTGGATCTCAGCGATACGAAATATATTCATGCCAAGTTTCATTGATAATTATCGAGTGCTTCTATGTAAAAAAAATGTTGTCGATTTTTTGGCAAACTTTGAGGGGCTGTTTCACCCCCTAGATATCAATCTCGGCCGATAAAAAGAAATACGTGTCCCTTGGATTTTCGAGTTCTACAACATATATACAAATTATCAAAATGGGAGTGGGACACTTGGAAATGTTTCCTTGTAAGTCCTTCTCGTGTGCTCCCCTCCAGGTCAGGATTTTATTTTTGTCCAGATATACACAATTAAATGTACGGATAATATATAGAACCTGTACATTTAATGTAATTTTCTTTCGAAATTTTTCGGTTTAAATTTAACCTTATTTAGCCGATTTTTATATTATCGGATTCGTGTTCTAGGGGTGGTTTTCTGTTACGATGAACAATGGACGGGCAAATGTTGTACCTATGAATAGTATCTCCTTTTTAATGAGTTTTATTCGCAAGAGGTACATGTTTTCATATAAAAATGATAAAATACGTTTAGGGGTAGTTACACCCTGAAAAATTGTTCCCCCAAGATATATGCAAAAATACGTCAACTTACTGCCGTAGTAACGTGCAACATATGTTTTCAAAAATGATCGGTTCGCATTTTACCTTATTTAGTCGATTTTTGTATAACTCCATTCTTTGGGGAAGGGGGGGGGGGGGGGGGGTTGTTTGCTGTTACGATGACTAATGCAATGCAAGTATTGTATCTATATATGCTATGTAATTTTTAAGGAGTTTCGTTTGCAAAATTTACTTGTTTCCATACAATCTTGATAAATTGCGCTTAAGGGTGGTTACCCCCTGGAAAAGTATTTTTGCGAGCTATGCAAAGACATGTCAACTTAGTTTTGTAAGAATGTGTAACATACATTTTTTTCGGATTATTCGGCCGTTTATTTGCCTGATTTGGCGAATTTTTGCAAAAATTTTATCACATTTTGGGGTAGTTTATCCCCACATAGTTGTTTAATCGAACCACGGAAATTACGCTTTTCATGTTTTGTTATAGTAAAAGTTATGCAATGAGTTTTGTTCAAAATAATTGTGTTTTTATATATGAAATAGACAAATCGGTTCTTTTCGTACCCTGTTTTGGGCGGCTGTTTCACCCCCTAGAAGTGTTTTTCGGTAGATATATAAAATACGTGTCGCTTATTTTTTGATGTAGTATAACATATTATAATATTATTAAAATCGGCGTGGGACACCAGGGGTACTTTTCTTGTAAGTTCTAGGATTTTTCTAAATCCTACCTATAAGCCCCCTTCCACACATGCCAGAATTTATCTAAGATCCCCCTATGGGTGTGAACATGTCATACTCCAGGCCAAGATTATACGGTTGAATAATGCAAAATAATCCTAATTCCAATTCTGAGCTGAGAACAGCGATGGTTGTCTTCTGGTTGATTTTTCAGAACCGACCATAAACCAATGTTTCAATGAGGCCAAGAACGGTTGGTTGATGGTTTTGGATTTGACAAATTTACAAATCGAGAGTTAAAAATGTCTCACTTCATTTTCTACTTTAATATCTCATTATTTAATACATGATTCTCTTTTATATCGATAAAAGAAAGCTTCAGAAAAATTCGAAAATAATCTTGCGTTATATACAATATAAAATGTTTACGCAACAAACGCGACCATCAACTCACCATTTCATTTCATTTTCTTCCGGTTTTTCATTAAAAAGTAGACGTAAACGTCTGCCCGCTCAGGCTAAAAATTTGATATCTAATACAGGATTAAAAAAAAATCAGATTTTTAAATTGGGGTAAAAATGTTTTATTAAAAAAATATTTAAAAAAAGTTCCAGTTACAAAAATAAATAAAAAATTAACAGAGTGCTTTTTCGAGCATCTATAGAATAGTGTAAACGGCCAGATGTCCCATTCAATAATTTTGGACAAAATTGTCGCACTCCCAGAGTGCTAAAACTCGTCCCGAGTCTCTTTATTTTACAAAAACAGACAATTTCTCTTTATTTATTAATAATTGTTCATTGAGATATTCGGAGCGCTACAAGCACGTCCGCTCTCTTCGTGACTTTTTTTAACAATAAATAACTGCGCTTGTTTGTATTCCCATGACAACATTAATTTGTGTTTTGTTTTTAATAAAATAATGTTTCGCAATTCGGCTGTCCTGACGATTATCGGCGTCCTTGGCGATGGTTGGTCAGGTGTTACTCTCCTCTGGGAATAATCTTCAATCGGTCTATAGCTATAATTCCCTTGTAAATTCGTTGACTCTGTTGTTCCCCTTCGATGTCTTAGATTAGGTACAGATCATTGCCGATTTCTTTGACGGCCTCATATAGTCCACGGTATTTTTCAACTAGTTTTCTGCTCTCTCCAGTGGAAGGTGCTTCATACCGTACCAAGACCAATTGTCCTGGTTCTAATTTTTCCGCACATTTTCGTTTCTTGTTAAATTGCTTACCAAGGGCTTCTTTATTTTTTTTGTAGTAGATCCGAGACGTCTTCGCGTTCTTCCTCGACTCCGAAATGTTTATTAATTTTTTGAATTTTGCGAGTAAGCAGTGAGTCTCCTTTTTCAGCTTGTTTATAATTGAGGACGAGTTCGGCTGGCGTTTGCTTCGTGATCCGATGAGTGCTATTATTAATTGCCCATTGAACTTCGTAGATCTTCTCATCCCAGTCGTTAAGCTCCGTATCGCTCGTCATGGTCGGTAAACAATTCAAAATCACGCTGTTCACCCTTTCGATCTGGCCATTTGCCGTTGGAGTCCCGGCTGCAATGTGTACGTGGGTTATCTCGAACTCAGAGCAGAACTCCTCAAATTTCTTTGAAATGTAAGCAGCTCCTCGATCGCTGATGATGCATCGTGGTTTCCTGTAGTGGTGCATAAATTTTCTCAACGCTGCAATCGTTTCATCCGTTCCTGTACTCGTGACGGCTTCTAATACGACGTATTTGCTATAAGCGCAGATTACATCCAATACGTATTTGTTCTCGCGTGTAACCTGACGAAAGGTCCCAAATGATCGTCGTGCACTGTATCGAACAGGCACTTCCTTTTTCAATAGGATGAAGGTATTCGGCCCTCTTTCCCGTTTGCGTTTTATAGAAAATTCCTGGGAAATAATAGGTTTCCTTTAATTTGGAGACGGTTTTGTCGATGCCCAGATGTGCGAGGGTCTCGTGAGCCATTGAGACCACTTCCTGCCTTAATTCCTTGGGAACGAATAGCCGCCATCGTCCCTTCGTTACTCGATATACTCTGACATTGCACATCGTCAATTTGTTGTGTGTCTCTTCACCTCTGTCTTTCAATTTGACTCTTACGGCGAGGTATTCCGGGCTTGCTCGTTACATTGTTGCGACCCAATCGGTATTTACGCTAATACCTAGAATCTGGAGTCCCAAATTCCCACAATCGGAGTCTCCTCGGTCGGATTGACCGCAAATCGGCTCAACCATCCGCGTCACAATTCCCCCTTCAAATACTCGATGTGGCAGTTGAATTCTGACAATCTAACAAACCATCTGCCGATGCGAGGATTTAAATCCTTTTACTCTCCAAGAGTTTGAGGCTATTACAATCAGTTTTAATTGTGAATTCAAGTCCGATTAAATATACTCGGAACTTTTCCAGCGCGCACACGATTACCAGTGCTTCTAACTCATACGAATGGTCCTTAGCTTCGTCGTTCGTCGTCTTTCGACTGAAATAGCTGTCGGGTGCATCCGTCGGTCCTCTTGCTCTTGAAAAAGAACTACTCACAATCCGTGCTGACTGGCGTCCGTGTGGACCACTGTCTTCGCAGTGACTCTGTAGATCGCCAATATTGGTCTCGACGACAATCTGAGTATGATCTCGTCGAATGCTCTTTGTAGTTCCGAAGTCCAAACAAATACTTCTTTCTTCGCCAGTAAATTCGTCAGCGGCTTTATAATGCTAGCGAAGCCTTTCACAAACCTGCGAAAGAAACTGGCCATTTCAACGAAGCTTCTCACGGCTTTAGTAGGCGTTGGAAACGATTTGATGCAGTTTACCTTCTTCGTACTTGGTTCGATTCCCGATTGAGAAATCTCAAACCCGAGGTAATCTACCTTCGTTTTGAAAAAGTGACATTCCTTCAAATTCAGCATCACTCCGGCTGAAACGAGTACGTTCAATATCTTATCGAGCTTCTCCAACCCGTCCTTGAATGTTCGACTTCCGGACATGATATCATCCAAATCGGCCATTGTGGTATCTCCTTCTAACGAACCGAGGATTACGTTAATCATTCGTTGAAAAACGGCTGGAGCATTGCACAGTCCAAATAGCATGCGTTTAAATTGATATTGTCCGTTCGGCCTCACAAACGCAGTCTTGTCTGTGGAATCTCGAGCTACCAGAACTTGATAATATGCAGTGAACAAATCGAGGCTGGTGAAATATCAGTGACCTCTCAACCTATCCAGCTGATCGTCGATCAATAGTATCGGGTATCTGTCCTTGACTGTGATTTTGTTCAACGCGCGATAATCCACGCACATTCTGATTTCTCTAGTCTTTTTACGCACCAAAGTGATCGGACTTGAATATGGAGATGAACTATCCTCGATGATATCCGCTTTTTTAAAATCCGCGATCATATCCTTCACCTGTTCTTTCTCGTGATAAGAGAGTCGATGAGGTCGATAACAGACCGGCGTCTCCGTAGTCAGGTGAATTGAAATTTCGGCTATGTTCGTTTTCCCCATCTGGTTAACATTTCTGGCAACGACTTCTCGGTATTTGTTCATCAACTCGACCAGTTGAGTGTGCTCTTCGTCTTTCACATCCGAATCGACCTCGTCATTGCGTATTTCTTCGTTATTTTTTTCTCGTGTGATTTCTTCCTCGGTGCACACTTCTCCACGTACAATTGTCTGTCCCCATTTAACCGTTATTTCGTTGTCGCGCAAATTCATAATTGGAATAACGGACTCGCCTTTCTTGTTTGTACTAATGACACATCGTGGAATTATGTCACCCGTATGTCGCGTACTGCCGTCGACGTAGAAATCATTTTCGGGAATATTTCCGATGACAGTGATGTGTCCAAGATAATTTTTCGGGATGACTATCTCCTTGTCAACCAAGAATTTTCTTTTACTTGGTGTTGTTGTCTCGATTCTCAACAATTCGTCGAGATCATTCGCTATGTTCAGAGCTCTTTTCGTCTTCAGGATGTGAACATTCTCCTGCTCCGTATAGGAATGTCCGATCAGAAACGATACGACCTGCGCTTCGTTAGGGACAACGAAAACATTACATTTTGCTTTAACGCCGTGGATTTCAATTCCCACGCCAGTGGGAGTCATCGCGCCAATTGGTGTAACGCTTCCGCCACCATAACCTGTGAACGATTGAAATTTATTTTCGAAGCATGTCAGTTATAGTGCTGAACATTCTTTTACTAAAAACAAAATTAATTAACGTTGTCATGGAAATAAAAACAAGTGAAATTATTATTAGAAAAAGTAAAAAAGAGAGAGGACGTATTTATAACAGTCTGAATATTTCAATAAATATTTATTAATAAATAACGAGTAATTGTCTCTTTTGTAAAATAAAGAGTGTGACGGTCCTGCACTACATTGCATATAAGAGGACGATTCGAATGAGAGAGACATATAGGTGACATTAGCGCAGTGGTTAGCGCTCTTGCTTAGGAACTGAACATTCCGGGTTCGAGTCCCGGTGATCACCATATATTTTCTCTCTTCGATACTTCGTCTGGCCGTCCTCACTACCAATCTACACTCTTCCCCCAAATCTCCGGTTTGTCATTACATGGTGTCAGAAGTTATCGGGGCCAAAAACGTCCTCAATTCGCATTGTACCGATGGAGCACACAGACATTCCCGCAAATACAAGCCTGGCATTGAAGAGCTGCTCGCGTAGCGTCTAAGCTCTCCACTGCAATCGCGTAACAGGACACCCAGCTCTGCCCAGTCGACGAGGACGTCGAGTTCAGTCACGGGGGTTGTGTGACGGCCCTGCACTACATTGCATATAAGAGGACGATTCGAATGAGAGAAACATATAGGTGACATTAGCGCAGTGGTTAGCGCTCTTGCTTAGGAACTGAACATTCCGGGTCCGAGTCCCGGTGATACAAGAGGCTCGGGACAAGTTTTAGCATTCTGGGAGTGCGACAGTAGATGATCAGCATAATCTTTTCTCAGGGTGGTCATTCCGCTTCCCAAGTCGACGTAGCATCTAATCACGTTGTTATTAATCAGAGCTTCTTTGAAAAATTTTGCGTGGGAGTTCCCTCCAATGTGCAAAACTTTCTCGCTCTCCGTTTTTCGTACGTCATCAGTTAGTTCCTTCCTTTCAGATTTTTCCAGACAGTCCCGCACGTAGTGACCCGTATTACCACACTTGAAGCACGTGATCTCTTTCCTATCTCTTCTTTTTGTCGCGGCTTCAGCTTGCTCGGAAGTACGGTTGGGTTTTTCTGGCTGTCCTATTTTCGGTGGGTAAGAACGGTGCCCTTCTTTCTTCGGAAACGTTGGCCTCGACGTTGGATGTATGTAGTTTTCTATTAAGTGATCGCCACTCTTCAAGTCTGGCAATAAATTAGATGGTTCGCTGTACCTCGAATGAAGCCCCAAATAGGAATGGTATCCAACGTTGTCCAGCCCATCGAAGATCCATTCGATGACTTCGTTTTCCCATTCGAGCGTTGTTACATCGTGATCATTTCTCGTAGAAATATTCAACAATATTTTGGCCCGACTTTCTTTTATGGTTTTGAGCGTCTAAAACTTTCTTGATACCAGATTCTTCGCCTAGGAACATTTGTGTTAACAACGTTTTTCAATCGTCCCAAGATCTCTCGGCTCGCTTAAGACTATCCTTCCATTTCTTTGCAACACCTTCGAGTTTCAACAGAGCATAATTTTTTGTGGCTAGGCCGTCCCAGCCGTACATATCCGAATAATCTTCGATCTTATTGATCGATCGGTAAATGTCAGCATCTCCAGTCACGGGATCGAAACTCGGTAGGACTTTTGACATATCCATAAAACTATGTGGTCGGTTTGCGGTACTCTTCGTCAGACTCGGTCCGTCTAAATTTGAAAAATATTTCGCCGCTGTTGCCGTCGCCGCTACCATATAGCACAATCAAGCCGGCCGGGGCTAAATGACACAACAGACTCTCTCCCCCCCCCCCCCCCCCCCAGGGCTTGGTTTTTCTTAAGTCGTATGAGACGCCACTCTAAAGAATAGATTAAGTTTACAAAATTTACAAAACTCCGAAAGGAACATTGACAATTATTGTGGTATAGGGTGATGGTGAGCGAAGCGTGCAATTCCGCGAAACCCCTCTAGTACATATGGGAGATTTAACACCGATTCGACCTGGGTCTGACCCTCGACCTTCCGAATTTCGACCGCGATTTTTTGTGACATTCTCTCAACTCTACGGAACACTGAAAAAAAGTTTCAATTTCCTTTTTTAATAACGATTTTTTACTTGAAAATATGGTTATCCCGGATTAACAAATTCTCAAAAATTCTCAAAAATCCCGTATCAGATATAAACATTTTAAAGCATCGATCCAGAGTGGGCTGACAGTTGCTTTAATATTTTTTCGGAGTTTTTCTCGAAAAAAAATCAGAACGTTTTGAAATATGAAAAGACACTTAAAGATATAAAAACTGAAAATAATTCACAGTCAACTGTGGTTAGAACATTATCATATGAAACGCAGGTTCTTTGAGAATTTTTCTGATTTCTTTTAGTCTTTTGCTTCTTAGTTGAGGAAGCTTTGTTTTTATTAAAAAAAAAAAAATTCGCGATTTTCATGTGAGCATACTCAGAATCATCTAAAACGTCGAAAAAAGTGGTCTAGTAAAAATGTCCGTATGTGCGCGTGCGTGCAATTTTAACAAGTTCTATATGAGGAAGCAATATGCAAAATTCTGCTTTGCAACTTTTTTTAGTTAGTTCTGGTTTTTTCGATGTTAGTTCTGGTTTCTCATATAAGAAAGTTATGTTTTTACAAAGAACAATCAAAAAATATGTGCGAGATTTTAGAGTCAGTTTACATTGTTCAAATGGTGGGAAAATGTGCTTTTTTAGCTGGTCGCCGGGTGGGTGAAAAGCATAACTTTCTAATGAGAATCCGGAACTGATATTGGACATAGAATTAATGAAAATGACATAAAACTTTTCAATTGGCGATTTTCATTCTTTTTTATTTAATGATGATTTGATGGTAGTATTAAATAATTACTTAAAAAATCGGAAAAATTCTGAAACACCTGTGATATAGTTTTTATTTCTTTCAGTCTCTTTTTATGTTTTTTAAAGTCTTTTCATAGTTAAAAAGGAGGGTGGGGTACAAGATTTTGAACGTCTAAAATTTGGAATGATTAATATTCAGACATTCTAGAATTATGAAAATTACAATAACGAAAGACAAGTTGTTTGAATTTTATATTTGGACGGACCACTAAGTCGAATAATTGTTTGTTTGATAATTTCATTATTCAAACACTCATTTATTTGAACATATATTTTCAGAGAGTGTATAACTTGAATAATCAAAATATTGCCCCATTCGGTTATAAACTGTTCGAACTTCCATCAATTTGATATTTAACCCTTTGTAGTCTCGTCCATTCCTAAATATATCAATTCCATATAAAATTCTTTCGACATCTCGGTATCCTTTATTTTTATACAAGACTTTACACGCTCTCGTAAGATCGGCCCTTCTCCATTTGAACTTTCGTTAACTTTGAAATTCAAAATTTCGGCCATTCAACATTTTTAACTTTCGCTATTTTGACCTCCACCCAAAAAGGATGCACGGTAGAACCTTGCACATTGCTTCCTCATTATTTTTCGCTTTTTACAAAGCTACCTCTATGAGGAAGTATGTTATTCAATTTTGGCTTCCTCATAGAAGAAGCTTTGTAAAAAGCTAAAACTAATGAGGAAGGAATGTGCAAGGTTCTACTTTGCATCCTTGTTGAAATTAGATAAATAAACATGTTGTGAATTCGCTTTTTCTATTTCGTTATTATTGGAGCGTTTCCGAAAGTAAATGTGATAACGTATATTTTTTAAAATAATTCAACATTCTATAAAATCACAAATTTCGTACCGTTTGTCACTAAATTATGCATATATAATGGCTGAATATTGTTTCATTTATATACAACATTTGAGCACGCACACGCATACGCACACGCACATTTTTTCTAAATCACTTTTCTGGATTTTTTTTTCATGAAAACAAAGCCTCTATGAGGAAGCAAAAAAAAAAGATTTCTCTTGCGAGAAAATCTCTGAAACAAATATATTTTTTCAGATTTTTTAATTCGGAATGACAACATTTTCATATAAAAATCTCAATAAATTTTTTTTTAAATTGAATTTTTTTTATGTATTCTGTAGAGTTGGGAGAATATCACAAACAATCGCGGACGAAATCCGAGTGGTCGAGGATTAGACCCAGGTCGAATCGATATAGCATCATAAGTATTTACTCAAAAATAGATGTAGAATCCTGCGATAAATTTTTCATTATTTATAATTTTCTATACGATGCACCCCACGCCGAGATATCTTCGTTTAAAGGAACAATAAAAAAAACAGCGAATAAAGCACTTTTGGCCTTAAAATAGTATGTAAATAAATTGTACTCGGATATCCGGATATGGATAAAAATGTTAACGTTATTTTTTGAGTGACCGATGTTTGCCGGTATCTGTATTTTAACGTATTGATAGACAGATAAAGATAGATAACGATAGCTAGATAGATATAGACGTGAACAGTTTGAAAAAGAAAAAAGGCATCGAGGGATGCTGTGCTTGCGCTGACTCGGCAATTTCTTACCAACGATCCTACACCGGCAAGTATATATATATATATATATATATATATGTACGTGTACTTATCTGTAATGGGACATTATAACACTTGCTCGACGTTGCGCCGCGTTGTGTCATCAATCCTTCAACGACCTCGGACAAAGTGCTTGTCTCTTCGTAATACGTTTTTCAGTAAACGTCAACTAAGCTAGTTAAAGCTATTCGTCTGATTTACAAAACGTTCAATTAATCATTAAAACATTTTATTAATTAAATCGTTAATTTAAGAATTACTAAGTTTATTATTGTATAATATTATACTAATAATCCATGTTCTTTTTTTTTAAATTTAAATTAATGATTTCTCTATTTTGTAGGATTTTCAACAACAGATTGAGCACCTCTGATTTATGCAACAGCAGTCACGTTGCACAAGTTGCGTCGTTCGTGATAGCAGGTTTCCCTCAGGATCGTAACTAGGACGATAGTTGTAGGACCATCGTCGCGTCCTTAACGAGGAATTGATGCTTCGGTAACCGAGACGTGAAAGCGCTGTATTACATATACTGTATTCCATGTCATGTCTTTTTTTTTTAATTTATGCCCGGGAAAAACGATTCATATATAATCATATATAATCATATATAAACTGCTCATATATGATTGTATATGAATTTTGTCTCTATATGATCATGCATGATCATATATGACTATGCATGATCATATATAATTGTATCTGGGTATACATGATCCTATATGAGAAAATATAATTGTGTATAATTGTATCTGAGCATATACAATCATATATAGTTATATGTGATTATATAAGACGATGCCTAAATAGATATAATCTTCTGAAGCATATAAGGTCAGTCATGATTATATATGATCATATACAATTGTTACAATGTAATTGTACATATATAATCGTGCCCATAATTATATAAATCGTCCGACGATTTCATTTCATATAGATTTAGTAACATGTAGACTAACACAAATTATTGAATCCTTAATACTCATATTTTTATTACCTTAATAATACATATTTTCGTAAAGTTGGATATCCATGTATTATGAATGGATATACATTTATAGAGATCAGCAACAGACTATAATCTGATAGGAACGCAAAGTATTATTATTAAGCACGGTAAGTTTATTTTTAGGAACGTTAAGGCGAATCATGAAACTGTAGTTCACACTCTACTACTTTCTCTGTCCAGGAAAGCCAAATATCTTCATTAATCGTTGCGAATGAGCATGTGATTATAAAGAAAAGAACCGCATATGCAAAAATACCTATAACTTGAGCGCTTCAAACAAAACCGGATGATTCACGCATTTACAAAACGGATATTAAATGCTTAGTTATATAACCATATAACAAATTTTACATCCGTATATAAATAAGACGTGAACATCGAAATAATTCGTGAATATTATATAACAATAGATTATGGAATACCATATAATCATACGTGCACGATCATACATGAGCTGTCAGTTCTCTGTGCGCAGTCATATATGATTGTATATGATCATATATTGCACAGTCGACACACAGAATAGATCTCATATACAATCCTATATGATCATATCTGTTTATATATGACATGGTAAACAGGCAGTTTTGGTGTTATATATGGTCATATATAGGGTCATATATGCCAATGTATATATACATATAAAGTTATATACGCTCATATACATTTGTATATGGATCCACATACAATCATATATGCGCTAAAAATGGGCGATATATAGTTGTATATAACTATATATGATCATATCTGTTCATATATGACATCGCAAGCTGGCGGTTTTGGTATTATATATGATCATGTATACCACTGTATATGTACATATAAACTCATATATGCTCATATATGTTTCCATATACAATGATATATTACGTTATATACAATTATATATAATTATATACAACTATACATGAAATTATATACAATTATATATGATTATATATGAACCGTTTTTCCCGGGTGCCTGAAGAAGACGGAGAGATATAGAAATGTAAAAAACCTTGCACGGTGCTTTCTCTTTTATTTCCATTTTTAAAAAAAATAAAGCCTCTGAGAAAGTATTTTCATCAACTTTGGCTTCCTCATAGAGGAAGCTTTATTTAAAAAGAAACTGATACATAATTAAGAATCTAGGCTCAAGTTTCTAGTTTGAATTATTAAAAGAAATTATTTTTTTCACGCTCGCTCCGAATCAGTTACCTGTCGGGTATGAAAAAAATGTAGTTAAAAAGCACGTAATGAATTCAACATCTTAACAACGTCTTATATATTCAAAAAATTGTAATTAATCTAAATGAAGAATAAAAAAAAATAAATACAAATTTGAAATGCAAAAATAAAAGATAAACAAATTAAATAATTCGTACTGGGGTGTTAGAGAAGATGTCCTGACAGTCTCAGATACGTGAAATGCCAGGAGATATTTTTGTAATCATTATTATTAGATTTATTTAATTTTTTTCCGATTAAACAGATTAAGCCTGCCGAAGATATGAATTTGTCATCACGCCAATATTTTTCGTAGTTTGTATACGAGTATACATTCCACACAAAGCGGGCCACCGTTGTTTCGAATTGCCTAAAAAAAAGTTTATAATTTTCTTGTAAGTGGATTAAAGTACTTAGAATAAGTACAAATAATTTCAGATTATTTAATCCTATATTTCTGCCAGGATTATATACCAACTTTTTATTTTTGTCTTTTTTCTTCGACTCGCTGTACATAAAAATCGGTCCATTGTATGAACAAAATGTTATGTCATAAAATGTAGATCTGTAAATGTGTTTTAAATGTGAAAACTTCCACTGAAAAATTTCCATATTTACGCAGTATAAATTTCATGCATTTTTAAGAGAAACTAAGTTTTAAAAAATATTTCGTTTAGAGGAACCATTTTGATTTTGTTCTGAAATTGAGAAAATTTTCGGTATTGTGTATATAAATTACGAAAAAATTGGCAGGGTGGCGAATTCATTTCTTCGACAGGTTTAGTTGGATTAAGCGCTAAAAAAATTAATTCGGTCTAATAATAATGATTATAAAAGTACCTCTCTGTGCACTGCACGTAGTTAAGACTGAGAGCATATCGTAACTGAAGCCTTTCTTCTCTTTCTAAAGCCCCATTACCTCTTTTTATTTATTTTTAACTTTCATATTTGCATTCTAAACATTTTTTTTAGATTTTCTTTTGAAATGATTTTTCTCCTTCATTTACTTTAATGACATTTCTTTTAACGTGTTGTCAATAAAACTACACCGATAACATAATAACATAAACTTTGAATCCACCTTAACTTTTAACGAAAATAGAATTATTAATTATATGTTAATTATTATATGTACTGCTAATAGTGCTTTTTTATATTATTATTTATTTGCGACCTTAGACAATTTTCATTTTTTCGTATTATGCACCACAGGTGTGAAATAAAATTTTCGTCTTAAGAAGGTGTCCACCTAGGTCCGAAACATCACGAATACGAACTGAGGCTAAACAACTTACATGGCTGTAACAATAAAATACCACTGCTATACTGTTTCATTTTATATAAAAATTCGGTATTTTATTGCGGGTGAAATATAAGATAAAAATCATGTAAAGTAGAACTTTGCACGTTGATTGCTCGTTAAGTTTCTTCATTAAATGAAATTTAATGAAGAAACTATGTGCGAAGTTCTACTTTGCATTATTTTTCATTTAAATTAGCATTTTTTTCATTTCGTTACCTCTATATTTTTTGGTAGTTACTTGTGCAACAACAGACATATTCGTAATCAGCGACCTCGAGAACCCCCCTATACCAATTTTCATGAGAATCAAGTGAATCATTGTATTTTGGTCCACCATAATGGATCCACCATTTTGTATTTCTGAATTCTGAGGGCAGGTTCGTAATCAGTAACCTCGAAAACTCCTGAGTACCGATTTTCATTCGAATTAAATCAATTTTGAATTCTCATCGGTCATATTGGATCCGCCATTTTTAATTTCTAAATTTTGAGAAAAGCCCCGAATACCAATTTTCATGAAAATTAAGTGAATCATTGTATTTTGGTCCGCCATTTTGTATTTTTGAATTTTAAGGGCAGATTCTTAATCAGCAACTTCGAAAACCCTCAATTGCCGATTTTCATTCAAATTCATGGTGGTGCCATGTTTTATTAAATCAAAATATTTTTTATCCGCGTTTGGGGCACAAGCAGTGAAATTTTTCATGCCGCTCCAGCGGCGGGGTTATTACGGAAACCTAAATTCATTAGTATCGCAAATACTTAAAAACAATGAAGAATCATGAAATGAAAATTATTTCCGTTTGATTCTTTAAACTGAAGACAAAATATACAATTATCCAATGAAAAAAGACCAGTGTAATTGTACAACTAGGAAACGCTGTAAAAGTGCATAATTACCAAGCAATCTAAACCAGTCCTAACATTAAAATCTTGTTTTCTTTTTGCTTTTTCGTTGTTTCCTGAAAACTTTTTCGTCGAGGAAGCAAAAGAAGAAGACGAAGAAGAACAACAAAACAAAAAGATTAAATTGAAACATGGCTCTGCCAGAAACGTGACCGCAGTTCGGCTGCTCATTCAACGAGCACCTTGAACCGTTTCCTTAGTCACTGCTGCTACTGGCCACTCCGACTCTGTCGAGTGACTCCTCACAACGTGTATATATAAGCCTGATGAACCGTGCAGAGGAGGACTGCTGGTGCTACACACACACACACGCACATACATAGCAGTAGCAGCAGCAGCAGCAGCAGCAGCAGCAGCAGCAGCAGCGGCATCATGCTATATGCAAGAATGCAAGCGTGCAGTGTGAAAGTATTGCACTGGGCTCGTAGCCAGAGCCGAATTCTCGTGAGGTTAAGGACTAACTGCTATGCAACCCTCTTCCGTTAAGCCTCTTGCAAAAATATATATTTAGACACATGATGCTACGGCTATTCGTGCGCAAGTACCAGATGCAAGCTTAAAACAGTCTTTGCGGACGGTGAAAATTTCCGTCAGTACATGTGTCACGTAAAACGTGTTTTCTCTCTCCACATTCACATACACGGTGTGTTACAGTAGGCATATATTGTAAGGACGGCAAGAGGTTGGGAGGAACGGGGATTTGAAGAGGAGCGATGAAGGGGTAGAAGAGAGAGAACGAGAGAGGGAGAGAGGCGCAAACCCGCAGGAGAGTGGAAAGGGGCAGGGTGTGGAAAGGACTTCTCTCCACTGGGCTAACGTTCCCCCTTGCTGTGGCGAGTGGTCGCACGTGACGGTACAATGCCGCTCTGCAACTTCACCTCATTCCTTCAATCCCTCCTCTCTACAATTCCCGGAGTGAAACTCTTCGGACGCTCTGCGCCGCACCTTCGCCTACCGCAGCAACCTCGATTCCGGCACCCTTTAAACTCTACGCTTCTTTCTCCATTTTACCTTCCGGGCTCTGCCGATGGCCCACAAAACACTACATTTTTTTAAAGAAAGCACGATTGAAATCGTGACTCGCTTGTAGAGACGAACTTACAGATAACTAGATTTTTCTATATTTGCATTTTTTTTAATTTCATATTTCATTAATTTATGTTAATGCATTTTTGCTTCCTTATATAGAGGAAGCTTTGCTTGTGTGATATATTTTTTACATTTTCGTGTTAGGATACTCAAGGTAGTCTACAATATCAAGATAAGTGAGATAGAAAAAAAAGTCTGCAAAATTCAAATCTTTGTATCTCAAATTACCTGTATTTGAACTCTATGTTTCTTTCAACCTTCTGGAGTCCTGGAATTCGACAAAATATAGATTTTTTAAAAGAAAGTATGATTAAAAACGTGACATGCATTACGAGACGAAGTAACAGACTTTTTTTTTATATTCAGATTTTATTAATATATATTTAATTAATGTCTATAAATGCGTCTCGAAAAAATACTTTACACTTTTTTACATTTAAACTTTTTCTTCCAGGAATTTGTTGAATTGAACATTTTTGCCCTAACTTAAAAATTTGAAAACGTTCTCAAAATTCCTGTATACGATATCGAAAGTTCTGTGATTTCACCCAGTGTGGTCAGACGGTTTCGTCAATTTTTATAATCCATTTTTTTCGAAAAAAAAAACCACGAAAAAATGGTAGTTTCAAACAACAACTTTTTAATTTTTTTATTTTAGTATTTGTTACTAAATATTCAATTAGAGTCTGAAAATGCATTTTTGCTTCCTTACAGAGGATGTAAGGATGTTTGCCTGAATTTTGTTTTTTTTTCATTGAGATTTTTACATGACGATACTCAAAATAGTCTAAAATATTAAGAAAAAGTGGGTTTGATATAACATGTCTAAACAGATGAGTTGAAGTTTGCGTACTAGGCTTTGAAAGATTCACACCTCTGTATCTCAAATTCCCTGTGTTCACCAGAATAACCGGAACACTTGACCACATTTTATCAGATTTTCATTTATTTAAAACTAAAAAGGCAGTTCGCGTTTCCGACATTGCAGTTTTTTTCGCTATCGAGATAAATAGAAAATTCCAAATAAAGTATCTTTAAACGACGTACGGTATTGATTTTGTGCTGAATCTGTAAGTAAGTTCAGATTTGAAAGGAATTCGAACATTTTTTTAATAACATACTTCTTGAATATTGTATATTTTATTATTAAAATTTAACATTTTATATAGGGACGAACTAATATTGTGCAATGCGAAAGACTGGATAATAGAATGAAATCAATGTGCAATTTTCTCTCTTGCGTACCTGTTTGAAAAAAAAATTGGAGCAATTACTTTTTAAGGAATTTTTAGTGGTAAAGGTATTTCTTTATTTCATTACTTTTGAGCGTTATATTTATTTTCGGTTGGAAAATTGGAGCAATAACTGTTTTGTCACAAATTTTTTTTTCGAATTTTGGTCCAAAGGTTCAGAAACCATTTTGGACGTATAGTGGAATTGCATTCGGAACACAATATGTTTTCCATTTTTATTCCATTTTAAAAACATATTGGTGTTAAAATAAAATGTTTCACCATTTGTAATGCAAAAAAAGCATATCTTAAAGAAGTCTCATATAAAAAAAACAGTAGTTTTTAAAAAATAGAGAATACTTTGAAAAAGATAAAATTTGAAAAAAATTGCTACGTCTTCCTAAATCATCGGACAATTGGATAAGATTTGTGTTTCTTTTTTTTTCGTTATGAAACGATTGCTTTTTGTTTAAAAATCGGTCGAGCTTCTTACAAAAAGTCGCGGTCACTCGAATCAAATTAATTATTCTTGACACAGCGAAAATTTCTTCAGAGTGAAGAAATCAGAATTTACGTGCTGCCTGCCGATTTCATTTTTTTATCCACGAGTATCGACCCCCTCAATAGTAGCATGAAAGGACATTCCATTGTCGATTTCGGGGAGGAGGATTCATCCATTACGTCTCTGTCATCGTGCCAGCTAGCCGAGATTCTATGTTCTCTATCTACTGTTCGAGTCCCCCCCCCCCCCCCCCCCCCTCTGCTCCCTCGCTCTTTCTTCAGTATTGCACCATGTCGAATCGCGCCCTTACCACTTACCCGTGCACTGCATAACGCCCGTCACATCACGGCCGTTACTACTTGCTGGCGCTAGGCATGCTCCCAAGATACGTTACTACGGTCTGACCGCCCCATGATACGTACCACTGCCACGTGTTCGCAGCCGGGAACTTGTATATGGGGCATTCCAAGTCAACTCACTTGATCATGGGTCTGACCCCCTCGGATTCAGTTGACGAAATTAGAAATTATTCTCGGCCCACTCTCGAACTATAATGCAAAATATTTATTTTTAGTCTTAGATTTTATGGAACAAATTTCAGAAATTTAAACCAGGTCGAAATTCTTTTTTACTCGAAAGTTATGGAAAAAAATTATTTTATAGGGTAAAATAAGTGATAAAAATCTGAAAAAATAATCTCTTTTCTTTGGACCAAAATATGTGAAAGAAAAATTCGTCAACTGAATCCGAGGGGATCAGACCGATGACCAAGTGATTTTTGGTCTTGGAATGGCCCATATATCTATAGCTATATATGGATCATTCCATGGTAATCCAAATAGGATAAAATTCGACTCTCTTCAATTTCCCTAATATTTTTGTTTCATATTCTTAGCTCTGATAAAAATACCGGTGATTTTGATTACAATTTTATTTTGCGACGTTTTCGATTTGAGAAAAAAAAAAAATTACCATTGAACAAATTCCATGGAAAATATAATTACAACATAAATATAAGTAACATGGCTATGTTTTTCATGATGTAATGCGGTTTAAGATAAAAATAGTTTTTAAAAATTGATACACATCATATCGAGCACGTTCATCTAGCTTAAAGTGAAAAATATTAAGTTTCACTAAGTACGCCCTCAGAGATCTTATTACAAGAATTTACCACAATTATAATGTGGTAAAAAATTATATTAATATATATAAATATTAATAAGTATTAATAATTATTATATATATATATAAAATATTATATTATATGAATATAATAATTTTATATGATTTTTTGGATTGATATTCCACCGAGAAAGTTGGCATTATGTCTTATAGGTAAGCGTTTCTTGCAAAAGTGCTTATTAACATACTTACGCGAGCTCAAATATCTTGGACACCGTACGATCTAAAATATTCTACGACACGCCGAAATAAAAGAGTTGTATACGCTATAAAACGCTCCCAAACAGAGCATTGTCCATAGTGTAGAACAATTCGTAGATCAATTTAAACGGGAGATCCGATCTTTTGCATGTTAATCAAATGGGAAATACACAAGGCCGATAAGCCAAGTCTAAATATTTATTGTCGAAGCTCACCTTTCACGAGGCTTAATATTAGGGTCCAAATTTTAGTTTTATGATGTGGCAAAGGAAAAAGAAATTTCTTTTCTTAGGCAGTCTTCATGTTAAGAAACTTTCATGTTAGGACACTCAAAATCGAAAAAAAATGGGTTTGAAACTGTATATTATTTTTAAACAATCGCACAGGGTTTGTCTTTTAAGGGGTTCAAATTGAAGGTATATATTATGATTTCGTGAGGTGCGAAATAAAAAAAAGAGTTTTTTTAGAGCGTCTAACCTACATTATACTATAACATTACCTAGCTTAAACTTTTTCAAAATATATACCGTGTTTATTAGACTGTCCAATAAAGATTTCTTTTTTGAGACATTTAAATGGCTAGATTTTATTAAATACAGTTTTTCCGTGTAATCAGCGAATTTTGTACAAATTTTTGTAGTGCATGCAACGAGGTAATGAACAGTTTGTCTTAGATAGACATTTTTTTAAAAGGTAAAAAACATCATTTTACGCAAATTCAACTGTTTTGGGGACCATGTGTGGTCTAAAATGGCCTACGATATGCCAAATTAAAGAAAATTGTATAAGCTATCAAACGCTGTCATCCAGTGCACCATCCATTGTGTAGAACAAATGTTATACACATCCAAACGCAAAGTTCGATTTCTACCGTGTTAATCAAATGGGAAGTAGAAACCCCGTCACGCCACCTCTAAACAAATTTGTAAAAAGATTTATACACATTTTGGATCATGACATGAACGAGGTTCAATGTCATGGTCCAAACTACAGTTTTATGATGTAGGAAGTTAAAAAAAAGTTTTTTTTTCAAAACAGTCTAATATATGGAGCAAAGCACGTCAAGTTGGCCACCCAAATTTTTCATGTCAACAAAACGTCCTGACATTTCTTCAGGATGTTGGTCTGGTTGAAGAAAAAACGTAGGAATTTTTTCAGATTATTTTTATTGCATAATCCAGCCATTGAAAATTACTGAAAATAATCATTCTTTATTTTTTAACACCAATACTACGGCTTGCAAAAAAAAAAAATCATAAGAACAACAAATTTTCAGCGTATTTTCCAACAACATTTTTTGTAAAATTCTCTGATTTAAGGTCGATGTAATAATAGCAAGATATTTTATTCATGCATTGAAAAGAAATTCGGGTGGCTAGAAAAAAAATCGGTTGATTCAACTAAATTATTTGTAGTTTTTTAGTCAGAGAAAAAAAAAATGTTGTGCACTTAATTGGACAGGGTTTGAAAAGCTTACTCATTAATGCCTTAATTTTCAACGGGTCGCTCTATTGCGGACAGTGATGGGAACCATCGTTTCGTGGCTATCCGTATATATCCTACCTACCTATCTTACCTAACCATCCTACCAATCATCTATTAATTTATATCATACTTAAAAGAGTGACTCTTATATAGTAACTTGCCACATACCGGACCGCTTGCGAGAGAAACGCTTCATCCTCGAAGCCACCTGGCGGCGGTGGCTTCGAGGATGTCAAATTATTTTCTGAAATAAGCAATTTATGGATAAACTAAACGGCTGAACGTTGAACGAAATGAAATTTTGTTGATTTAATGTCGCGAGATATTTGAGTACACACCACATATGATTCTCTGAATTGGGACATTTTGAGAAGACGATTAATTTTATCCTAACTAAACGGATTTTCACTTGAAAAAAATAAATTATTTAGATTACTGATAGCAAATAGCATGAATTTCAGCGTTCTAACCACCTTGTATTCGACTAAATAATATGTTAATATAATTTGAAATGTGTTTTTTTCAAACTACGGGAGTCTTCGAAACAACTAAATATGTAGTCGACGTAAGAAGATCTCCGAAAAACTTTTTCGGTCTCCTTAACACGGAACCTCTTCCATCCGAACGAATATACACACGGAAAAAAAGGCTTAGTTGGAACTACCATTTTTTAATTGGTTAGACGCATATTTATTGTGACAACCATTGCGTTTATTGCCGGAACCTCGATCGGTTGGTTCGCTCGACAATTCCGAATTGGTTGGGATAATGGTGTATATGACCAACACGATTAGTTAGAGTAACCAAGAAAATGTTACCAATTCCATTGGTTGCTGCCCCTAACTACCGTGGTCAGCGCTACTAACGGATTGTTTGGCGCCACCACGAATTTTGGGCGCGAGCTAAAAGGCGCCAGAAGAGTGTTTCAATGAAGGTGGCCGAACTGTTGATAGCTTGTGGTTACGCGAATCTAATCGCACAATTTCAAAGTATGTTCTGTTGGACTTATTATTTTAATATCTTTATTCATCATAAAGAATTTCGAGACACGGATTCCACGATTCCGTACTTCGAAATTGTTTATGACTGTGCGTACGTGTAATATAACATAACCACAACAATATACCTGTTGCCGGCCGGAACCAAGTGGGTTGGTTGATCCAAGCGAGCGAGTTAGTTGGATCAACCAAACAAATTGGTCAACACAATAATATAGTTTATGGTTAGGGCTACTACTAACTTGGTTCCTCCAACTATCATCTATCTAACCAAATGCAATTGGCTTGCGTAACCAGAAAATCGCCTAGCGCATATATAACCATAGCAATACATTTATTTGAATCAAGCAAATTTTTTTCTCAGTGAAGGCTCTGGCGAGCAACTTTAAGGAGAGCCTAAATTAAATAAACGTAAAATTGTCTTTATTTCAATTAGGCACCCTTTAAAGTTGGTCGCCAGAGCCCTGTATTTGTAGAAAGTAGTGGTTAGTTACTTATAATCATAATTGGGGGTGAGAGATGAAATATGATTTTTTTTATTCCTTTTTAACAAAATTTTTTGTTGAATTTTCAAAAATTAGTGAAACACCCTAATACATACATACATTTTTTCTAAACCCCTTTTCTTGACGTTTTGGATCATTCTAAATGTCTTGACATGAATATCTCGAAAAAAAAAATGTTACGAAAACAAAGCTTCCTCTATGAGGTAACAAAAATAACAAATTTTTAATTGTGTACAATTGTGTACATCTTTTAAAAATCTGGAGAAATTCTGAAAAACTTTTTTTGGAAAATGAAAATTTTTGGTAACCGAGCTGAAGTAGGCCGGCCGGCCATTCCATCTTTTTTTCCGGAGTTTTTTCAGCAAACAAAAAAAATGGAAGAAGTTGAAAAAAATAGTAATCTTACGATGGGGAGCTGCTCGACAATTTTTGGATGCAACATAAGATTTTTGAGTATTTTTTCAGATTTTTTCAAGTAAATGTAGAGACTTTGCTTAAATAATTTTAAATTAGGCCTTTTTATTAATGGTTATTTAATGTTCATTATGAAATAAAATATATATACATTGGGAAAATCTGTTAATAATTCTAAAAATAATGTGTTGCATAAAAACATTTTTTAGCTGCTGCCCATCGTAAAGTTACTGTTTTTTTCTAATTTTTTTCTTTTTTTTGTTGTTGAAAAAAGGCCGAAAAAATGGAAGGTGTCGCCGGCCTACTTCGGCTCGGTTACCAAAATTTTTATTTTGCAAAAAAGGTTTTTCAGAATTTTTTCAGATTTTTAAAACGTGTCGTTCGATCATTTATTTGAAAAAAATCGTAGATAGTTAAAAATGTGTAAATTTTTTTTTTTATTAGCGCTTTTCAGAATTATGTCAATCATATAAAATATTGCAGACTCAATCGGAATGGTCAAGGAATGCACCATATATATCTCTCTATATTATATAAATATTTAGCTGCCGCTGCCGCTGTCGCCACCGTCGTTGTGTAGAATATCGAGACTGGCCTGCATTTTTCTAAATCCCTCAAGGGGGTCATTTGAACCCGGTTAAATTTACTTATGGGACTTAGAAAAATTCAGGCCCAAGGGTCCCTTGAGGGACTTAAAAGAACTTAGGCCAGTCTCGATTCTTGTACACAGGAGCGGCGGCAGCGGCGAAATATTGATATGATATAGATTTAAAGAAGGCATCCGAGCCATCACATCCTACCAGTACCAACGCGATAGCGCAAGCCACAATAATTTGCTAGTATATGTGCTAGTATATATATATGTATGAGCGAACTGCAGGAGCAGAAGAAGGGAGCAGAGAATTGGGGGACGGTGGCTGCACACCCCAAACATTCGAATACTGGGACACACCGAGCCCTGAGTAAGCGATTTTCGTGACTCTTCTGAGAACCGATTACTCATTTAGTGAACGTGGGACACTGCAATTATACATTGTATATCATACATCCTTATTATACTGTAGATACGTAAGTATAGATAGTAGTTCCCTTCTAAAACGTTGGTGGCTCGAGATATCTCGGAAATCTCGAAATATCGCTGCCCGTTTTGTGACCGCTTTATTCATACTGTCATTGGTTATCGCTGTCGTCAGACACACTGGGACCGTGGCCAAGTTCATGTATTGAAATTTTTTCTTTAAGTCAAATGTCAAACCTGACTGAAAGTAACCCCAGTACTCTTAAAATGTGGGGTCGTCCCTAAACTGAATTATATTTGTATTTATTATATCAGTATATTTTATATTTTATTTGCAGTCAATGGAATACTATGGGGATTTTCTTTTCACCAAAGAATGATTATCTTTCTTTTTGTAACAATAAACATACTAATAAAATATTGTGATATTCAAAAACAACATCTTTTTTCAACATCCAAAACAAATCGAAATAAGTTTTTTTCAAAATGTTATGAAAAATTCTACATTTCCTACTTTTCAAATGCTCCTAAAATTCACGGTTGGGGAGTTACCGTCGATAGAAAAAATTAAAATAAAAAGTTCAGTCTTGAAACACCAAAGGAATATAAAATTTGGTAATTTTTTTCACGCGTTAGTATTTTTGCTCATATTGCTTTTGTAGTTATTTGTGTGACTTTAACAATTAGAGAGGCTAAAGTACCGCGGAATGTCTTATTTATATTTTTGTATATCGGGAATTCTATACACCGATATGTCCTGGGTTTAACCCTCGACCTTTCGGATTTCGTCCACGATTTTTTGTCGGACGCTACGGAGCACAGAAAAATTGTTCAATTTTTTTTTTTTAATTACCATTCTTTATATGAAAATATTGTTAGCTCGAATTGAAAAATCTGAAAATATTCTCAAAAATCCCGTATCAGATATAAACATTTTCAAGCATAGACCCAGAGTGCGCTGCTTCTATTTTTTTCTGAGTTCTTGTCGCAAAAAAAATCGACATTTTTTTACAATATGAAAAAATAGTTAAAAATGCAGGTTTTTTAAAGAATTTTTCCGATTCTTCTTGGTCGTTTTTTATACTAACAAAAAATCAAAGTTAAATACAAATGAACGAAAACAGCTAATTTAAAAATTTCATATTGTTTTCATTAATTCTATGCTCGATATTAGTTCTGGTTTTTCATAAGAATGTTACGTTTTTTACTCTTCCGGGCACGAGCTAAAAAATCACATATTCCGACCATTTGGACAATGTAAACTAACCCCGAGTTCCCGCATATATTTTTTAAATGTTCTTTGCAAAAACATAACTTTCTTATGAGAAACCAGAACTAATATCGGGTATGGAAATTTTTTGTTAGTATAAAAGAACGACAAAAAAAAATCGAAAAAATTCTCAAAATAGTTAAAATAGAATCTCAAATCAAAATGTTCAAGCCACAGCTGGCAGTTAATTATTTTCAGGTTTTATATCTTTCGATGTCTTTTCATATTTTAAACTGATTGATTTTTTTTTCGAGAAAAAGTCCGAAAAAAACATAGAAGCAAATGTCAGTCCACTCTGAGTCTAGGCTTAAAAATGTTTATATCTGACACGCGATTTTTGAGAATTCTTTTAGATTTTTCAATTCGGGCTAACAATATTTTCACATAAAAATCGTAATTAACAAAAAAAATTGACATTTTTTTTTATTGCTCCGTAGAGTTAGGAGAATACAAAAAATAATCGCGGACGAATTTCGAGAGGTCGTAGGTTACACCGAGGTCGAATCGGTGTAGAATTTCCTATATGAAATATTTTTCGGTAATATCAAATTAAGCAGACAATATTTTATTACCCAATTTCGTCTTGGCCGTCTGTGAATAAGCCATTCTTCCAATTATTCGTTATTGATTTAATTGCCATTTAAAAAAAATACTGTACTCATATTTGTCCGAAATGAATATGATTGTTCCTGAAATCTTTAATTTACAATATAGAAAAAATTGTTAGTGTAAGAAAACCCTTGCCTATTATCATTTTGTCGTTTGTTTGAAAATTGGCGCAGAACTTAAGAAGAATATTATCTGTAATTTTTATTACAGGATTTTTAATTTTCAAAAGATATAATAAAATGACGTACAAATTGACTTAAGGCTCTGAAAAACATTGATATTACGATATGAAAGTTATTGTCCGAAATCAAATACCTAAATACAAAATGTATATTAAACCAAAATTAAGAAAGAAAAACAACCTCAAACGAATGTGCAATTATTGTAAAAATGCTTGAAAAAAACAGAAACTTGAAAAGAATTGAAAAGAAATAATAATGCTTATTTTTACTCTGCAGATGACAATACAAATTTTGCAAAAATAGATGAGTAGGCATCGTTAAAAGTAAATGAACTATTGTAATTAAAATAAAATATAGAGTTAATCCTAAAACCTACAGTATCGTAAAAAAAAGAAACGGAGAGTGCTTTTGTCGTTGGAAAAGACAGTACGAAAACAGATCCGTTCATAGAAAGTGCAACCAATAAAGTTGTACGGACGGAAAGCTTATCGGTTGTGGCTTGGCGATGAGGCCGTTAGTTTGTAGTCGTGACGGCGGCGGTTTATAATGGTAACAATTTTTATAACAAGCAATGGACATTTTTTTTTCTATAACGCAAATATAGCGGCGATGATACGAAAGTGTAGCGGTGCGTGAGGGGGTTTGGTCCTTGTTGTCTCGACGAGTGGCAACCGGATAGGCAGGCCGCGTGACTAACCCGCTGCCGCTGCTGCAGCTGTTCGCGAATTATCGATTCGAGCGAAATTTCCCTCCGCTCACCAGTCATGCGCACCCCTTTTCAACATCCCGAAAACGGTCGCACACGCACCATTCCTCTATATAATACTACACTATGCTAGGATACACACACACACTCACATACACATGTATATATATGTGTATATATATATATATAGAAAATTGGTATTGGTAAATGAGAGATTAAGGGTAGCTGTAGTGGCGCCACCGTCTATATGTATCACAGAGGCGCACCAGATTTCAGAAACGGCGTGGCTTGTTCGAACGCGCGGGAGTGGCCGATTTGAATCATTCGAATATATTAAGGAGCTCGAGATTCATACTCTGTAAATAATTTTTTTTCAACGTTTTTTTTAAAAGGTCCCCAGACCGAAGATATCAAGAAATTTTCAAATTTAGAAAATAATGTTGGTATTTACAGACATGGGTCTCGTAAAGTTTTGACTTTTCTTAACATTTGCTGAGCTTAGCTGGTGTAGAATGTTATTACAAACAAAATGAGATGCCATAGACATCGATTCCTATGAGTGGTTAATTCTGGGTCACGTGCAGAGTTGAAAAAGTCTGAAACTAAATCACAATACTACCAGTCAAAAAATTGATTTTAATACTGACAGAAAAATAGTTTATTCTAATCCTGAAATAATATGTTTATTTCATATTGTTCATGTTCCCATGTTTCTAATTTTTTTTTACCGGGTCGACCCCCTTAATACTTACATAAATATCATCGAGTATGCATCAAATTCGTCGAAGGATCCATACAGACAACTCAATTTAGTTTTCATAAAACAATAACCGTACATTTTTCATCAAGCAATGTAAGTCATAATCATATAAGACAATGCAATCATAGCATTACAATCTCTCCATTTGCCCATTCCACACTGAAAGTCCGAATTTAAAACTATTTTCTTCAAGATAAAAATATCCGAGTGGGCTAAGTCCCAGCGCTCATAATCACAAGGGCTAATAAGTAATTCGAATAAGTAGAACTTTGTATATTAATAACCGAAAATATCGACTAGACTTAAGTCAGGAAAAAATATGAAGTTTTATATGGACAAACGATATCTTTCGTTAGAGTAAAACTTAAATTGTGTTTTTGACATGTTATATGCAAATGTCAACATTTCATTCATAAGATATGAATAGCCTGGTTGGAACGGTTGCGGACTTTCACTCAGCGGGCCCGGGTTCGATTCTTAATCGCCGGAAAATTGATGTTGTTTTTTTGGACTTTTTTCTAACTTCATCTATATCAAAAAGTATGATCAACGATCAATAATAAAGTAGAGTAGCATTACTGGAAAACGGATATTTTAATACAGTTTTTTTTCGCTAAAACGTAGTCAGGCCGCAATTGGGGTCTAAACATAGGCCTGATCCGGGTGCCTGATCAGGGTCGGATAAAAAAATGGCATCGTATGCCTGATCAGAGTCGGGTACTTCAGCTGTAATGGGTGCGGGTTTGGAAGTTAGGCTTTGAAAGTTAATGGTCCTGAATCCAACCGTAAATATGTTTTTTACAAATATGTAGTTTTAAAATATTGACTAAGACCACCATTTCCAAACCTATCTGCTTTATATTAATGACAGCAGATATTTCCCTTAAAGTTATTATTAAAATGAAATGATCTTACAAAAATTAAAAATGTTCTCGACTGAATAAATGAGTTTAATTAAAAAAGAAATTCGGTGAGTAAAAAATTGAGAAGTAATAACTAAAAGTAATATAATACTAAGCATGTTGTCGACGGAAGATTTGTTTGACATTGTGTGTAGAAATCTGACGATTATTGTGCAAAGGATTGTTTATTGTTTCACAATTTAAACATTTATTGGAATCTTAATAAGTCTGCTTCGAAAAACTGAAAAAATATCTTTAAAAAATCGCTGCACATCAGTAATGCTGAACCAAGGATAGAAAATAATATAAGTAACACGCACTGCTTCAAGATATCCAACATCCTTGGTTGGATCCGACCAGATAAGTCCATTACCAGATGGATACACGTATCTCTTGAGGCAGAATCATTTGCTTCGACATTACGAAATATACAGTACACAGTATTATTTCTCTACGAAATACGACAAAAGTATTTTTATCCCGAATCCCAAATGCGGATGCGACTCTATGCTGCGCTGAAGACACGGGTTCCGCTAGGTCTTTTTGTCAGAAACCTCGGGAGTCGAGAAGGGGGGGAGGGAAGAGGACTAAGAGTGAGAAGAAGAATAAGCACGAGGGAGAGCCAAGAGCTCCAGCTATATACATATCTAGAGTGCAAGAGAGAGAAGAAAATCAAACGGCTTCGTCGGCTTCGTCGACAAAGCCGTTGCTGGGCGATAGAGGGGCGAAATCCGTGGGGAAGGGAAGTGAGGATAGAATTTCCCAAACTAACCATAGGAGGGACGGAAGGTTGATCAGAACACGTACGTGTTACGAGTTGCAGAGAGATGGAAATAGGAAAACGTATTAGAGAGACAGGGAGAGAGAGCGAAGAGAAACGAAGCCTAAAGAAGGAAATTCGACTTTTCTGTTCGATGGAGTAAAGCGAGAAAACAGGACTAAAGGAACACACAGGGAATGTTAGGATGAGGTGGGGAGGGTCGGTAGAGAGGCGACAGAGGAGAAGTGTGTGTGGCGCGGCGGTGGCGCTGGGGTGGAGGCGTCAGGTTGCCCGGGCGGGGAGCGGCAAAAACGAAGATGGCGGATCTCGCGACGCCCGCCCTCCACCGACGGTAGAGGAAGGAACGGCCGGCCTGTGCCCGAGAGCCGCGAGACCAGCTGAACGTACGACCGCGGGAATCCATCGTCTTCCGCGTTGTGATTATATCCTCCGGTTGTACCAAAAAAAAAGTGTGTCGTAACTCCTCCCACCCCGCCATCCCAAGTGTGTTAACGGTTAGTCACGATTTTAAAGTTTTACGGGGCGGCATCGAGAAATATAGTTTAAGTCGCGTGAAACAGTAGAAACACGGTAATACTCAGTAGTTTTTTGTCTTTCCGGGATACGCGATTTACGCATTTAAAAAAAAGCGCGGGTTACAAACGGTGAACTATCGATAAACAAATATTGTTGACCCGTAGGGGCAATTAAATAAGTGGATAATTGTTATAAAGGCCTTTTATGAAAGCTCAAGAGCATCCCTGCCCGTTACGCAAGGTTCTATTGCCCCTCCCCCACACCCATCAAGAATAAAGGACACACACAGTGCGCGGGGATACGGAGATAGAAAAAAGATATATAGAGTGAAAGAAAGGAGTGTGAGATATGTAACGAAGAAGGAGAAGGATTGGCGAAGGGAATCGCGTTATAACATCGTGAAATTCCGCGAGGTGCCGTTACTTTTCAACATTTCTTGTACCTATGGGTATATAAAAGTGTATGTGTACATAGTCCCATAGGATTTTATACATATATGTATATATGTGGCGATATATATATATATGTACATATATCGAAAAAGGGATATATTTAGGGAGGGACGCGATCGAGCGGAGTGAGATAAAAGCTCGTCCGCAATTTTTCGTTCCTTTCTTCGCCCACGCTCGTTAGCTCCACGAAGGTTCCTTTTTTCTTTTTTCTTTATTCGTTTTCGCTCGCACGCTCGTCTGCTACTGGCTCGATTGAGCTCGTAATAGAGATCGAATCGTGGGTTATTCCGCTGTATAGTCCTGTTTTTATGCGTTTACGTTCGCTCGTGTTGAGAGACACTCTATCCTTGACGGAGCTTTGCAGAAGGTAATCTGGGGAAAAGGACTGTACTACGCGAGGGTGGGTTGTGCGCAACGATAGACCCGACCGAGGTTACCTTCTTGGGTTTTTCTCACTTGATACCATCTGAGAGTTTTTTTTGTATACTTAAAAATAGATATATCGGAAGAGTTAGAAGTTTTCTTCCTTTTCTTGTTTGTAATTTCTTTTTGTTGATTGTGATTTTAGGTTGGATTGAAAAATGCAAAAGTTGAGAGGATATTTATGTATAGTGACAAAATCTTAAGATAGCATATTTTTGACATATACAGGATATAAGATGTGATATCTTTCTTTTTATTTGCCAGTTTCATTTTATTGATTGGGGCTGTAGGTTATATTGAAATAATGCGAAGAATTAGAGGAAAGGTTTATTGTATAGTGACAACATTTTGAGATAGAAAATTGTATACATACACAGGGGCTCGGAGTAACACACCCAAGCGCACGCAGCTTGTATTCGAGAAGGGAGACCTCGCTCCGCCCCCTGTCGGTCGGCTGCACGGCACTGGGGAAGTAGGCGAGGTTGCGGACGAGGATCTTCTGCTGTCGGCTCTTCGTCCGAGTGGCCGAGGGTGTGCAGAGAAGCAAGGGGATAACAGGAGCAGTGTAGCTGCACGCTATTCTTCTTCACGTTCAACTTACTCAAGTTTTCCATCCTTTTATTTTTTTTTTGGTTTCTTTTTTTAATCTTTAACTCTTCCGTGTATATTCTGTATTACCGTGAAGTAGAATCGCGTGCATCGTTGTTAAAGTGCTGTGTGAATAACATGGGCGAACGTAAAGTGGACAATCGGTGGAGATTGGTATAAAGTGGAAGTAATGAAACAAAAAAGAAATGTATATAATATCTACAAATTTGTATATTTAACACCTGAAAAGTTAAATCGGGTAGTTTTAGCAACCAGACCGATGTAAATATTGCAACAAAGAATATAAATAACGTTTGGTTCTGATACAGGTCAGAAAAGGTTATAATTAAACTAAAGAATTGATAAATAATCAAATACTGAAGTATTCAAAATTTCTTCCCCATTTATCACTCTTCGAATTGAATTCTTTAATTCCGACAAGTAAACTAGTCTTCTTCTTCTCCTCATCACTCGTTTCTTTCCTCTTTGACAGTGGGTGTGTAAAAGTTCTTCAGTCATCGTTATCTGGCATCAACGCAATTAATTTCCGAACTGTGAATATGGGACGATTAATAAAAAAATAAAAGAAAATAATATGATCTCGTGATAGTAGTTGAGATTGGATTGTAAAAGAAGCTACTATACACGGACATGCGCTTTTCGTAGCACCGAGATGAAATAAAAAAAATTGTGAACAAGCAGAAGTAAAAAAAAATTGTGAACAAGCAGAAGTAAAGAAAAAAATTGTGAACGAAGAAAAACAACAAATCTAACGGGAAAATACAGCCTGTGCGCGCACTCTTCCACACTTTTCGCAACGTTATCAAAAGTGACCTGCTGTTGTCACCCCTCTCTCCCTTAATCTTTTTCATCAAATTCATAAATTTCATCGTAAATAGTGCGCGTACGTGCATCGTCAGCGTCATCATGTTGAAACGGCAGAAAGGCGACTGCTCTTGGAGATAGTAGAGCGTAATTATTGTAATAGTGTGCGGCAGAGAGCATAGTAGCGCGTCGAACGAGAATAGTAGGCACAGTGGTAGTGGGCGCGCGCACACGACGTCGTTGGACATTCGTGAAGTCTGAACCAACCGCGCGCTCCGTGGTGCTTCGCTGAATCTGTGGTGGTTCGCGAAATCCGTAGCATTAGAAATATAGTAAAAGGAGGAAAAAAAGGAGCCGATGCTAAGAAGCAGCGGCAGCAGTCGCACCAGTAGTGCAGCCGGATGGTAGTAGTTTTGTTATTCTCGTTGTCGTTCGTGTCACTGTTGGTGTGGCATTGTACCGTTGGTAGTGAGTGCCGTTGGTAAAGTGGCGTGCAGGTGGTGGTGGTGAAGGGTGAAGACTGGCGGTGCTGCGGCGGCTGCTGTTCGGGTTTTCACTCCCTTAAAGCCGCGAGGGTAAAGCACGTCGGGCATTGTAACGTCGGTGTCGAGAGATCGGGGAGAGGCGCGCGCGCGCGTCTCGTTTCTGCACAGTGTCGGTGAGCGGTGCGGTGGTGGCGCACGTCGTCGTCCTCATCCTCGTCGTCGTGGTCGTCGTCCTTCTCCTTGTCGGTTAACGCCGCCGGCGCACGGCTAGACACTCGTTATTGTCCACGTTTATTATTCTCATTATTATTATTGTTGTTAATTGTCGTTCGCGTGAGAATACTGTTCGGGATACGTTACGAGAAACGAAAGTACGCGAGTGTGGAGGATCAAGGATTGCTAATACAAATGGAACGAAAGAGGAGAGGAAGAAGCAAAAACGGGATACACGAATGAATGTTAGTCGTTGGGTATATTAGTGCGACCGGCAACGCAGAGTGGGAAGGTAATAAAATCATACGAAACATATTTGTTTTCGGTAATACAAGGACAGTCGCAATTTGTCCTTGGGTCTGTTGTACAAAATATCGGATAAAGCACATCCGCACGCAGGGTGCGGTCCATGGGTTTGTGTGTACGTGGGTTCCTCGTCCAGGACGTACCAGTACGCGTGGAAGAAGCTCTGTTCGTTTTAATAGCAACGAGCAATTCAAAAAGTAGATGTAGCAGAGGAAGCGACACTTATATTGGCTGCGATAATCAGACTTCAGCCACGAACGGTTGCATTGTAATCGGAACACGCGTGACGCGAAACATCGGCAGTTTATCAAGGGCAGTAAAGCTGCAGGTCCGGCCGTGATAGCGGACGTGCCTGCGGCAAGGACAGAGCGGGCACCGGAGGCGCGCGTTCAGTATGCAGCATGAACAACGGTGCCCCGGAGGCCTGCTGGGAGCTCGCGACGAGACTGGTCAGGGTGAGCTGCAACCGCACCGTCGCCCGCACTCGCGACAGCAACAACAGAATCTTTATCATCGTCAGCAACAGCAACCACATCAACAGGAACGAAAGCAAGACGACTTGCAAGACAAGAACGTACTTGAAAGTTATCGAAGAGCGAAAAATAATAAAGTCGTGGTGGGTGATACGTCTCAGGAGCAGCAGGGGTTCGACAGTTACGTCCGCAGCAGGTGCAGCAGCAGGTCGCCTGCAGCAGACTACAAGAGTTGCGGTCGAAATCGGGAAGCCGCGACCGTTTATCCTCGCTCCAAGCGGGAGGAGGAGGACGACAAACAAGAAGGAGTTTCTGTCGCTGCAGAAATATCGCCAAAGAAGCGGGAAGAAAGCGAGAAGAACGAGCACGGGTGGTGCATTACTGCGTCGGTGCAAGGTCATCTTCTACAACTGGCTCGAAGAGGAGAAGAGGACAGGACGAGGAGTTCAGAGCTTGCGTTGCCTCGTGGACCGCTGTCGCTGGAGCTTCTTGCCTCGGTACTGGCACTCTGTTATTCGATTCCTCACAGAGGGTCGAGATCCCGAGATACAAGGTTGCTTTACGTGTCACCGGTCGTTTCTCGGATCGCGTTACAGGCCCAGGGGAACTAGTAGTGGCCCCGCGAACCCGGGCCGTCAACGCGACTGCTACACAGGCACCGATACCACCAGGTTCCTGGCCGAACGGCCCGGGACAGGTACGCGCGGGGCTGACTCCCTCGGGAAGGGACGCGCCGACGGGCGAGTCGGGCGATTTGCAATTTCAAGTGAAGCAACAACAAGAACGGCACGACGACACGCACCGAAAGCCGCAGTTTTCGAAAATATCCTCGTCTTATTCGTCATCGTGGGGCAACAACAAAGTGATCGTAGCTCGATTAACGAACAAAAAGAACACACAAAAATCGGGGATTCTCTTGGCGGGTGGTCGATCGGTCGGTCGACCATCGTCAGCGTCAGGTCATTTCCTGGAGAATCCGAACAGAAAGGTACCATCAACATCTTGGCATTTGAAACAATTCTACGATTTTTCCGAAGAATCCGCAATTCCAAGAGGTGGAGGAAAAACGGCGGATCGAGGTGCTCGTGTGGACGCATGCAGAGCCTTTACGACGTTACGTCAATTCTCTATTTCTCATTATCGGCCTCGTCGGCATCTTTATCGGCGGGTCCGTTCGACATCGGGGATTACGTGGTGCTTGTGCAAAAATCCTCGCGGTCATCTTCGAGGACGGAACGGCGAGAAGAAGCGTCAGAAGCGGAACAAAAAAGAACGCGAGCGGAACAACGACAACGAGCACGCTGTTGTACGTCAAAGCAAGGGAACCGAAAAAGAGGACGAGGAGTCGTGGGAGGGCTCAGGCCTTCGTGGCAGCGATGCGGGACTTCCTGCGGCGCGGAGAACGCGAACTCGACTCCTCACCGGGGCCGCGTCCTCCGTCGCCTTATTCAGGTGCCCGACGACGTCCTCGTGTCACTTGCGCCACCTCACTGTTCCTTCGACGACAACGTCACCTCGGTATTGCTGGGGTCAAGTGCCTCAACAGGTGGTCGAGCAAAATCTGTTCTCTCGAACCCCAAAATCATTGCCGAGAATCCTCGACATCCGCCTGGTATCCCGAGGAATCTCGTCATTGTTACCGACACCGGGAAACAACAGTGAAGTGCGAAAAAGCACCGAAGAGAGGAGAGAAAAGACGAAAAGAAAAAGAAGAAGAAAGAAGTCGACGTGGTCGACAAACGTGCCGAACAAACGTCGGCAAAGTCGTGGGGACATTAGAGTCCCCGTTCATAAGAAGCCCATGCGACTCGAGGGGGCCCGATTCACGGGACTACCATCCACGACGAAGCCATCCACGAAGCCATCCACGGAGCGAAGGACGAAGAAGAACTGTCAAACGCCACTGCGGCGATGGTATTGGCGATCGTCGCAGCAACGGTATCCCCAAGTCTATTATCCGCCACTGGCGAGACTCGAGTATAACCAGTCCCACTTACGGAAAAAGAGCTTCGAATTTGCTTCATACCTATGGAAACCATCGGAATTCTCGTATGAACCGGACTGTTGCAAAGGTTACTCCAACCTCAACGCCAAGGGACTGGATGCCTCATCATCACGGCCTCCTGCTGACCTCCAATTATTCACGGAAGGATCAGAACTTGACAACGATCATAATTCCTGCGGCAGATTTCTTGGATCATACGGCAAGAAAAAGTCCCTTGAAAAATCCTCCCACGATGTCGATAAAAATAGAGAACCTTACGGTACTCGGTACATTCTTCCCGATAACACGAGGAATGTCACTCCGGCGGACTTTAAAGTCAGTTATCACAAACACGACCACGACGATCTCGAAAACAATGACCTCGAGTTCCCGACCGGACTCGATGACGCATGCACTGCCTTTCGCGTTAAATCACGCGAGTACAACCACGCGACAACGTGCGCGTGGTCTCAATCGATGGAGGATCGTCGGGGTCGCAAGGCGTCGAAGGAAAAAAAGAAAGACTTTTGTGCGTTCGAGTTACAAGATTGTCGCAAGGAAACCTATTGGACCGCGGGAAATGTTGACGCCGTGGGCATACGTTCTACCCACATCACGAAACGAAAGTTCTCAATTTCCGAGGACGAGACGGCAACGACAACGAGCCTTGATATTTGCGTCAGGGTTCGAGAGAACGGGGCAGTGCACGGCGTGGCCATCGTCGACGCGTATAGCGTCATCGATTTCTCGAGTCCCGAATGTTCGCCATACGACGTGCTTAATAACACTGCCTTCACAGACGATGACGATTACGATGATAAAAACGACGATGGCGATAATGAAGTTGATTATGATAATTATGATGATGATGATGACAATGATGGTTATAACGATAATTATAACATCTGCGGCAGCACCAATTGCTGCGTTTTTTGGAGCAAAGTGGAAAAATTCGAAAACGATACGTCGCGGCGGTCGGTGTCCACTGGCTCGTGTCGTCTTGACAATACGAAAAAGAGTTGTGATTTGTGGCATGGTTTTGAGAAATTGGTCGAAGAGGAAAAAGATAATTCGTTCGACAATTGTGACAAAGATTGTTATGGAAGGATTCTCGAAACAAGTGCGTGTGTGGATGTACCCGGTGGTAGGCTTTGCACTGACATCAGTCCTAGCAGGTCGTCTATCCATGGCAGTGGAATGTCGTTTATGGGAAATGAAGATAATCTTGTATTTTTTAAAAAATACCGAAAGACTGAGCACGTCGATTACAAGCTCGACAAGTCGAGAGACTACGATGGTCGGTACCCGAGAAGACCTCACGAGTGCGAAAAGTGGAAAAGGCCAAGAAGACGTCGCCGTAGAAAATATGCAAAAAATAAGGAGAAGTTCATTGGCGAATGTTGTGATGGTTATGGTAATAGCGACGATCGTGTCTTATTGGCAGAGGAATGCAATATGGAATACTGCAAGGGAGACGAAGAAGAAAACGTTTACACTGCCCGGCTGGGAGGGCCAGTCACCAGGGTCGAAGAAAAACATAAAAGAAAAAGCAAGTGGTTCAGCGAATTCAACGAGAACCTGGCGAAAACGCAGGAAGATAAGTCCGCGAAAGGTCGTTGCCCCAGTAACCTTAAACCACGTAGGCGAGGGATCGAAAGAAAATACAAAGGTGCTAGTACGGGAAGTAAAAGGGGTGCAAGAAGTTACGGACTACTGTTCGTTTTGTATCTGCTGGCGTTGCCGATTTTATGCTCGACCGATTCTTCGGGTCCCGTGGCCGCGGCTTTCGCACAAAAATCCCCACTCACTCACAGCGATAATTTCACTGCGCGTAACTCATCCTTGCAACATCAGGGTCATCAAATGCGACGTGACGGTGGCTCCGGTCATGATTCGTCGCATCCCTACAACGAATACACCTGGGAGGTGAACCAGATAAATCCTTGGCTGTCGGCCTGCGACCTGGCGGGTCCAGCTCCTGCCGATCTTCAGGGTAGCTGCGGACCTCCCGAAGTGCCCAAAAACTGCCCAATACAGTGCACAACCAAGTCACAGACCGACGGGGACAGGGCTTTTCACGAGGTTATTGAGCGCCTCGGTGTGCACGATAGGGCGAAAACCGGCGCCGGTGGTTCTAGATGGCGGCCGGCTGGGACGACCACCACCATTAACAAAAAGAATAATAATAGAGACGAAAACGGGAATAAGAGGACGGAGGAGACCGTCACGGCTCCGGAACAGTGCCTTTTTTACCTCGAGGAGTCGCACAAGAGGAACATCTGCCGTGATAAATTCGGCCGTGGCAGTTCGTTAAGTTTTTCAAACCCGCGGGAGAATCGGTATTGGTTCATGAGTGGCCTGCGTTTGCGGCATTGCTGCGAGCATCCGGTCGTTAACGCCCTGGCACCTGGCAAGGGCGGACCTCTCGAGGACGTTTTGAACGGTGGACGGAAATGCGCTGAGGCCTTGGACAAGCTCCTTCTCGTCGACGCCCTCGCCGCCAGACTTCACTGCGAGTTCGAGGAGGTACTGGCGCGCTACGACTGCGCCCAGCCCTACTCGGTCATCCACAACTGCACCCACTGCAAGGTATTTACATCACATATTTTTTACAATCAACCACGAAATGCTTTACTATCTATGATTTAACAAATTTGTCTGTGAGTAAAGTTCTATGATAATTATACATAGGGTAACATGATTTTTGTTATTATAAGAAAATGTGTGTTGCTGTAATTTGCGATTTATATCACTTTGGGAATAAACTGCGCCAACTATTATTTTAGGTCAGTGTCTTCATGTAATAATAGTTGTGATATCATATAGTCGCATAATAATCGTTTACAACTAAGCCGAATTGATACTATAACAAAGTCTGCTTTTTTGTGGTAGCAAAACGCTTCAGTTAGAAAATGCTGCTATGATAATAAACCGGTTTATAAAAAGATCAAATGCATTTGAATTTATAAGTTTCCACGCATAGACCCACTCGATGTTAACGTCGTTGAGAAAACTGAAATTTAAAGATTGAAATGAAATTTAAGATTGAAATTTAAATATAGGATTTTCATTTCACTGGCCGATTTACCCTAGTTTCTAAGTTTTTCGAACGTGAATCGAAGAAATTATAGGACGTATGTCTTTTAAACTATTTTACTTTAGATATCACAAGGTCTTATATCCTATATTTGTTCACAAGCGGCAACACGAAAAAAAAACATTGGATACAACGATCAAACAGTGAAAATATTTCTCTGACAATTTGTCTGAAAAACTCTAACTGGACCGTTTCAGTGACTTTCAGAGATTTTCCTACATTTCTTTCAAAGTTTCTCTGATATTTTCTGAAAATCGTTGCAATTTTCTCCGCA
The DNA here is from genome assembly GCA_964016905.1 of Perithous albicinctus. NCBI lineage: Eukaryota > Metazoa > Arthropoda > Insecta > Hymenoptera > Ichneumonidae > Perithous > Perithous albicinctus. The sequence goes on from OZ024697.1 coordinate 4,574,700, forward strand.
CAAACTCCAGCAGTTACAATTTATCAGAGAAATTCAGAGCGTTTTCTGGAAAATGATGGAAAATTCCGATTTTTTCAGATAAAGTATGTCCAGCGAAAATCCGAGAAATATCTGCTTCCCTTGGAAAACACGAGTTCGTAGAATTTCACAGAGCTTACGAGTTTTTCTAAGATCTACTTGACCTGTTACTCGTACGAATGGTTTTTAAATATAAAAGAGAAATCAGTTTAACATATCAACGAAGTTCATAACTTTTCAGAGAATTCGGCAAGGAAATCAGAGATTTTTAGAAAAATCAGGAATATTTAGTTTCAGAGAAACCATTGACTTTCTCTGAAAAGTGCGAAAAGTGATAGAAATTCAGAGAAATTTTCCGAAATTTTCAGAGAAATATTTTCATCAGGGTAGACAGCATTTTATATTTCCCTTGTCTATGGGAATACTTCCGGTATGTAACACGCTGGATCTGTATTCGCGTAAAGCCAATGTTGTGTATGTTCGGAATACAGATATTATGTTTCGCTGTGAAATGTAGAAAAGAAACATTTTTGGTAGTTACACCCTCACACACGAATGAGAGACACAAGCTCGATTTGCAAATAGAGAAGAGGAATATCATTCCCCAGCCGTTAAACCTTGTTTACTTATTCGACGCTGCGCGTATATACATCGATTTGTTATCGTTAGTTTCCCGCGTTCGGTGCAAAATTGCCGATTGGCAACCAGCGGCCTCTATTTTATTGGGACCGTTTCATTACAACGAGAATAAAAAGAAACTTCATTTCCTGTTTGGGGGCGCGTACATCTGTATATGTTACTGCTAATTTTGCGGTCACGAAAATCGGTACAAAATTCTTGATTGACAACGGCAACAGTTCAATGGTGGCTCTATATATGTCGTTATCATTTCCATGCGAATCACACAGTTTCATTTCATTCGTATTATTTATTTCGACTGGTAATAACTACCGCCTTGTGGTCAATGAATAATAGGTAAACCGGTATAGAAAAAACTTCAGTTCACCTTGCGATTGAATTTCTGATTATTTCTTCCCACTTGTTATCGTCAAGGACCTACTCGAAACAGCAGCGCAGCGTGGGTCGACAATACTATTTTTTTTACCGTGCAGCAATATACTGTTCTGTAGTTCAGCAGAGTTTTCCCATCGTCTCATTTATTGGTCATACAAACAATGGCAATTTAATAAATTTACATCAAAGGATCACCTAAATTGTGAATGGAAAAATGTTTTTTATTGGTGATACTGTAGCTCAAAAAAAAAAAAAAAAAAGCATTAAAACCCCATAAAGTGAATACCAAGTATTACAAATGAGGCATTTGTAATAACTGGCCAACTCAGTAAGCGTTTAACCCTAACCCTTTCCAATTCACTCTATAATTTTTATACTATTCTATATGCTTGAAAAAAACACAATTTTATTTTAGATTTTTTTGTACTGAAACTTTTTTTCATGAACTTTTTAAATAAAAATTGTTTGCCCCAATTTAAACATTTCACATTTTTCTCCAAAATCTTGTATTAGATATAAACATTTTTGAGCTTTGATCAAGAGTGGGCAGTCGTTTGCGTCGATTTTTTAAGCCATTTTTTTTTCGAAAAAAAGTAATTAAAAATGAAAAAAAAAGTGAAACGAGACGTTACTTCATGGTCTCGGTTGTTGCGTAAACATTATCAAAACTCAAAAACTTTTATATCTAATACAGGATTTTTTAGAAAAATTTCAAATTGGGGCAGAATAAATAAATTTAAAAAATGTAATGAAAAGAAGTTTCAAGAAAAAAAAAAAAAAATGAAAAGTGTTTCTTCGAGCCTACAGAATAGTATAAAAAATTATAGAGCGAATTAAAAGAGGTCAGGTTTGAACGCTTACTGTGTTGGCCGGGAATAACTGAAATGTACAATGTTGTGCAGTTGGACTCTATGAGATGAAATGTCAGATCTTTCATTCGTCGTAGTTTTTGGATCAAACCATCCAACGGATTTTAGCGATCGAAGTTTTATTTTGTTCGTGAGAAAATGCTTTACGGTCTGAAGATACGTATTTTTATTTCATCCGTTTAAGACAAAGTTATGAATTTTAATGTGTAAACAAATTTTGTATTTATTTTTAACTTTCAGAATGATGAATTACGATTAAATCAATTTTTACTGCATGCTAAATTTCAATATTTGAACCGGAAAAAAGAGGGTCTTTTTACTATATTAACAAAATTAGATTTCGATAGTTAAAATCCCCTAACTGATTCGATCCGAAAACTGTATCAAGCGTAGCAAAACACAAGTTCCTTCAGATAATGAGCCTGAAATATTGCCATTTTTACAATATTTTATTACTTTTATATGACTTTATATTTTGTTGTTACTTTTTCATACTAAAATGCTTTAGTTGGTTTATATATATGCTGCCTGATTTATAACTGATTTATAATGTCGGTCTATAATTCGGCGTCTATGTAAAACAAGAAACATGGAATCGAAATCGAGAAAAAAAAACAAATAGCCACTTTTTAAATTCTAAATTCTAAATTTCGTGTCTTCTAAATTTTCGTGTGTATGCACTACATGAGATATAGAGTCGAATTAGGAAATTAATAAACCAATTTTCTTATTAATTTAAGGTGCGTCGATCCCCTTAAAAAATATACTTTCAAGATTACTTTGAAATATATTTATTTTTGGGTCGTCGCCTAAGAAAGGCGGTGTCATGTAAAATAACGGCTTAAATCACTACAGTACTTCAAAATAAAGCCGTAACAACTCATTATGATATATCTACAAGGTTTGCATGCAGTTATAAAACGTGTGAGCGCAGAGAGTTCGCAATACCTAGTAGATTGATGCATTTTAGTTGCGCGTCTTGATGGTCGTCAATTTCGCATCGTGGTGAAATTCATCCACCCTCTTGTCCCACGTTGCACATCACTTACCCCTATGAAATGGAGAACGTACGTGACACAATTTTCCCTTAAATGCGAAAATTCATAGGCACAAGTATCCGCTTTGGAATAATTAGCTTCGCGGCCATTAACGAAGCCGCGAATCAATATTCCCACACCGCGCATTACTCCTTGTTGCTTTAATCGTTCGTGATGTACTTTTTATCCAGCAACGTATTACACATGGGGCATTCCATCTGGTTTCAATCTGGGTTTCATCCAATTGGGTCCGCAACTTTTATATGATTGACATAACTCTATAAAAAGCACTTATTCAATTTAATTTTTCATTTTTAATTATCTACGATTTTTTTAGTACGAATTATCGATAGTCACATTTTAATAAACTGAATAAATGTTGAAGAACCGTTTTTGGATAATAAACATTTTTGGTAACCGAGCCGAAGTGGCCCGGTGACTCCTTCTATTTTTTTTTAGGTTTTTTTCTACAAAAAAAAAGCTGCAAAATAGAAATTTGCACATTAAATTTCATTTTTCAAAAAGCTACCTCTGTGAGGAAGTTTATTTATTAATTTTGGCTTCCTCATAGAGGAAGCTTTGTGAAAAATGAAATTCAATAACGAAGCAATGTGCAAAGTTTTACTTTGCAATTTCTTTTTAATTAGCAGTTTTTCTAATTTGTTACCTCCATATTTTTGGTAGTTAGAGGTGCAACAACACAAAATGAAATCACAATAATTAAATATTAGTTTCTACTTTACTTGCGTGCAAAATGTTATATATATCCATCGTGCCGTTCTGAAGTTATGGGCAATGGAATTTTGATATTTTCGGTCATTGAATATAATAAATGCAAATCTCTATAAAATCTTAACTACTTTCTGAATTTTCCCTAAATTTAGTATTAAACATTAACACGCTCGATTTAAGTTTTATGCAAAATTTTAGGTCAGTTACTTGAACCGAAAATGCGAATTCCTATAAAATCTTAACTACTTTGTCGACTTTGCCCAAGTTTGGTATTAATCATTGACATACTCTATTTAAGTTTTATGCAAAATTTCAAATCAGTTACTTAATCCGTGCTCGGGTTATTGCATTTTCAAAAAAATCACGAAAATTTAAAAGCTCCATAAAATTTGAACCGCTTTTCCGATTTCGGTCAAATTCAATACCAAACAACATTAAATGTACCTACACTTATGAAAAACTATTTAGCAAAACGTCGCAAATTTTACGAAAGTTGTACCATTCACGCCCCTTTTTTGAAAAATTTTAAACGCTGTTAAATCAAAATTTCTCCATACATTTTGTCAAAAATTGTAAGAATCAAAGACTGGCTGCTGTTTTACCTGTGTGCTAAATTTCAGCTCATTCGGTTGAACTATTTTTGAGTTACAGGTGATTGAAATTTCGAAGACCTGGGGCACACACACACATACATACGCACATTTTTTCTAAATTACTTTTCTCGATGTTTTGGACCATTCTAAGTGCCCTAACATGAAAATCTCGAAAAAAACTTCTCGAAAACAAAGCTTCCTCTATGTAGAAGCAAAAATGGAAAAAAAATTGGAAAAAAACAGTAACTTTACGATGGTCAGCAACTATTTCCAATGTATGTATATTTTATTTCATAATGAACATTAAATAACCATTAATAAAAATGCCTAATTTGAGATTATTTAAGCAAAACCCCAACGTTTATTTGAAAACATCTGAAAAAATTCTCAAAAGTCATGTGTTGTATACAAACATTTTTTAGCTGCTGCCCATTGTAAAGTTACTATTTTTTGTATTTTTTTACATTAAAAAAGATACCGAAAAAATATATGGAATCGCTGGCTCACTTCGGTTTGGTCATCAAAAAACTTTATTAAAAAAAAAAGAATTTACAGATTTTTACAATGTGTTCCATAATTTGTTAAAAAATCGTACATAATTAAAAATGTGTACATTTTTTCAAAATTACTGCCTTTTAGAGTTATGTAAATCATATAAAAAATTGCGGACTCAATCGGAAGGGTCCAGGATGAAACCCAGGTCAAAACCAGGTGGAATGTCCCATATGGAAAAGCTAACTATAATACTTTTAAAAAAAACAGCATTTTTAATGCTATTTAATACTTTTTTTAATGCTAGACGTCGAGTTTCAATCTCTGATGTGTCAAAATAATGTGGAAATTGCATCTGTTCTTTTGCTTTTTCACCATCTGTTTTACAATAGGAAAATAATGTCTTCAAGATAGAATAAAAGTTTCCCTTACAGAGGTACTGTAACCCTCAAAAAGGGGAGGAATTTGTAGCTGCCGGAAGGATCTCGATTTCTTTCTCGCACTCTTTCGCTGTCTGGCCCAATACGTATCGTCACTACTTATACGTTCCAGGCACTCTCGAGTCACTCACGTGCCAAGACAAATGGCCGTCTTAGTTCCGATATATCGAGTGTTGGATATTGAACTATATTTGCCCTTGTCGAGCCTGCTAACATTGACATAAAAATCTTTCGCGAAGAGCACACAGACATGTTTAAATCTGGATATACGAAATGCTATCTGGAAAAGTATCATATCCGATTATAAATAAAAACGTTGATATTCGCGAAGAAACGTCAATAGAATAAAATATGTCGATTGGCTATATTTGGCAATACACGTTTTTTTGTCCATGTGTTTGCTTGTCTCTTTAGCTTTTTTTGTGAATATATTTTTACGAATGACGTAATACAGATTTTATTATTGATTTCGAATAGCAAGAGCTCTTCCTGAACTGATAATGCTTACAGTAGCTAAAAATCCTGCAATCTCAATGGAATTGATGTGGACTTTTGATAATTATTGATCCGTTTTATCAGTTGACAGTTACATTTTTTACTGGCAGGTAAAACTTTTAACAGGTTTTACGATTTTTACTTTTTTCTGCACTTGGATGACAAACCGTGAGAAACAAAATTGTCTATATAAAATTGTCATCGGATATTTACTTGCAGAGATGTTTGCAAATTGATTTCTCATTATTTTACAGCTTTTTTTGGTTCCTCGCAGAGGAAGCTTTGTTTTCGTGACATTTTTTTCGAGATTTTCATGTCAGGATACACAGAATGGTTCAAAACGTCCAGAAAAGTGGTTTAAAAAATGTCTGCATGTATGTGTACATGTGTGAGTTTGTACTAGGCTTCGAAAATTCAGTACATAACTTATAACTGAAGAATCATTCACGCGATTGAGCTGAAATTTGGCACACAAATGAAGTTGGTGCCACGCTTTGACTGTTGATTTTTAACAAAATGTATGCGGGAATTTTGATTTTATAGCTTCTTGAATCTATAAAAAAAAGGGCGTGGTCGCTCTACTTTTCGTAAAATTTACTATATTTTGCTCAATAGTTCTTCATAAGTGCAGATACATTTAATGTTGTTTGGTATATTGAATTTGGCAGAAATGGGAAAAGTGGTTCGGATCTTATGGAGCTTCGAAATTTTCGTAATTTTTTTGAGAATAACTCGGGAACGGTTTAAGTAACTGATCTAAAATTTTGCATAAAACTTAAATAGAGTGTCTATGTTTAATACTAAATTTAGGCGGAATCGATAAAGTAGTTAAGATTTTATAGAAATTTGTATATTCGTCGCAAGTTTCTATGAAATATTTATTCATATTTTTTTCTTTTAAATGCTATACCTCGAAAATAGTTCAAACAGCTGATTCAGAATTTTGCATAATCCAGAGAATTATTTTTCACAAACTTTCTCTATGAGAGAGCCAAAATTGATACGGAGATTTGTTTCTTAACCACTTTTCTCGACGTATTGGACCGTGCTGAGTGTCCTGACATGAAAATCACGAACAAATAACTTTTCACGAAAGCACACCTTCCACCGAGGAAGCAGAACACAGTTTTTATTTAGAAAACTGATAATGACATTTTATACACAGATCTCGAAATTACAAATAATTATTTATTCATTTATTTATTTATTTAATTTTCAAACGACTTAAAACCCAATCACAGGCAGATAATTTTTTTTAATTGTAATACGAGTGCAATCAAATATAAATATATAAATATATATATATTTTGGCAGTATTCGTGCATAGCGGCTTAAAATGAACTAAGTAATTAACTAACTAAATAACTAAAGAGATGCATGGGCAGACACTCTAAAACGAGGAAGTGAGTGATTGAAAATGTCGATTAGACTCGCAAATTGATTACTCAACCTAGATAGCCGTGGCAACCAACTATGAAACGTGTAATTCGCTCTAAAGAAAGGCACAATAAATAATTCTGCTTACCTAGTAGATCTATCTTGAACCCGAAAACGATTGCGAGTCCAAAGTGTAGGGCAGTCGAAAATCTCATTTACGGTGCCGTGTACAAAGCCGAAAAAAAACAAATATAGGGGGGAAAAATCGGTTTATAATGATTAGTTTTTTAAAAATTGAATTATTTGGAACAGTAGACTTTAGGTAACTAAATATGGTTTTACGTATGTTTAATCGTATAATTTTAATTGGAGTTTTTCTATAAATTAATTATCTTATACATTTTATTTCATATAATTATATCTACAGGCAAATGATTTATATGAATTAACAAACTTTCCTCGGCTTTGGAGCAGTGGAAGAAAAAATGTCAACCAGAATAGTTTAAAAATCTCATTATTGAAATGGAGATAAAACGAGCTCGGAGGCAAGCCTTCCCGTTGAACTTCAGCTTTGGGTTTTTACACAGACTTGTTTTTTTATTTATTGGGAACTTATCGCTCGGGAGGGGGGTTGGTCCAAATTCGTCGACACTCCTATTAAGAGAACTGGGGTCGTGTAAAAATCATGAAAATTAAATAGGAATAGGAAAGCTCCGTCCGGTCCAAATATAGGCCAACTTCCATTTCAAGATCTCTCGCAAAAGTTGCAAGGAAATTTAGTAAAAACATGTCTCTGCAGGAAAAAATTTAACACAGAAATGGGCATATTTTTTGAGAAAAGTCTTCGAATATAAATTCCTATACTCAGATCAGATAGTCTTCCTAAAAAGAGGGTTGTCCTTGCAAAAGCGATTTGGTCCATCGTTGCAACGTCAACTCTACGAAAACGGCAAAATATTAAAAAAGTATCTGAATCGATGAACTTGTCTACAAAAAGAAATTGCACTTAAAAAAAAACATTTGTTTAATCAATGTGTATGAAGGTAAAGGTTTTTTAAAATCTACAATTGCTGCACCATTTTATTTTCATGATTCTTAGGTAACTTGGTCCCCTTATGGACCACTCTAATTCATGTTGACTGCAATGCTTTAAATGGACCACAATATAAAAAAGTAGTAAGTTCGTTAAAAAATATTTACAACTGCTATCAACGTTACTAATATTTACATTGAAAAATTTAGAAGCGGATGGTTGTGATACAGTTTACTGTAAAAAGGCTTAGAAATAGGACTAATATTTTCAGGTTTTTTTCTTTTTTTTTTTTGACGTGTTCGGTTAAAAGTGTAATACTCTCATATTATATAACAAAGCTCGCGATCTTATCGGATCGGCTTCAATCCATCGAGTCTTTCGCTTTTAAGCGTGTAATTCAATTATCACGCATCAACCAGCAACACTTGTACTAGGATCACGTTTAACGAGCTCTCGCAGCGAGTAAAACTTTAACAGCGTCACTGTAATAGTTTGTACATTGTACGAACCAGTGGTATAACGTTGAAACATTTTAACACACTGCAACACAAGCCGACATTTCGAACCATTATGCAGCTAAATGATCCGATGCCCCCTAAGTACCTTACAAAAACTTAATTTTCGTGCGACAGGAAGGTAAGTCCGCGAGCCACGAGTACAAGCTGGCAAAACCACGTTGATGAGTTTATGACCAGATGAAGCGACCCTAATGCCTCCTGCACGTCTCGTTTTACATCAACTTTTCAGTGGGTTGAGCTTAGGTAGCTACGAGAGGATTTGGATTGATGGAAGTCAGGCGATTACTTATGCCACGGCTCGATGAGAAATTACCCTATTAGCCCGAACATGTTTCCTCTTTCCTACTAACGCTGTTTCGTAGCTCTTATTTATACAGCTTTTAACAACAGAAAAAAATAATAATAAAATAAAATAAAGTTGCAAAGTAGAACCTTGCACATTGCTTCCTCATATAGAATTTGTTAAAATTGTAAAAGTTGTAAAGAGGAACTTGGAGCATTTTCATTTTTCACAAAGCTATCTCTCTGAGGAAGATTATTTATCAATTTTGGCTTCGTCATAGAGGAAGCTTTGTGAAAAATGGAAATGCTCAAAGTTCTTCATCACAACTTTTATAATATTAACAAATTCTATATGAGGAAGCAATGTGCAAAATTCCAAGTGTGCAAACTACTATGCAAAGCTCTACTTCTACATTGCATCTTTTTTCAGTTTCAATTAGCAGTTTTTCCAATCTGTTACCGCCATATTTTTGGTAGTTAGAGGTGTAGCAACACAAAATGAAATTACAATAATTAAATATTAGTTTCTACTCTACTTTCCTGCAAAATTTCATATATATCCATCGTGCTGTTTTGAAGTTATGGGCAATCGAATATTGATACTTGCGGTCATTAAATATTAAAAAATGTAGAATCTATAAAAAAAACAAACGATGGTGCACACGGCTCCGAAACGCCGAAAGTTTTGGCTCACCTGCTTAACTTTTGCGGAAGTTAGAGCGAAAATCTACTTTTTTTGAAAAATTCAAAATAGCGTAAATTCCGTACGACTTAACCGATCATCACCAAATTTAGTAAGTAGCAGCGTTGTATGTTATTTTTCGTCTGCAGAATATTTCAGTTTGTTTGTCGAGATTCGACGTGATTTAGAGCAAAATTAATTCTTTTCGAAAAATTCAAAATTCTTTAAAATCCGAACCGCGTTACCGATTTCGTTGAAATTCAATACCAAACGTCATTAAATGTACCTAAACTTATGAAGAACTATTTAGCAAAATATCGAAAATTTTACGAAAGTTAGAACATTTACGTCTTTTTTTTTTTTTAATCAAAAAGCTACAAAATCAAAATTTGTCCGTATATTTTGTCAAAAATTGTAATAATCAAAGACGGGCTGCTGCTTCACTTGTGTGCCAAATTTCAGTTCAATCGATCGAACTGTTTTTGAGTTATAGGTGATTGAAATTTCGAAGACCTGCACGCTTGCAAACACTCAGACAAGCACGTACGTATGCAGGCAAACACACACACACACATACACAAACACACATACACACACACACACACACACACACACATTTTTTCAAAAAGAAAACGCCATTCCATCGGTCAGTCAATAATTCAGAGCTTCTTTTTGAGAAATCTGAAAGAGGGATCCTGGGTATTGCTGAAAGAACGGTCCCTGATGCTAAATTTAAAAAAAATGATAAATCCTACCATCAATTTGTTGGAACATTGAAAGCCTTGTTCTAATCATATAGATTTTCGTTATTGCCAAAGAACGAAAATAAATCGGTTCTTTCTTTTGTCGACTTACATAAACTTATCGAGTCTCCATTACGCAGGCTACCTATTGGAGTGGGTATATCTATAAAACCAGAAGGAAATGAGAGGGGAAAAAGGAGACACCGCAGGGTATAGGTAGCTCGGCGAGTGGGTCGTATATTTTCTTTTTAAAATCCTTTTTCTGGGCGTCACCTTCCGGAGAATGGCTTTCCACAGGAGCCACAGGCAACAGTACGGAGAGAACCTGGTATGTATATAAAGTCGCAAGTGCGGCAGCGGGGGGGGGGGGGTCCCTCCGGAAGGCGTATCACGATTATACAATGACGACGTATATATATTTGAGACCGGGGTTGCATGTGTCACTGTTTGCTTTTTATTTTTTTTCAATTTGGCTGAGTACATGGGATTAAAAACAACACCACTTTTTTGGTGTGTTTCTTGTTAGACAATCTGGAAATTCGTATTCCTTACTCAATCATCGCTATCCAGGCAAACATTTTTTCATAAAATGGTCTGATCTGCGTTGGAGCGAGGCAGTTTTTAGATCAGTTGGGTAAAGAAAATAAAGTGTATAAAATCTTTATAAGAATCGTGTTTCGTATTATCGCCCATTAATGAGGCAGTAATTGAAATGTCTCTTTTTTATCTGTAGTCACTTTTAACACATGTTGAATCCACACACATTGCGTGTATTAATAGACTTAGGTTATAATGCATGTGAAAATAACTATATGTTAACGTGTTGAAAGAAGACAATTGTTTTTGGAGCGAAACTAGAATATTTTTCCTTACACCCTTAATCGAGCATGACGAAATTATAAATGGCAGGAACTCAGCATCGTAAAATTGTACAAAATTGATTTTCACACAACGAATGTTGTAAAACTGTTCACAGTAGTATACCCATCACACACGTTCAACACGACAGAGTTCTAATACGCAGCCCTAGTTCGACAACGGCACATTTCGACACAGCCGTAATTCGAAACGGCGAAATCTCTACACTAGGGATGTGCATGAGCGCTAAAATGCTCGAGCGCTCACTGCTCAGTTCGCAAAATTAATGCTCGAGCATGCTCGAGCGTAATATGAGCGTTCGTTCCGCTCAAACGTTCATTCGTCTCGAGCGCTCTTGTCAGTCGCAACGAGCGGCTCGAGTGCTTCATCGACACGAGCGGCTGGGTCGTTTATTTAACGCACGATCAAATATAATTCTCAGTATTAAGTATTTGTGTGGTGGCAAATCAGGGAACACGGGATGATGGGAATTAGCGAATCAGGACTCATGTCGACCTGGGTCTGTGTAGAGACTTGTCGGTATGAAGTAGTTCTGTTTAGAAATATGGCGTGTCGAATTGGTGCTGTTTACAGTTTCGTCGCGACCCAGACTTATTGTTTCAAAGTATCGGCAAGCATGCGCTTCGTCTACAAGTTTTATGTGTACAAGTCTTGTTTCGTCTCGTGTACAATTTCATCGTGCTCAATTAAGATTATGCAGAAAAAATTGGTGTTCAACTCGTGTGGACATGGGTTTTGTAACAACCGAGATGCAGCGCCATACAAACGACCTTAATTCTAATTTTCCGTGCGACAACTAACCCCGGTCTCGTCTACTGATAGTAAATGGTACGGGAGATATGTCTATAGACTGTGCGGCAACAGCATTCGTGAAAGTAAGCGGGTTAAAGGGAGATAGAGAGTAAAGGAATAAAATAGATTGTAGAAGAAAGAGGGTTCACGCTAACGCCACCAGGTTATTCATCATATATAATGTCCGTATAGATGTGAGCGTATAACCTCGTCGGTCTAGGAGGAAGGAGTAAAATTTATGCGATATTAAGGGCGTTCCCGATCCGGTTACAGCGGGAGCTCAGCTATGAGAACCGGCGGTATCGCGTAATCTGGAAGTACAGGCAAAGTGCGCGCGGGAATTTGCAAGCAAGCATGCGGAAGCCGAGGAGAGCCAAGACAAGAGTTGGAGAGTAGCAGAGAGGTGGCAGCACCAGCGAGCCTTCCTTCTTTGCTACAAGAGGGTAAAGCCGTGATGGTGAAAGTGAGGGGAAAGAGGATAAGATCATCGGCGGTGAAAGGGGGGAGGGGGAAGTGGGGAGGGCAAGTGATAAAGTAGAGGCCGGGTTTCAAACAAGGCAAGCGGATAGATACGTAAGTTAGGTTGGGAGGCGGCAGCAGTGTCCTTAATTGAGATCATCTTCCCGCAAATAGTTACATCTATCTATCTATCTATCTATCTCGGCCTCTTTCGTGTCTTCGTTTTCTACCTCGTTCTCTACCTACTTCACCTGTCGTCCTACATTATTGCTACTTGCTTTATGTATCACAAACAATTTTTTTTCTCGATTTTTAATGCCATTGCGATTGGTATTATTCGAATGCAGTTTGAAATACCAATTTTGAAATAAACAAAAATTAACTACATATTAAAGGGAGCAGAGTCAGATTAAAATTTACTCAAAATCGACTTTTTTGGCTGTTAAATTTTGATGCATGTAATCTATGTTTAAAATTATAAAACGAAAATCGAAAAAATGCTTGAATTCTAAATAAAAAAAGAAAATTATTTTTAAATAGTGTGTTGAAACGATGACTAAACTTTTGTATACAAATATCAAATGATTTTTTTTAGTTACTGTTCTCCTAAGCACGCATTACGCACGACATTACACAAAATGAATTAAAACATTATTTATGTATTAATGAATTGATTATTTTTTATCAATTTGTGAAAATGACAAATTGGGTTGTTTTTCTCTAAATTTGTAGTTAAACATCTTTTTTATAATTTAAGCGGGAATTTTTAAATACTGATCCATATGCACTTACACAAGTTTAAAGATATTTAAATAGAAAACATAAGATAAATGGTTATCAACATGTGAAAAATCAACAAAGATGAAACATTTATTTAATTTACAAAAACACATATTTTAACTTCGTGAAACATTTAGAACAATTTTCTTTATTCATTTTGGTTAGATGGATAACCTTTATTTTATTAAATACTACGACCAAATCTATCGAAGAGATGGATTAGCCATTTTCCCTGTTTTTGTAGTCTATCCATTTTGTCTTAAATAAAAATTCTGTCATATTTGAAGCAAAATCGAGATGGACCCGCAAGTTAATAAAAAAAAAAAAAGATATCTTCATTCCTCTAAAAAAATGCACAAAAAATTGATGATACTGGGCGTCTGTAGAAAAATTTTATTTAAAAACCATTGAATACTCTACGTTTTATGTTGGTATCTTTTTTTGTATCAAGGTTCATTTCCAATATACAGTGAATTTTTTTAAAACTTGAGTACAGTATGAGATTAATAAATTTGCCGCCTTTCTTTACACTCTAAAAAACTATTAGTTTTTTACTTTCTTATCACATACAGAGTATGTAAAAGAAAAAATATTGCGGAGTCTCTCCGCGACGTTCAAGCCCATCGGATGTGTCTACTCGAGGGCGTACGCAGAGTGTTTACTATCCGAGCTAGTGTTTATAGTGTTTACAGTGCGAGTGACGAACCTATTATACAGTGACAAATCGCTAGGTTAGAAAAAAGATACCTGAACCAAGGCGGATTCTCTGACTACAGGGAGTTCACCGTTAACCGACCAAAGCAACGATGATCAAACATCAAAAACTAAATTATTCCAACCCTGCTAAGTCAGAGATATTTCCTACGAAAGATCAGGCAGTTATTGTTGATGCAGTACAAGATGCTCAACTCAATGATTATGTGTTAGCTTTCGCCGCGAAAGTACAAGCAGAGCACATACGCTTCGTTTCTAAGATCTCCAACGAAAGAATTTGCGTGTATCTAGCAAACAAAACATTGGCCGATGATCTGGTCGAGGTACATAAAACGATAACAATTCGAAACGAAGTCCTTCCTATAAGGCCACTCATAACGAGAAACAAGCGCGTTGTACTCTCAAACGTTCCACCTATTATCCCACACAGTATCCTTGAGAATAAGCTAAAGTCACTTAATATCGAAATCGCTTCTCCCATCACATTCCTCCGTGCTGGACTCAGTGATCCACAATTCTCTCATATAATGGGCTTTCGCAGGCAGATATACGTAAATCCAGCTGATGTTCCCAAGCTTCCCGAGTCATTTCAGATAAACTTCGATGAAACGAACTACTGGATCTACGTCACACCAGATACCGTAGGCTGTTACCGTTGCAAGGATGAAGGGCATTTAGCTAGGAACTGTCCTACTCTGTCACAGATTAACACACAACAGGCAACGCAAGACAGCTCACAGAGCTCACAGAGCCCGCAAAATATGGAAACATTGAATCAAATAGGAGATAAACCAAGCAAGAGTTTGAAAAGACCACTGTCATCGAGCTCTAATTCTCCGACTCTGTTAACATCGATCCCCGACAATACCGGTGGTAACGCTGCTGCATACGATCCGGACCTCTTCAAGTTCCCGAAGCTCCGCAATCCAAAGAAAATGAACAAGAAGGTGACGGAAGCACCTCAAGCAGGAAACAAGTACGAAGAATCGCTCGCGATCATCAAGGATGTAATTGTAGGCAACCCAACGGAGTTCCCCTTGAATTTCCTGCAATTTAAAAATTTTCTCGAAAAAACTCAGGGAAAAGAAAATATTCAAGACGTGTTGGAAGAATTCGAACTAGATAACTCCACAGTAATTGATACCCTACTAAAATTGTACCCGATCATACCTGAACGCGGCCTAAAAAGCCGTTTCACGCGGCTCACAAAAAAGCTGAAAGCGGCCACCGAAATGGAGATAGGGTTTGAGGACGGATCCACCTCGGAAGGCGATACGCCTGCCTAACAACGGAAATTAGAGTAACAAAATAACAAATGCATCTGCTACAGTGGAATGTAAATGGATTCTATGCCAGACGCGAAACTCTTGAAGTCTTACTTAATAAAGTGGATCCGGCAATAGTGTGTCTTCAAGAAACTAACTTTAAAGGAGAACATTGCTCGCGTATGCGACGATACAATAATTTTCACAAAAACCGTATAAACCCAATTCATGCTAGTGGCGGTGTAGCAGTTTTTGTCCGCGATAACATACCAGCAGAGGAAGTCGTAGTAAACTCAAACCTTGAAGTGACTATTGTATCGGTATCTATACCGCAAAAAATTGCTATATGCAATGTGTATATACCAAACAGCTGTCCCGTCACGCAAACGGAACTGGATGACCTGACCCTCCAACTACCAAAACCATATTTAATATTGGGCGATTTTAATGGTCACAATCGCCTGTGGGGAGCAAGTAAGACAGATACACGTAGAAAAATGATAGAACGATGGCTAAATAACCAGGATCTCTCACTGCTAAACTCAGAATTGGCCACTCACTTTAATTGCTCATCGGGAACTTTTAGCTCTATCGACTTGAGTATCTGTTCACCAAATATAACAGACATGATCGACTGGTGTGTAGACGATGACCTTAATGATAGTGACCACTATCCAATACACATCAATTTGGGAAATTCAAACGAAAAATCTCCGCACTTAGACGCGCCCATTACTTGGATATTCGGAAAAGCTGACTGGGTTGACTACCAACATCAATTTCTTCACCTTTGCAAGGAGTTACCGACCCTGGGAGCTCAAGACGAACGTAACATAGATGCATTTCTAGAGTCCTTCACGGATATAATTAACAAAGCTGCAAATCTTACAATTCCTAAAACATCTGGAAAATCAAAAAAGAAAGGAGTCCCCTGGTGGAATTCAGACTGCGAAGAGACTTCAAAAGCAGCCAAACATGCCTTCAATGTTTACAAGCGTCATCGTACAACGGACGAGAAAACTGAATTCAAAAAACGGAGATCCATAGCTCGAAGAACCAAGCAAATCGGAATCCTGGAAAAAACACGTTAGCGCTTTGACCCGACACACACCAACTGACGATCTCTGGAATGCGATCAAACGTATTGAAGGACGCAATTACTCCGCTAGGGCACCCTTTATTATGGACCCAACCGGGGATGCCAAAGACAAAACCGAAGACATAACGAATCTCTTAGCGGATACGTTCGCAGCAAATTCGAGTGATTCGAACTATGACGAAAACTTTTCAAATTTCAAAAGAGAAATGGAACCACGAATCAACAATAAGACACAACAGGCGATATATGAGGACGTAGGAGATCCGATCAACTCCCCGATCTGCATGGAAGAGCTGACGATAGTTCTACGACTCTGCAAAAAAACCAGTCCGGGACCCGACGGTATACCGAGTATACTAATCAAACATCTTCCGCCTCAAGGACTAGAGCTTCTCCTGAATATATATAACTATATGTTTTTAAACAACACATTTCCTAATACATGGAAACTGGCAACAATAATTCCAATAGCAAAATCGGGGATAGACCGCACCATCGCTACCAATTATCGACCAATAGCTCTCACGTGCAATTTATGCAAAATCCTCGAGAAGATACTAAACCGCCGATTAAAATGGACGCTCGAGCACAATGGGTGGATTTCACCACTCCAAAATGAATTCCGGCAATTTAAATCAACAACAGATCATCTTGTACAGCTAGAAACACACATCTGTAACTCCCTGGCCAACAAAGTAAACGTAATAGCAGTTTCCTTGGATATAGAAAAGGCGTATGAAATGGTCTGGCGCCACAAAATTATTGATATCCTCATTCAAAGAGGCTTCAAAGGACACATACTCGCTTACGTTAACAACTTTCTGAGTAACCGGACGATACAGGTAAGGATCGGGACAAGTGTATCTGATATTCGCACGATCCAAAATGGTGTCCCGCAAGGATCTGTGATAAGTGTCACACTTTTCTTGTTCGCTATAAATGATATTGTCTCGTCTCTAAAGCCTCCAGTCAGAGGACTCCTATCTGCAGATGACTTGACCATATTCTGTTCCGGAAAAAACGTCAATAACATTCAAAATCTTCTTCAAAGCACCCTTGATACCCTCTCGGAGTGGACAGACAAATCAGGTTTTAAGTTCTCGCAAAGCAAAACAGAATATACTCTGTTCACGAGGTCTCCAGTAGAACAGCGGAAACCCTTGGAATGAACCCTAAAAAATTCGAATCTTCGAAGAGTATCGGCGATGAAAATTCTCGGCATCATCTTCGATTCACGTCTATCATGGGCACCACACATCAAGACATTGAAAGTCCAATACACAACAAGGATGAATGTGCTAAAATCATTAGCATCGAAAAATTGAGGACCCGACAGAAGCATATTACTTAACATCTACAAGTCAATAATTGGAAGTAAACTCGACTATGGAGCCGTCATCTATGGCTCTGCATCGGAAAGAACACTCCGGATTTTAAAGTCCATCCAAACTACCGCGATCAGACTGACAATTGGCGCATTTCGCACTAGCCCCAACATCAGCGTACTGGCCGAAAGTGGCGAACCACCTTTGAGTTTAAGACGAGCGGGACTGACTCTGACCTACGCACTAAAATATTTGACCCTACCGAATGTACCCGCGCTTCAAGATGTCTATACTGAGCAGGAACAACGCTACGACGAAAGACCTCAAATTCCGCGGGCTTACATGATCCGATTGAAAAAACTCACAGCTGAACTCGACATTAAAATTCCAAGTATCTATCCGCGATCGATACATCCTCTACCACCATGGAACCCGCCGGATATAAATATCGATCTTGACATCGCGCTCACAACTAATGGAAAAAAAAACACTACCTCAGTTGAGTACATTAAAATTTTCACAAATTAGTCACCGAAAAGTATTCAAACCCCATTAAAATATATACAGACGGCTCGATTAGCGATGGAAAATGTGGATGTGGTATAGCCGTCGATGACCAGGTGCTGTCAATGAGACTACCCGATGCCTACACGATCTTTTCCTGTGAAGCCTACGCAATAATGCAAGCCCTGACTATCATAGAACAAGTAAATATATACCCAGCGGCCATCTTCACGGACTCACTATCGACCTTAGAAGCATTTAAAAATGTACAATCTACCGACAAACTCGTCCAAGATAGTCAGCTAAAAATCGATAACCTACAAAAAGTATCTAAGGCAATATCCCTGGTATGGATTCCTTCTCACCAAGGAATCATCGGCAACGAAAGGGCGGATGAAGCAGCGAAAGCAGCCACGTTGAATGCTAATAATACCATAGCAGATACACCGATCACCATGTCGGAGTTCAAAAAAGTTGTACACCTCAGAATAAAAGAAAAATGGAATGAAACTTGGAGAGAAAGCGGACCCAGCAAGCTACACGCCATACGGGACACCACTTGGGAAAAAGTTCCAGATTTAGAAAAAAGAAGACACCAGAGCATCGTGAGTAGACTGAGAATCGGGCACACCAACGCGACGCATATCCATCTCATCACCCAGACTACAAGGAACCACTGCTCATCTTGTGACAAACCCCTTACTGTGGATCACCTCTTGATTGATTGCCCAGCCAATCAAATCCACCGTGACCACCTCAAGATTTCAAAAGCAATCAAGGACTGCTTACAGACCAGTGCAATGTGTACCAAGTGCATAGAATTTTGTAAAAGAATTCAAATTTACGACCTTATATAATCTGTAATTGTTCCTTATCTGTTCTTCTTTATCTTTAATTATATATATATATATTTTTTTTTTTCCTTTTTTCTCTTTTTTTTTTCTTATTTTTCTTCTTTTTAGTCGTTAATGACCTAGATGTTGATGCGACTATAAATAAATTAATAAAAAATTTTTTTTTAAATATTGCAATCCAACAACAAATCGACTTCCAGGTTTTTATGGAAATAGACGTTTTAAGTGTCCGAGATTAAAAAAAAAACATTTTTACTCATTTCTGTCTGCCCGTGCCGTCCGTAAGCGCAATAACTTTTGAAAAAAAAAACTGCAGAGTGCACTAAAATTATCTGTGCATCTTCTATGAATTACATGTAGTTTTGGTATTGAAATTGAAAAAGAACCACACATTGCTTTTAGTACTTTAACTGGAATGTAACAAAAAATGTTCACATTTTAGATAAAGTGTACGAAAAGGCCTTTATGTTTTTTTTTCAGAGAAACTTTCTATATATGAAATGTAGTTTTTGTGATACTTAGTGAGGACGTAAGATTAATTGAATAATTCGTAAAAGTTGCAAACACACAACAGAACTCGATATTAATTAGTTACGATCTACAATTAATTAACAAAAATTGTTTTCACTTCGTTATATCCATACATTGGCAAAACGCGTGCATTATGGAAAAAAAGAATGACGCAAGGATGAAAATATAACAACTGGAAAAAGTTGATCGGGTATAGAAATTGCAATTGGCTGTGAAACTTGAGCTGCTGTTGTGGACGTATTCGTAGCTCTCTTGGCTTCGCAGCACGCGCCCTGGCAATTAGAGCTCGTTCCACGGCAATGGCCAAATATTAATCGTGGTAATGGTTATCGATCGATTGAAATGTCAGTATTACTGCCACCGGGGTTTTGTCCGCTAATAGCAGCAGTATTTGTCCCACGTGAGCGTGTAAAGGATATACGGTTGAGCATTAGTAATTTCAGTAATTTCTTCGTCTCCTCCATCCTCTGTTTCTGCTTCTAAAATGGCCTTCGTTGTTTCTTTTTTTTATCATTCGTATCTAGTTACTACTGCTCCCACTACTGTTCCGTGATTTGTGCGCGCCATATCATGGGAAATTTTAATTGCAAATCGAGTTGGCAAAGCCAGGCAGAGCTCAGTCTCGAAACTCTCGGATTCCTAACCAAGAGTGGAATCCTCGAATTTCGAATATGTGCACGATTTCCATCTGGCTTCATCTGCATACATGCCTTTTTCACTTGGGTTGCTTGTCCATTTTCGTGTGTTGTTGCGCTACTTCCCAGTGAGGTCGCTAACATCAGGCTTTTAACATTCCCGGCGTTGTCTTCACGTAGCACTGAGTTTTTAATGACTATTCACTTTTCAGCCTGAAGCAAATTACAAATTTTCGCATTGCTTTAATCTACACTTGGCTTTGATCTAGTTACGCTTAGTTTAATATCGTGCGAGTTGGCTTATCAGCACAAAACAATTTTGTTACCTCATTTTGCGTATTGTTTTAGTATTCAGAACCGAAAATATTGTTGTCCTTAAAAAACTCGTCAGATGTATTTTGTTGAGAGAACTGAATAATTTTGTTGTTATTATTTTGTTGACCGCAAAAAAATGCTTCGAGTGATCAGCAATCGCAAAATAATAGGTTTGTTGATTAACAAAAACGTTCGGTCCTTCGAACCAAATTGCTCAGAAAAGTACTTCGCATCGTGTTACTTCAATAAATTAAACATGTGATAATATATTTACTTGTGCATTTGCAGTGGTTACCAAATCATTTGGTACTACGTACTTAACGACTCATGCGCATGCGCTGAAATAGGGCCAGCATTTTTATCATACTTTTGGTATTCCTGACATCTATTGCCAACATGGTCTCAATTGAAGAGTCGTGCGTACGCCACGCGATTGGTGGTATAATAAATTTTCTGTTATGAAACTTTCTTAGTTTTGTCATTTTTACGTGATTATCATCAGGAGAGCAATTGTAAGTCGTCTCGAACGTCCTATCTCAAATAATAATTACTGGGAGTTTGTCGCATTTTCACCAATCATACCGTGCCTCTATAAATAGATATATAGAGGCAAGAAACGTGCAGGGAGTTTGCGGTGGAACTGGACAGTCCACAATGCCAGGCGACATCTGATTGGCTGCGGCCCTTGGCTAGCCTACCAGATTGGTCAATTCTTCGCGCCGTGTTCAGTTTCACCGCGACCTCCCTGTATATATAAACTGCGAAGAATCGATACGGCATAAGCTATCTACTTTAACATGGGGACTGCGCCCTTTTGTTTCTTAGCCATTTCTTTGTATATCCATAAGGATATTGTCTTCGCCCCCCTGCGCGCTTGGCGGGAAATTAGTTCTACTCTTCAGAGGGGGGTCCCATGGGGCACTTAGAAAAATCAGGGCCTTGGCGTGTCATTTGACTTCGGTCAGCTCGATTGTCCTACACGGCGGCGGTGGTAGTGAGATATTTTTATAATATAAAGAGTGGTGAGAGATTTTTATAATATATCTGTATAAGATATATCTTTTTTCCCGACTGCGCTACAATAGCCTGGTTTTGAGTCTGAAAGTGATCCAATTCGGACCCAACAGATCAGTGCGCACGCGCCGATTTTCCACTCCCACCCACCGGGGCGAAAAGGGGCTGTTCCAGCCCGCCGGGGTAAAATGAGCTTATTTCATATCTTTTTAAATTAAAAAATTGTGTTAAGGATAGTCTCAAGGCATCTCAAAGAGTCGCATTATAAGTATAAGTTTGAAGAAAGTCACGCAAAAATAAACCGAGAAACGATGCGCTAGAATGTGTGTGCGTAGTGTTGGTGAAGAAGTAAGAGCGAATTGAGCGCGGGTCGAGTTTGGAGCGAGAGAAAGAAAAGAGACAGAGATACGAAGGCGTTTAGTCAGTATTACATTATAAAAAGCCTGAAATATTTAGTTACGAGATGTTGTATGCTAATGTATAAGAATAAAAGTTTATATTCATAAAGTTTAAATGTTTTCTTCTTTTTTTTTAAAATAAAAACTAATACATTTCAACACTAGAAACAAAAAACTGTTTTTAGCGAGTGTGGGTTTGTAGTATGAGCCGAAGGCGAGTTCTACAATCACACGAACTAAAAAAAAAGCTTTTACCTCGATTGTTGAACGGAATTTTTCAGTACGATGTCAGAAAAGTGCGGTTTTCGTAAGCGACAATTTGCGAAAAGTGCATTTTTTGCAATTTGCGAAAAGAGACAATCCTGCACGGAGGACTTCCTACGTGCAGAAAAATGCACAAAAATATATTTCAGGCTTCACGGGGTTCAGGGGCGCAGTCCACCTGGGCCGCGCCCCTAGGCCCCGCCGCCTACGTGACCAAACTCGAACCGCGGTTATTTCATAGATTTAGTATCGCGCACAAAATTGTTTGTTAAAATGCCAACAAAAAAATTAGATTGGATCAACAATTTTTTTTTATGACAACAAATCTTTTTTCTGACTGTACGTTCAATGTCTTTTGGTATTGAATTTCGACAAGATCGGCGAAGTGGTTCGGATTTTGCGTGATTTTGAATTTAAAAAAAAATCTTGGATTTTGTTTGTCTAAGGGCCGAATTTTTTAACTTAAGTTCGATCTTAAGATCATCTTGAGTGCCAAGTTTGATTTGAAGAGCAATCTTAAGTTCGAACTTATGTCTAAAAATTCGAGCCTAAGTATCCGTTTGTCTAATAACCGTAAGTATCAAAATTAAATTGAACACAACTGCTATACGAAACGATTGAATCTATGTGAAATTTTGCACGCAAGTAGAAGAGTAACTAATCTTTAATTTTTTTCACAAAGCTTCATCTAAGAGGAAGCCATAATTCATGGACATACGTTCTAGTGGAGGTAAGCTTTGTAAAAATTTTAAAAATAATGATGAAGGAATGTGCAAAAAGTTTCACTTTGCATCCTTTTTATTAGTAAAACAAAAGTAGAAGGGAAAACAGATGAAAAGATATACTCATCGCAGCGAAGAATCGAGAATGAGAGCACGACATCTAGAAGCACGAAGGCGCGAAGATATCTAGATAACGGACAATTTCAACTTGTGGTTTTTATCGTCTAGGCCATAACTCGGAAGCCGTGTGTTGTTATTGCGACAGAGCTGGCAAAAGGACGCTTCAATTTCTAGCCGAGAAGCCAAGTGCAGCAGAGGAGAGAAATGCTCGGGGGGATTTTTCCTCTTTCCCTGTTCTTGTCCTGCTTGCTTGCTTCTG
This sequence comes from Perithous albicinctus, assembly GCA_964016905.1. Classification (NCBI taxonomy): domain Eukaryota; kingdom Metazoa; phylum Arthropoda; class Insecta; order Hymenoptera; family Ichneumonidae; genus Perithous; species Perithous albicinctus. The sequence goes on from OZ024697.1 coordinate 4,597,954, forward strand.
GTGGTTGCTGTGCCATTGCTTTTGGGCCTTGGAATAGCTCTTGAACGTGGTTTCAGTTGAGTGTTGCTCCACAGGATGTGTGCGTGTATATTTTTCGTGCCTTTCCTGAATGTACATTTGCACCGCTTCTGTTCTATCGATGTCTCGGGTGACTTGCGAGTGACTTTGCGGAGGGTAAAGAAAGAAAAATAAGAGAGAAAAAAGAAACGAGAGAAGATGGAAGGTCTCCCTTGGGTAAAAGAGCAGCAACAGTAGCAGTCGCAGCGGCAGCAGCAGTAGAGTACCAGTCTTGTGACTTGGAAACGGCCGCACTTGCTCCTATACATTTGCCACTACTTTCACCGCAGGTATACCTAATACTTATATTGTGTTTTCTCGTGGTATTTCCTACATCACGCTGTTTTTTAGCCACGAGTATTCGGCGTATATGCCGATTCCAAATGAACCTTGTCAACGTGCCGCATCTATGAGGGAAATTGGACTGTAGATAAAGGGCTACGTTTTTAGAGACCGAGCTTCCTTTTACTTGATAGTATTTTTTATTTTTTTTTAAGCTGAAGTTATAGTAATTTTTTTTACTAAGAGATTCATTTTTTTGTTAATTTCGATAAAAGTTCCTCACATTATGTCCAATTTAAGGAGGTTCTGTTGAAACAACATATTTGAAACTTCACACCTGAAAGTTGTTTAGATTACAGTTTAAGCAATTCCGATCGTCATTACAAAGTTCGAAGGTTGGCCACTGACTAAAGAGCTGAGAAATTAGATATTAAAAAAGGTGAATTACATGAGGACTCGTGATAGGGAAAAGGAAGAAAATGTTTGCTTTGGATGGGAAATCAATGAGATCAGAGCAAACCATGAAAAAATGATGTTTGATATGAAAGAGTAATTGCAACTTAAACGTTATTGTTAACTTCAACTTAGAAGACCCGGGTATATTTGAGATATATAAAAAATAGTATATTTGAGATACATAAAATAATATATTTTATATATTTTTTTGTATATCTCAAGATATACTACTTTTCCATGTGGGCTAACCTGAAATAATCCATATCCATTCCATTCGGACTAACTTGAATTAACCCATATCCGGGCCAAGTCAGGCAGCGGTACGGCTGGCCATAGCAAGTCAGCCACATCAAAAGATAATAGGGCATTCGCTATCAGGTTGACCAGATATCTCCCAGATCCGGGGTAATTCCAATATTACCGAGCCTTACCAGACGAGCCCATCTTTAAATAGCTAACGTCAGCCCCGGATTTGAGTATTGATAGGACATTTTAATACTTAATTAGGTGCTTGCTGGGGAATGTATTCTAATTCTATAGTTTTGTGAAAAATGAACAGGAACTTGTACCAATTCCATAATCAAAAGCCGAAGGAGCTTGGACTATGTTTTTACATGTCGTCTATTGATCGTCTCTCCTTAATTGAATTGTCATCACGATATGTTGGAAGCGTAATATTAAACGTCGAACTAGTAAGAAGTAGTCATATGGATATAAAATCATGTAAAATGTCATAAATAATTTTGATTATAAATGTTCATAATTAATTGTTCATCATTAACTTTTAGAAAAATAATTTTCAACAATCGTGGCCAAGCAATTGTAAATTTGAAAACTAAAGACCAGCAATAATAAATTAATAAATAATTCGAATAAGGATAATTCCGTATATTGATAACCGAAAATATTGACTAGACTGAAATCAGGAAAAAATATAAAGTTTCATATGAATATATGGATATAACAATCATGATTAGAATACAACTTAAAATGAGTTTCCAATATGTCATATGCAAGTTTCAACATTTGATTCATAAGATATGTATAGCCTTGTTGGTATGATCAAAGAGGTATGATCAATAAACAACAATAAAGTGAAGTTCCGATGCTGGAAATTGAATATTGTCATAATTTTTTTCTCCAAAACGTAGTCAGGACGCGATCAGGGTCTACACGTGAGCCTGATGCGGAAGCCTGATCAGGGGGGGTTCAAAAATCGCATTACATGTCTAGATCAGGGCCGGGTACTTGAGCCTCAATGGGACTGGATCAGGAACTGGATTTGGTGTTCCCCAAATGGCCCTAAGCCCAACCGGACTGAAATTTCTGCTCGCGATCCATTGATACTACCTCTTTAATTGCAAAATACCGAGAACCCCAACATTTTATTACAACGTTTAAAAAACCAAGGTTTCAAACTAAACTCTCAAAAATAGTTAATACAAGAAGACCTACAGCGCAAGGAATTTTTTGAAATATATGCAATTTGTTTGGGTGTTTTTGGATATTTCGCAAAATAATTCATAGAATAACTTTGAATTTACAGTAATTCTGCCAGCAACCTGAAAAGAGTGTGCAAGTTTGATGGAAAATGCTTCAAAAGAGTGAAAATTTCAAAAGTCAATATAGCCTTAAGAGAAATAGACAAAATGTTGTGGAACAAAAGTTGTTGTGCATAGAAACAATTTGTCCCGGGAGCAAACGGTCGTTAATTTTGTCGTGACAAAGTTAATGACTTTGTAGTTAGTGGAATTGTGGTAGTCTTGGATAGTACTAAATGACAAGTATTAAAGTTGTACTATGGAATCGCCGAAAGTGAACCATGTGGTGTGCAGGGAACTGATATCGATCGCTTTACGTGCAACAAAGTATCGGTGCAAGGGAGCACGAGAAAATAGGGAATGCATGTGTCATCAGACAGAAATGCACGAATAAGTTAATTTATTTCTCATAATGTTTCAACTATTAGATAGAGAATCAATTAAAAATTAGGAAACATATTCTGGTGAACAAGTTTCTCTTTTGTACTCATATTTTTTTTTGCTTTTGCTTGCTTACCAAGCTTGCAAAATTCGAACCTGTATATCTCAATTTGGTAAACGCTGGTATTACAATTACGGGCCTTTGATTATAATAATTTACACAATACTTGAAATACCTATTTATATCTTATTAGAATTTGCATTTTTTTCAAAGTGCAAAGTGTCAAAGTGTGTCTGCAAATTTCTTGCTATCGAGCTGAATAGTACTTTTCGAATAGAGTAAAATAAAATGACAATCGGTATAATATTTTGAGTCGAACCTATAAATAAAATTTCGGACTGTTTAGAATTTTCCGAAAAATTGATGTTGTTCTAACTCACGTTAACTCTGCACTGCGAAAAATGCATGGGATAGAATATAGTCAGTTTACAATACAAGTAGGTGGACGTGCTAAAATTTAATTACTTGTTATTTATTATCGTCTTAATCATAATGACACATTGTTATCAGCTTCGGGAAATATATGTGCATGATAAAGACAGTCCTACATTTTTCTGGATGTGACCAGTAGAACTTAAATTTTCTACAGGAATTAATTAATTCAACGTTGAGCGTTGCCACATATTCGATATGATTAACATTGGTAAAAGAAATCTGATTGAGTAGGAATTTTTTTTTGTAGTTTCTATTACTACCTCTTCTACTATGAACATTTTTAGTAATAATGATGAAAAATCGTACTTTGCACATTGTTTCCTCATTAAGTTTCATTTTTCACAAAGACACCTGCCTGAGAAAGTTTATTTATTAATTTTGGCTTCTTCATAGAGAAAGCTTTGTGAAAAATTTAATTTAATTAGTTGGCAATGTTCAAAGCAGACCTGGACAGAGTACTCCAAGTACAAATACTGAAAGTACCTGGTACTTGAAGGCCCACGTACTTGAAGTACTCGGTACTTGGAGTATTTAAAGTAATTGAAGTACTAAATAATTAAATCATTTAAAATCTTTATTGAACACCAAAGGAAAATTCAATATTAATGAAACTTTATGTATCTTGATTTTTTTATTTATTCCTGTGCATATGTAACAAATTGTAGCGCAAGAATAACATTGATATTTTTATTGATTATTCCACTTTATGGCCGCTTTTGAAAAAACCTTTCAGGAGGAGGACGATTCATTCAAAGTTTTTATTTGATAATGTATGGCGTTTTGGGGTGTCAGCTATGTTTCCCTGGTGAAAATATTTCTCTGGCAATTTGTCTGAAAAACTCTAACCAGACCGTTTCAGTGATTTTCAGAGATTTTCATACAATTTTCTCTGATATTTCCTGAAAATCCCTACATTTTTCTTCGCCAATCTCCAGCATTTATAATTTATCAGCAAAATTCAGAGTGCTTTCTGATTTTTTTTAGAAAACTCTGATTGTTTTCAAATAAAGTATGTTCAAAGAAAATCCGAGTTGACTTTCTCAGAGAAAGTATGAGTTATTTTCTGGAAAACTCTGCTTTTCTCGAATAACGTGAGTTCAGAGACTTTTAGAAAACTTTCGAGTTTTCTGAGAAGAGAGAAGTTAACAATTGAATATGAAAGGATTTTCAAAAGGATTTTTAAGTAGAATAAAAATCAGGGTTTTTCATAGCAAGCTTCCTGAAGTCAGAAAAGAAGTACCAGAGAAAATCAACAAATTATACAGATTTTATGAAAAGTCTATAAAAAAAAACACAGAGTTTTAGAGTAATTCTGAAACTCTTCAACGAAGCATGCAAAGAATTTCAGAGAAAACACGGACTTTCTCAGAAATTCTGTAAGATTTATATGAGAAAATCAGCGCAAATTGGAGTTTTTAGGTAAATGTTCGTGAAGACAGAAATTAATAGTCAGAGAAAAACAGCATAGTTCATAGTTATTAGAACAGTGTAGAAAGAATCCTAAAGTTTCAGAATAATTCTGAAAAATGTTTGTCGGCCAACCATGGGGAGAATTTCATAGAAAACTCGGACTTTCCCCGAATCTTTTTAAAACAAATCGATTTTTAAAATTATTTCTCTGAAAATATGAGAAAAATTCTCTGACAATCTCTGAAAATTGCTCTGATAATATCTGAAAGTACCTCTGATTTTGACTGACATTTCGTACTTTTCAGAGAAAGTCAGAGTTTTCTCTGAAACTAAATATACCTGGTTGTTCTGAAATTCTCTGATTTCTGTGCCAAATTCTCTGAAAAACTAATAACTTCGTTGATATTTCATGCCGGTTTATATTTTTATATTAATATAAAAGAGAAAATGTATCGTTTCTCTTCTTTTTTGTTGTTGAAAGAAACTTGGTGAAAATATATGTAGAAAATTTTGCCTTAAAGGTAAATATTTTCTGATATTGACATAACTGTGACGGTATAGAACTTTCTCGAAAATTACTTTGTACTTGACTCTACTAAAAGTACTTCGAGTAAAAATTTCAAAACGTACTTGAAGTACGATATCTGAAGTCCAAAATAACTACCATGTACTTGCAGTACTGTCAAGCTCTGGTTCAAAGTTATATTTTGCATCATTTTTAATGTTAATTAGCATTTTTCATTTCGTTATCTTTATATTTTTGGTAGTTACTCGTGCAACAATACAAAAACGTAAGCATGATCACGCACTTTTTTAGAAACTTAAAAATACTATGAAATCTGTGTGTATGTATGTATTTTTTGTATGAAATCACAGTAACTGAAGAGGAGTTAATACTCTACTTGTGTGTAAAATTTCAGCTCGGTACATTGTGCCGTTCGAGAGATATGCGCAATTAAATATTGCTACTTATAGGCAATAGAAATGAAAAATCTATAATAAAAAAAAAACGACGTTACATACGGCTACGAAACACCGTTACAAACACGTTTGCATCACATTTCGATGAGATACAAAGTTTTGGCTTACTTCCTTGAGTTTTGTGAAAACCAGAACGAAAACGTACATTTTTTGAAAAATTCAAAGTCACGTAAAATCCGAACCGCTTAATCGATCATCGTCAAATTTAATTTAAAAAATTTGTTCCATTAGAGCGTTTACGGACATTTGTCAAAATCTCAAGAATCTCATAAAAATGAAATGCATGAAGCGATTTGTATAAAATTTATACCAAGTACAGATTGGACGGCAATACTCTACATAGCATTTAAATTTGAGCTGATTTTGTCGAATACTCGACGAGTTATGGTAATACACGGACTCGCACACATTCGGACAATTTTTCTGAACTACTTTTCTCGACGTTTAAGACCATTTTCAGTGTTCTAACATGATAATCTCAAGAAAAAAAGTTTTTCGTGTAAACAAAAGCTTCCTCTATGAGGAAGCAAAATGATGATGCGCGCGTATCTGAAAATTCAGATACGCGCAAATACAAGAATATTTGGTATCAAATTAGAAGAGCATCGGTTCAGGGGTTTTGATTTTGTCACAATTTAAATTTTTTGTAACAATGGGTATCAAGATAATTTTCAGTACCGAATTTCTTTCAACATGGAAAAATGTTCCCTTCAAAAGAGAAAAAGAACTGGCGGAATAAAATCTTGCACACTCCTTGCTCATAGAGGAAAGATTTGTCTGCATGAAAATACATAAATTGAGATGTCGGAACGTGAATTCAGACGTTAATATTTTGTGAAAAATGTCTCTAGGTACTGAAAATCTTCAGCAACGTAGTAAAATAGTTATTAATTAGTAGATTGATGTAAAGAACTGTTCGAATTGCCTTTGAAAAAAATTCATAAAAGCGTTTTGACGATTCTTAATTTTGTTTAAAAATTGACGATTTGCTGAAACCAGAATTCAAAGATTCTAGATATTCAATTTAGATAAGGATTGGTAAAAGGGTTCGAAGTTATAGCTATACAATAAAAAAATGTGGTAATAAATTTAACGAAAATCGACATCCGTTTGAATTTAATAGAAAATGTTATAATTATCACAATTTTTTAATACTATGAAATTCTCCCCGAGTAGTAATATTAATATTTTCAACGAATTTTTCCTTCTACTTTCGTGACTAACGAATGTTATCACATTCGTTTAGCAGTGCCGATTTCCGATTACCCAAGTCTGCTCGGTTTCTGCAGAATACAGAGATACATGCGCCGGACGCGTGCTCCCGAATCCCAGAGTGTTCCTCTTGGTATCCTTGTGCGATTAGTACAGCCACAGTTTCGAGCTGTCCGCCGCAGACGTGTCCTCAACGCATTATGTGCACACACGTACATATTTCACATAGATGTGTGCGTCACACAACGTTCATATGTGCTGTAAATGCACATACGGTACATAACGGTACATATATATATGGTACATAACGCGGGAGTCGAATGTGTGGGCGAATCCGACTCTGTTTCACATGGCTATTCCTCATGTCAGTTAGCTACGATGTAGAGGGATACTTCAGATTTTCGAACCTAACGTTAACTGCACAGTCGTAACTGGAGTTAACCACAAAGTACATGCTCTTTCTACCATTTCATAAACTCAACGGTCAGTATAATACGGATCACAGTCGAGAAATACATTTAATATTATGTGGAAATATTTAAACAAAATATTTCCGCATGATTTAGTTGATAAACATTTAATTGACCGCGATAAAATTATCAGTTTTCGTCGCTGCATTGGTTTTAATCATTCCCAATAATTCAGTACATTTTTCTTCCTCATAGAGGAAGCTTAGTTATGGTGAAGTTTTTTTTTTCGAGATTTTCATGAAAACGTGATCAGAATGTCACAAAACGTCTAAAAAACATATTCAGAAAAAATGTCCGGATGTATGTGCGTGTGTGTATGTGTCAGACCTCCGAAATTCAAACCCCTATAACTAGAGGATGAATAGACCGATAGGACTGAAATTTGGCATACAAGTTGGGCCTCTATATTTAGGATAATTTACAAAATAATTGGGACTCCCGTTTAAATTTTATGAGACTTTGAATTTATCGAAAAAAGTTTGTTCGTGCTCTAGCTGCCGCAAATATTGAGTTATGGAGCTAAACAAATTTCCAATCGTAGACAAACATCAAACGATGGATGAGTTCGAATATATGGTGATGATCGGTTGAAAAATACGATTTTTATGACATTTTGAATTTTTTTTTAAAAGTGTGTTTACGTTATAGCTGCCGCAAATTTCAAGGTGTCGGGTTGATATGTCTCATACAAGTGGACTAACATCGAAGAACTTTGGGTACCAAATTTGGTGAAAATTGGTCAACGGATGAAGATTTGGCAAGAATTTTTTTATTTTTATTTACCGAAAAAAACGTGTGTTTGTTCTCTAGCTTTCGCAAATATTGAGTTCTCGGGCTAAAATGTTCTCCAGTGGTAGACTAACATAAAAAAATGTCTGATTTAGAATTTGGTGAGGATTAAAATGATTTCTTTTATGTTGAGCCGTGTATGAAAAATGATTTAGAGGTGCTTCGGCGAATGATGGTTATTCGCCGAAGCACCTGTAAATCATTTTGGTGAGGATTGGTTGAAAAATTCAGTTTATACGACATTTTGATTATTATTTTCTATGTGAACGGTCTATAAACGGATTAGTCTTTAGAACGCTTTTACAAAAAAAAAAAATTACTCGTTTTGCTTTCTTATAAAAGAAATTTTGTTGATATTTATAATTTACAAAGCTTCCTCTATGAGGAATCAATGTACTTCAATCTTGAACAATGAGAAAGCAAAATGCAAATTCATTTGCACCCTTTTTTAATTTTATCTTCACATACAGAGTATCAAACAGAAAAGAGCGAACTAAATAAAAATCAGGGATTCGAAATATGTTTGAAACTATCCTGTATAGGAATGTCGATAACATCAGAATCTTCGACACCGGTATCTCAGACCGCGAGTACGACGTGTCAAAAAATCCATCTATTAAAAATTAGGTCGATACGACGAAGCTTAACAAAATAATGTTATTAATAAACGACCAAAGCCCAACAAAGTTCTAATATCAAACAGAAAGTATTGCAATCTAAAAAATAATTTCGACTTCCAGATTTTTATAGGAACTCATTTCTCACTCATTTCTGTCTGTCTGTCAGTCTGTGTCATCCAAAAGCACAATAACTTTTCAAAAAAACTGCAGACAGCACTAAAATTAACAGAGTTTCTTCTATGAATTAAATGTAGTTTTTGTGTTGAAATTGAAAACGAATCACCCATTCCTTTTGGTACTTTACTTTGAATGCAAAAAAAACTTATTTTCAAATTTCAGATAAAGTACCAAAAGGCATTGGTGTTTTGTTCTCAACTTCAATACCAAAACTGTATTTTATGCATCGAAGATGCGCAAGAAATTTCGATCCGGTACAGAGTCTCTATCGAAAGTTATTACTTTCTTATCGCATATAAACTATGTAAAAGAAAAATGAAAGCACAATAACTTTTGAAAGAAACTGCAGACCGCATTACAATTAACTGTATATCGTCTAGGAACTAGGAATTATTTGTAGTTTAAAAAAATTAATTATGAGAATTTATGATCATCTTGCTTTTGAAAAATATTATAGTTTTTCATTAAAGTCCTAAAACCTGAAAACAATTTCAGAAATTTACGTAAAATTTTGGAAGAGAATTGACAAGAATATCTAAGAAGTTTAAATAATAATTTTCACGAAGTTGAAGTCTTCGAGGCCAAACTCTGGATATATTTTCAGGTTGCATAGGTAATAAATGCACTGGGTATAATTGCAGGTTGCATGAATAATGAAATGTACTGGGTATTGCACGTAAAATGCTTTTCTGGAGAACATGAATGTACTAGAAGTCGAAATAGTACATTGTGATACAAGGGCGTTATGGCGAACTTTATACGAAGAGCGTGAAGTGGGCCGCACGAGCCACGAGTACCACAACGGCACGAGCCGAAGGCGAGTACTGTTTGTGGTACGAGGGCGACGTGCGGCCGACTTCACACTCTTCGTATAGATTTCGACATTACGCCCGAGTGCCACATACTATTTTCTGAAACAAATGCATGAAATGTGTATATATGTATTCACAAGAGTAGTAAATGGAGTGTAGAAGCTGGGGTCCAGGGGCGAAGCCCCGGTGGGGGGTTCGGGGGGCGGAGGCCCCCGAGCGGAAAGAAAAACAAAAATTTATTGAAGAATTAACAAATCCCTTAACTAGTACACTGGAAACATTTATTCATTTTTTTAACTTAGTATCACAATATGATATATAATAATATTCTCATCACCGTGTACTAGTAACCTTCAAACATTTATCTTTTTCTGTTTTGTAACAATCATATATTATCATTAATATAATTTCAAGTTTTGTTATCTTAATTGACTATGGTTTTTGTAGCTTACTCTTATTATCCTTCATTCCTTATTATCGACAGTTTTTAAAATATCTTTTAGTCTGGAGTTCAAAATACAATGAGGAAAATAAGATGACTAAACAAATGGCACTTTAACCCTTTTTTTAGTTCGTAGTCCACGCGAAAAAGGGACAAAACGAAAATAAAAAAAGAAATTGCAACGTAAAAATACTCTGTATTCATCAGCCTATATTTTAGTGAAGTTGTCAGTCACGTTATGATTTTTCAAGTCATTTTTATACTCTGTAGTTTAAACCGAAAAATAAAAATAAAAGAGTGATAAACAAAATGGCATTTTTAGCCTGTTTTCGAGTCTGTAGTTTTTACCCCTTCGACTGTAAATTTTCGCGCAACGTCGGTCTTTGTGAAAGGAATTTTAACGACGATCATGTTCTCGTCATGTTGTATGTCGTTAACTGTAATGTTCTTCAGCTCATCTCGTCGGCAGGCCCCAGTAATCTCAAAAATCAGCGCAACCTGAAAATGATATTGCCATATACAACACTATATAATCAACGATAAGATGATTAACCATTATATATAGTTAACGAGAATGATGAGAAGAATAATTGATAAAACTCACCTTAACGGCCAAGTACCGATCGTCTGGAGCTTGTGTCAAGAATTTCTCGACATCTTCTGGTTGCAGAGTCTTGGATTTATTTGGCTTGAATCCCTTACTGTTATTTTTCAGGAATGTTATCAATCGGTTGTACTTGCTGATATCGATATTTCGGAAATTCTGTAGTGTACTTTTCACCATTGAATACTTCGCCCAGATTGATGACGGCTTGAATTTCTTCGACATTTGGTCGAAGTAGACGAGCATTGTCTCTTCACTAACAGACGTTGTTCGTTGTTGCTGTTGCCATTCGACGAAATTATCGTAGCACTGCTTATAAATGACTCCCGACTTTTTCGGCAACCAATTGTCGACGAGAATTTGAGCCGCACGATTTATTTCCGTGGGCGTATCGTCGCGATCATTGATTTTGAGGTTATCCTCACTTGCCTCCATCGTCTCGATGTTTACGCTTCTGTTACGGTATTAACGGGACTCGGAGGTTGGTAACACTGATTCACTTTTCATTCGACTAGGTGGCGCATCGAAAGTGTGCGAGAAGTAAATTATTGACAGGAAAGTGTGCGTGAAGTAAATTATTGACAGGAAAGTGTGCGTGAAGTGCAATCGGCATTCTTATATCATGCCCTACCATAATTTGCAATTTCTGCAACATTTTAGAGGCACGTAAAACGGCACATTTCATGCATGTGTTACAGAAATAAATTTACATGTTTCTGAAAATAACGATACCCACGACTAGTGTATCGAAGAAGAATAATTTCCAACTTATGGCCATGATATATATAACTACCAGTTTCAATCAATTAATAATTTATAAAGATTAATATCAATCAATTAATATATTTATAAAGAAGAACGAAAAATAGATTACATCTGAAAAAATAATGCTGCGATGCAAATTGAATTACATCATCAATTATAAAAGAATAAAATTTATTTTACTTTGGAAAGAAATACCACTTAGTGGACATACGATTTTGCGACTAACTAATAACAAAAGTTCATTTTTAAAAAGTCATAATCACACTTCCGGATGGGCAATTATATATCACTAGCAGGTTATCGTGGCTCGGACGTTTCGCGCCCTCGCGGTTTTTTACGAATCGTCCGTCGCACCCAGGCCTCGATTTTTCTAAATCTACCAATTTGGGGCCCTTGTTTTTATAAGTCCTCCTGTAAGACGACCACCCTCGGCCCTAATTTTTATAACTCCCTTTATTGATCCTCCCTTGCCCTAATTTTTGTAAGTCCCACTTACAAGAAAAAAACCTAATTTTTGTAAGTCCCACTTACAAGAAAAAAACCTAATTTTTGTAAGTCCCACTTACAAGAAAAAAACCTAATTTTTGTAAGTCCCACTTACAAGAAAAAAACCTAATTTTTGTAAGTCCCACTTACAAGAAAAAAACCTAATTTTTGTAAGTCGCACTTACAAGAAAAAAAAAACCTAATTTTTGTCCCACTTACAAAAATTAGACCCCCCAGGCTTGCGAGTGAGCGGATTGTATGTGTCAGCGTATATGTGAGTGTATGTGTGAGTGTCCGTGAGTATCTGTGAATATCTGTGAGTGTCGGTGTGATTGTCCAATGAATTTGTGTCCTTTATTATTACGTAGATTTACAGATCCTTTGGAAAAATGTGTTAATTTGACCATGGTTGAGATTAAACGCGAAATTTCAGATTGATGAGCAGAGTGAGTTAACGTTTTATATTTGTAGCAGCGCTTGAGCACAGACAATTTCCTTTCCTTGTGTCCCACGTAACGGGTGATCGATAGTCTTCTTCCGATATCCCGGACGAGGGTCCGATAGAAACGCCTTAATTTCTTGCCCCATGTATCCTTGTTTCCACCCTCGGGCACTTTCACCAGAATACTGCGCCAAGTATATCCCAAAAATATTTCATCAACACACTCACGAATGTCCCAAATGCACGATTTATAACCTTTTCACTTCTCAGCTATCGTGCTCAATAATTTATAATTATTTCAGTCACCAAAAATGTTTTTGAAAAATAAATATTTTTTAGATTTTATATTTCGATACTATGTTTCATGTAACAAATTATACCGCAAATTATATACATTTTTTTCAATAATAAAATGTAACCAGTCGGTAAGATAATATCTGATTGTAAACGTAAAGAAAAAAATAAAGCCAAGACTTAGGTTTTCGATCAATATTTTAAAAATAATTCAAACTTGTAATATATCTTAAATAGTTTTACCATCAAAATCTAAAAAAAATCTTTTTTTTCCCCCAAACATGAAATAAGTTCTATGATTTTTAAAAAATGCATAAGTTTTTAGTAAAGATAGCAAAGATTAGTAAAGAAATAATCATAATGAAATCGACCAAATACTTTAAACATTCGCGCTACAATCATAAATTGATATTTTTTGTTTCTTCATAGCGAAAGCTATGTTTTCGTGTAAAAGTTTTTTTTCAAGATTTTCATGGTAGGACACTCAGAATGCTCGAAAACGCAGAGAAAAGTGGTTTAGAAAAAATGTGTGTGTGTGTGTGTACGTGCACATTTCCTTGTTAGCACGATAACTATCATAATTTTTCACGTCTTTCCAGCTGGAACAAGTCTACAAAGTAGAACTTTGTAAATTGCCTCTTCATTATTTTGTATCTGTGACAACTTTCTTTACAAAGCTTTCTCTATATGACGAAGCCAAAATTGATCAACATACTTCCTTGTAGAGGTAGCTTTGTAAAAAAAAACTTAGTCAAAGATGCAGAATAATGAGGAAGGAATTTGTAAAGTCTTACTTTGCAGACTTGTTATTTATACTTAATAAGAAATAATTGAATCCACGTCGAGACAAGAATAATCATCCTACTGTCTACATAATGGCTTAATTAATTTTGAATATGATAGGAATATTGCGGTTCTGTACGTTCAGGGAGGGGTATATAGCGACATAGTAGAAAACTACTTTATAGTCAGGCCGCAAAACCGTGGTGGCATGAGCTTCTACGACATACCTGAAAAATTGGAGAATGTATTGCAGTTAAAAAAAGCGTTTGTTATCGAGTTTTTTAAACTTTTATTTTTAGAGCAGTTTTATTATTATTATTATTATTATTACTATTCAAAATCAATGATCTTGGATTCTTCTTTGCCGTCGATTTTTATTGAAATGATTTTCTCGTCTTAAAGCAAAAAAACTGAAGTCACCAGTTTGTAACAAAAATAAAAAAATATTTTGAAAATTTGTGCAATTTGAAATTGATATGTTCCTACATTCAACACATAAAAATGATTGAATCGATGAAGAGAAAAGTAATCAACGTACTGTCCGCAACGGCTTAATTAATTGTAAGTACGATAGGAATATTACGGGTCTGTACGTTGGGGGGGGGGGGGGGGGGGGGGGTTGATCGAGCGACGTAGTAGAAAACGTCTTGGTAGTCAGACCGTCAACTGTGTGGGCACAACCGGGTGGTTGCGACGCAGCTTCCCACGGAATTCGCGTCGGATCAACGTCTAACTTTGGCCCCCGGTTAAGTTTACCCTCGACGCATCCTTGATTTATGAATTCCCGGCGTTGAGGGCCGCTGGGGATTCGTACTCTGCTTTGTTATCACTCGCGGTGCCTCCATTGGTGGCGCTTCTCGTACTGAAGAAGAAAAAACAATTCAACAACGAGGATTAGAAAGGGCTTATGTTTTGCCGTCATACA